>OZ038002.1:21191526-21294026 GCA_964035705.1 Porites rus | reverse complement strand
AGAACAATAAAATTTATTATTCGAAGTAAGTACATTTAGTACTGTATAAAAGAACTTCTAAAGCTGTGTTATTTGAATGGTCACACTGTAAGATTCCACCACAGACTCAAGAGTTAGAACAACACTTTATACGACTATAATAGCCCTTAGATTGTCTGGGTAAACATTGCTAAAGATTATAATCATTAATTTTGTTCCACAATACAGTGCAAATCAAGTCTTAAATGAGTCACAAAGTACCTGGGTGAAAGAAATGACATCTCAAGTGTATGAGGTAAACAAATAGTTACTTTTCCTTTCCTAAGAAATCTGTAGAAAATTCCAGATTGTTAGGTTACCGTAAAATTCCGAAAATAAGCCCCTCCAAATATAAGCCCCCCCCAAATCGTAACGCAAAAAACCCTCCGTTAAATCACCCCTTGGAATATAAGCCCCCCAGGGGGCTTGTACTTGGAATTTGCCCTCGAATACAAAGTAAAACAAAGCAGAAATGGTAAATTTGCTTCCCACTACAAGCTAGCCCAATCGATTTTGAAACGCAAATTTCCCTCCGTACATAAGCCCCTCCGAATATAAGCCCCTCCAAAAATAAGCCCCTCAAAAAGGGCCTTTGAAAAATATAAGCCCCGGGGCTTATTTTTCGGAATTTTACGGTATTTCTGTGGAATGAAAGATTCCCCCACTTTACTGGTACTTTACACTATCTCAGGTGGTCTGGCAATTTTAAATCCTTCGCATTCAATAATTATACATGTACTAAGGGTTCAATATAGAGCATTCTACAGTCACTGTCTCTTAACAGACACCTCTGTAAGATGGACACCCCTTAAACGGACAACCAGAGTTGGTCCTTGCATTTTAGATATTTTGAGCAACAAAAATTGGCCATCTGCCCTCTTTGAATGTCACGACTCCTTTTACATGTACAGTGCAGTTGACTAGTAACTAAGATGGACATCACTCTTAGGTACTTAGTGCCGGTCCTAAAGGTGTCCTTCCTAGAGATAGTTGACTTCATGGTTGCTTAAATACTAGAAATAAAAAAAATTGTTGTATGTATTACTGCATCAGTCAGAGCTGGAAATAACAGTTGGTCATCAAACTCCGTCTGACTAAAAACTTACCTGTGTCTGAAGAAATCTCGTTTGTGATTGAACATGATGCCCAGATGGACCAGATATCAAAGACTGCAATTTCAAAGCATTAGTAAGATTCCAATGTGCTAAAAAAGATTAAAAGTCAACAAAGTGTAGTATGTCACACAACCTGACCTGGTTGTCAGACTACTATGGTGACCTGTTTGGACAAAAGTTAATGCACTTTCTAAAGGGAGGCCTTATTTGTAGCCCTGCTGAATATTTACACATAGAACACTCAAAGGATACATTTTGTACATGAGACAGATCTATACATTGTGTTTGTTTATTGGTGGTTATAGAATTTCATTCATTTTTCATTCTATTTTTATTCTGCAGTTACTAAGAGAAACACCACCAGATGGTGAAAAATTTGCAAAAGCTGTGGAGGTGACTACATTGTTTAGCAAATGAAATAAATTATTTTACAGCACACAAGTCTGAACTTCAAACTTCTTTTATGTCGAAATAATTTCTCCTAATGATTTTTTGCCTTGGTTTGCTCAGCATATTTTGGAAAGAGAAGAGAACTGGATATCATGGAAGAATGAAGGTTGTCCAACTTTCATTAAGGAAAGGTACAAAATTAAACTTGTATGGCAATTCTGTATATCTTTTGTCGAATAAAAGAAAGGCAGTTCTTTCATTAACTGTCTGAGTTCAAGAGTTTGTAGTTTTTTCACAGCCATACTACAGAGATTTTTCTATAAATTCTCCGATTTTACTTCCCCCATAAAAACCTAAATTTCTAAATCACAATTCAGCTGGGGCTATTGTAGAGTAAGAAATTCTAAGTGGATGCTTTACACTGATAAATCACTTTATGTATTATTTATTTACTTGAGCATATTTGTTATTTCTTAGAACTGAGGAGGATGACAAACCTAAACCTACAAGGTGAGTTGTGTTGTTTTGTTCAACTTTGCATTTTTCTTTTCGATCCAGCTTGCAAGTACCGTATTTATTCGATTAACCGCCCTGGGCGCCTATTAAATTTTTGGACCTTGAGAGTGGCCGCTTATTCGAGGCTGGGCACTTATTATATTTCACCATTTTCAGCAAGTGTAGTATGTTTATTTTGCAGCAAAACAGTACTTGCTAATAACAAAGCGCGAAGAAGTAACAAAGCAATGTTTCTGTAAAATGCTCTGAAGAAAACCCCGTGCTCTGGGAAGTCTCTTATGAGTACTTGTTCAATTTCAACTTCAATCTCATTGTCACTTAAGTGGGTTGGGTAGGGGTGGGTGCTTATTTGAGTTTGATTGGGAGGAGGAGGGGTTGGGGGTGGGGGTGGGCGCTCATTCGAGGCTGGGCGTTTATTAACTTTTTCTGCCTTTAGGATGGGTGCTTATTTGAGGTGGGCGCTAATTCGAAGTTGGGCGCTTATTCGAATAATTACGGTACTTCGTCTTTTGGGCTGCTTAACTGTCATCTTACTGTAGGTATTAATTGATTTGTGGAGCATTCAATTAAATGCTATTGCATTAATGTGAAATAAAATTAAGTTTTCATGAGGCTAAATGCTATAGCTGTAAGAGAGAAAAAGGGTGAAACATGTTCTCTTCATTGGAAACAAAGTGATCGCCCTTTTTTTCGTTTAAATAGCATCCATCATTGTCATAAAAAATTAAAGTAATACTTAAAATCAGCAGACGGGAAATGAATAAGCTTCTGAATGGTTTGATCTTGCAGGAAGCGTAAAGCTAGCATTGGGGATGAAATGGCCTCTGGGAGGAAAACTAGTAAAGTGCTCATGGGAAGGTAATGCTTTTAAGTCCTAATTAAGAGTCATGTGATGGCACCTGTCTAAAATGCATCTTCTATTCTGGTATACGTGACGTGGCAGTTACATTTGTTTCATTGTACACAGTAGTTCCATAATTCTTATAAACCGTTACAGCTTAGCTTGAGACAAAAGACAACATTTCTACGACGCAGTTGTGCCTTTAGTAAACGGTCTCTGCCATTTTTGAGACGCTTCAAAAGTTTTTGACCTGTTAGTGGTGCTATTAAATAAAGTTATTATTATTGAGAGTGTAATCGCAACCCAGGGTCGAACCCAGTGCAGTGACTTTCTAAACATAAAGACTTTTAAGAATAGTATAATTAACTTGTACAAAGATGAATTAGCAAATGTCCTTGACCCCGATAAACCATGTTCATGGGGTCTTGCACATAATTGTGGGTGCCACTGGCAACAATAGTTTAATAAGCATTTCTTTAGATTTTTACTGACTTAGTTGGAAGGTGCCCTGCATGGGGCTCGAGGTTCCGTTTGCACCTTACCTTTTGGTCTTTTTTTTCTTTTTGTCGTTACTGTAACTATTTATTTAGAGTGACTCAGAGCAATAAAGTTGATAAAACAAAACAAAACAAACAAAACCCGGACCGTACCAATACACTACCAAATTGACCCGCCAAAATTCTGAAAAATTTATTAAATTACATAAACTAGCAAACTGTCTTTCCTAACTGTTACATCAATAACAGGTGAGCCCATTCCTTTTCATAACTTTTAACGTAATTTCAACTTAGGCTTCCACGTCGTTCTTTCTAAAAACGTCTTATTTGTCTTATTAGGCTGATTTAGCAACAGAACGGGAACGTCAGTTGACGACGGCGCGTGCAAATTAAACAACTGGCTTGACCAATGGCAGAGCACCAAATAGGGCACCAGAAGTCGTGTTTAGTCCTTTCTGCGCGCTTTCCCGTCGTCAACTGACGTTCCCGTCCTGTTGCTAAATCAGCCTATTGTAATTTAATTCAGGGAATATACTGCATCTTTCATGACTAAAGGCTTGGTTACTAATGGTGGCATCGACCGTTAAAATAACAACGACCATTTACGAAAGGGAAATCGGCTTCTCCGACACCACCACTGGTTTCCCCGCGAAATGACGTCCCAAGAACGAGCATTGAAATCCGATACTGATGACTCGTTACCACCGAGATCAGGGTAGTGATTCTGATTGGATAAGGCAATTTTTTTACCCAATCAGAAGCTCTATGTCATTTTGCGGGGAAAACTGTGGTAGGGTCGTGGAAATGTCGGCTGGTCACAGCTAACCTCTCTAGCTTAATGTCGCAGATTATGGTACTGATCAGCCAATAAAAGAATTGTAACTAATAAATTGTGTTGTTATGAGTTAAACCGATAAAGGTGTGTTTGAACTCTATGTGATGTGGTGCACACTATTGTAATGTCAGATATCTGTCTGTTTGCTTTCACGTAGTAATGAGTTGACCCGTTTGTGGAACCTCAATCCAGACAATTTGGAGGCCTGCAAAGCTGAAAACAGGTTAGATATAGGGAAATTCTCTTTCGGACACCAAAGGGACAAAACCAAGTGTCCGCATTGCAGGGGTGCGATTGCATGAAACTCGGCAACTTTGGGATCAAACAAATAGAAAGGTGTACGCATTATGGGGGGAGAGGCTCGATTTAACAAGCAGAAGCAGAAATTTGAAAGATCATCACCGTTATGTGCTCGTATTTTGAATTTTACAAATGTTTGTTACACTTTTCTTTCGAAAACGTTGATGTCACAGACTCACTGCTCTAGTTTTCTTCCATAATTAAATAAATCTTAGCCAGCGAATACAGGCCTCCCCTTAGCGATGAGGAGCAAGGATAGGTGGCCGTACCCTGCTAGCAGTTGTTTCTTTCTGGCATCAGGCTTTTAGCGTTTACTAACGAAGTCGTTCGCATGGCTTGCAGTCGCGTAGATGCTTTGTTTTCGCGTCGCGAGAAAAAAAACACGCCACAATAAAGCCATGCCAGAAAGAAACCTCTCTTCGCAGGGTAAGACGGCTGTATTCACAGGGTAAATAAGTCACCATGTTACTACATGGGTCTTACAGGCAAACCATGATAGATTGGTGGGAAACCTTCATTTAAACGGACACCCTCAGGGTTTGAGTGGTCACAGGCATCTGTATATCCTACACTTCCCTCTTAAGCCTGTGTTTAGCACGGACAACAGCAAGGGTTCCCTGATTCTCTGCCAAATGCCGGTTTTCCTTACAGATTCAAAATGTTACAAACATCATCCCAGTCTCCTTCACAGTAGATTTCCACACAGGCGTTTTTAGGGGAGTCGTTAGCACATACGATTCCTCTAAAAAGCGTGGGTGAGAGTCTACTTTCGCAGCCGCTTGAGCCGGAATCACGCAAAGCTCTCCACCCCCACGCGGGGAGAATTGCGTGACCGTGTGAGCGGCTGCGAAGGAGAGGTGACGTGGGATTGTTATCAAATAAAGTGGTAGATAAGATTAGTGAACTGTGTTTGTTACTGATTGCAGAGTATTTCTTCCCACACTTGAAGAGTACTTTTCTGAGGCCATCGAACAAGCTGATCCAGAAGCTATGGTAGAAGATGAATACAAGTAAGAATGTTGTTCGGTGTCAAACTCTTTCACTAGCGCTCTGGTTTGTGTCCAATCGGTGGTAATACTTATCCATGACACCTTGTATTCTTGGCTCTTAACGTATAACGAAGCCCTATATAACCAATACCTTGGTATAACCGGGAAAATACATTCTTTGCTCCAATTATGATAAAATATAGGCGGTAGGACCACCAATCCATTGAAACCCTGTTGTAACAAACTCTGCATAACAAACACAGCGGTATAACGGTTGATACTCTTTGTCCCAGTGATAGTAAAAATTATGGGGTAGGACCCTTATATAAAATACATGTACCATCGATACAGTTAAACCTTGATGTAACAAACCCCTGTATAATGGACACACTGGTACAACAAATGACGTTCCTTGTCCTAGTCATAAGAAAATATACGGGGTAAGACCCCGATTTAAAGTACCCCCGATAAGCTCTGATATAACAAACCACCTTCTAACGAACACATCGTCGTACCGAAAAACACCACTTCTTGACCCAGGTATAATGAAGTTTTTATGTAAGTGGACCCTCATTTAACTGTCCCCCGGTACAGTTAAACCTTAATGTAACAAACTCCTGTACAACACTCACCGATATAACAAATGACATTCCTTGTCCTGGCTTAAATGTATAGGGTAGGACCCCGATTTAAAATACTTCCGATTCGGTTATAACTAACCTCTTTCAAACGAGCACATCAATATAACGAGTGATACTTCTTGTCCCATTAGTTGTAAAATTTATGGAAGTGGGCCCTCTTATAAAGACGTCCCAATGTAACAAACCCCTATATAAAAAAACCAAAGTGCCATATAATGGCCTTCGTTGTGCTTGAAATAATGTAATTTCTGACGATTGAGAGACATGGGAACGAATCAGTCAGAAATTAATACTCTGACGGCACGGTATAGAGGCGCGCTGGTGTTCCTGGGATAGTATCGAGCTATTTATGGTTTTGACGCGAGACTTGCGCCATTCTACGTCAGCTCAGTCCTTCCGATAGTTTTCGTTTTGTTTTGCAAGTTTTCCTTTTCTCTATTTTATTTTGTTACGTCTTCGGATCTGTATGTTTTGGAATAAGGTTTCTTATTTCGGTATTTAGTTTATGAATTTAGGTATTTAGACCCGCACCCTTTTCCATTAGTATAATTTTGGAGTAGTTTATGTAACATTGTAATGTATTTTCCTTGATCCCTTTCCCCGAGGTTTTACGTGCCACTGCATTAGTAGGGGAATACGTTTCCACACATTTTTTGGCCACTTCTCAAGGGTGGTTTTTATGTGGTTTTTCGTATCTAGCATGGTACAAGTTCTAGCTTAGAACATATATTAGTATTTTGCTAGAAGGGTATTGATTTAACATCTGCGTCAGATGACTGACTGACGCATCCTGAATAAAGGTTTTTTCTCATTGAATATCTCGTGTTAGTAAAGTCGAAATGTAAAATGTGTAAGACAAGACCCCCATGTTAAAGTGCCCCAATACAGCCCTAGAGACACCAGGATCAGACAACAACATACAACTTATTCTTGGTTTAAAGAAGTAATCTGATTCCTTTGTTCCCCTGTAATCTGATTTTCAGTTAATTTGTTTAATATTTTTTTCTTTAAAATCTTTTACAGGGTTGTAAAGAAAAGTAATTATGGATGGAGGGGTATGTTAATAATTATTATTCTTACTGTTAAATTTTTCTTAACTGTAGTTAAACTTTAAACTTATTCTTATACGAATTTTTTACTTGTTGTTACCAATTTATATGACTCCTCCTTATTACCAACGGTCCATCCGGCACCAAAGATACCAAACTTAAGACAACTACATACGATCGTTACCTATAATATGACACCTTCCTACTGCGGACAGTTCACTTGGTCCTAAAGATACCCTACATGATAAAATCGTTACCTGTATAATATGACCCCTCCCTACTGCGGACAGTTCACTTGGTCCTAAAGACACCCTACATGATACAATCGTTACCTGTATAATATGACAGCTCTTTATTACGGAGAGTTCACTTGGTGACCCTGTGTTACTCTGTGTCACCCTGTATTCCCCTATGTTCCCCTGTGTTCCCCTGTGTTACTCTGACCCTGTGTACCTCCTCAAATCATCCTGCCATCCATCCTACACTAAAAAGTCGATCCATTACAGCATGACATTGCGACTAAGAAGAATTTGCTCGACAGATTATTTCTTTAACAAACGTCTCAACGCACTCACCACACATCTCATTAACAGAGCATGTAAATACCGTTTCATCCAGCAAAAACTAAACAAAGTACGCCTTATTCCAGGCAGCCACGCCTTCGAAACATTCACCAGACAGGAATCTGACAGAGTACCATTTTTAGTAACATTCAATCCAGCTCCTCCTAACATTAACTATATTATTTCTGGAAATCTTAACATTCTTCATTCTTCACAACCATGCAAAGAAGAACTTCCTTCTCCTTCTCTTATATCCTACCGCCGTTGCAATAACCTACGCGAAAACCTTGTCTGAGCCAAACACCGCAGACCACCCCCCAAAACACCTGGAGATTTCCGCTGTAATAGAAGTAGGTGTAAGACGTGTCCTTTTATTACAGAAGGAACCACGCCTTATAGTCAAGCCATATGGTGAAAAAATTGTGCACTCTGGGGAAAAAGCACCAATTTTGGCATGGTGATAGTACTTGGGCTGCTGAACAATATTAGCTATGGACCCCAGTCAGGGGGGACATTTTGTACTCAGGGGGGTGGGGTGGTTGCAGTTTCCAATTTAACTGCCGTTATTGAAAAGAAAGCTGCTATATCAATAGGGGATGGTGTCCTAGGGAAGTTTAACAAGGTCTATTTAATCCAACTTTCTAGGTGGCGTGGGGGGGGGGAAGGTTTCAACACAGTTTAGGGGGAGGGATAGGAGTATCTCTGTTTGCATGTTTGTATAAGTTTATGTTGTGAGGAAGAATACAATGACCTTTCCTGAATTCTGGGATAATTTTAAATCATTTAGCAATTAGTTTCTCCTCTGAACTTATTCTTCATCTCCATGGTAGTGGAGATGGTGCTGGTGGTGTCTATGGGGGGGGGGGATGGGTGGGTTTTTCCCGGTGTAGTAAGCGCATGTTTCTTATATAATCAGTTAATCAACCTGCGGAAATAAACTAGATGACTTAAGGCACTTTTTTAGGCAATTTAATCACCTGATCATCGTTACATCATTCATAAGAGGGTAGCGGGGGGGGGGGGATGTCCCGGTCCCGTTTCACGTGTAAATTTTGACAAATCTTCACGTATCACATGCGTTATAAACCATTTTTCACGATCCACGAATTTAGTCATCAACCGAAACCGGAAACCGCGCATGAAAAGCCCCTCGCACCCAGGGGATGTCTGATTGCATTTTGTGATTGCGTAATAAAAGTACAACATCCTATAACACTTTTCATCACTTGAGAGCCCTTTTGATTGCTGTGCCATGTAAAGAACCAGTTGCAGGAGGAAGAACTGGGGTTATGGTGGATTTTATCGGCACCAGGAGACTTACATAAATTTGAAGTGGATTCTCACGATGAATCTTCGCGACGTCGAATCACAAAGTTTAAAAAGCTATAAAGAGCAGCTCAATTCTGTTTGATTTTGCTTGACTGTGTCTCAATACTCCATCGGTTCAGGATGATCTCAATTATACTTTTTAAGAACTGAGAGATGTGAGCCTTGTTCACTATCAGTATTTCTTTCTGTGGCGTTCTTCTCAACAATTGCATGGTATTCACTTAAGGCAAGAAAGACTTCGAGAATATCTCTATATGGCGTTAAATCCACACATTGCTGTTATCAAATGTGTCAAAGATTTGTGTTGTGAACTTGCTGTGAAACATCACAGCAAATATAGCACTGTTCCAGTCTGAGCAGACATCTGCTGTCATATAACTGTTATCAGACGTCTGATTTTGTATGTTATGTTATATAACTGTTATCAGACGTCTGATGTTATATGTTATGTAATATAACTGTCATCAGACGTCTGATAACAGTTATATGATGTAAGACGTCTGCTAACAGTTACAAAAATCAGACGTCTGATAACAGTTATATGACATCAGCCGTCTGATGTCACATAACTGTTATCAGACGTTATGTAACATAACATATAAAATCAGACATCAGACGTGTGATGACACTTATATGACAGGAGATGTCTGCTGTCATATAACTGTTATAAAATCAGACGTCTGATAACAGTTATATGACAGCAGATGTCTGCTGTCATATATGTTATATAACAGTTATATAAAAGCAGACATCTGCTGTCATGTAACTGTATAACAGTTAACTGTTATATATGTTAACAGTTAACATATTAGATATATAACAGTTAACTGTTATATATGTTACATAACTGTTATATAACAGTTATATAAATGTTATATAACTGTTATATAACATATATAACTGTTATATAACAGTATATATTATGTTATAAAACAGTTATTTACCATTGATATAACTGTTATATAACAGTTATATACTTGTTATAACAGTTATATAACATAGTTATATAAATGTTATATAACAGTCATATAACATAATATATACTGGTTATATAACAGTTATAACTGTTATATCACATATATAACTGTTATATAACATATGTAACTGTTATATGACTGTTATATATCATTCATATAACTATGTTATATAACAGTCATATAACTGTTATATAACAGTATAAATTATGCTATATAACTGTTATATACCATAGTTATATAAATGTTATATAACAGTCATAACATAATATATACTGTTATATAACTGCTATATAACATATGTAACTGTTATATATCATTCATATAACTATGTTATATAACTGTTATATAACAGTATAGATTATGCTATATCACTGTTATATAACGATATAGTCATATAGTCATATAACATAATATATACTGTTATATAACAGTTATATAACTGTTATATAACATGTGTAACTGTCATATAACATAGTTATATAACATAATATATACTGTTATATAACAGTCATAACTTTTATATAACATATATAACTGTTATATAACAGTTATATAACATAGTTATATAAATGTTATATAACTGTTATATTACATATGTAACTGTTATATAACTGTTATATAACAGTCATATAATGCACCTATCAATGTAAACCCCGTGGGGGGGGGGGGGCGGTGGAGTGCGGGCAAGGGGTGGGGATTTGACAAATTTTAAAATTTTTTGATCAAATTCCCTAGTGTGGGAAATGAAAGGTCATTCAAAAGTGTCAAAATAGCCCCCCGAAAAACTTCATACCTTTCTCCAACAACGTGACTTTCAGGAAGCCTCGAGGGACGGACTTGGTCACTGCTTCTGAATTGATACCAGGCTTCTGTAGGTGAAAGTCAAATGTCCCGACCCCGGGGTTGCCTCACACGATCAAAAGCCCGACAGCGGGGATAGTCCCAGGCATCAAATCCCCTCCCCTTGCCCACCCTCCCCCCCAAGGGATTTACATTGATAGGTGCATAACTGTTATATAACATATATCACTGTTATATAACATAGTTATATAAATGTTATAGAACTGTTATATTATATATGTAACTGTTATATAACAGTATAGATTATGTTATATAACTGTTATATAACAGTTATATAACATATATGACAGCAGACATCTGCTGTCATATAACTGTTATCAGACGTCTGACATCATATAACTGTTATCAGACGTCTGCTGTCATATAACTGTTATCAGACGTCTGATTTTATATGTCATGTTATATAACTGTTATCAGACGTCTGATGTTAGATATCCTTTTCTCCTCAACTCGGCACTTTTATTTTTGATAATTGTAAAGATGACAATAGAGTGTGAGAGAGATCAATATATTATTGAAAACAAGAGAAAACCAAAGGTTACGGAGTGAGGGCGACAACGATGGAAGTTAAAAACGCTGTTACTTCAATGCTGTGCTTCGCACAAGTTTCACTTGATAGATGTTCCAAACACTCGTGATCAGATTCTAAGTGACCAGAGAAGATGCAGATGCGAGCGATCAAATTGCTTTCTGTGGATTCCATTCATCCTTATAAGTGGAAGTCCAAACGAATGTCGGCTACATACCTGCAATGCATGCATAATAAAAACCTGAAGATGAAAACTGCGGGCTACTCTTGTCGCCCGCAAAAGTGGTTAATAACTCCCTGTTGCATGTCGTTGAAGGTCTCTGTAAGTGTCTCATGTTTTATTTTTGCGGTAGTTTGGCTGAGCAATTAAATTCCCAAAAAGTACAATTCACTTCAATCAAAGTGTAAAAATGAAACATCTTATCTTTCCAAGGGTGAAAAACGGCATACTGTCTCTCACAAACGAGAGAGCAAAAAGACCAGCCATTCCTGTCCACCATGCAGAATTTCCTTGAGTAGCCTGATCTTTTGTTTCTTCTGTGTGCAGTCTTGTTTGTTCCATCAGGAGGTGTCTCAGAAATATTAATGAAGTGTTATGATGTGTCAGGGGGTGCATGTGTAATATTGTAATGCTTTAACTCAAATTAATTCCGCCCTTCAGAACTCAACTTGCTTCTACGTCGCTTTCCCTTGTGACAAGAATCACTTACACACTCTTTTAAAATAATTTTAGAAAATCTCTCAGAAAAGTAAGTAACAGGTATTTTATAGGGTTACCTTGCACCACTTTGAAGAAAATTGGAATGCAAAAGTTTTTTAGGCCGCTTTCTTCCCGTTTTTGAGTCTTTTCCGGACCAAAACAAAAAGGCCATGTCCCCTCCCCCGCAAGGGCACAATGTGCCTCCCCCCATGCATATATAAGTGGGGTCCATAGCTAAAAATAATTAGTGCAACTAGTACTATCACTGTGCCGAGTTTGATGCTTTTACCCCAAAGTGCACAATTCAGCAATTTTTTTACACCATATGGCTGGACTACGTACCCGTTTACTCTATTCTCACTTCGCTTTTCAAGTCCCTGATTAAGCCTAATTTTGTGTAGTCCAAATATTGGGAAAATAAATTTGTTAACCTTAGCTCTACGATCAGCCTTACCTACAATTTTAAATGCCCTGTGTTACACTGTGTTACCCTGTGTTATGCTTTGCTACACTGTGTTACCCTGTGTGACCCTGTGTTCCCCTGTTTTACCTTGTGTTAGCCTTTGTTACCCTGTGTTAGCCTTTGTTACCCTGAGTTCGCCTTTGTTACCCTTTGTTACCCTGTATTGCTCTCTGTTACAGTGTGTTACCCTTTTTTACCCTTCATTACCCTGTGTTACCCTTTGTTACCCTGTGTTACCTTGTGTTACCCCTCGTTACCCTGTGTTACCTTTTGTTACTCTGTGTTACCCTTTGTTACCTTTTGTTACCCTATGTTACTCTTTGTTACCCTTTCCTAGTTTATGTTACCATTGTTACCCGGCCTGTGTTACCCTTTGTTACCCAGTGTTACACTTTGTTACCCTGTGTTACCTTGCGTTACCCTGTGTTACCCATTTGTTACCCTGTATTACTCTATGTTACTCTGTGTTACCCTTGTTACCTTGTGTTACCCTTTGTTACCCTATATTACTCTGTGTTACCCCATGTTACCCTTTGTTACACTTTGTTACCCTTTGTAAGCCTTCATTACCCTGTGTTACCCTGTGTTACCCTTGTTACCCTGTGTTACCCTGGTTACCTTGTGTTACCCTGTGTGACCCTGTGTTACCCTTGTTACCCCGTGTTACCCTTCTTAGCCAGTGTTACCCTTTGTTACTCTTTTTACCCTAAGTTACCCTTGTTACCCTGTGTTACCCTGTGTTACCCCGTGTTACCCTTTGTTACCCTTCGTTACCCTCTGTTACCCTATGTTGCCCTTTTTCCTCTGTGTTATCCCGTGTTCGACTTTGTTACCCTGTTTTCCCCTCCATTACCCTGTGTTACCCTTTGTCACCCTCTGTTACCCTTTGTTACTCTTTGTTACCCTGTGTTACCCAGTGTTACCCTTTGTTACCCTGTGTTACCCTTTGCTACCCTGTGTTACCCTGTGTTACCCATTTGTTACCCTGTGTTACCCATTTGTTACCCTGTGTTACTCTATGTTACTCTGTGTTACCATGTGTTCCCCGTTTTTACCCTTTCTTACCCTGTGTTACCCTTTGTTGCCTTGTGTTACCTTGTGTTTCCCTTGTTACCCTGTGTTATCCTGTATTACCCCGCGTTACCCATTGTTACCCTATGTTACCCATTGGTTACCCTGTGTTACTCTTTGTTACCCTATGTTACCCTGTGTTACCCTTGTTACCCTGTGGTACCCTTTCTTACCCTGTTTCACCCTTTCTTACCCTGTGTTACCCTCTATTGCCCTGTGTTACTCTTTGTTTCCCTGTGTTACCCTGTGTTACCCTTTGTTACCCTGTGTTACCCTTGTTACCCCGTGTTACCCTTCTTAGCCTGTGTTACCCTGTGTTACCCTTTGTTACCCTTTGTTACCCTTGTTACCCTTGTTGCCCTGTGTTACCCTTGTTACCCTGTGTTACCCTGTGTTACCTTTTGTTACCTTTCGTTACCCTCCGTTACCCTGTGTTACCTAATGTTGCCCATTTTTACTCTGTGTTACTGAGTATTACCTCGTTTTGCACTTTGTTACCCTGTGTTACCCACCGTTACCCTGTGTTACCCTCTGTTACCCTTTGTTACTCTTTGTTACCCTGTATTACCCCGTGTTATCCTTGTTACCCTGTCTTACCCTGTGTTATTCTTGTTACCCTGTGTTACCCTGTGTTACCTTTGTTAGCCTGTGCTACCTTTGTTGCCCTGTCTTACTCTGTGTTACCCTGTGTTACTCTCTTTATCTTATGTTACCCTTGTTACCCTGTGTCACCCTTTGTTACCCTCTGTTACCCTTTGTTACCCTTTGTTACCCTGTTTTACCCTTTGTTACCCTGTGTTACCCTGGGTTACCTTTGTTAGCCTGTGCTACCTTTGTTGCCCTGTCTTACCCTGTGTTACTCTGTGTTACCCTGTGTTACCCTTGTTACCCTGTGTAACCCTTTGTTACCCTCTGTTACCCTTTGTTACCCTTTGTTACCCTGTTTTACCCTTTGTTACCCTTTGTTACCCTGTTTTACCCTGTTTTACCCTTTGTTACCCTGTGTTACCTTGCATTACCCTTTGTTACTATCTTGTGTTCCCCTTTGTTCCTCTATGTTCCCCTGTGTTACCCTGTGTTACCCTTTGATACCTTGTGATAGCCTGTGGTACCTTTTGTTACCCTTTGTTACCCTGTATTACCCTCTGTTACATGGTGTTCTGCTGTTGTTTTTCTTTGTGACCGTTTGTTACCCTGTGTTACCCTGGGTTACCCTTCATTACCCTGTGTTGCCCTACGTTACCCTTGTATCCTGTGTTACTCTTTGATACCGTGTGGTACCCTTTGTTACCCTTTGTTACCCTGTGTTGTCCTGTATTCCGCTTTGTTCCCCTATGTTCCCCTGTGTTCCCCTTTGCTATCCTGCTGTACCCTGTGGTACCCTGTGGTACCTTTTGTTACCCTCTGTTACCCTTTGTCACATGGTGTTCCGCCGTTGTTCCTCTTTTTTACCGTTTGTTACCCTGTGTTACCCTTCATTACCCTGTGTTGCCCTGTGTTGCCCTCGTTATCCTGTGTTACCCTGTGTTACACGGGTTCCTTCGTTGTTCCTTTTTGTTACCCTTTGTTACCCTGTGTTACCATTTGTTTCCTTTGGTTACCTCTTGTTCCCCTGTCTTCTCCTTTTTTACCTTGTGTTTTGCCTCTGTTACCCTGTGTCACCCTGTGTTACCCTTTGTTGCACTGGTCTTAAAGATACCCTACGTGATACAATCTTTACATGTATAATATGACGCTTTCCCATTTAGGAGAGTGCGCCTGATCCTAAAGACTCTCCACATTATACAATGGTTATTTGTTTAATGTAATACCTCCCTAGTTTATTTGATTATAAAGATACCCTACATGATAAAATCGTTACTTGTATAGTATGATACCTTCCTATTGCGGACATTTCACTTGGTCCTAAAGATACCCTTCGATACAATCGTGACTTGACTGTTTAATCTGACATTTTTCGTATCACAGAGAGTTCATTTGATCAGAAAGGTGCCCTACATGATACAACCGTTACCTGTATAATTTGGCACCTCCCTATGTAGGATAGTGCACTTGATCCTACAGATTCTCTACATCATACAATCGTTACCTGTATAATATGACACCTCTCTATTATGGAGAGTTCACTTGGTCTTAAAGACATCCTACGTGATACAATCGGTACCTTAGCCTGCGTAGCGTGGCGGTTTCGTCGAGCCGGGCGCACGAGCACGAGCCACGAAGCCGCGAAATTTGCGCGCAAAGCGCGCGAGAATAACACCTCCCTATTTCGGACAGTTCTTTTTATTTTAAATATACCCTACATGATATTATATTAATCATAACTATAACAAAATTCTCAAATCTGATTGGTTCTCAACTGCCCTGATTTCAGCCTTAATAGGAGAGTTTAATAGGACAGTACGCGTCATGCCTAAGTAATTGGACAGTACGCGCGATCACGCGCGCGCTTAAATGGCTTTTTTTTCATTGCTAGCGAAAAAATCTTGGAATTTCTTGTGTTTTGATTTAAAAAGAGCCCTATATATCACAAATTTTGTTAAAGTTATGATTAATTGGTAACAGAACTTCGTGTCGTCCAATTCGGTCTGTAATCATACTCGTGATTAAACAAATCGGACTCCCGCTACGCGGTCGTCCGATTTTGTTAATCACTCGTATGATTACAGACCGAATTGGACTCCACTCAGTCCTGTTACCATTACTTACCTGTATAATCTGACACTTCCCTATTTCGGACAGTTCTTTTTATTTTAAATATACCCTACATGATATAGTCGTTACTTGTATAATATGACACCTCCCTATTTCGGACCGTTCTTTTTATTTCAAAGATACCCTACATGATATAATGTTACCTGTATAATCTGACACTTCCCTATTTCGGACAGTTCTTTTTATTTTAAATATACCCTACATGATATAGTCGTTACTTGTATAATATGACACCTCCCTATTTCGGACCGTTCTTTTTATTTCAAAGATACCCTACGTGATATAATGTTACCTGTATAATCTGACACTTCCCTATTTCGGACAGTTCTTTTTATTTTAAAGGTACCCAACATTATATTATCGTTACTTGTATAATATGACACTTGGCTATTACGGAGAGTTCACCTGGTCTTAAAGATACCCTCCATTATACAATCGGTCCTTATATAATATGACACCTTGCTTTTTCGGACAGTGCACTTGATCCTAAAGATGCCTACATCATACAATCGTTATTTGTAGAATTTGACACTTAATTATTACTTAGAGTTCATTTTATCAGAAAAATACCCTGCATGATACAATCGTTACTTGTATAATACAACACCTCCCTATTGCGGACAGTTCACTTGGGCCTTAAGATACCCTACGTGATACAATCTTTACCTGTATGACATGACACCTCCCTATTACAAATAGCTCACTTGGTCCTAAAGATACCTTTCATGATACAATGTTTACCTCTACAATATGATACTTTCCTATTACGAAGAGATTACCTGATCCTAAAGAGGCCCTTCATCATACAATCGTTACCTGTATAATATGACACCTTTCTATTACGGAGAGTTCATTTGATCCTTAAGATACCCTTCCTGATACAACCGTTACGAGAGTTCACTTGTTATTTTCCTGTATTCCGATTGGTGAACTCTGTCAAAGTGGCCCCGGTTACAGTAGTCATATGGTAATGGGACTCGAAATGAATAGGCCCAGCTGTCCATGTTACAGAGTTTACTATCTTTTGGACTGAGAGAACGTTTTGCGATAGGAAGGTGTCCGTACTAGAGTGGTTTTCGTTTGAGTGTCGTAAAACCAAAACCAAAGTAATTACTCTGGCCAATCACATAGGACACAGACAATACATTGAACCAATCAAAACTCGAAGTAATTATATGTGGCTGACGCAAAGCGCGGGAAAATGCATGCGAGCGCGTCACAATTGGCTTTGGTTTTACTTCTGATTGGATGAAAAGGTGGCGCGAACTTTTAAGCCAATCGCATCGTGTAGAAAGTGCAAAACCAATTACATTTCGACACTCAAATGAAAACCGCTCTATACAACATACGCAAACTTTATTTACATGAAAATCAACATATTACAAGTACCGATTACCTTCAAACAGCGAAGCTAATCAAGGCAGGTCGTGTGGAGACGTAGACGTATCTCTTAAACTTTGAAAAATTACAAATATGTGTTAAAGGAGTATTTTGTCTCCAACTCTTGACAGTAGTGAACTTACGCAACAGGACGGGAGAGGAAAGAAAACAGCAAACCTTGTGTGACAAGAGTGACAATAATCTTGTTTGAAACAACTTTTCTCCAAACCTCACTTTCCTGTAAACAGATCTTTTGGTAAATGACCATAAAATATTGGTGTTAAGTGAAGATCACGACACAACGTGCAGGTAATAGCCGTGTCACGTTTGTCACACACTAGTGTTTTGCCGTCCTGTTTCTTAAACTCAATAGTGCCTGTATCTAATAACTTCGTCGTCTAGTTGGTGTATTTTAACATGATGTTATCTCTTCCCAGCACTTCGTCTTCTTGCACGAAGAAGCCATCATTTTTTCCAGCCAAGCACAAATCCATTCAAAACACTTCCGGAATATCTTGACAGCGTGGTGCATCAGCTAGCTCAGGAGCTACCGGTGAGAAAAATGTCTTCTGCTGTGTTCACACAAGTACCAAGATCTTTTCTAAGCCACTGTAAAACGAACTTGTTTCAGTGAATGCTGATCATCACTGACCACCCTGCCTTCCTTCAATGCAATACGCGAGCAGTAGCGGATCCAGGGGAGGGGCTATTTCCCCGGTACCCCTGCCCCCCCCCCCCCTTATTTTTGGACCAAACTGAGGCCCGAAGGACGGAAAAAAAATTTTGGGGAGACCGGCCACCCCCTTATCTAAGGGTCTGGATTACCGCCCGCCCTTCCCCCTTATCTTAAGGTCTCGATCCGGCACTGGCCAGTAATCATTGCTTCGTTTTTTCTCTACTTTCTATTTCCAGACCCTAAAGAGTGAGGAAGGCATCGTTGTAAATGGTTAGTTTTGGGTTCCTAACTTGGTTTGTCGTCGTTACAGTTGTTTTGTATACAAGGGTTGATAATTACCCTGATGAATAAAAATGGATTGAAATGTTCTTTCACTGAACACGCCAAGCACTATGAGTCAGCGATCAAGCTGGACTGACTGATAGCCACAGAGCTCTAACCACCAGTGACGTAAAGCGGTTTTTTTGGTTGTGTCACTCTTTTGGGAAATTTGTGCCTTTTGTAGTTAGTGTTTATCGTTCCTAACAAGGCTATGTAAATGTTATGGGATGTTGTTGATTAAGTGTAAAGGACTTGTGACGTCATCCCACAAATAGAAACGCGACCCAGTGGATGTAAGTTCTTAGGCCGTTTATTTCCCATTTTTAGGTTGTGCGTGGGGTTTAGATCGGTATGATTGCGAATTACATTGTTTTGGGTTGCGAGTTGTGAACCATTTGATTTTCCTGCACATCCTCGAAATGTCCGGGAGAAGAGGGCCAAAGGAAGGGGTGTCTCCTACGACAGTCCCACGATACAATTCGCCGGCGGTACAATATCCATTCAACCTTACGTGAAACCTCAAAATGTCCCATAGAAAGTAGTCTGCTACAAAGCCGTTTTTAGTGTCGCGAATTTCCTCTGTTAAATCCTTAAAGTGTTTTAGCTTGTGTTAGTTATATCAATTTCAGGTTGTCTTAAGTCTTTATTTTCTAATTGTTCCTTTACAGGGTCGGCAGATACAACTGCGCCAATCACGTGACGGCTAAATATAGCGCCGATCTTAAGTCGCTGGAGAGACAGTCGTCATTATAATAAATGTTTTTATATTTATGTATTATCATTTAAAAAAAAACTGGGGAGCCATCCATTCTGTCATTCGTAACGTAAACAATCCCGTTCAACAATGTTAAGTTAGTACAAGAATACATAGAACTAGGAACAATTCACTTTGAGATTTCATATTTTCCACAAGCATATTTTGGACTTAATACAGTCTTTATCTTAGGTCTTTTTCGCGTCGTCATTCATAATGTTTATTGGGTGTATTTGGCCACGTGCCGTCTAAAATGAAGGCCTGGGTGGTAATAAAAATTTATCATAAGGGAAGGGTAGTAAATTGCAAAATTTCCACTTCTAAAGGGGATGTAAAGTGATTCTGGGTTGTTAACCATTTGGGGTACGGTTCCCAATTAACCCACCGAAAGATGGAATACTTTAACGTATTCCGTGTTCTTGTTTTCAACCAATCAAAACAATACGGCGGATATTTCAGATGAACGATTGTGCTGGGATCCTTTAATAATCCATCAGTTACTCGTTCACTTTCGCTGCTACAATCGACTTTCTAATTCGCGACATCTTAGCACGATCCGGACACTCCCCCCCCCCCCCCCCCCACACACACACACACCTAAAACAGACTGATGCAGATCGTAGGTTATTTCGATGCCCAAAACAGCAAAGCCTGCTTCGAATGTGTGATTCATCTAGCCGTTAAGGCCAAGTGCACCATGAAATTAATAGATAAGCATGCATGCAATATTTAAAAAACCCTGTATAAGTCCCAAATCTTTTATTATTTTAACGTGCAAGGAAAGAGTCATCCTTTCAAGATTCTCTCAAGGGACGATGATTAATCCTATGTAAGATAATTAACTCAAAATCCTACATTCTGTGAGGCGAGAATAGAATAAATCATTTAATGCTATCATGATCACTCTCTCCCCCGAGGCCACAATCCTTTTTGTCAGCTCCAATGTTCGACCCGGAGGGTATCTCATATATGATCTGTGGTGCTGGTCAAACGGATCGGAGCGCTAGCGCAAGTGGTCAGTTCTACTATGCTCCAGAGATCTGTGCCCAGTTCAATACTCTGCCGCAACTTCAGCTTCAGCTCAGTGAAAAAAAGGCGGTCTTGTTTCCTTACATTTTTTGCCAGAATTTCTTGGACAAATCTCGTTTTGAAAAAGAAAAAAAAATGCTCAACCCCTCTCCCCTGCAAACAAGTCTCAGAGGAACGGGGATTGGGAGTGAAAAGGTACCCTTCCACACACCTCCCCACCCCCTCCCCATTGAGATTCTTAGATAGTAATTTTATCTATTCCCCACTGTTCCTTTCTTGACGACCACTCAGATGAATTCTCTAAAAGGGTCCGTCATGGGAGTATGTCCTCTTTTGGGTCTTTTTACATGAAGAGGCGGTCTTCCTCGTTGCAAGAGTGGTCAACGTGCACGGTTCCGGTTTGCAGCTTTCACTCAATGGTGAAGAGACCTCACTGAAATCACCAACCTTAATCTGCCCCGCACTCCCACTTTTTCACTTTTGAGTAAAGCTGAAAAACAATTTTTTCCCTCCTTAAGAGCTACCAAAGAGGTTTTATTTGAATGGTCACAAAGAAATTCATCACAAACTCAAAAATTAGACCCATTTTGCAAGACTCATCATTCACTGCACTCTGGGTGTGAAACGATTAACGCTAAGAAATTTCCGGCTTTTGTGAAAGCGAATTTCATAAATAACACCAAGCTTCCCTTTGCTGATAAGGATTATACAAATCAGTACCATATGAAAAATACTACTCACAAAGTTTCATTGAAATGGTCACCACAGGTTCACTCTAACCCTTTAAGCCCTAAGAGTGATCAGCATCAAATTTCTCCTTGTAATATCAATGCTTTGTAACACAGAGTGGTCATGAGAATTGAGGACATGATCACACAAGATGAATCTAATTGATACTTCAACAAATTCTCCCCACTACTTCTATTGGAAATGTATAGGGATAACAAATGAGAATTTGAATTTTGATGTTAGGGTTTGAAGGGGTAATAGCACACTCAAACACCAGAAACAGCGATTACACTTCTACATAAATCTTAAACCTTATATATCTCCGGTTTTGACTCTGGAAGTGAAATGGTTTATTCCACTTGAAAAGTTTCCGTGATTATAGTTCGTAACTAAAGTAGTTTTGATATCTTATAGTTGTTATTATTTTTACTGTTTTGAAAAAAACAGTGAGATTAAATTAAACGAGAGAGGATTAAACTATTCGGGGTAGTGTATAAACAAGAGGGCCTTTTGTCTCGGGGTTTAATTATATTTAGCTTTTGCCAAATTTTATTTTTAGTTATATTTTTCTAGTTTTTTCTTTTCTTCGCTTTTTTCGGTCTTGTGTTTGTTTTCTGATTGCTTTGAATAGGCAAGTATGAAATTAGCTTGTCGCCTTTTTCGCATAGCCAAGCGGCTTGTTCTCTTTTTTACCACACGGCTTTCTACCTCGAGGCACAAACCGGGGGGGGGGGGGGTACTCCCTCTAATATTCTATACGAGGAGGGTCTGCCCGAAAGGGTACTCTTTTTAGGCTTTAGGTATATGAGATGGTAGTTATTTTACTCGTTGAAGTATATGGAAGGGTAGGGAAATCAGTTATTTGGGTCTGCGAAAGAACCCAGAGGGCAGAACAGATGAATTTTATAGCTGTATAAAGTCGGGAAAACGTTCTATTTTTGTGATTGATTCCTACTTAAATGACAATGCATTTATAGCTGTTAAAAGGAATGCAAAGTTCTAAACAAGGTATGTGAAAGGGGTACCATTTTTCAAAAGATCAGGTGTACGAAAAGGGTATCTTTTTCGTGAAAAATGGTATATAAAAGGGTAGGGGGTTGGACCGCGGGGCGGAGCCTCCCGGTACAAAAAATTGTTGAGTTCCCCCCGGGGGCACATAATCATTTTCGTTGTACCCTCTTACGTTTGGCTCAGTATTGAACTGTCGGTTCTTCAGAGTAATGACTTGTTTTCAGAAGGCGAAGAGGTATACGACACTGGGGGTGCACTGAATAGTCTTAAAATTGTCTTTTTTGCCAGCTTTGTTCCGCGGTACGATACAAATTTGTTTATCAGTTTCTTTTGTGTAAAAGGTCAAAACAATTAAAGCGTTATCAGTAAAATGGATGAAGTGTGGTCGTTGCACACTGTTTGCGGTTTCGGAAATTGTCCACCCACTTTTGTTGTTGGTTTTAGAGCACGTTTTTGTTTCGTGGGGCGGGGGGGGGGGGGGTACTTGGGATAATTTTTGCTGGGTATGCGCCAGTGGCCTCTCAGAGTCCCTAGCCCATTATAGTCTATTCTGTGGCCAACAATAGGCAAATATGTAATTTTCGCGATCCCAACTTAGTCGCTTAATATTTTTATGAATTGACCCATTTTTTTAGATTGAATGAAGAACACTTTGCTTTTCATCTACCTACAGTACAAACATTCTGTTACGTTTGCTAACCGGTAATATGAAGGACTGCCTTACCTAAAAATCAGAACATGTGTGACCCCATTCTCTGCCATTCTAGTAGCTCTAATGAAATTGCGACCCCATTATGATCAATCCAGTCGTGAAAATGCGACCCCATCCAGCGGCACATCCCCATTAGGCTAGGGCTCTTGTAAGGGAGTAAACACCCCCCCCCCCCAGGGGGGGGGTTTGTGACGTGTGAAATGTTTTGCTCCTTACTGAATTCTGTGCAACTCAGTTAAAGTTTTGGTAAAAGTGTGAGATAAATCATGATAAATCTAAAGAAACTACTACCCACAAAAAATTCAAGGCACTCAATGCAAATGCAAGGTTTTTGTTGGGTATTTCATTGGCCTCAAAGGTCGGGTTTGGAAAATGATTCTTTCATGTTCTTTCGTCCGACAACCGAAAAGTGACGTAAAGGCGATCATCTGTGATGACAATACTATAGCTGAATAATCCAATAACTAAAATTCATATCGGTGTGTAGAAACATTTGGTAGATTTTAGATTTTTGCTGAAAGCTCGTGTGTCTGAAAAGGCGATGCTTTGATGAGTTACAAGCCGTTAGAGGTTTTACTTCCGACTTTCATAAAAATTCAATTATCTTCTTGATCTCTGTACTTGATGTGTGTTGGAAAGAGATTGTTTTTTATGGTCTCTGATCTGGCTGACGGCCTCGTCAGTTCCTGACTCTCTAATATTTTGGTTTCCCATTACGATTATTTACTACGCGTTCTTTTTCCTTTTCTTTTTTCTCAAAAATCCTCTCTCCTCGGCCTATTTTAGTCTTACACTTTTTAATAGTCCGAAACAAGGCCAGAGAGAAATATTTGACACAGTCTCTTAGGTGCAGCGCAAATTGACAGCAAGTCGATTTGTGGTTTGGTGATTACTAGGATAGGCTAGCTTAATGCCCGGCTTGGGGAAAATACAGGTTTATTGAAGACTTTTACAAAGGGGTTTCACACAGCGCGGACATTTCCCAAATTCCTGCGTTTCCCTCCCAGATTTTTAATAAGAGCTTGTAGTTTGGTGAAAAAACAGAACCTTTTGTACAATTGTGTTCAAAAGCAACGACATATCTTTACATTCATTGACCTGGTTAACGTAAAGTCTATAAGAGATCTGTCACCGAGTTTCCACGTGCAGTCCACCCTCGGATCGGACATCAAGGATCTTGTTGCAGACATCAAATTTTGACATGCCATTTGAAACACTGCCAGCCTTGAAACTTCCGGCGTGACTTGTCTCCGTCTAAGGCATTTTTAGATGTAAATAAGGCGAACACTAAAGGTCTCTTTCCAGACGTCCGGATTGTATCGAAGAGGTAACAATACAAAATTCAGAGGCAATGAAGCTTATTATAGCGATCTCTTTTGCCCTGTTTACTTTAGCCAACTGCGTTTGCATTCAAAAAGAAGAAGGAGGGCCAGTCCATTGCTGTGATCAGAGAGAACATGGCGGTTCCTTGCGATGTTGCGCGGGGCGAAACAGCAGTTGCGGCATGGAGAATTTTGTTCACAGCGCTCTGTGTTTTTGCGATGAATTCTGTGAAGCCGCTGGGGACTGCTGTCCGGATTTCGAGAGCGTAAAAGAGCCATGTGGATGGGGAAAGCGTAAGTCAGAATATTGAAATGTTTTGTGCTTTCTTTGTACCGGCGTTTAGAGTCAATAGCCGTTATTTACGGGTTGAAGGCTCTACCTTAGACTGCACCAGTTTTTCGCCATTTTTGAATGTTTATAGCTATTAAGCGGTTTGGGCAAACAATGATTGCTCCTCGTGAGTCTGTTTGGATATCACTGATCTGTTGATATTTTTAACGCCCGATCCGAGCCAGCATTGTTCAATGATAAAATCTTAATACTTTTTGCGATAGTATATTAGTTGTATTTTTTCCTTTTTAGTAGAAAGGCCGATAAGCGCGTTGAGTTTATTGTCCATTAATTGATTCTTTGTTTCCCACCGAAATGGGTGAAAAAGCGTTGGCGGCTTTGACAACTGAAGATAAGTTTGTTTTACCTTCGGAAATAAAAACAATTAAGTCTCAAGCCAATCGGCCAAGAGGTCGCACTCTTCTCTGAAGCCGCGAGGAAGAAGTGTCTTGTCGTGGACGTGTTTTCTGTTACAACACTGTCATAACCCGACTTCCTTTTAACAGAGGGCGAAGACCGGCTATCCGCAAAAGACGAACACTAAAATGGTTGGAAAGAAGAGCCGCGACAGAGAAAAAAATGGCTGGTCTAGTTTTCTTAAAGGGGATTGCTAAGTGAGATAAGAGAAGAGCTCAATTTATAGAAAGAAAATGAATTGATGGTGTCACTCCGTTTTCTCGTGTCGTGTCCAGTTGAAGGGTACACAGAGCATTCATTGTTATTTCTTGGTCGGTGAGGTCACTTTTTTCCGGCCATGCATTACTGATCTGCCGTATTTATTTCTTTCATCTTAGCGGCAAACATAAGCCTTTTAGTGTACTTCTTGCAGATTTTGCGGAAAAAAAACGGGTTTAAAGATGTATTATTTTAAAAAGCTCTTGGGGCCGGATTTCAAAGTATATGGCTAGTCCAAACAATTATTCATCAAACTTTTCAAATCGTGTTCCTAATAACGTCCTGTATGGGGTAAAAGATAAGGGGATAGATAGGTTTATCATAAGTTGTTAACGAGTACAGTAACATAAAAATTGTTAAAGTTGATTGTTTACATCGTAAATCGAGCCTGACGAAATTTCGTGACAGATAAATGATGCCAAAAATAGAAAGAGAAGATGATAAAGTTGCTGATAGGAAGGTATTCGTCCTTGTCACTTAACATTTTTACGAGTTCAAATTTAGTTTAAGCCATTTGACACGTTTGTACTTTGTAGCCCAAAAGAATATACGAGAGCTATCGTTGTTTTTTTTTTTAACTTTTTTCGTTTTATTTGGTTAAAAGTTGGGTAAGGAGATACGACGCCATCTTGGTTCATTTTTTTGATGGGGATTTAGCAGTAAAGCGCTTAATATATTCCGAATTAAATTGAAACGTAAAGAGTGTCTTGTCGACTTTTGCCTACCAGAAAGAAAATGTTTAATCTTCTTAAAGATCTCAGAGAAAAAGAGGCAGTCGAAAATAACTAGCATGTGGAAAGATCCTTTAGTACACAAATTTCCCTTGAGCTTGGAGAGCTTTAATACTACTGAGACTGTAGAGAGTGAGTTGTTAACGCAATTCTTCTTAGGATGTCTCTATTGGAGAACGTGCGTAACCTCTGAAATTCCGAGGAACCACGTTACGGCCATTTGACATTTTTCTCATTTGTATCATAGTAGCTATTCATCTATCAAACTGAGGATTTAGGCCAGATAAATGAATAGATTTTAAAATAGAAGTTCTAGTAATGACTCTGTAAAGAGGATTTTCCAAATCTTTCGTCTGATAATACAAAGTACCGGTACCAATCTCTCTCGCTATTAAGTTTCTTTCTGCAGGCGTTCAGATGAGAATGGTGTTTTTATTTTCAATCCTGAGAAGTAAACACTGCATCACTCACTCAACAGCGAAGAGTATGTAATGACGCCATTTACTGTAACTTAAATCAGGAAAACTGAAAATTCTTGCTCCTGTTGATAGCCGGCTCGGAGAATGTCCTAATTTCATCAAAGGAATGCGTAGGCATAGCTCACGAATCATCGATTGAAACAGTTAAAAGACCCAGGCAAGTTACATAAGAATTAGGGTGAAGTGTAGCCAAAGGTTTCAAAAATCCTTGTTGATTGCTTGATGAGAAACACCCGACAGATTTAAAAATAGTTACTTTTTTAGGTAGAAATTTGGAAAAAAAACTATTCTCTTCTACTTGATATCAGAAAAAAACACAATTAATATTTAGAGATCAAGCTTGCTAGAAATGGTACGGCTTTTAGATTATACTAAAAGCCGTACATACTTAAAAAGCGGCTTGTTGGCCATACACGAAAGACTCGGTCACGAAGTTGACAAACAACTTCAACAGAAGCTTCTGGAATCCTTGACAACTTTTTTAATTACGATAGGAGAATTAAAGGCCCTGTTTAGATTAGATTGTGACTTAATTGGTCCTAAAAACCCAATTGTGATCGGCGAAGTTAATCTGAAACGAATTAAAAATTTTCTCCGATTACAGCACTACTTGATAGTTCCTCATGTTTTTTACTGCGTTCAGAGTTAAAGTTCATATTATTTCCTTGCTTTCTATCATCGATTAATAAAAAAGATATAACTTGCGCACATTTTAGGCCGGAACTAATGGGTCGTGGTTAGAATCAAGAGTGATAGACGAAAATGACACAAGAGGGCAACAAACTTATCATTATAAAGGGCTAAGCGTGACCCCAACCTTGCCAAGTTTACGTCTGGTCCACGTGCTCGGGGACTGATATCTGTTTTGACGTCATCAAGACCCATCAAGAACACCGATCATTAATGTCATATCGGAAAGATGATAAACAAAAGAGTATAGGAAGGATTCTGGGACGCCGCTTTGTCCACTCTCGCTTGGTAAAAACGAACGAAAACAGTTAAAACCACTGAAATAACATTGCGTCAACCGTTGTAGTGATCAGAAAAGGTTTATGCAGTTCCTAAGTTGATCTGACCAATCAGAACAGGCGTAGTTACAATACGGTGAACCAACAGAACCTGGTCCCAGGCGAAAGCGCGGGAAAAAGCGGGTGCAGAAGGTCCAGAATAGTCACTCGGTTTTGTTTTCACTTCTCATTGGCTGAAAAATTGGTGTTTTTGTATCTGTGTAACCAATCATGGCAAAGCAATGCTCTCACAGCTGCTTTACTTCAAACACTATTTTGTTTCGAAAAACATACAATTGTTTTGTTGGCTGAGCATTTCTCGAAATTTTGACAGCAATACAGTTCTTACACAAGATGTCTGACCTTTCTAAAAGGCAAGTCTGCTCTCTAAGGGATTTGCTGATTCCGGTTCAATCTCTTTTGACTGTGTTGAAACATAAGTACGTCACAGTATGAATGAACTTCCCACTATCACTTGACTGACAGAGAGAATACGTCCTCTCCTAAGTCCTAAGTCCCTATATTTAAGACTGTTCAATTTCGTTGCGCAAAAGATGATTTACAGCCATTTTTGCTTACGTTTGTAAAGCAAAATTGTTTTGTAAAGTGACTGGCACAATGCCATGTAAGTCACTTGTAGCGTTCAAATCATGAGAGCTCAATTACGCATGCTTTGTCTCCATAGGGAAGCGAGATTGTGAGGTAAGCAAATGGTCAGATTGGGGTCCCTGCGAGCCGGCATGCGGTGTAGGTGTTAGTAAGAGAACTCGTACCGTCATTTTCGTGCCATTGAACGGAGGCAAGGAATGTCCGCCACTTACAGAAAAGAAAGGATGCCTCAACAAGATTTGCGGAAGGGAGGCTGGTAAGAACCACTGGGATTTCTTTTCAGATCACGTGACGTTTTCGCCTAGTGTTACTATAATCTCTCGGGAGACTGGTGACAATCGCGACGATGTAGTTGTTTATTCGCCAATAACCTACATTAGCCCCTCAAATGTCAAATATGTAGAATTGTGCGCCTTTTAGAAAACATGAGAAAAAGGTTATAAATTTGTGAGAAATGAAGACACGTTAATTTATAGGGTGAAATAGCAAGAAAGAAAGATCGTTTGACTAGAGCTTTGAATTCTTGGTAGAGAAACCTTAAGTTTAGGAAAAGAACCATACGCAGACTAACATGTTATAACTACAAAGTTTATGCATAGTACCTTGTGAGAGTTCACACTTCAGGGATTTATTCTCGGACTCAATAAACAGTACCTTGTGGAAGCACAGTTGAGAGAAGCTTTCATTTGCATTTTCATGATCGCACGACGGGATTTTGTGTAAAGATGCACATTTAGAACCATACATTTCCTCTTGGTTTTTTCAGGTTTAGCTCGCATTCTGCCTCACAAGTACGAGAAAGATCGTGGGATCTCAAAGTGGAAAAGCATCAAACCAGCATCGAAACAAGTTAAGACAGAGAAACCAAAAAGGTAGTGTTCTCTCGTACCAGTAGTAGTTTTTCGCGTGCTCGTTCTGCATGCACGCATGTAATTAGAGCTCATTTTCGATGCGAGCGCCGGTCGGGCAGGCTCTCAGATACTGGTCTGCCGAGCGGGATGACGTGGGTTCAAACCCCGTCCGTAAAAGAACCCACACTGCAGTTCTAAAAGAGTAGGGGATTTAGACCCCGGTGTTGTGGTCTATCTCTCATGGAGGGAGGGGGGGAGAGGGGACTGTTAGACCCTTTGATGCTGAATATGACGTTATCGTAATCGTCATCATCATTATCACTTTTATCTATACACGGTAACAACAATCAGGCTAAATATACAATATGCAATATCCTAAAAATGTTTACAAACTATAGAATTAACGGTAATAGCATTTACAAAGATGAATGTCAAAATAAATAAATAAATATATAAAATTAATTTATAAAATTAAAGCCTGTTTTCTATGAATGCCGTGTTCGAGCTAGAAGTTAACAGTTTCCGAAAGCCAGTCAAAGATTTTGCTTGTCTTACATCAGTAGGCAAATTGTTCGTCAGAACGGCTCCGCTGTAGCAGAAGCTGTGTCTATAGTAATTGGTTCGTGGCAAGGGAAGAGCAAGCCTGTTTTCAGAATCTCTAAGGTTATAAGACAATGTTATATGACAAAGTTGTTTTTTTCCCACAGACCAAGCTACTGTGTTAACTACAAGGTATTCTTCAAACACCCTCATTGCAAGAATACCTGGGCAGACCAACTCGACCCACAGAAGCCAATCTGTGTGGAATGTCAGGATCACACTATGAACAGACACGGCAAATGCAAGGGAGAGGGGATTAGTGCTGAAATAACTCTCTGGGAGGGGGTGGACCTGCGGAGTTGTTACGGTGGTTGGATGAAACTTGGACCGAGGATCCACAACTGTAAATGTGAAAACGAAGAATTTAACAACTTTATATTTGTATAAAGTCAGTTAAAATAACGATTTAGCTTTTATTTCTTTTGCTTTGTTTAAATCATCCCTCGTCGTTAAAAGGATATTACTTGACTCAGGTTCATTGAATATGTCTTGGTACAATTCCGTATCTATTGCTTATATTTACTCATAAATAACTCAGCGATATTCAGTTGATCTGAGCGAATAATACTGTATAGTTTCATTATTGTAGCTAAGCATATAAGTGATAAAAATAACTTGTTTTCGCATAACTCACTCTCAGCTTACATCTTCGACGGCTTGTGCAAAATAATATATCGCTATCTTTTTATCACGTTTTAGCAGTTTCATACTAGACTTTTCGCATACGCTTAAAGAGGAAATGAAAAATGGGAAAGGCTAATTAATGTGACAACCCATTTTGCAATCTGCACTAACACAATTTAGTCTATCTCACTTTCTTAAAGACTGAATCATTATATAACGCAATTCTAGAGCTCGGATTGGCTTAGCCATCACGGGATATTTAACAATTATTCCTCGAGCCCGAAGGGGCTCTGAGTCAATAGCCCATGAGGCCGAAGGCCGCATGAGCTATTGACTCAGAGGCCATGAGGGCTCGAGGAATAATTGTTTTAGTAAAATCCAACTAGTTTTTCAAAAATATCGAGAATAAAAAACTTTTAGCTAGTTAAAGCTTAATCCTTTTTGTCCCCCAAAAGCCCGCACTTTTCGCTACTAGTGGGCTATAACATATAGCCTAGTAGTAGCTCAACCAATCAGCATTGATAATAGACCACTAGTTGGATTTTACTAATAGCCATTATACCAGGCTCTCCAAGGTAACTGTAGCGTCTGCTCGAAAATGAAAACAAGCTGAAAATCGGTTGTTTTTACAAATAAAGTCAGGAAGAATTCTCGATATTCTTTGCACGTTTTAACAAAACAATTATTCCACTCGCGCTTGTTGGATATGAGATGATTATAGCCAACTCGGCGCTACGTGTCTCATTGGCTATCACCATCTCATATCCAACGCGCACTAGTGGAATAGTTGTTAATCAGTTTATCTTAAAGGTTTCTAAGATTGATAAGATTAACCTAAGTGCTATTAGATGTTCCTTAACTCTCTCTTGACACACACTTCAATTAATTGGTTTGAGTTGACAATGACATTCAGTTCAGAGTAATTTAATGATAGCTTCTTCTCTGGTAACTAAAGGTATACGTAAAGATAAAATGGGAGGGATAATGAAAAGGTTTAGGTAAAACGAACATTTAAAAATTATTGCAGCTTTGCTAGTATCATATATAATTTAAGCTATGTTTTTATTTTTTGATTAAACTGTTAATTTTCAGTGGTTTTTAGTGCTACGTTGATTGGACATTATTGTTTTCTGAATTTAAGGTAAGCGCGTTTCTGCAACCTGAACATCTGTAGCCTCAAACATTCTGGAGCAAGACCACATGGCAGATGAAGTGAGACTGCAGAGACGAAAACTAGGAATAATATAGTGTGCTGTGTTAGAGTAAGAACTTTAAATAGGGCGCTTTACGGGCAAAATGGAAGACATTAAATTCAGAGAAGTGAATTTTTAAGCCCTTGCAAACTTCACTTAAAATCACAAATTCAGCCTCTGTCGTGTAACCCGGCCCTGAAAGTTTTTGACTTATCATTTATTAAAATATGATCAAAAGGTTCTATCATTCTTGCAGGCTTGGGTGGCGCTTCGTCATATCAGCTTTACGTGTTTTAAGACTTTCGGTTAGAGTTTATTGCCGTGGTCTGGGAGTTTTGTACTGACTCTGGTCTCACAAAGGAGGTATAGCCGGAATTGTGTATGGTTTTGTGAATTTTATTTGAAAAGTGTTTTTATCTAACATGTAGAACCTGAGGTCACCTTGAAAATCGCACTTTCTCCTCCCCTCTGCAAGTCTTCGACATCAATTCCAGTCGCTTAGACCTCCCACCACCCCTCCCGCCTCGCCAATCACCACTACCACAAAAAAATTACACTTACGTTGCGTTGGTTTCAGATTCGGACAATGATATGGGGCTTTCAAATGGTTATCCCCCTCCCCTACCAAAATTACCGAGAAACGCCCCCGAATGGTAATACATAAGCTCATTTTCCGAACGTTGCACTCAGTTATAAAATGAAAGAAAAAACAAGTTGGTGAACTCAGACCATTCGAAAATGTCCCTATATATGTTTAGGCTCAATCATTGCCAGAATACACAGCCAAGGAAAAAATTACTTTTAAAAGGTTTTAAAACAATTACTACTATTAAAATTTTTACTATCTGACAAATACATTTACCGCACAGGATAAGTGTCCCGCGCGAAATTAAACCAGTCTCAAATCCACATGAAAGACAGAAGTCTCGTAATGCTTTATACGGAGGGTTAGCTAGTAGTAGTACTTAAGTAACATCTGTCTAAATCATTACTGCCCTTGCTGCTGAGTAGGTATTTAAAAACGTCATATCCGCGGTTCATTGTTGATTGCTAATAACTTGTGATATCATTTAGTTAAGTCAACCTCTAATTAGCGGGGCATGTGTAATGTGCTAGCACCTTCTAGTACTTACGGAACCTACGGCTTTTAAACCGGGCTTGGAATGTTACCAAAGCAATTGTTATTTACTATTAAACAACAACACGTTATAAGTTTTACGTGATAAGGATCTATTCAAACCGTGTAGCTGCCGCAAAGAATCGTGCAACTTCTCAACTTCCACCAGATTAATTTTGGTATATTTGTTAAAAAGGAGCGTCGTGGTGATTGATCACGCCTACTCCGTTAGAGACTTTAACGACAAGTAATCAAAGACACAACCAGATATGTTTTCCACTATGAAAAATAAGAGTTCGAGTCTTTAAGAACAACTTTATGCATGCGCTGAAGTGATGACGGTTATTTTTGCCATCGGATGAAAGAAGAAAAGAAATTGCCACTTGAAAAAGTTGGAGTCATTTGATTCATACTTTTGTCCGTATGACTTGCTGATTTGCAAAAAAATAAAATTGTTGGTACCTTTCTTCCAATAACTCAATTATGCAATTGCAAACTATCTCTTGGTGCTACAAGAGCCATTGTCCGTTTAAAAAGGAAGTGGTGTGACTTTTTGAATCATTAATTTTTTAAGCGTGCAGGTATTGACTACTAAACTTCCGTTTTTGATGCTACTTTTCCCTTAACCCATCATCACAAGTCATTTTGGAACCAGATCACCCTACATGTTTGATGTTTGACCCTGACCCTTGTGAGGGCAAATGTGCAAAAATAGGGGTAACTTTTCCTCCCTTCCTTCCTAATATATACGGCTTCGTTTTACAAGCACGACTTTATTGCTCCCCCGGAGAGATGCTGAGAGATAAGAAAATTGCGCTCACGTAACTTAGAAGTCTTGCTGTCTATATCCTGCTTGGCGGCAGACGTTTGAAAGAGGAGGGGATTCCGGGCGCTCGAGACTGGTGCAAAAGGCGCGCGAGGGGGTGGGAAAGGAACCTCTTACCTTCTCCCTCGCGCGCAGTCTCGCGCCCAAATTCCCTTCCCCTTCCGATTCGAATGCCTGCCACGCAGGCATGTTTACTATCATCATTAGGAAACTTGCTTGTTATCATCTTCAAAGCCATATCGTGAAAGTGCCCCTAAGAATGTATTGCGCGGTACGCTACGATCGACTGATCAAAGCCTTGGCGGTTTTGGTTGGGCGCGCAAACAAGCCAAGATGGGGGCCGTGAAACTGCGAGGAGATTGGGGCGGGAGCAACGAGAAACCGTTACGCAGGCTGGACTTAAAGGCTGGACTTAAGTTCACACTTTGGTAAGTGACTCTCCATTTTAGATATTATCATGGCGCAGCTTTACTCTATAGAAATCACGCCGAAATGACAGTTCGGAACACGTGTAGATAGAAGCCCTATCAATCCGGTATGGTTTACGTCCCGGCGCAAAGCTATCCGACCCCGGGGGGGTACTTTAGGAATTTCTGGGTGGGGATGTGTCGCTGGGACTCCTGGAACCCTTAACCTATACCAGAGGGAGCTAGTTTAGCTGAATTTTGCTACCCTATACTAGAGTAAACTCCCCAAAATACCCATATCCTAGAGTAGCTGTTTCCCTAGTCTAGATAAAATCTTCAACCAACTGATCAGTTTCCTGAAAAATGATAGCCTATTCTATACCCAAATGCTCTGATTTATATACCCTATCCTAGAGTAAACTGCTTGAAAACCATACCCTTCACAGCGGCACATACTTATATAACCCATATATGGCAGTACCCCCCCGGGTATCCGGCATAGTGTGAACATCGCTTAAACTTCTTGTCACGCTATAAAATTTTCGATTTTAACAGATGACTTTGACTTTTCTCCTCCAGCAAACCCGGCCAAGATGATTATGTTTACGTTGAAATCCGGGAAAGTGATCAATTGGTTAAAGATTTTTGTCTAGACTGGAGAAACCGGGAGTTGCCACAGCCGATAAATGAAAAATATTAAAAATTAATGAAATCAGTTTGGTCAAAACATAAGGGGGGCCCAGGCCCCTCCCCTGGATCCGCCACTGTTAGAGATGTGTGCCGTAGGACCACAGATCTTCGGCCAAGGTACCATTATTACTGTTAAGTTTTACAATTTAATTGTTTTTTAACAAAGAATATTGCTTTAACGAATTTCAAAATAGCATCGTTCAAACAACCACCTCCTTAATTTAAGCGGATTTTATGGCTCAGCAATGTTCGTATTAATTCGGGGGCTTACGAGGAGTAACGGAACTTTTCGAGTCGAAATAATTGAAAAAAGAACTTTTATGGCGGAATAATGGAATATTGATTTTTTTTTTGGGGGGGGGGGTTGGTGTGCAGTATTGAACATTTTCAAGATGGTGTAATAAATGTGAACACCCCACTATTCCTCTTAAACCTCCAATATTGATAGACTTCTACTATAAATGGGGTTTGTCTAGACGTTGATCGCGATCGTCGGAAGTCTCTAATTATCTGAGCCGGTAGCCTTTTCCAGGCGTTCGGATAGTGGAGTGCGGCGCGAAGGAAGAGAGCCAGAAAAAAATAAGGAGGAAAAGAGGGGGAGGGGAGAGAGGAGGGAATGTGTTCTCTCCCTCTCACCCCTGCCCCACCCCCACATTTTTTTTCTGCTCACATCTCTTTGCTCTGTCCCCACGATCTGAACGCCTGGAACTGGCTACTGCAGAGCCATTCTCTGTTTCCAGAAACTACACTTGCATAGTTAATTATCATTACAAGTGATTTCAAAAGACATTACAGTGGACCTTCTATTCAGGGGACTCCCTTGGGACCGAGGAAAGTGTCCCCTGAATAGAGATGGTCATCATGAGGTTTGTCAATAATTAACAAGATTAATATATAAATATTTTTATTCTCTCCCAGGATCTGCGGCAGTCATTATTACATGTACATGTAAGTACTAGATTACGTATAAACAATCATGATAAGCAATAATGCAATATTGCAGGTGTGTTCAATTTCCACAAGTAAAGTACATTGATTTAAGTAAGATAACTGTAGTTATAAGGGATGTACAAAGGACAGTGTTCTTGTGTTTAAATACTACAACGAATGAAAGAAAAGCGCCAAACATCTTCTTCCTGTTTTATGTTAAGCAGAAACTGGCCTTTGACAACAAACCTTATCATTGGCTGTCAATTTTGGGTATCTCGCTAACCTATTACAAAAAGAGCAGTATTTCTTCTCAGCATGTTCCAAAAAAGTGGTTTTTCGGTGGATTGTCTGTTTTTGAATGTTTTTATTTTGAGGCCAGATCAGTTTTGCTGCTGGTATGTCCAACTTCTTTTGACTTGGAGAATGTACTCTTTAAGCACTTCCAATATGATGACAAAGTCCCGCTCTACCAGTAAGTTCATCTTGTATGGTTATGAATGCTTTCTTGAAATTCTGTTCCTTAAAACTTTTCACCTCCCTTTTCTGTGAAGCTATTTCCTAAGTGTGGACAGCTCATGTGGTTGAAAGCTTTGACTCTGCAATATCACTCAGAGCCTTTTGAATCAACTCCAGTAGCTTTTCTGAGGATAAAAACAGGAGAATCAATCAGATAAAGTCGACTTGAACAACATATCCTTACAGCATGAACCCACCAAAATCAAGGAACACATGAGTGACAGACAGACATCCAATGGTGACATAAAGAAAGGTAATCTTGACCTTTATTGTGACTTGAGTTCAGCATTATTTTCTTACACGCACACCTCTCTTTTTCATCTGAATGGTCACACCACATTATTACATCTAAAGACTTAAAAGTAGAACCACATACTATAAAAGTATTACTTAAGTGGTTTCATTTGAATTGTCACACAACAAGATTTCAGTGGCAGACTCAAAACTTGGAGAAACATATTAAATAAATAGTACCAAGTGTACAAACTACATGTACTGAAGAGGATTAATTTGAATGGTTATACCATAGGAATTCATTAAAAGACTCAAAACTTAGAAGTAGATATTAAGTAAATAGTACCAAGAGAACAAACTAGTGAAGAGGATTAATTTCGAATGCTTACACCATAGGATTTTATGCACGAATCACATCATTACAACTTGCCCTTGGGTTAAAATCTAGAGAAGCCTGAGAAAAAAGCTGACATTTTGCACTTCGCCCACGCTGGTTTCCTCGCAAAATGATGTCTGAGAAACAAGTGCAGAAATTCCATACTGATGACTTGTAACTTCCCGCATCTGGGTAGTGCTTCTGATTGGCTGAAGCAGAGTTCCCATGCAGCACAACCAATCGGATGCACTACCCAGATTTGGGTAGTGGTGCATCATCAGTATGGAATATTTAGGCTTGTTTCTCAGATGTCATTTTGCAGGGAAACCAGTGCTGGCATCGCAAAAATGTTGGATTTTTCTCAGGCTAAAGCCAGACTGGATATGACACAACCTTTGCTTCATAAAGTACAAGGAGATAGATCTCCACAAGATCCCAAAAATTCTTATCATTGAAGTTCATTTACCTCCTCTCATTACAGCTTCCTCTAGTTTTCTACCAGCAGCAGAACTTTCACTTTCCAACTTGTGTAAGCTTGCTGCCTGTGTGGCCAATGAACAAAAAACAGTTTCAAAAAGATTTCCATGAGTTGTGATATAATAATATGGTTTATTTTAGAATAATTCTTGGCTGGGTAACCTAAAAATGTTTAAATCTGATCACAGGATGCATTGAATAGTGTAATATCATGTTATATATAACAAAGATCTGTACAGCTTAACTCATAAAAGCTAAGGTGGAAGGATTAGCACAATTAGTTAGTGTGCTGCCTTCTGTGCCGGAGGTCTCAAGCTAGATTCCAAGGTGTAACCACAAATCATTCTTTGGTCTTCTTTCCTTTTGGTGTAGTTTTAAGTAGCTACATATACTTGTAAAACAGAGGGGGGGGGGGGGGGGGGGGGGAAGGGGTAAAATGAGGGCACTGTCAGCCTCAGGTTTGTTAGTCAACCGACTTTTTCAAGCTATCGACATAAAATAAGGACTCTTTACCTTTTCCTACCTATTTATGATGCCGAATACAGTAAATTGCATTAATAGCATATTTTGTTCCTCAGTAAATATTATAATTATTAATTATTAATAATTTTGTCACATTTGTTATCTCGAATGGAACATATCTAATAACCTGCTGTCCTTTACATAACATGCAAAAAAGAAATTGCTGATACCTGAAGAGCTGGTGAGCATTCCTCACTTGGCAGAGATTCAATCAAGAAATCAATATCCTTGGCAGTTCTTGCGATAAGAGTGGCAAACAAAGCAGCATGCCCTAAGTACAAAATTATACAGTTCCATTATAATTCACAGATAATTTATGTCACCTCTCTCTCTCTCTCTCCCTCTCTTTCTCTCTCTCTGTTTCACCAAAACCTAATAGTTCTTTTCTCACAAAACTTCTTTGACACCAAGAGCATTAAACTAGTGCATTTATTAAACTATACAAATAACTCAGTGGCAAGCTTTTATAAATTCAAGAAATGTTCAGAGAAGTAAATTTTGCAAACCTTCTTGAGTAACATCTCCACCATCTCCACCTGATGCTACAAAAAAAGAAAAAAAACAACCAAGTTACTTGAAAAACTTAATAATGTACCGTATTTCCTGAATAATAGCTGTGAGCGATTATTTCTTTTTTTGCATCAAAAGGGGGTGATTATTTGAGGGAAGGCAATAATTCAAGGGAGGCGATTATTTCAAATATTGATTGAAATATTGATTATTTCAAGTATTTTGTTTTATAATCCAATTAAAACAAAAAAAAAATTATGACATCAAATAAACTGAACATGGGCTTTTTAAGTGTTCCAAATATGGTTTCTTAATTAATTTTCAGAGCTTGAATCATCACTGATCAGTTTTGCTGGATCATACTGACAGGGAGGGGAAAAACGAAAGAGAACTCAAGATGGTAAGATGAGTGGGGGGCGATTATTCGAGGGAGGCAATAATTTTTGTTAGTAAAATCCAACTAGTGGTCTATTATCAATGCCGTGTTCTGATTGGCTGAGCTACTACTAGGCTATATGTTATGACCCACTAGTAGTGAAAAGCGCCGGCTTTAAAGACCAAAACAATGGCGGCTGAATCAGGTTTTGCTGGTTAAAGTTGTTTTGCCTCGATATTTTTGACCAACTAGTTGGATTTTACTAAAACAATAAATTCCTCTTGCCCTCATGGCCTCTGAGTCAATAGCCCATTCGGCCTTCAGTCTCATGGGCTATTGACTCAGAGCCCATTCGAGCTTGAGGAATAATTGTTAAATATTTCAAACAAAGGGGGATGATTATTCAAGACAGGCGATTAATCGAGGGATGGCTATTGTTCAAGGAAATACGGTACTTCATTTGGTAAAATCCTTTTACACTATATTACTGTACATATATCTGTTCTAAACTCACATTGGTCAAAGCCAGTAAACTTTCTTCCACGCTGAGCTGTTTGTTGCAATATGCCAACACTGTTACAAAACTGATCTGCAAGCTACAATACAACAGGAACCTTAAAAAACTGAACTTGTTTTTGGCATACAATTCAAAGTAAAATCAAAGGCTTAATCAAAAAACACACACAGGGGAATAAGGGGAACAGGGGAACAAGGGGAAAAGGAGAACAAGGGGAATAAAGGGAACAAAGGGAAACAGGAGAAACAAGGGAACAGGGGAACAAGAGAAACAAAGGGAACAGGAAACAAGGGAAACTGGGGAACAAGAGGAACAAGAGGAACAAGAGGAACAGGGGAACAAGGCCAGGGAAAAGGGGAACAAGGCCAGGGGAACAGGGGAACAAAGGGGACAAGGGGAACAAGGGGAAAATAGAGAATAGGGGGATCAGGAGAACAAAAGGAAAAAAGGGGAACAAGAAGAACAGGGGAAACAAGGGGAACAGTGGGAACAGGGTAACAAGGGAAAAAAAGGAACAACAAGAACAACAGGAAAGGGGGAATTATGAGAAAAGGGGGGGAACAGGAGGAAACAGGAGATCAGGGAAGCAAGGGTAACAGGGTAACAGAGGGGATAGGGGAACAATGAGAAAAAGGGGGAACAAGGGTAACAAATGATAAAGGCACAGGGGAACAAGGAGAACAGGGGGAAAGATTGAAACTACTATGATGTGAAATTGAGAACCAATGGCCTAACATCAAGATTGTCCATTTTTGACCGTATTTATAACCATAAAATCTTCATCCCAAAATATCTAGATAACGCTCATTAAAGATTTCACTTAAACTTCACAAACATTGAGGCAGCTATTGGAGGAAAAAGCTCCCGTGAACAATTTAGGAAGAACAGTTCCCAAAGCTGAGAAATAAAAATCGTTGTTTAAAGCGGCATAGTCTGCGCTCAAACTTGGGAGGTATTGACCCTGAAAAACTGTATCGAGCCATCTTAAAGGCTACACCCGAGAGAATGCGTGAGAGTGGTGTTGGTCTGTCAACACCTTTTCAACTGTCAGAGGGAAAACAAAAAGAATAATTTGTGCAAATTTTTACTGGAACACGATTAACGACGACGATTCACAGACGTCTCTGTCCCCGATATTTTCTGAGGGGAGGTGGGGCGTCTGTGCACAGGCTATTTGATAGATAGCGCGGATATAATCCTGAATTATGAATTTGACTAATTGGCCGATCAAGTCGCATTTTACCCAACGATCTGAACATTTTTCTTCTCTACTTAAAGAGAATTTCATTAAATGCACTATAAAATCGCTTCAGGTTGTGTGCGTTAAGAAAAGAACGATAATTCACCTGATTTAGGGCATCTTGTAACTGAGTGATTCTGTCCGCCATGTTTGTTTCTCGCTTGGAGACCAAGCAGCCCTGAAGGCACTCTGGTCCGCCCCTGTGTGGAGTATATAACCAGACACGTGCCAACTTTCTTCCTCTGCTCGTTTGTCCGAAGAAGACGAACTTGTGAAAATATCCGATAGAAATCTTTCAGCGTGCACATCGTTTCGTGTCGATTTGACTTAAAAAGTGAGTATTAAAATTTCTAAAGTGTTGTCAGAAAATAATTTACCATAAATAAGTGGTGAAGTGTCAAGGAAAGCCACTGCAAACGTAGTTTGTCGTGGACACATGCTGTAATGTAGGCCCCCATTTTGTAACTGAAACATTTTAAGACTTTTTAGACAGTAAAAGGCTGAAATGGGAAAGGAAGATATTGAAATTTTATTTTTCTTTCCATCGGAAGAACGATCAGGACGAGAGCTTAATGGAAAAATCGTCGACAATACCCCAGTGAACAGATTTTGTTTTACTTATAGTTGAGCCTGTAAAATTATTGAATCCAAGCTGCAGAATGAACGGTCACCCCATCAGTATTTCGCTCAAATAAGAACAGCTCCATGGCTCTTTGCTTTGTTCTTCAAAGCGTTCAGACACTTGTAAATGCGGTAGCTGGGTGTTCTGCTTTCTTGTCCTTAGAGCTACAATCCTTTAGGCCAGTGTCAGGGATTAAGAGCTCTTGCTGGTTCTAAAAGAGGAAGTCCACAACTTTTGCCAATCTGTGCAACCTCAGAAATTCAAAACAATAACCTTTATAACTGGCAAAAAAATGTCAGCTATTAATCAAGCTTGCATATTCAGTGTACCTGAAACCGGCCAGAGCTCACGTGGTGCTGGCCTAAAGGATCACAGCTCTGTGGATAACAATGGGTATTATGTAGTTGCTCCTAAGATGGTAATCTTGTTAAACCCACATGCAAGTCCTAGGATTTCATGGTAACGATAGTTTCTGGTACCTTGTCATTACTGTGGTCTTAAAATAACTGAACTGAAAAATAGTTTGCCAGTGTCATTTTCACCCCTAGAGATCAATTTACTAAAATTCACCATTTTTCCACTCAGATTTTAGTTATGAATTGGGCTATATATATGTACGAAACTAAAACATTGATTAGCATCTTGCATCTTTTGATTGTTTGTCATCTTGAATTGTTTCCAAAGTGCATTGAACGTTTTTTGGCTTCCAGAACCTAGTATATGATGTCCAAAAATTGAAAACATTTAAGAGGTGGGTTCCCATGAATTTTGATGGAACCAAAAAATTGTTATGGGTGGTTTGCCATGATCTCTGGGCACGGAAATGAAAAATTGTTTTCCATGTGAATTGAAATCCTAGGGCTTGCAAATGACTTGCTCAGGCTGTCACACGTGCTTGAGTTTCAAGGTCAATAAGAATAATATTATTATCTGTTGTAATATATAGATATTTGTGTAAATAAGTTAAAACCATTGGATTCAGAAATATGGTCCCTTATACAAGTACCATGGGTGCCAGAGGCTTTTCATACATGGCTTCCAATTTCGGTTAAGAGGTTTTGTTTCTGTTCTATTTCTGTTATCTTTGTAGTATCTTTAAGGGATAGTACGATAAAAAAGGGTATAGTCATAATAGAAATTTGGAAGAGTGAAGGAAATGTGGGCAATTGGTTATGGTTATACATTGGGCTGTGAAAAGTGTAACTAAGTTTTGCTCTGTTATGTGGTAAAGGAATAATAAGGAATATTTTGCAGATGCGTTACGTGGCCGCTTACCTTCTAGCCACCCTTGGTGGGAACAAAGATCCATCTGCCTCAGACATCAAGGCAATCCTCGAAAGTGTGGGTATTGATGTTGACTCTGAAAGTCTTGATGTTGTTATCAAGGAACTGAGTGGCAAAGATATCTCTGAGGTAAGCTGTTTTATTGTCGTTTAGTAAATAACAACCATTTTTGTTGTTGCGTCTGTGGTTATTGTAAAGAGAGAGTTAATGTTTGCTTGAGATGAATACCATGTACCTTATTATAGGAAATTAACGCTCCATGAAATTAAGGTATTGGAAATTAACGCGACTTAAATTAACACGAATTTAATGGCAAACGACTTTTGAATAAAGAAAATTAACACAATTATCTTGACCAAAGTCAAAGAATAAGATATTGACATCACTTCTGACAGCGACAACGATGAAGATGAACTCGAAATATTGTAAACCTTTGCCTTAGATTTTGTGAAAGATGGAAAATAAAGGGTGAATGGAAAGTAAGAAAGCTTGTAGTTAATGTATTTTAGGTGTCACGAATGGCTGGACAGGTTCCAAAATTGGGGTTGTAATACTGGAAATTAAGAGCGCAGAAATTAATGCTGCACTTAATGTCGCCGAAATTAACAAAAAAATTAAATGCGACTTAAATTAACGCGAATTTTAACAATTTGCGTTAATTTCATGAAGCGTTAATTTCCTATAATAAGGTAGGTAAAACAAAAATAAATACCAAATAATAAGTAAATACCATGTAGGTAAATGACTTGACAGTCACATTTTTGGTTCTTCTTTGAAGTCTCATTCTCATTTATTTTTTGTTTGGTTCATTAAAATGCAAAAATTTTGCTGTAATCAGTGGTTTCATAACAAGCTGGTGAGTGCCGGAGTTCCACCAGCTACTTGATTGTAGAAACCCCCCAAGCTTCAGGGGCCTCTGCTGCCACTCAGTTGTCACAGCTGCTTATTTCAAAACATTTTGAAACCCCTATGTAATATTAAAACCTTTTTGGTTGTTGGTATGTGGTTTGTGAAAACAGCCCAAATGAGCACCCTGAGGTCAACAACTCATTAGTTCACTGCTCTTGACTGTTGTTGTTGTTTTTTTTCTCAGGTCATTGCTGAGGGTAAGACCAAGCTAGCATCTGTTCCCACTGGTGGTGCTGCCATGGCCGGTGCAGCAGCTGGAGGTGGTGGCGCCGCTGCTGCCGCTGCCGATACGAAGGAAGAAGAGAAGAAAGAGGAAAAGAAGGAGGAAGAGGAGGAGGAGTCAGATGATGACATGGGATTTGGCTTGTTTGACTAAAAAGCTGAAAATAAAACTGTTGTATACTCAAATCTTGTTGATTGCTAATAACCATGTCCATTCAGTAAGTGGTCACACCATGTGTGATAGCCCCCTCCTTCACCCCCGACCGTAAGCCCCTTCATTTATAAGCCCTCTAAAACACCTTACAAATTTGTATTATCCCAGGGGCACATTTCTCTATTAAGTCCCGATAACTTTTAGGGACCGAAATCAAATATCCAAGTTGAAATAAAAAGAATAAGAGCGCAGGTCTGGGCTAGCAAACTACTCCATTTTGTTTCATTGACTGATAGTTTTATCATGTTAGGTGCAACTATTGAATCTTCCAGCTTGCATGTAAACAACAACAGCTCTACAGGCCCATTAATTATCGGGACTTTTGAGAAACGGGCCCCAGGGCCTATAAACGAAGTTTACGGTAGTTCCTAATTAATTTGTGGCATAACAAGAGTGAAATAAATGGCTAATTTCCTTAGCCTAGGTAGCCTGTGCACAGACGCCCCCTTCCCTCAAAAAATCTCTCCCCAATTTTTTCTGAGTGGAGGGGGGCATCTGTACACAAGCTACCCTTAGCCCTTTTGTCTCAGGCACGTGACCATAAATCAGCAATAATAGTAATTGTATAACTGAGCTTTTATGTGAGTTGAAAGTTGAGGCGGAATTACAGCCAAACCCCTCTTTAAGGACACCAGTACATTGACACCTCTCATTATTACGACTGATGTCACACGTGTGAAATAGTTGTAATCAAGGTAACCAGTGGTGATTCAGTAGATTGATGATTGATTATCAAGATTGAAGGATCTGGGATCTGCACATTGATAGATGTCACAGACTCGGGGTGGATCTGTAGAACGATTGATTCTGCCGATCCTCCTGGGAAATGCTGGGATCGGTGGATCCGTAGGTCGATCTGCAGATCTACTGATCTGAGGAGAGTTTCCTCCTCTCTCCCTCTTCCTTCCTTCTCCTTTTTAGTTCTTTTTTCGCTCCGCTCTCCTTTTCGGGTTATTTCGGGATGATTCGATCACAGTGGGATGCCTATTCAAGTGTCCCACAATCCACTCTGGCTTTGCCTCAGTTTTTGCTGAAAGACTGGAAACCAGTATTTATGAATGGGGGACGCATATGGACTTACATATGGACGATGTTTCATGGTCCATTTCTTCGTCTTTTAAAGAGACATTGAACCGATTTTGTGCATCGTGAGGTAAGCAACCTCTGTCATTTATCCCAGTGGCATTAAGGTCAAATTTGACTGTTAGCAAACCAAGTTGAATACGGTAGGACGAGGATCGGAACTCCAAGGCACCTGGTAACGTGTTTTTCATTGTTTTCCCCAACGTCCTTGAAGAGAATATTCTGAGTGTCACTGCTGATGTACTTTTTTCTCGCTGCTTTTAACACACAAAGTTAATTTCTCTTGATTATGTCTCAGTGGCTCTTGTTTTGTGTGCTGATTTCATATTAAAAATATCAAATATGCAACCATGTTGATGTTGGCATACGCCCCTTCCCCACCCCCCCCACCCCAAAAAAAAAAAAAACAAAACGCCATTAAGTTGGCTGTTAGGTTGTGGTCGTTACCATTCATTACATACGTATTTACATCCAAAAATCTCAAATGAGTCTTGCTTCTGGCACAGGCAACCCAGGCTGGTCACAGACGCCACCTGAATTAGTCTGCGGCGTGAGACTTTGAAATCGGTAAAAGCCGAATTTTGAGCAATTATCTAGACCTGCTACTGAAAATCCAACACACGGGAACTTACAGTGTGGTATGGTGAAAATATTATGTATGTAGAATGAGCATGAACAATGAGGAAAAAAAGAAAGAATATTTTCTTTTTCCCTGCCCCCGCCCTTCTTCCATTAATGGCCAAGAAATCCTCCTCGCTTTTATATTTTTATGCACATTCAACGGTCTCTTAAGAGGAAATAGAGGGTCTATGAACAGGCTAACTTGTGCAGGGGTACAAGATCTTTGAAATCATACCTCTGTATCATACTTTTGTTTACTTTGTAAAGGCCATTGTAAAAAAGTCTAAGGTCGTATTGGTATGAACGTCGATTAATTGATCAATAGTTAATGCTTACATGTTTGTGTATAGACTGTATTTCATTTACCTCATTGGTTAAATGCTGTTGACATGAATATGAAATTTTAATAATAGTGACAAACCCCATTATTTAATGATTTTATTTAATGTTAATAAGAAATTGGATAATCATGATATTAAAGGCTAGATCTACCACAATGCCTTTCCTTTCACTTTTTCACTGAGTTTTTTCATGTTTCTTGAACTCTAGAAATAAAGTGTGGTCTATTAAAAGAGAACATACAATGTCCAAGACCAATGTATCAGCACGAGTGAGCAATCCAACTTTATCAAAGTATGTGAAATGCAAAAAGAAAGAATACAAGTGCAAGTATTGTGAAAAGTGCTTTAGGCAGCCATCACATTGCAAGCGGCATGAACTTACCCACACAGGAGAGAAACCTTATCAGTGTACGCACTGCAACAAATACTTTGGGCAGTCATCACATTGCAAGCGGCATGAACTTACACATACAGGGGTGAAACCTTATCAGTGCAAGCATTGTAATAAGTGTTTTTCACTGTCATCACATTGCAAGCGGCATGAACTTACTCACTCAGGGCTGAAGCTCTATCAGTGCCAGTATTGTGAAAAGGGCTTCATTGATTCAACACATTGCAAGGAGCATGAACGTATCCACACAGGAGTGAAACCTTATCAGTGCAAGCATTGTGATAAGTGCCTTACAGTGTCATTGGATTGCAAACAACATGAACATACCCACACGGGAGTAAAACCTTATCAGTGCAAGGTTTGTGATAAGTGCTTCAGCTGGTCAGCAAATTGCAAGCGACATGAACAAACCCACACAAAAGTCAAACCTTATCAGTGCAAGTATTGTGAAAGGTGCTTTAGCCAGTCATCAGATTGCAAGCGACATGAATTTACCCATACGGGAGTGAAACCTTATCAGTGCAAGTATTGTAATAAGTGCTTCAGCTGGCCATCAAATTGCAATGAGCATGAACGTATACACACAGGGGTGAGACCTTTTCAGTGCAAGTATTGTAATAAATGCTTTATATCATCATCTGATTGCAAGCGACATGAACTTACCCACACAAGAGAGAAACCTTATCATTGCAAGTACATGTATTGTGATAAATACTTTTCATCATCATCAGATTGCAATCGACATGAACTTGTCCACAGAGGAGTGAAACCCTATCAGTGCAAGAATTGTGATAAGTGCTTTAGCCGGTCTTCAGATTGCAAGCGACATGAACTTACCCATACAGGAGTGAAGCCCTATCAATGCAAGTATTGTGATAAGTGTTTCAGTTGGCCATCAAATTGCACAGAGCATGAACGTACCCACACAGGAGAGAAACCCTATCAGTGTAAGCACTGTGAAAAGTGCTTTATATCATCATCAGCTTGCAAGCGACATGAACTTACACATAAGAATGAAAACTTATCACTGCAAGTACTTAGTGTATTGTGTTAAGTGCTACAGCTGGTCATCAAATTTCTATCCTGTGCGCAAATGTTTCCTATTTCCTTTGTGGCTTGAGGAAAAGGAAGCTTTCAAGTTTGCAGCAAAGGAAGTAAGAGACATCTGCATGAAGGTTATCAAACTGTTGATGACATGAACTTATCCACACACGAATGAGACTTTATCAGTGCATGAATTGTGAAAAGTACTTTAAATAGTAAGTCATCAGATTGCAAGCAGAATGAACTTGCACACAGGTGTGAAACCTGATTAGTAAACGTTGTGTTAAGTGCTTTGTGTATAGGGTTGTCATATTGGAAGTTACAGGAGGAAATCAACTTATATGAAAAGTTAAAAAGTTGGCATAAAAATCACATGATCAGGTCCTTGGGGAGTTACTCCTGTAAATTTCATATAGGTGTGTTCCACCCTGGGTTTTAAACTCTGACCCTTTTTAACCCTTTAAGCCCTAAGAGTGATCAGCATCAATTTTCTTCTTGTATCAATACCTTGTAAAGTAAGGTGGTCATGAGAATTACGGACGTGATCACACAAGATGAGTTTGCTCAATATTTTATCAACTTCTCCCCACTACTTCTGTAGGAAATGAGAGGGAGCAACAAATGAGATTTCAAATTTTCTTAGGGTTTAAAAGGTTAAGATGAGTCATAACGAAAATTGATGCCAAACCAAACCTGAAAAATGACATCCTGTGGAAGGGAAAAACAAGAACTAAGAATTTAAAGGCAACACGTAAACCCCCATTGAGGTGTTTAGATACAGTTTTTGGGAGACCTTTTCATTTTTCAATCGCCTTGAAAGTGATTTTATCCTTGTCAGATCACTATTAAAGTTTCACCACTGACAGATTTTATATTGAAGTTTGTCAAAATGTAGTTTTAAGTTGAATTGATATCACCATGACAACAATGAAAGTCTCAGACACTATTTTATACATCATAAAGATTATTTGATGAGGTTTAAAAAGGATCCTGTCGAGCCTTTCCAGAGATATACAAAAAAGCACTTAAAGACAAAAATATGAATAAAGTTGCACTTAGATGGGTGAGGAGATAACAGTCTAATCCGAGCAGCGAAAAATGATTCCACCAGTAAGCAGCATTCTGACACTACTTAAGATTCATGTGAGTTATTTAGACCTTTTTGATTAATAAATTCGGCATGATTAATGATTATATAAGATTTGAAATGTATTTTACTTTTTATTTGAATTCAAACATACAGAGTTTTTTACTTCTCACGGAGCTTATTTGCTAAACACATTGGTGTTTTCAGTAGCAGGTCTGGATCACACAAAATTCGGCTTTTATCGATTTTAAAGTTTTTTGTTTACTGTTGTCATAGTGATATCAAATTTACCTAAAAGTGCGTTTTGACAAACTTCAATTCATATGCAGTCAGTAGTGAAAATTTTACAGTGATTGGACAAGGACAAAATAATTTTTTAAGGGACTGAAAAATATCGGTACTGCCTCTTAAAAACTGTATCAAAACACCTTAATTCACTCTCTTAATAATATTCTAAGGGATTCGGTTTTGACAGATGATTTGTTTTTCGTGTAACTGGGCATTTGCATGCTTAAAATCGTACGTACCTTACCCAAGGATCAAACAAGGAACACAATACCAACGTGGGCAAATATGATACCCTTTAAGGATTAAGAAGTTCCTAAAAAAACCATACCCTTTTGGGCAGCTAATACCTATCTAACCGGGCTAAATACCAGTGCATCATTTGTTTCTTGTTTAATATTCCTTCTCTACATGATTTAGAGATAATCTGTTCTTCATAGTGTTTGTATCCAAAGAAATCAACTAGTAATGTTCCAATCCTTATAAATTACGTTACTTTACTAGTTTGTTCAAAGGCCATTTTACTCTTGAAAATTTGCCTGGCATTGACAAAGCTTAGATTGGATTATCTTGTAAACTTATTTCTAACCTCCTCGTATATTTGATTCAGGTTTTGTTGACGCCATTAAATTACCCTAACAAGTGGGTGTTTTAATTCGGAAGAAGTTATGGTCACTTCAGGTTTACCTCTGTTTTGCGCATTGGAAGGAGTGGACTTTGTAGTTATCACCAACGAGCCAGCCTAGCAGACGCGAGTTTTTATAGTTTCTCTCTTCAATATCACTGTATATCCCAACCTCACTTCTCAGGACACTGACAACCAGTTTCGCTACTTGTCGAATCTGCTACCTCCCAGTTTTCGTTTAATTTGGCCTGGCCCTTCGCATTTGTCCAAAGGTGCAAGCTTTGGACTTTGCCAATAGGTAGCGAACTTTGCATGTAGGAAGCAAACTCGAACGTAGCGAATTTGTCAATCTGCGAAACCGGTGAAAAGCCTCAGGACCCTCGTCAAGCTTACACCGTTAACTACCGCTTATTATCCCCGGGCTTATATAACTTCGTCAGGGGTGGGGGGGGGGGGGGAGGCTTACAAACTAGGAGGGCTTATTGCCCCGTTTGAAACAAGTTTCAAAGCAGTGCTGATAAAAATAATTTTCGAATTTATTCGCTTTTTTAAGCTTCCAAGCTTAAAAAACGTCGTAAAAAATAAAATTTATTTCAATAAAAGCTAGAGGGGTCTTATATATAACCTATTTAAGAACCTGAATCGAACTTGACCTCGCCAATTTTTCAAAGTCCCCGAGCAAACACACAAAATTTCAGCCCCTCCTCCCCTCAACATCTTCATACCGCCCTTCTCTATAGTCAAGGAACTTTTGGCCTTATCCATGTTCTCTCCATACAAATATTATCAAAAAGTAATGGAAAAACAATCCTAAAGAGAACGACTAACAACGTTTAAAATAAGTACAAGTATGTTTTCGACTATTGAAAAAACGTTTCAAAACCACCACTTCATTTCAGCAAACTGTAACTACAATATCCCTTCATAAGCACATTAGCACGTCCACAACTACATCAGTGCAACACCTAAAATCACTTTTACCGCCCAAAATAATTATTTTTTGGTTACTTCATATTAAATTCTACGAGAAACAAGTTTCACTGATTCACAAACTACAGCCATTATCTTACCAATTCACGTCCAGTATAACTCCACGCCTTTCCCTTTTCGCATGTCAACTAACCCCTAAAATATACAACGCTACTGCATTACTCACACATCCCTAATACACATAAAAAAAAATTCACACACCCGTTGAACATCGACGCCCAAATATACGCTCCCACAGCGTCTTGTTTGATGAGCAAAGAAATTTGCATGTGATGAACACGATTTTATCGGCCAATCAGAGATGGTTATTTTCGGATTCTTCCAGAGGTTGGTGATCGCCGTCGCTGTACAAAAGGATCGCGGCCTCTGGGAACGAGATTGGATGGTTTTTGGGTTTAAAAAGTGACACAGCAGTCTTGACTTTTACTTTATGCTTTCTCTCCTCCCTTCTTTTTTCGCTTTTCTTGCCTCATTTTTTTCTCTTTCTGAGCATCTAGTAGGCTTCATTTTGTTAGGAAAAATTTTTAGGAAAGCTTTTAGGATCTTAGGATTAGATGAAAGGAAAGGGAGGTGGGTAGTGGAACAAGATTTTCATGGAAATTTTCAGGTCAATGTTATATGGTTACAATGTTACATTGGTCTACTGACAGCCTGAGCGGTCTTCACAAGAATACTTTTGAACGTAACACTCTTAGAAAAAAGAAAGTGAAGTGATGCCTTTTCTTTTCATTTGCTGCTGATAGAAAAAAAGTTTAAAAAGAGGGGCAAACGGGTATGGCAAGGACTGGGGAAAGAGGGGTAACGAATTATGAGTGTTTTTCGAACGCGTCAAGACTAAATCAAACCAGAACCTAAATCCTCGCCGATCAGGGCAAATTCATTTTCCTCTGGATTCTCATTAAAACGGTTAAAATATCTTTTCATAAATCAACGTGTAAACGAACATGCAAACGGATTCAATCCGTGCCTAGGTCTTTGTTTAGCTGTTTTCAATCATACAAATTTAGAGTACTTTAACTCAGTCCTTTTGAACTCGCATTTTTATAGTTTTTTTTTTTTCTATTCCTTGATAATGGTGTCATGATGTCGCCGAAACGTTGGAACATTGTCTCCGGCGTTAATTTTTACATGCTTATTTTTTTGGGTTCCGTTTCTTGGTATAGAATATATGCGTTACCATTCATTGATTATTCTTTGGCATGTGCTTTAAATTCACTGTAAATTGTAAGAGATTGTAACCGCCAAACCTCAAAAAAATCAAGAAACTATTTCAGTGAAAAAAATGGTTTTTAGGCAGGTCAGTTTTGGGCCTTAATAATTGCCTTTTGGATTATAAGGCAACTGAAACAACGTCTTTGCTTTGAATTACATTTGATACCACATGAATATTCAATTAACAGGGGCTTCGTTGTCACCTTTTCCACGAAGGAAGAACATGGCGACCGAAATCTGTTTAACAATCAGTCTTGGGCATGGACTAGAAGCCTTCATTTCAAAGATGGATAAAACTGGTAAAAGCCGTATCGCGTTCACTATGGTGTAAGATCATTTACGCTTTACACAGGGAAAAGAACTTATACAAAAGAACATTTCTTTGGTTTAAACACGTGGAAGTTTACCGAACCTATGTCGTTGTATTTAGTTGATGTTTATGTCTTCTTGACAGGTAAATCCTATGTAGTTTTAATTTTCCTTGATAAAAGTAGACATTTTGATACAATTATGGGGCAAAACCTTTACAGTGAGGCATATTTCTTGATATTTCTCCCTAACATTTCTTGATGAGCAAATCACGCGCGAACGCGCGAGTGTTCCACGTTCTCGCTCCGCGAGTGGCCTTTGCTTACTTGCTAGAGAATATCCAAAAAGGTAATCTTTCGAATTTTCACTTGAAAAAACGTTTTTGCAGAAAAAACTGATATGTCAAGTTAACCTGGAAAAGAGAAATTTCCTTACTTCTTTGGGATTTTAAATTTATCATGCATGAGACTAAGGAGTCAATAAATACGCTCCTATTGGTACATGATAAATGAGAGCCAATCACCTGGAATGTGCATTCCCTTTAGTTTTGAACAGGCGGTCCTTCCTCCCTTTTTCGTTCCCCAAATCCCTCCTTTCCGATCCCCTTTCAGCGCCTGCCACGCACGGGTCAGCGGACTTTTAACCTAGTGAGCGGTCGCTAAGCCTAACAAAACAAGATGGCGGGAAGATCTACTTACCCTGTGGTTTTATGTCACTTCAGTTTCGTTTGCGTACTTTTCCTCGACATATGATTGACCGACTGAACTGATGTCTTGAGCTTCACAATCATCCTGTTGGGCAGGGCTCAGAGGTAAGTGATTAAGACGAAATAACTTTCCAGGAATTCCCCAGGCAGGCACAGGTCAACAGGCTTAAACCTCGTCTAGTGTCAAAGTCCATGTGATCCTACGGTGTAATTCTGTGGAGATTACAAAATTAATTTTTTCAAATATTCACTATAATGATCATAAGTCACCTTTTTAGATCTTTAAATTATTTGAAAGTTATGTGATAGGTCAGAGAATGATTTATCATGCACTCCAGGTAAATGAATTGTGGATATCATTCATTTTTCTCATTTCAATTTTTGCAAATGAAGTTTGGGCTCGTGAGTTGGAGAAGACTTCAAGAAAACACAGAAGGGAGCGTGTTAAGTAATATTATCACAAAGTAAGAAAATACGGTTGTACAGAATATCATCTAAAAGAAACACAAACCAGTGCATGCTAGATTATATTATCACAAAGTAACACAAAACAGAGAACACTCTTTTGTGAGATTCCAAGTAAACAAAGAACAGTGTGGACAGATTAATGTCATCTCAAATTAACTCAGATTTTTAAAAACGTTTTCCACAATGCCTCTAAACACACTATTTTCGTCTCTTTTTAGGGGATGAAGTGGAGGAGGGTGGAGGATGGCAAACACTGGAGAGAAACTATCTTAACTGGATCAGATTTTCTTATAAATGGGTAAGTCGACTCTGTTTGTATTGTTGTTTTACTCTATGAGTGACTGTGAACGTGCTTACCCCAAGTCATTTTAATTACATGTACGTGGTTCATATTGAAACTCCAGTCTGCCTTTAATGGAAAAGTTTTACTGTTAAGGAAGTTGGAGGTAGCTAGTTCACCAGATCATAATCAGAAGCCAAACTTCCTGAGGGGATTTTGGCAGGGATCTTGGCCAGAATCTTGGCAGGGACCAGTCATTTTGTTACAAATAACATGTAGTTGTGGTGAGTCATGGGACTTGGTCCTGGGACTCATTTCAATGTTAAAAATCATGAGTCCAAGTTAAGCACCAATGAGTCCCATTAAAAAAAAAACCAATGAATCCAAAATTGAAAATGCTTGGACCTTTACATGTATACTGAAATTAAATATACATGTAGTCCTAAAAGGCCAATATAAATATGCATTACATATTGTTATGCATTACATGTTTATTACATGAACAGGATATTTCTACAAAAATACAGGGATAGATAGATTCCTCTTCATGTCCTATAGGATGCATGCTATGAATTATATTTCAATTTTTAAGGGTTTTTTTGCATCAGGGTTTCAGGATGTAAAGGTAAAAAAAAATATCTGAGGGACCTTTGCGTGGATCTCATCAGGAATCTCAACTGAGACTCCGTACAAGGATCTTGGTGGGAATCTTGACAAAATTCCTTTCTGGAAGTTATTATTATTCTGTAGCATCTGGTTGCTATGAAGTGATGTAATCACCCAGTTGAGTATCCGTCATTGTTAGTAATACTTTTGCAGTCAACTAATGCAGGGTTCATAAAGCACTTAATTAAAATCATGTTTAAACCCCCCTGGAGTTTGAGTCGATAAATTTGAAACACTTCTGACTTTCACTCTCAATTTTGCATAAATTATGAAAAATTATGTTAAGCGGGAAATCTACCCATGGTTCGCAGGAAACAAAACTTCTATAATGGCACAAGACAAATGTTTTGAAAGTTGAAGATGTGTTTATGAACTATTCACCAAGCGACGAAAGGAGAAATTAATGGCTTGGTAGCCCATGTACATGTAATTGTAATTTTGTCAATTCAGGTTGTGTTCTTATTCGCTCTAAAGTGCATGTTTGACACACTTCTCAATACTTTCACAACATGTTGTGATAGGTGAGTAGACTCAAGACTTACAGCAGTAGTATCGCCAAGCCATTCATATTTGTATGCCCTATGCTCTTTGTCTGAAAATTCTAGCAAACAAACATATCAAATAAAGCTGAATAGAAGATGAAATTGTCTTCCTTAACGCGGCCAGATTATATTCTGCAGGACAGCGGCACAATTCGATGTGTCTTTCAGGTCAGGACTTATTTATACATGAAGAAATTGCAATCTCCCTACATGTATTTTTCGTTACAGCTGATTTCATTGCTATGTATACACCCGGATTTTCAGACATGATTCGACGGTCATGATTCGACCTGTCATGATTCGACACTAATCACGTGATGTATCGCTTCACAGTACGTAAACGGTTGCAAAAATATGAGAGTTCTGCCGTGGGATCCAAAACAGTGAGAGAAAAATCTGGCTGGCAAGCAAAGCTTAGCACTAAAGGACATAAGTGTAACGAAGCTGGAATCCCGACAAATGCGTTTTACCTGGAGACGAAAGCTTTGTTGCCTGGAAAGCGGCGACATGATACAGAAATTATGATAACATATGATCAGGTGATAAACCTGGAGTTCGATTGCCGAGTTCGAAAGTATTTCTGTAGGCGATTTCAAAATGGACGAAATATTATCAATACGGCGAAAAGCGAAATAGTCCGATGGTTTATCGTTTAGTCTTCTTCCGTATGACAAGGTTTTGGTATTTTGCCGTTGTGAATACTACCCGCAATCTACATGTAACAGTGATGCAAAGTTAGTTAACAGCTGAGGGAGGCAAATTTGTATTTCTTCAAGCTAGTACTTTTTCGTCCTTACTTAGCTTCTGCATGGTTAAAAAACTACAGTAAAACTTGACGTTTTGCAGAAGAAATTGATCAACAGATAAATTGATCAGTCTGCCGTTTTGAAAGATTTTGCTGGAGACTTTGAAAGTTTGTCGACCATTGAAAAATATCACAATGTTCGGTCCTCGACCTATGACCCTAGTGAGCACAAATAAAGAAAACCATGCATGAAAAAGGGTAAAATATGATATTTCTTTAAAGATCAAGGTAGAAGCCCAAAAACAGTTGAGAAAAGAGCCGAAAAACTTATTAATCGAGACGTTCACACGCCCGATAACATGTATTACGATCAGATTGCGTGACTTGTATGATAGGCTGTTGTCTGAAAAGGAGAACAAATTATGGATCACAGTCCTCTTTTTCTGAATTACAAGAGAAACATTCAAGCTATCACTAAAGTAACTTTCAGATTGTGTGCTTTGATTCCTGTAGGATACTGTACTACTTGGTAACCTCTCGGTCGAATCATGACGGTCGAATCATGACCGTCGAATCATGTCTAAAAATCACGGTGTATACACAGCACTGAAATCACCTGTAAGCTTTCTTGGATGAAACTTTCATAAAAACAAAACATCACAGACATTCTCCTGCATTCGCTGAGCAACCATAATAACATGCTTTTGAATTCAAGGAAAACCAAGGATATGTGGATCTAGTGAGCCTGACCTTGTACAAATGAATGACTGGTGTTTGGAGAGGGTATCCAAGTTTAAGCTACTGGGGGTATAGCAACAAGATAATCTACATGTCTGTTGGAATTACCATGTTGAACAGACAGTAAAAAAAGTCAAGCAAGAGATTTTATTGCACTAATGCTTTTGTACTAATGCTTTTAGTCTGCGACACACCCAGGTATAAACTTACAGCCACAGACACAAAAAAAACAGCCGTCTTTCCTTTGGACAGAAATATTGTCTCTAGAAATCGCATGTGATGCTCCCATGTGGACTAAATATTAGACAAAACTATTAAGAGGTCATTTCCCGTTTCTAGTAGGTTTTCATAGAATCTGTTATACATGTTTTCTTAGAATCTGTAATAAAAAGCCATGCTATTAAGGGTTTTGTTTATCGCATTTGTCTCATGGTTGTCACTTAGATATTGATCATGCATTTTGACCGCATCTTCATTAGGTGCAAAATAATATTGATTTAGTGAATTTTATTTCTTTTTACCACCATGGTTGTTCGTGATTGGTGTATTTTGAACCACGCCCATTGTTTTTAATCCAAAGCATTGTTGGCATTATAAGAGGAAGAAACTGTTCCCTCGGCAGTTCATTGTGGTAGTCAATGGTTGCTATGTTGTAGGCATCCATGCTTCAGAAATCTCAATTCCACTGTCTTTATTGATGTGGTTAGGGTGAAGTCTTATGTGAATAGCCTCTTTAACTTTACAAGAGTACCAGTGTTATTAGTGTGCTCAGAAAGAAACTTAAAACTCTGCTAAAGTTTGAGTTCGTGCAAGCCGTATATATCCCTATCGTGCATCTTAATCTGTTCATGCATGCACTTCCTAGTGTTTCACTATTTCGTTATTTTTGTATCACGCCATATTAGTCCTCACTCATTTTTTTTTCAGTTGTTTTCATATGAGACGTGTCACAAAAATAAGGATTTTATGAAACAAATTATTTAATTTACAGGTTTCATGCTTTGAACCTAAGAGTAGAAACGTTCTTCCAATTTCCATTCTTTCTTTTCTTTCCTACTAAATGTGGCAAGAACTTGGCAGTTATTCTATTTTATTGCCATAAATAAAAATAAATGGTCAATATGTTTAAAATTTTTAAAGAAATCAGGGCACAAAAATGGTGATATGTTTTTTAATTAAACATTCATTCACAAGCAAACTCTTTTTAGTGTCCTGATCTGATTTTACAAGATTTTTAGAGTACATCTTACAGATACTGATAGGATCCCCATAGGATCTTACAGGACTTTTAGAGTACATCTTACAGGATCCTGATAGGATCTTACAGAATTTTTAGAGTACATCTTAAAGAATCATGATAGGATCTTGAAGCATCTTTAGAGTATATCTTAAAGGATCCTGATAGGATCTTACAGGACTTTTAGAGTATATCTTAAAGGATCCTTACAGGATTTTTAGAGTACATCTTACAGGATCCTTATAGGAGTCTTGCAGGATTTTTAGAGTATATCTTACAAGATCCTTCTAGGAGTCTTACAGAATTTTTAGAGTACATCTTAAAGAATCATGATAGGATCTTGAAGCATCTTTAGAGTATATCTTAAAGGATCCTGATAGGATCTTACAGGACTTTTAGAGTATATCTTAAAGGATCCTGATAGGATCTTACAGGATTTTTAGAGTACATCTTACAGGATCCTTATAGGAGTCTTGCAGGATTTTTATAGTATATCTTACAAGATCCTTCTAGGAGTCTTGCAGGATTTTTAGAGTACATCTTACAGGATCCTGATAGGATCTTACAGGATTTTTAGAGTACATCTTACAGGATCCTGATAGGATCTTACAGGATTTTGAGAGTAAATCTTACAGGATCCTGATAGGATCTTACAGGATTTTTAGAGTACATCTTACAGGATTCTGATAGGATCTTACAGGATTTTTAGGGTATATCTTACAGGATCCTGATAGGATCCTACAGGATTGTTAGAGTACATCTTACAGGATCCTTATAGGAGTCTCGCAGGATTTTTAGAGTATATCTTACAGGATCCTTCTAGAAGTCTTGCAGGATTTTTAGAGTACATCTTACAGGATCCTGATAGGATCTTACAGGATTCTTAGAGTACATTTTACAGGATTCTGAAAGGATCTTACAGAATTTTTAGAGTACATCTTACAGGATCCTGAAAGAATCATACATGTGAAACAGTGTGTATATATGTACCTATCTCTTTAATTTTGACACCACACTACTGAAATCAAAATCTAATTTTAAACATTTAAAAAAAAAATCCTGTAGGATGCTATCAGGATCCTGTAAGATGTACTCTAAAAATCCTGTGAGATCCTATCAGAATCCTATAAAATGTACTCTAAAAATCCTGTAAGATTCTATCAGAATCCTGTAAAATGTACTCTAAAAATCCTGTAAGATCCTATCAGGATCCTGTAAGATATACTCTTAAAATCCTGCAGGATCCCAATAGGCATCTTGCAGGATTTTTAGAGTACATCTTACACGATCCTGATAGGATCTTACAGAATTTTTAGAGTACATTATACAGGATCCTTATAGGATCTAATAGGATTTTTGGAGTATATCTTACAGGATCTCAATAGGAGCTTACAGGATTTTTAGAGTACATCTTACAGGATCCTGATAGGATCTTACAGGATTTTTAGGGTATATCTTACAGGATTTTTAGAGTATATCCTACGGGATCCTGATAGGAGTCTTGCAGGATTTTTAGAGTACATTTTACAGGATCCTGATAGGATCTTACAGGATTTTTGGAGTATATCTTACAGGATCCTGATAGGATCTTACAGGATTTTTAGAGTACATCTTATGGGATCCTGATAGGATCTTACAGGATTTTTAGGGTATATCTTACAGGATTTTTAGAGTATATCCTACGGGATCCTGATAGGAGTCTTGCAGGATTTTTAGAGTATATCTTACAGGATCCTGATAGGAGTCTTGCAGGATTTTTAGAGTACATTTTACAGGATCCTGATAGGATCTTACAGGATTTTTAGAGTACATCTTACAGGATTCTGATGGGATCTTACAGGATTTTGAGAGTACTTCTTACAGGATTCTGATAGGATCTTACAGGATTTTTAGAGTACATTTTACAGGATTCTGATAGGATCTTACAGGATTTTGAGAGTACTTTTTACAGGATATTGATAGGATCTTACAGGATTTTTAGAGTACTTCTTACAGGATCCTGATAGGATCTTACAGGATTTTGAGAGTACTTTTTACAGGATTCTGATATTATCTTACAGGATTTTTAGGGTACATCTTACAGGATTCTGATAGGATCTTACAGGATTTTTAGAGTACATCTTACAGGATTCTGATAGGATCTTACAGGATTTTTAGAGTACATCTTACAGCATTCTGATAGGATCTGACAGGATTTTGAGAGTACTTCTTACAGGATACTGATAGGATCTTACAGGATTTTTAGAGTACATCTTACAGGATTCTCATAGGATCTTACAGGATTTTTAGAGTACATCTTACAGGATTTTGATAGGTTCTTACAGGATTTTTAGAGTACGTCTTACAGGATCCTGATAGGATCTTACGAGACTTTAAGGGTATATCTTACATGATTTTTAGAGTACATTTTACAGGATTCTGATAGGATCTTACAGGATTTTTAGAGTATATCTTACAGGATCCTGATAGGATCTTACAGGATTTTTAGAGTATATATTACAGGATCCTGATAGGATCTTACAGGATTTTTCGAGTACCTCTTACAGGATTCTGATAGGATCTTACAGGATTCTTAGCGTACATTTTACAGGATTCTGAAAGGATCTTACAGAATTTTTAGAGTACATCTTACAGGATCCTGAAAGAATCAAACATGTGAAACAGTGTGTATATATGTACCTATCTCTTTAATTTTGACACCACACTACTGAAATCAAAATCTAACTTTAAACATTTAATACTTTTACTCTCTGGAGTGAATGATGCATGAAGTCTTTGTTACCAGTAGTTAAAGCTCTAACCTTTTAGCTGTGACCATTGAAATGAATTATCTTCAGCAGTTCTTTCATGTGTCACAATTTGTTTTCCAGCATTTTACAAAAGTGAGATGAGATAATCTTGTTGAATTTTAAGTTTTGATGTTTCTGGGAGTAAAAGATTATTCTTTTTTTTTCTGATTTCCTTGCAGGAAGGTGAGTAATGTGGATGCTTGGATTGTAAACTAGATGAAGGAAACCACACAACGTTACTCTGGATCAAGATCAAAAGGAAAGCTAGGAGGAACAAATTGAAAGCAGAGGTAGAAAATTTAGGTTTTATATCTTACAGTTTCAAAATCAAGGCAGCTTAGATGGTCTAAATGGGTTCTTGATTCGATCAGTAAAAGCTTAATATTATAGTGGCTACCAATAAGACGCAAAAAGTGGCGTTACAGTGAGAAATGATTGTTTGAACCGCACCACTCAGACAAGACAAGACACAAGACAAGACACAAGACACAAGACACAAGACACAAGACAAGACAAGACAAGACATGACATCACATGACATCACATGACATCACATCACATTACATTACATAAAATCGTCATAAATTAATAGAAAAGAGAGTTCGCTAGTTGTAAGATTCCAAAAAGACACAAATCATAACTAATATCGTCACAAAGTAACACAAAACAGAGCTTGCAAAGTTGATAGATTTCAAGAAAACACAGAACAGAACGTGCTGAGTAATATTGCTGTTACGGAAAAAAATGAGCATGCTGAGTTGTAAGATTTGAAAAAAATGAAGTACAGACTGCTATCTAAAAGTAACACAAAAGAGAGCATACTGTATGGTGATTTCAAGTAAATATAGAATACGACCAAATTTTGAGCAAGTCCCAGATGCAATCCTAAAATTCTGGTGAACTTGTATTTAAATTCTGAGCCTAGAACTCGGAGGGTCGTGAGTTCGATTCTCACCTGGAGCTTGGAAAATTTTTTTGTGCTTCCTAATGTTTGAATTCTCCTTCTTCTTTCATACATTGTAGTGTAATCTCATCTCAAAGTAACAACTGAAAGTTTGGAAAATGTTTGCCTCAATGCATCTAAACACACTATTTTTGTCTTTGTTTAGGGGAATAACAGGGATGAAACAAAGAATTGTGGAGGATGGCAAACACGTGAGAGAAACTCTCCTAACTGGATTACATTCTTTTGTAAATGGGTTAGTTGACTCTGTTTGTATTGTTGTTTTATTCTTTGAACAACTGTGAACATGCGCACCCTAAGGCATTTTAATTACATGGCTCATATTGAAACTCCAGTCTGCCTCTAATGGAAAAATTTCACTGTTAAAGTGCCCATCACCTAAAATTTTTTATTTTCTTATCTGAAACTACACCTTTTTAAAATAACTTCTGCGAAAAATTTTGCGATTTGAACCAAAGACGATTTTTTTAGAATTTTTTAAAAACGTTCAAATTTCCCGCCATTTTGGCACACCATTCGTCTTAGTCTTCTCTTGGAGTATGACGTTTACATGACGTACTTTAAGGAACATGTGACCTTATTGACAGGAAAACATTAAGAGTTCTGATAGGTTTTTCTTTTTCAGAAAAACTTTCTTTTTGCGAAGACATTGTGATTCAATCCTTTACTTGTAATTGATGTTTTTTGTGTACATCCGGTGAAGGCAAGGTAATGCGAGTTCCTTAATTTACGTCATATGTGAGCCTGCTAGTTTGCATGATCAGCGGCGCGGGTGTACCACAAAAATGTAGACTTCAAAAATTGGTAAAAAAATCGCGTTTTGTTCAAACCGGAAAATTTTTTTGCCGAAGTTATTTTAATAAGGTATAGTTTCAGTTAAGAAAATATAATATTTTAGGTGATGGGCACTTTAAGGAAGTTGTAGCAAATTCACCAGATCATAATGAGAAGCTAAACTTCCTGAGGGGAATACTGCAGAGATCTTGGTCAGAATCTTGACAGGGATCCACCCTTTGTGTGGATCTTGGCAGGAATCTTGACTGGGATTCCTTACAAGGATTCTTAGTGGGAATTATGATAGAAATTCCGGAGGGCAACCTCACCTCTCTGTGGGAATCTTGCCAAAAATTCCAGCAGGTATCTTCGCTTTATCTACCGGCCATATTTCTAAATTTGTTTTTGACTAGGTAACTCAGAGTGTCAATAAACCCGGATATAAATTCCTGTTAGGAGAGTAAAACATTTGATGTTTCAAGAAAGAATACTTACATGTAAATTAGGAGGAAACTTTATCATGTTAACTTATTTTCCTTTTTTAAACGGAGAAATAGCTTAGTTAATTTGAATATGTTGGTGTTGTGAAACAAGAAAGTTCTATGCTTAATTTGCAAGCTATTTCTAGTACCATACAAACATCTGTACAAAATTAACTGAGCTATTCATTTCTCTGCTGGCTTCTTAACTAGTAAAATTGTGTTCAAATTTTTAGGCTTTTTTTCTTGAGGATTGATCTGTCTTCTGCATTGGTGGGAAATTTAAGTCAAGAATGTTTATTTTTAATGGAGGTTTTCTCTGTGTTCAGTTTGAGGCACTCCATTCAGACCTATCTTAATGCATTTCAAGAAAACTCCAGTCACTGTCTTTCTGAAAGTTTTCTGAATAATTTTGATTGACTAGGGGAAGCTGGAATTTACGGTATCCTTCTTAGAAAAAGTTAATTGTATCATCTTAACACAGCTTTTGTCTCCATTTAAAGGAATATCAGGATTGGAATGAAATGGAAAAATTGGAGGATGATAAACACCAGAAGGAAAGTAAGTTGGTGACATTTGCATCATATTTGTTTCATCTTGCCTATACTCTATAGCATTAAAAGCTGCTTTGCAGTCCGATCCTGTTGCATAATCATAATTATGTCAGATGTAAAAACTAAATTCACTGTCTTTTTTCCTGGCACTTTTGTAGAGAAAGTGACAGAAAGAAACTGGAGCACATTTAATGGGGCTTAGTCATGGCTTTCAGGCTCATTTTGTTAATAATGCCAATTACAGCACTCTTATAATATTATTCACTATGGAACTTCTAAAATTGCTTGGGAATGACAAGACCTCCCCCTACAACTGTCAACTGAAGAAAAGCTGACTTTGTTCATCCCGGTTTTTTCATCTTTCACCATTGGAAAGCACTGCCCTCACTACACAGGACCTAAACTTTTTGAAACAATTTCTTCTTTGGGGCCAGGAATATTCTAAAGATTGTTGAGATACTGAGTGCTAACTGTTAAAAGTAGCCATTGATTTCAAGAGTATCAAATGTACTGAGGGAGTAGTGGATGGGTTAGGAAAACCCAACCTTGGTGCGACAGACAATCATACCTAAAAATAGGGGACTCTAATATTGTCTAGCAAGGGACCAAATTCACCAAGTTGTAATGCCCTTGTGGTCTTATTTTCCCTCTATTTTTCAAAACAATAGACTTGAAATGTCTGAGAAAGTGTTGAAATCAGATTGCTGTTGGTCATAGATAGGCCAGCTGGGATTCATGTCAGTAGATGAGTAATTGATTATCTTTGTTGTCAGAAAATAATCCCTTATTTTTGTCCAGTTTCGAATTTGTCACTGCCATTGAATAGAAGGACTAAAGACTTATTTATACATAGCCTGCGAACAAGCTCTCCTATCTGGGTGAGCAAAGTGAGCTGTGTGAGAAGGCACAAGCAAGCGGCGAAGCCATGAGGGGCCGTGGAAAAGAGAGCTTGCAACAATGTCTCATAAATTTTCATTTGTACTTCGCCCAGACAAAGGGAAATACCATTGGATGAAAAATGACATTCGGGAAATCAAAGTTGATTGATAACAGGCCTGGCTGGCATCCCCTAAATTTTGTGCGAGAAGTAGAAACACAATGCTCTTATCGCAAAAACCCGTGTTGTGTCACACTCTGAAAAAGAAGACCTGGGGCCCGTTTCTCGAAAGTCCCGGTAACTTAACGGGCCCAGAATCATATTTTTAAATCAAAGTCTCAAGAAAAGTAGGGTGTGTTCTGACCTCTAATGAAGTCCATTTTGTTTCGTTAGCTAATAACTCTACTGTATAATTTTCAAAACTTTTAAAACTCCCTTCTAAAATGGAAAATAAAACAGCTTAACGGGCCTGGTAATTACTGGGAGCTTCGAGAAACGGGCCCCTGCAGAGGAAGAAAATCACTTTCTCCATCTGTGGGAGATAACCATTGTTTGTGTGTTAAATTTGTTTCTCAGAAGAATCAGATTGATCACACTACTATTACGAAAAATAATAAGAACTAACTGAGTTTTTGTGTCATGAATGCTCAATCTCTAAACAACAAGGCTGGTGAATTTGCTGATTTTGTCTGCAAGTATAAACCTGATGTTGTAGCTATTATGGAAACGTGGTTTCCTGAAATAGAGTCTGCTTCCCGCACTCTCTGTATGTCTCCAGGGTACAGCCTTCTTGACCATCCATGATCTAACTGCACTGGGGGTGGTACAGGAGTCTTGTTCATTGATACCTTAAATGTGACCAAAATTGCTGCTGCCGAATTCCAACCATTTGATACTCTGAATGGAACATCAAATCTGAATCCGAGCGGATACATTTGATTATCATCTACAGACCACCATACTCTGAAGTCCATCCTGTAACTACGAGTGTTTTCCTGGAAGAATTTTTAGAATTCCTTGAGTCTACAGTCTTCACTGCTAGCCATCTCTTGATTACCAGAGACTTCAACATTCATATCGATGTTACTGATGATCCTGATGCGCTCAGACTACATGACCTTCTCAAGAGCACTGGGCTTGAGCAACATGTTACTGTTCCAACTCATATCATATTGTTCCTCTATTCCATGGACGGACTATCTCTTCTCAGTTCACTTACCAGTCCACTGTAAGCTCAAGGCTGTCAAGTTTTCTTTCAAAAGATCACAAATTTCCTTCAGGAAAAGAAAGTCAATCAGTGCTGATATTTTGCAGGATGAGCTTTCTAGGGGTGGTGAATGGTACCTCGAAAAACGTGAGTCTCGGAAAATTTTGGCAGGATCTGTTTTTGATAAGTCTCGAAGTCTCGTTTTTTCATGGTTTGTTTTTACTTTTTTTGGGTCTCGAAACTTTTCACCAAAGAGTATCGGGCTCGGATTTCTAACTAGGATCTCGGCGTCTCGGTGAGTCTCGGATTTTACCATTCGCCACCCCTCTTTCTAGCACTGATCTCTGTAAGAACACCCTCTCATATGACCTTGAAGGCCTTTTTAAATGCTATAGTGTTACACTCCTGTCAGTCCTTAACCACAGCATGTACCTTTGATCACTAAGACAATTACGAAAAGACCTAGACTTGATCTCATGGTTGAACTAGGGAACAGTGCAAAAAAAGAATGCAGAAAGGCTGAGAGGAAATGGCGCATGACAAAATTAGACAGTGATTTCCTAATGTTCAAAGCCAAGAAAAACCATGGTACCTTTATTTTCAGAAACACAATGAGAAACTACCACACTGATTTCATACAAGAGAACAGCAATGACCAGCACAAACTGTTCATGTCCACTAAAATACTCTTTGACCAGGACACTGACTTGACTCATCAGAAATATCGTGACAGCACTGTGTTAGCAAATGACATCAGGAACTTCCTTGTGCAGAAGATCAAGCGTATTCGCACTGAACTTGATGCAGTTGCCACTGGTTCTAATCCACATTCAGAGCCAGCCTCTGTGTGCTTAACTCACTTTGACTGGTTTTCAACTCTAAGTGATGATGATGTCATGCACTTAATCGCTAATATAATCAAGTTAGAAGTCTTGCTTCTTGGATCCCATGCCTACGCCTGTAGTGGTTGAGTGCCTTGATGTTCTTTCTCCAGTTCTCACCAGGATGTTAAATCTGTCCTTAGAAACTGGCTCTTTCCTTGACAACTGGAAACAAGCCAACGTTCACCCAAGGCTACAGAAACCAAGAGCTGAGGTGACATTTAACAATCTATGCCTGATCAGCAACCTTTCATTTGTTTCTAAACTAGTTGAACGAGCCATTTTAAGTCAAACTCGTGATTATCTTACCCTGCATGAGCTCTATCCTAAAGCCTAGTCCTTGTACTGTGAATTTCACAGCACTGAAACGGCGCTACTGTGGGTCATGACATCTTGCTCAATATGAACCAGCAATGAATCACTCTCCTAGTACTACTTGACCTCAGTGCAGCCTTTGATACTGTCGACTACGCGATTCTACTTGACCCTCTACACACCCACTTTGGTATCTCGGGTCATGATCACCCCTGGTTCAAGTCCCACTTGCACCACAGATTCCAATACATATCTATTCACAGCAGAATATTGAAGAGGTTTGAGGCAAAGTATGGTGTTCCACAAGGATCTTGTCTTGGTCCCCTCTTATTCATCCTCTATGCAAGCAAGCTGCTCACGGCAATGGATCATCACCTACCTGCGGTCCATGCATATGCCGATGACACACAGCTGTACATCTCCTTAACGCCAACTCTAGTGAGGAGCAATCAACAGCTCTGGAGAACATGCAGAAATGTATTGCTCAATCAGAGATTGGATGCTATCTGACAGGCTTAAACTAGACGATGATAAAACCGAATTCATCATCATCAGACAGCAACTGGCGAAAGTTAATATTGATTCTTTGCCAGTCAACGACAGTACAACTACACCAGTTAGCGAAGTAAAGAACCTTGGTACCTGGTTTGATCGACAGTTAAAGATGGAGACACACATTAAAAACATTTGTATCATTTGTAAAGCCTCTTTTTTCCACTTATATAACAAAGGAAGAATTAGGAAGTTCCTCAGTCTAGATTGTGCTCATATTTTGGTCAGTCATTTGTACAAGTCATCTGGATTATTTATTTATTATTTTATTTTAAACAATATTTAGTCAGGGGTGCACAGTTCAGCGAGGCTGGTTTGAATGGGGCCCTGATGAAAAAGAAAAAAACAACACAAAAGACATCAGACCCTTGTATGGCTTGCCTAATAGCCTGCTGGGCAAACTCCAACGAGTACAGAATGCAGCTGCCAGGCTGATTTCCAATGGTGGATGCTTTGATCACATCACTCCCTCATTATGTAGCCTCCACTGGCTGCTAGTTAGATACAGAATTCAATTAGCTCATGGGTAAGTGTGCGCATGTCGAGATATTGAGCACATGGTAAGTTTGGAGAGCACAAAAGAGGCGTAGGAGTTGCTTGAGGTGCAGCTGAGAGCAACTCTAGCCTCTTGAGTGGAAAAAAAAAACATCTCAGTGGTCAAAAACATTTCTTTGAGGCAGTGGAATTGGAAAGCTCTGGCAAAAGCGGTTTTTAATAAGTTCCACACACCCTTGGCTGTCTAAACTTGACAGGCAGTCGTCACTTTTCTAACCGTGCATTCTGTGGCACATTTGCAGCAACAGTTTTCATGCTTTATGGAGTCCTGGGGTTTCCAGGGTGGAAGTGAAAATTTATGAGTAATCATTGCAAGCTATCCTTTCTCTTCCCCGCCCCTGCTTTCGTGTGTCTCTTGCATGTCTACTTTTCGTGATATCCTCCAAATGGAGAGCTTGCTTGCAGGCTAATTTATGCAGGGTTAGCCTCGACCTAAGGTGAAAATATATTCACAAAAATTAATACCGGCGACAAGTTGCCTGAGACGCAGTATACACAGGTCTTCTTCTGACTGGAATTTGTGATTATATTTTACCTTAGGTCGATGCTAGCCCTGTATAAATGAGTCTTCAGTGCTTCTATTTAGCGGCCGCGAAAAAATCAAAACTGAACTATTGTGTTTTCGTATCCGCTCCTCGTAGGTTGCCCTCTTCACCAACACCTTTCCTCTTTATCTAATCGTGATTTAAAGCCACACTGTAGTAGGTGTTAAAACTATTAACGTTTTTACTTAAATTTGGCAATCATCTCCCAAAAGTGAGAGCAAGATAAAAGACATACCGGGCCCCAGTTTGATATTTGTAATATCAGATTTAACAGTCAAATTTGTCAACTTTCAACACAGTCCAACTCTTGTGTCTAGCCTTGTGTTATAGCCAGACACACCCAGCTTAACCTTTTAAGCCCCAGTAACCACTTACAAATTTTTCAAACTGATTTTTATATATTTCCGTAAATAATTAATTAGTTGATAATTCCCAGAACCTTTTCTCTTGATTTTGTTTTGACGTTGTTAGGAGAAAATTGAGGTTGGTCACTCTTGGTGGCGGGTCTGAAATACAGTTCACTTCTCCACAGGTCAGAGAACAGGTCACCATGGTACAGATAAATGAACAGCAGTGAAAGTTTCTCCTAGCCCAAATCTCTAATTATTTTATTACAAAATGCTCTATTAGATCAAGGGGAATCTGTGTGGTTTGGTATTGTTTATCAATGGAGCGGTAACCCTGTGCTCTTGACCTGTGAATTAACGTGACCTGTACTTTAGACTCAGCACACTCTTGGGACTTAAAGGGTTAAATGAAAGGTATAACTGCTGATCCTATAGTGATATTATCCTTCTCAGAAAAAGTTGATTGTATCGTCTTAACACAGCTTTTGTCTCCAATTAAAGGAATAATGACGAGGAATGGACTGGAATGGAACAATCAGAGGATGATTATCACCAGCAAGATGGTAAGTTAGCTATTCATCAATTGTAAAACATATACAGACTCAGTGTTGTTCTAACATTAAGTTTGTCAATTTTGTCTTTTCTTCATTTATCGGTCTTGAAAATTAAACTATTAAATTATATTAGACTTGTGTTTGCTGTGATGTATTTGGATTGCCAATTATTGCAAGTTAGAAAATGGTAGATTTTAATAATTTAGAGGTTAAGGAATCATAGCACTCTCTCAGTAATTTAGATAGCTTTATAATAATTTACATGTAAGTTTAATTTTATGAAGTTTTTTTGGTGTCCTCAAGTAGTAGAGGGGTCTCTAGCTGTTAAATACAGGAATGGCTGTGAGGCTTTTAAAAGAAAATCCCTGACCGTGTTTGAAAGGGGAGTAAACCGCACCAAGAGGTTGAAGTGCCTTAATAGACCTTCATCCCCCTTCACCTACATCCTTTTACCTTCATCCACCTTCATCTATCTTCACTAGCTGTCATTAATTTTTCCTTCATCTACCTCCACTAGTCTTCACTCACCATCATGCACCTTTCTCTATCTAGTCTTCATTTACCTTTATTCAGCTTCGTCTACCTTCACTAGCCTTCATTTACCTTCATCCAACTTCATCTACCTCCATTCATCTACCTTTCCTAACCTTCACTCACCTTCATCTTCCTTCACTAGCCTTCATTTACCTTCATCCAATTTCATCTACCTCCAAGTAGCCTTCACTCACCTTCATTTACCTTCATCCACTTCATCTACCTCCACTAACTTTCACTTACCTTCATTCACCTTCATCTACACTCTGTACCTTCACTGGCTAGCCTTCATCTACCTTTGTTCATCACCTTCATCTACCTCCACTAACCTTATTTACCTTCATCTTCACTCTGTACCATCACTAGCCTTCATTTACCTTCATTAACCTACATCTATCTCCAACAACCTTCATTTACCTTCATCCACTTCATCTACCTCTACTAACTTTCACTTACCTTCATTCACCTTCATCTATACTCTGTACCTTTGCTAACCTTCATTTACCTTAGTTCGTCACCTTCATCTACCTCCACTAACCTTCATATACCTTCATCCACCTTCATCTACACTCTGTACCTTTGCTAACCTTTATTTACCTTAGTTCGTCACCTTCATCTACCTCTACTAACCTTCATTTACCTTCATCCAGCTTAATTTACCTCCACTAGCCTTCATTTACCTTTATCTACCTCCATCTACCTTCACTAGCCCTCATTTACCTACATCCACCTTCATTTACCTTCTTCTACCTCCACTAGTCTTCATTGGCCTTCATTAACTTTCATCTAGTTCCACTAAGCTTCACTCTTCTTAAATGTCACAAATTGTATACAGTCAGAAATCTGTTGGCGTTTTTGCGAATCTTACACCTGGGGTCTTGGAGAGAGTTAATCAGTTATATAATAAGCTGGACACCTCTTAGTGCTGACCAGTCCCACAGGTGTCCTTCTTGGCGAGAGTTAATTGATCTGGTTGATTGCATCATCCTAATACTCCTTTTGTCGCCATTTAGGCAAATGTAATAATTATTCATGGAATGGAATAATTAGAGGATGGCAAACACCTCCAAGAAAGTAAGTTAGTTAAATTATTTTTTCTTACTGAATTTACATTGATCACATTTAGGAATGAGACTCTAGTCAGTGACTACACTGACATCATTCACTATAACAATTTCATTGACTACAAGGACTAAACTGTGTAGTTTCCTATCTGTAACACTGATTACACCAACTTCACCCCCTTAACATTGACTACACTGACACCAACACCTTTTATTAATCTCCCATGGTGTGCACATTTTGCTTAACCTGTTTGCAAACTACAATTATCAAATAGCATGAGTACTTGGGTGTTGTAGGCACATATGGTTTAGAATGTGGAAATTGAAATTGACATGCAGCTATTGGTTGTCAACCACAACCCCACTGATATAACCAGTAGTTTTTTAAATCCATTCTTATTCCCTTAGTAAGGGCAACATCTAATGTTGCAGTTTAAAACAATCTTTAATGGGAAAGTCTAAATAGGGTGCAAAGAAAGTCAGTTTTACAGCTTGCCATCCGGTAAAGCTGTAGTTACCAATTATTGTACTAGTCCAAAAGTTATTTTAGCTAGCCCGATGATGAGCAGGGTTGATAACAGTTCTGTTGTGATTAGAATTCCTTAAAAGATTTCACTCGCCAGATGGCAAGTTAAGAATAGAATTCACTAGCCTGAGAGTAAAATCCACTAGCCCTGGGCTATTGGCAATGACTTTCTTTGCACGCTGCTGAAATATTGTGCCACGTTGAAAAACAGGGCCATTATTGTTCGAAGGCCAATAGAGGTTATAACCCTTAGTTAGTGCTAATTAGCCTTCAAACAACTGGGCCCTGTTTGTCCAGTAAGGTTTTATATAGCACAATATTTTACATTTTGACATTAAAAAATGCTAATTATCATCATCATCATCGTCGTCATCATCATCATCATCATCAGCATTATTATCATTATATTATCATTATTATTATTGTTTGTTAATTTTTGTGTTGAATAATTATTGTTTTTATGGCAAAATTAAAGTTCATCAAGTTACCCTCCTTATCATTTTGGTGTTTCTCTCTAATCCATCCCCGTTGAAGAGTAAAACTAAAAAGTGCAATCAACAGGAACATTTTTTGGAAAAACTCTAAAATTTGAAAAGGAGTGCAACAGACCTTAAGGTGGGAGAAGTACAGTCCAATGTAACTAACAGCTCATGTTCTGTAAATGTCTGGGATATCTGCAACCCAGGCTAAAAAGTTTTGCATAAGATTGTGTTTAATTTTATTTGCAGACTTAGATTCTTATCTGTTGATCTTGATCAATGGGTATTCATGCTTCTCTTTTGCACTCTGAACTATTTTTATGAGCAACAGCATTAACAAATTTAATCAGGACTTAAGATGATTTTAGTTTGCTATACTGATAGTGTGACAGCCATTTATAATACACAACAGCTTTTATGCGGTCATGATTGAAGGCTCTAGGTCGTCTGGCACTGCTTTTATATAAAGCTCTAATGCAGAGTATTTATGCAATGGAAAATTAATCATCAACCACTTTGGCTCATCAATACAGTCTTTGAATAAAATGACATTGATTAAATTATTTTTATTAATTTCGGTTAATAACACCAAATACACCAAGTACACTTAACTATACCAACTGCACTGACTGCACTGGCTTACCTGACTACACTGACTACACTGACTACATCAACCACATCCACTTCACCGACCAACCACCAACTACACTGACAGGTTACAGTAACAACACCTACTACAACAGCTCCACCCACTGTAATGACTACACTGACATGGTCTACACCCCATACACTACTTGGCCACTGACTACACTCAACTATGAAGACTAACCTGACTTCTGTGACTACATTTACTACACCAAATTAACTGAATACATTTATTTAATTGACTACATGGACAGCACCGATGATATAAACAACACTGACTATACCCACTACAAAACTGCACTGACTACACTGACTACACTACACAACTGCACAACTATAAAACTGTACAACTGCACTGAGTAGTTTTATTTCACTGACTTCAATGACCACACTGTGTTTTACACAACGGTAACAGTGACTACACTGACTGCATCAACTTCACACTCTGTCTACACTGCAATGGAAAAACCATCATAAACTTTGGCTCACCAATACAATCTGCGAATATAATGAGGTTGATTAAATGATTTTTACTAATTTGGTTAATAACACCAACTACAAGTATCCCAAGTACACTTAACTACACTAACTGCACTGACTACATAGACTACATGAGTACACTGACAACATCAACCACACCTACCTCACCAACCACACCAACTGCACTGACTGGTAACAGTGACTACATTGACATTGTGTACACTGCCCACCCCACTTGGCCACTAAACTCAACTACAAAGACTAACCTGACTACAGTGACTACATGACTACAGTGACTACTTTTTCCCCACCTACTTCAATAACTACATCTATTTCATTGACTACAGTGACTACACTGACGACATTCACTACACAACTACAAAACTACAACGACTACACACTGACTGCACTAACCACATCACTACACCAATTATACTGACTATACTGACTTCATTGACTACTCGACTACACTGACCACATGACTACACTGTTTACACTGACTACACCCCCTACATCACCTAGCTACTGACTACACTCAACTACAGTGACAACACTGACTACACCAACTACACTGACTACATTTACTACACTAGCTTCACTGAATACATCTATTTCATTGACTACACTGACTACTACCTTAATCATACACAACTACACTGGCTACACTGACTAGAGCTACTACACAGTACATTGATGACACATACTGCACTGACTACACTAACAACACCGACTACACTGAGTACTACCCTAACCGTAACAGTGACTACACTGACTGCACCAACTTCAGCCACTATATTGACTACACTGACAATCTCTACACAGATACCACTCTTATTGGGGAAATCAAGAGATACCACTTTTATTAAGATACTTTCTAAAGCAGAAACTTATGCTAACTTCTTAATTTCTTCTTATCTCTACAGGGGATGGTAGCAAGCTTTGGGATTGCCAAGTAAACTTTATTGCTCATGATTCTTATTTTCCCGCTTTCAGTTTTAAAGAGAAGGTCCACATTACTCCAATCTAAAACTATCAACGCAGACAACAGGAATTCTGGTTTCTTTGGGAACTGATTTTTTGTGGAAATTCGACGGAGTGTATAGGCGTTGAGACGTATTTTGCGTAAACCGCTGACACTCAAACCAATATTACACAATAAATCAGGGAACAGAGGAACGTAGTGATGCCACTCTAATTCGGGAAACCATAAGATACCACTTTCATTAAGGTGTTTACCAAAGTGGATACTTATGCTAACTTCTTCATAAGTTTCCTCTTCTCTTTACAGTTAATAATTAAGCGCAATCACCTTCTGGATTTGTTTCCTTTTCTGCCTCAATCAGTGTCTTTACCGATCAGATTTTTTTCTAGTCACCCAACTACTAACCTTTTAGTTACTCTTTATCTCTACAGGTAATGGTTGAGTGCATTTGCTTCCTAGATTTCTAACTTTTTCATTTTTATCTTTAGTGCTGTTGTTTTAGATCGTCCACAACACTGGACTTTGTAGGCTTTGTCTTTCATTCAGTCTTTCAGGGTCAAAGCAAAGATGTGTAGAATTCTAGCTTAAAATTATTGGGTAAAGATTATAATCCTGAATCATGACTGACCACACAGTGCTGCTTTTGGTTGACCTGTTGTATCTTCGAGTTTTATAGTTTGGCTTGTGAGTATATCACGTTATGAATTTCTTTTTAATATTTGTTTTTAATATCTAATCAGTGGTAAATAGCCGCTGACTGTTGACCATTCCCTGTGCACATATATCCCATGTGGAAGATTTGCACAAAGATTTAGATTTAAAACAAAAATTTATTGTATTTTTATTAATAGATTTTAAACACGCTAAATTAATAAATTTTTACGTCGTGTTGAAAATCTTAGCCTCAGGTTTATTATTTTAATATTCTTAAAATTCTCAGGCTTCAGTGCCAATATTTTTGTAAAATATATTCTGGTAAAAAAGAAAGAGTGTAGTATTGGCATTGCCCTAACTCCTAGCGAGGAATTTGTAAAGAAATGTTCGCATTGGAAAATATCTTCCACTTAGTGCTTTTTAGATGTGTACGCACATCAAAGATTGATTTTATTTTAATTCTTTCTCCTTTGTTTTTACAAGTATCTAGGATAGTTATTTCTGTCCCTGTTTTCTGACAGGAAATCTACCTGTTATACTGCAGTTCTCTTAAACATGAATGAACAGGTAAGTTTTTGCCACTTTCTTCTCGCTTTATCTGCATAAAAAATCAACTTATTTGACTTTTCCTCTAAATGTGTAATTTTAGGCCAAAAAAATCGTTTAAGCATTGTTGTTTGCCAGGGCTGTAGTCGTGTTCTACTTTTATTGATAGGCCCTAGTTTATGTTGTAAACTTGTTTACACGCGAAGGTTTTTTTATGATTAAAGGCTTGGTGGATATGTTATATAGATCAGCAAGCATTAGTTACACAGTAAGCAAAGCTTAGGGTTACAAAATTAACTTAAATTAATCTGTTTTCGGTTAAGCAGAGATGATTAATCAAACTGATTAATTTTTTTCTTTCAATTTATTTTCAAAAACAGTTCACAGTGGAAACAAGTCGAGATCCCCACAGACCCCAGTAAAAAGTGCCCCAAAGAAGGACATTTTGAATTAATGCTTATCAGTTACTGCTGCAGCTCTGAGAAGGTATGTTTACACCTGTTTTCCTGGCCATGTTTACAATGAATGTCCAGTTCCTTTGCTTATCTTACAAATGTACCTTCCTATGAATGTACCATAACATACTGATGTTTTAGATGAAAAGAAGAAAGGTTTTCTGTACTATGAAAATGTCCAACTTGGAGGGTCGCCATATTTGTGATTTTTCCAAAGGGGTTAACCCATGGTTTAAGTTGAAAAATTGAAAATTGAACTTTGTTTGTTTTTGTTCTAAATAGACCCAAAAATAGTATTTGCTGATGTTTTAGATGGAAAGAAAGGCATTCTGGACTATAAAAATGTCCAGTTTCCGGAGTCGCCATTATTAGTGATTTTTCCAAAGGGGTTAACCCACGGTTTAAGTTGAAAAATTGAAATTTGAACTTGGTTTCTTTTTGTTCTAAATAGACCTAAAAATAGTGTTTGCTGATGTTTAAGATGAAAAGAAAGGCTTTCTGGACTATGAAAATGTCCAATTTATAGAGCCGCCGTATAAATGATTTTTCCAAAGCGGATAACCCACGGTTTAATTTGAAAAATTGAAATTTGACCTTTGTTTTTGTTATAAACAGACCTAGAAATAGTGTTTGTTGATTTTTGAGATGGAAAGAAAGGCTTTCTGGACTATGGAAATATCCAGTTTTTAGAGTCACCATATAAGTGATATTTCCAAAAGGGTTAACTGCAAAAATTGAAATTTGAACTTTTTTTTTTTTGGTTCTAAATAGACCTAGAACTACACCAACTACACCGCCTACAATTGCCTATCTACTGACTACACTGACTACATTTACTACACCAATTCCATTAACTACATCTATTTCATTGCCTACACTTCACTGACTACTTTTATTTCATTGACTGCAATGACTACACTGTGTACTTCCCTTGCTGTAACACTGACTACACCAACTTCACCCCCTATATTCACAACACTGACACCGCCTACACTGCCTACCTCACATTACCACCGACTACATTCAACCACAATAGACTAACCTAACTACACCACCTCCATTGCAAAGCTACTGACCCCTAGCTACCGACTACACTCTTATACAATGATTACATGACTACAGTGAAGATACAATATTACACTGACTACATCGCCTAGCTGCCAACTGTGCTTACTGGTAACTACACTGATTACATGACGACAGTGACTACTTTTACTACCCCAACTTCACTAACTACATCTATTTTTTTGACTGCACTGACTACACTGACTGCAACAACTACATGACTACATCAACTGCACCGACCACACTGACTACATTATTATGCTGACTACACCGATTACATTGACAACACTGCCTACATCACCTAACTATTGACTACACTGCATACTACCCTAATCGTAACAGTGACTACACTGACTACTCCAACAATGACACCGTCTGCACCGCCTACCCCACCTAACCACTTACTACCCTCAACTACAAAGACTAACCTGACTACACCGCCTACATTGCATAGCTACTGACTCCTAGCAACTTACCACACTCAAATACACTGATTACATGACTACAGTGACTACACGAAGTACATTGATGACATGATTGCACTGACTATATCGCCTAGCAGCTGACTATGCTTACCACTAACTACACTGACTGCGTACACAATCTCAGTGACTGCGTCTATTTCATTGACTACCCAGACTGTCTTGACTTACTACACCAGCTTAACATTTTTTGTCATTTCTTAAAGAAAAACTACACTGGACATTGCATGATTTTCAAACTTTTAATAGAACATCACAGTCAAATGTATATTTTGATGCCTCCTTGTTGCCTCTCTGTATTTCTACTTTGTTCATCTGCAAGGGATTATTCTTATAACTATTCTTAAACTATGTACTTGTTGTTGCATGTTCAGATGGTTAAGTAAGTACCTTTCATTAATCAAGTGATTATTGCTTAAATGTTTGCCAGTAATATATCGGAGGGAAACATTGTAGAAAATGAACGTTCTCTCATTCAGTTGTATTAATTAATTGATTAATTTATTTGTAATGAGAAAAATACCTCAATAAATGACATGAATAAAACTGTCTAAACAAATATTTTTTTCTGATTTCCTTGCAGAAAGATGAGTGGATTCGATGCATAGATTGGACAATGAATCAAGGGAGGAGCCACACACGAAGGGGCAAGGAACACGGAACACGGAACACGGAACACGGAACACGGAACACACAGGAAGATCAGAGAGCTTCAATACAGATCAAATTCAAAGGAAGAGTTGAAGGAGGAGCCTCTTCGAAGTAAAGGTAGCAGATATGTAAATCTTTTTCCTTGAAAAAATCGCGCAGATAATTAGAAAGGTCTGAATGGATGCGTTACTGATTCTCTCAGTGAAAGCTTATGGCAGTTGTCAATCTTGTGCGACCTGCACTTCATTTTAGAGCGAAGAAAGCTAAATTCAATGGATGTCAATCAAAGAAAAGCTGTTACAGTATTTTTACAAATTCTGACATGATGGTTTAAGACAACAGAGCCCTAAAAATGATGAGTTACTTAAGAACCCGGCAAAAAGGAGACGATTAAAAACGTTTTTCCAAATTGGGTATCTAAATAAGATTTAAACAAAAGAATTCTGTTTCTAAGTCCATGTGCCCATCAGCCCATCAGAAGGAAGAAACAGACAAGATCAGAGCTAATAAAATAATCAATAATTTCACTTACAAGCAGAATCCTGTTAAAACATGATCAAAAATAGATTTCCCGTCATGATTTCCCGTCATGATTTCCATGAGATGTTCGCCAAAAATATTTCAAATTAAATCTGCAAAATGGATTTTTTGCAAGTAAAGCCAATTTAATTTCCAATTCCTGCTTCACATCAGAATTCAAGACCTTGGTGATCTGTATGCAAATCTTATTAAAAGCCGCTACGCACTAGGCCAAATTCTAATTATATGTTTTAAACTCTCTTCTAAAAAACTGTACCTCTTGAAGAAAAGTTTGTGTGAACAGTGATTTACAATATTAGCTCAGAATCAATTCCAAAACATATCGCGGACAGCTTTGTTTTGATTGACAAACAAACGCTGCTTTAAACTGATAATTATGCAGTGGTCGCGACATTATTGAAAACATCGTAAGCAATTTCTCTGGAAATCAGCCGATACAGCATTAATTTTCACTGCTGGATTTGAATTCCTGTTGGGGCAGACGAACATTCAATACTGCAGAAAAAGAGCGCCTAAAATCGAGAACCTTGTAGGGTTTTGGGCGGAGATGTAGCGTGGCTGATTTGATTGTGTTTATACGGCGATGGGAGGAATTTGCAAGCTACTTCTATTACCATCTGAACAAAATTGACCAAGCTATTTGTCTCTGCTGCAGTTATTCTGCACAAGTAATATGTTCAAATTCACAACAGTGGTTAGTTTTAGACGCTCTTCTCTGTGGCATCGATTGATTTTCTGCCTTTGCGGAAATTTAAGTCTAATTTTTGGTTGCTTGCGCGTGAAATGTTTACACAGCACAAAACTTTTAATTCTCCATTCAGACCTTCTTTATTTTTTTTTTTCAAGAAGCCACTAAGATATCAAATTCAGAAACAAGCTATAGTTTCGTTTGCTCAAAGACGAGTCCTTGGTAAGTTATTCTGAGCAATTTGTTTCTGAAAATCTTAGAGTTGTTGATATAAATTTTTATGTTAATTTCTTGTCTTCACGAAAATATGATTGGAATGTTGCTCCAAGAGACTTAGAAAAAATACGGCGCGCCCACGGCGCATGCGTCGTATTTTTTTAAAAAAAATTAAAGTTTATTTATTTTAACTACTACTATTAACAAGAAAAATAAACAATATTTTTTCAAGTTGTTTTCATATTTTTATTTCTTCACTAATAAAAGTCATAAATACTTTGTTGTTCACTCTAAGTTTTTTCTTGTAGTAATTATTTCTAATACAATAAAGCAATCAACACTTTGTCTACTTGAGTAATGTTTTATTTCTTTAATTAGTTAAGTAATTTTCATTAGAAAGGTGTCAAGAAAAATTTTTCAAAAATATACTAAGTCTTTTGGCGGGAAAATCTGAGCAGATTTGCACAGCGTTTCCCCTGACAACATTTTTGTGACAAAAATTGATAGAGTTTACCTTGAAAATTTTTCCGCCATAAAACATTTTCTTAAGTTTTTGCACAAGTTTGAGTATTAAATTTTTGGTAAGGCCAAGTAATACAAGCAATATTTTCCTGCAACTAGTCGCGTTCAAGGTTACGTTGCAAAGTGAAATACAATTTGTTGCGCGAATTACTTTCTATCTGCTCAGCAAACATTTACGTTGCAAACAGGAGAAGTATCTTCTACCTCTCGCAACACAAAAATTTACCGAACAAGTAGAAAGTAAAACACGCAATAAACTGTGTCTCGTCTTGCAACGAAACCTTGTACGCGACTAGTTGCAGGAAAATATTGCTCGTATTACTTGGCCTTAAGGCGGTTAAAGGCAAAAATGGCAAGCTATAAATCATTGGAACGAAAGAAAATGTAATCTGCCTAAAAACGTTTAAACCAAACGAAATATTTTTGAGTACAAAAAAAAAATAGAAAAACTTTTACTTGGCGAAAGTATAACGCCTTTTGTATTTATTCCCCTCCCCTTCAAAACTGATTTTTCTTTTAAAACCATCTATAGCTTGCCTCTTGATTGCCAGCCCAAATAGTTCTTTAACTAAATTAATAATGGTAGCATAGCATTAAAATCTCAATGTCTGGAGAAAATCATACCCGTTTATCTAATTTTTGATATTTTCGCGGCAAGAAATAGATTAAGCAGACCACAATGGCACAAACGTGTTTTAAGTTACAAGTCTTACGTGTTCGAGCTCAAATACTAACTGAAATTGCACATTCTTCAATATTTTCCTATCATATGCGAGTTGAATCGACAAAAAGCAACTTATTGGTCTCGAAATTAAAAACAAAATGCCTTCTGCCTGTCAGTATTGAAAAACATTAATTAACATATTATTGGAGCGGAATAATTTTGTATTGGTGAAATTCTACACGTGCAAACCTTGTACGTCGATTTACATAGAATCAAAAATGTTACAAAATTAAGCTATCCTCCACAATCTTACGACAAAAAAAACCAACATTTTCGTGGCTGAAATATGTCAGTACCTCGCTGATTGTTAAAGCAAAACCAATTCGAAAAGATTGCCGAGAAAATATTCAAAAACAACGCAATGGGTTGCCGACATTTTTATTCATCAGCATCACATTTTTCCGCGAATTCATCGCAGTAAGTTTCCCATAAATTAAACACGTTGAAAGAAAAATAAGCTTTGCAATTTGCGGCCGGATTAAACAACAACAATCCGCCAAAATTTCTTGCCATAATGAGTTTTATTTCCAGGTAAATTTCAAGTTATTTAAACTTAAACAAAGTTAATTACCAAATCATTTTATTTTGGTCGGTTAATTTAGGCCAATCCACGATATTTGGTGTGATACTTGTTTTTTTAACTTTTTGGATAATGTTGTTGATTCAGTTGATCAACTATCAAGAAAAATACTGTATCTGATAAAGTAACTTATGAATTAAAGTATGCTGCGAAAGCATTGTTCAGATTTCATTAATGCTTTGATTCCCAGGAACCAATATGTATAAGTTATCACCATCTGTAACTTGACTTGACCTCAAAACTATTTTCTAAAATTTATTTTCTTTCACATTTCTTTGTTCTGCCTAGTGTAGAATATGAAAAAAATAAAATTCTGTTCTTAAGGTTAGTTTTGTGACTGTCCTAAACCGGAAGAAAAGCCATTGACAAACTTGTAAACCTCGTCGATAAGCATTCTACGTTATGCTTCAGCGGAAAAATCTTAACTCACAAAATCCAGAGTGTGTTCTCATTTTCTTTCAGTTTTGGTTTCACATCTAACTCATTTTTCTGCGTGGTTGGTTTTGCGATTTTCCTCACAGCGCAAAAAAGCTATTTACAAACCTGTCAACCTCGTATTTAAGTATGGTCTACTTTATTATATGCTGTAACTGAAAAATCCTAACTCAAAAAAGCTAGCATTTCGTGATAGTATTCTCCAGATTTCAGTAACGCCTTATTTTCATGAAGTAAAAAGGATATCACTGTTATCACTATTTATTATTTGACTTGACCTCAAACTTGTCTGCTAACGTTAATTTTGTTTCATGTCTACTTTTTCCTGCTTGGTGTAAAATATGACCAAATAAATCTATTGTATTGATTTTTTGATTGCCCTTAAGCGTGAGAAAAGCTATTCACAAACTTGCGATAAAGTATTGCAATTAGAAAGTCAAAATGAAATAACAAACGCGAAAACAAATCATAAACAAATCACATTTCTCTCTTGTAAGATCCTAAGATACAACCACAAGTTTCAATTGCATGGTAATATCTCGTGATTTGTGTAAAAGATTTTAAAGTTGATAACATGATCAAGGATAGAGCCATTATTGACAACTAACTTTGGTTTCCTTAAAGCAAATAAAATTTGGAAATACATAGCCAATCAAACTAATGTTCATCAAAATTCTGTAGAACTCCAAGTTGTTCAAGCAAAGAAGTAATTGATTGAAACCAGAATAATTTGCCAAGTTTATGTTATTCAAAATCCCGATAGTTCACGACGATGAACTACGTAGTACATAAAGTGGAATTCCACTGCAAGTTTCTTTCTGTTTCATCTGAACAGTAATCCTTATTTTTTAGAATTGAACGTCTTTGAGCCTTGATAATTTCGTTTAATTTTGATAAATTTTTTAGCTTTATTTAAATTATTTTTTCTTGTTGTTCTCCAGGGCAGTATTGGCTCTTTTTTGTCATTGCAATAATTAAGGCTTTCACTTTACATCTCTCAATCTTATTCTTGGTTCGTGTTTCTGAAAAGCTCGCAGCCATCTTTGTTTTTCATTGTGTCAGTAACGCGACACAAGTGGGCCAAACTTCAGTAAAGTCAAGCAAAAAACTGTAATTGAACGGTATTACTTTTAAAAACTACGACAATAAAGTAATTTTGCTTTAATGTAAAAAAAAATGAGCAAACCTACTACCTAAGAACTGCTTTCCATCGGACAATTCTGTTCATAATTTGTCAAGCTCATGTTCAAAATCCGTCATAGGCCATTTTCACGATGACGACATCTGAACCGCAGTTCTTCTGTTTTCAGTTTTTAAAATGCTGTTGTAGCTTGAAAGTCTGTGAGACTTGCAGATTTCGAACAATTTTGTTCGTTTCTGTTAAAGTTTTTTGTTGTTTTTGTTCTTCAGGGCAGAATCTGCTCTCCTTTTATCTTTGTAAGAATATCGAGGCTATGACTTTGAAGCTAGAAATAGTTGTTGGATTTTCACTGTGCCGATAAAGCGCCAAACGTGGGCTGAACCTCACAAAAGTCAAGTCAAAGACATTATTAAACGATCTTACTTTTAAGAACTACGACCTCAATGTAATTTTGATTCCATTTAATCTCAGCTAATAACGGCAGTGAAAAAAAAAATTAGCAAACGTTCTTGACAAAAACTGTTGGCTACTTGGCACAACTCTTTTTATAATTTGTCGAATTCATGTTCAAAATGCGTCACAGAACGATGAACAAGCTTGTGACAATTGCTTTTTGCTTTATCTCAATCGTGATACTTCTGTTTTTAGTTTAACGACGTTTTTTACGTATAATTTATTGAGAGTCTGTCGGCCTTGATAATTTCGAACAATTTTGATGTTTTTTGTTTTAGGCTATGACTTTGAAGCTAAAAAATGTTTTTGGTTGGTTAGTGTTCCAAAGAGCCGCCATCTTGGATTTTCATCGTGTCAATAAAGCGCCAAAGAGGGCTGTACTTCATTAAAGTCAAACAATATTTCAAAAACTACAACAATAAAGTAATTTTGATTTAGTGTAACAACGGTCAATGCTTTAATGTGAAAAAAATTTATCAAACCTACTAGTCAAGAACTGTTTCCATCGGACAATTCTGTTCATAATTTGTCAAGCTCATGTTCAAAATCCGTCACAAACCTAGCACACTAGGTAGAATTCCGCTACAGTTACTTTTAGCTTCATCTGAACCATAATTCTTCTGTTTTTAGTTTTTAAAATGCTTTTATAGATTTCGAACAATTTTGTTGTTTTTGTTCTTCAGGGCAGAATCTGCTCCCCTTTGATCTTTGTAAGAATATCGAGGCCATGACTTTGAAGCTAGAAATAGTTTGTTGGATGTTTACTGTTTCAATAAAGGGCCAAACGTGGGCTGAACTAAATGAATGTCAAGACAAAGAAATGATTAAACGATCTTACTTTCAAGAACTACGACCTTAAAGTAATTTTGATTCCATTTAATCTCAGCCATTAATGGCAGTAAAAAATAGCAAACGTTCTTCTCAAGAACTGTTTGCTACCAGTCAAAACTCTTTTTACAATAGGCCATTTGTACTAAGAGGTCATGTGACATCATTTTTATGAAAATGAAAGTTATATAATTTGCCTTCAAAAAACCGTCAGTGGGTCATATCTTAAACAAAATAACAGTGATTTAGTTTTTCAAGCGCGCACCATTTTCTTAAAATGAGTCAGTTCATATCTGGTAACATGACCAAAAGGTGATTTTCAAAACTATGAATTACTTTTTTCTGAAAAGAAATTTTGCACTTAAACTTCAAGGACATTGTTAAAAAGATGATGTGTCAAACGTTTAACGAGATACAAGCAAAAAGTAGTTTTGGCCGCAATGTTGGAGGGCAAGAGTTTGCCCTCCATTATGGCGGCCAAAGCAAATCATACTACTTTGTTGAAAAATCAAAGTGCCTTGAAATGTCTCCCTTAAATGCGTTTCCTCTCAAATTTCGGGTGTAAGATAATTTTTGTCTGCTCTGTCAATTTTGGACATCAGCAAGATTCCAACCCATTGTTTAAAGGAATCACGTGACCTCTTAGTCCAAGTGGTCTATTTGTCAAATTCCTGTTCAAAATACGTCACAGAACGATGAACTTGTTGATTGAAAGTCTGTGAGACTTGCAGATTTCAAACAATTTTGCCCGTTTCTGTTAAAGTTTTAGCTCTATTCAAAACGCTTTTTTGTTGTTTTTGTTCTTCAGTGTAGAATCCACTCTCCTTTTATCGTAGTAAGATTATTGAGGCTATGACTTCAGGCTAGAAATGGTTGTTTCGTGTTTCTGAACAGCCGCCATGTTGGATTTTCAGTGTCAATAAAGCGCCAAACGTGAGCTGTACTTCGTTAAAGTCTAGCAATCTTTCAAAAACTGCTACCATAGAAAAATTTTGATTCAATTTAACCTCAGTCAATACTTAAAGATTTTTTAAAAAAAGGAAAAAACCTGTCAAGAATTGCTTGCTATGGAGAACTCTTTTTATTATTTATGAATTAGCTCATTGAGGAGAATTCCGCTACAGTTCAGATTACATTTTTAAAACTAAAACATTTGTGAGCGTTGACGATTTTGAACAATTTTTATAGTTTGTTATCAATTCTTATTGACGTTCTTTACGGCAGTCTCCGCTCTCAAAGACTGAGATTATGACTTTGAAAAAGCGAAGAAGTTTCCATTAAAGTCAAGCGAAAGAAATAATTACACGATCTTACTTTCTTGGGCTAAGTTTTGGTAAAGTTCTTTTTTTCAATTTAACCTTAGGCAAAAACGGATCTAAAAAATGAGCAACCTACTACGCAAGAACCATTTGGTTCTAGAGACAACTCTTTTTACTTGTCAAGTTCACATTTTAATCCGTCACAAAACGATTAACTGGCACAATTTTCTTTTGCGTCCTCTGAAACGTTATCCTTCTTTTTTCAGTTCGAAGACGCTATTTTTAGAATTGAAAGTCTTAGCCTTGATGATTTTGAACAATAGAACATTTGCACTAAGAGGTCATGTGACATAGTTTTAATGAAAATAAAATTTATACGATTTTGCCTTCGAAAAACGATTAGTGGGTCATATCTTAAACAAAATAAAAGTGATCTGGTTTTTCAAACCCGTACCATTTTCTTAAAATAAGTAAGTTCGTAGCTGGTCACGTGACCAAAATGTGATTTTAAAATTATGAATTACCGCTTTCTGAACACAAATTTTACACTTAAACTTCAAGGAAAGTGTTGAAAAGATAATGTGTTAACGTTTACGGCACATCTGAGCGTAACTATCAAACGTTTTTTACTTGTCAAGTTCACATTTTAAATACGTCACAAAGCGATGAACTCGCACAATTTCTTTTTGCTTCCTCTGGACCGTTATCCTTCTTTTTCAGTTTGAAGACGCTATTTTTAGAATTGAAAGTCTTAGCCTCCATGATTTTGCACTAAGAGGTCATATGACATCGTTTTACTGAAAATGAAATTTATTTATGATTAGTGTGTCATATCTTAAACAAAATAATAGTGATTTGGTTTTTCAAACCAGTATCATTTTCTTAAAATGAGAAAGTTCCTAGCTAGTCACGTGACCAAAATGTGATTTTTAAACTTATGAATTACCTCTTTTTGAACACAAATTTTACACTTAAACTTCAAGGAAAATGTTGAAAAGATAACGTTTACAGCACATCTAAGCGTAACTATCAAACGTTTAACAAGATATAAGCAAAAAGTAGTTTTGGCCTCCATGTTGGAGGGCACAGCGGCCAAAACAAATCATACTAATTTGTTGAAAAATTAAAGTGTCATAAAATATCTCCCTTAAATGTGTTTCCTCTCAAATTTCGGGTGTAAGATAATTTTTTGTGCTCTGTCAATTTTTGGCATCAGCAAGATTCCAACTCATTGTTTAAAGGAAGCATTGGTCACGTGACCTCTTAGTGCAAGTGGCCTGTTTCATCGTGTTTTAGCTCTATTCGAATCCTTTTTGTTGTTGTTATTCAAAACAATATCTGCTCTCCTTTTTGACTGCAAGAATATTGAGGTCCGACTCTGAAGCTAAAAAATGTTTGTTTGTTTGGTTCGTGTTCCAAAGAGCCGTCAGAGAGGGATAAGAAACTTCATCTAAGTCAAACAAAAGAATTATTAAACGATCTTACTTTAAAAAACTACGACCATAAGCCATAAGGTTTTTTTGATTCAATTGCTTCAAGGTAAAGAAAATGAGCTAACATGCATGCCAAGATCTTTTGTTTGCCATTAACAACTGTTCTACCATTAGAAAGTTGGATATTGCTCTAAGAATACTGAAGTAAATTTGTTAACACTCAATTGAGCAATGGCACTGCCTTCCAGTCTGCGTAGATTTAAAATTGAGTACTGAACTTTGTAGCCAGTATATTCCTGTCGTATGTCTTTTAATCCTTCGATGATTTGTGCTTAATCTGAAACTTAGAGCTTTGTTTGCCTGATGTGTAAAACGGATTTCTTTCTTTACTTTGCGTTTTTATTTTCATTTTTGACGTAAATTCAAGTGAAAGTGGAAAAATACCATCGAATCGTATTGTTTGCAGGACTGCCCAAAATAATTGAAGAATTCCACGGTTTATTAAGCAACTGTAGCCGTTTTGGTTTTCACCTATAAAATAAACTAATTGCTTGTGCACCTCTGTTTAAACAGGAATAATAAGTGAAAAATGTACTAAGAGTCTTAAAAACTTTGTCCTCTGTTGATACCCGAGTATGAAAAGTTAAAAAAGCCGATTCAATATCGTATCTAATGTTACCAAGGAAATTCAGAAATTCTTTTTGCAACACTAGTTTGTAAGTAAAAGTCACTTGAATATAGGAAACAATATACTCGTGTTGATTCATTGGCCTTGTAAAATTTTCAGACCATTTTTTTAGCAAACATGTTTATGCTAAAATCTAAAATTTCTATGTCTTTTTATGTGGTCTGCAAAACCTCTGTTGGAATAGTACGCGCTGATTGCGCCGCTTCTTTACGAAAATGCACAAAAAAAAAAACTAAAAATGCGCGACAAAAATGCCCCACTATTTTTAAACCAGACTTGAGTTTTATAAGCTAAGCTACTTAGATGACAGGAGAACACAGGACCCTCAGAAATTAAGCAGCTTTTCCGCGCATGGTAAGCCCAATTTGAAAAAAAAAAATTCCCTTTTTGCTGTTGAACTGATTTAACAGGCCAATTTCACGATGACATAGGCTCAACTACAAATTCCAGAATTCATTTCGTTTTTTGCCGTCTCGTTAATATTTTACCCCTCCCTCTTAGATTTAGAAAACAATAGCCCCATTTTACACATGAAAACAAACAAGGATTCTGGTAGATGTAGTCAAGTGATATCATCTTGCAAATGTCCTATTACAGTTGAAGAAAAAATAGGCAGCTTGAAAATATCTATGCATTTAAGAAGTCTGCATTCTCTTGTCATCCAACTAAAAGTTAAACAGCGAAATTTCAAGGAAGTAGATCTTTTTAAGGTGGCTTTTGTAGTAAGTAAAACTTAAACTGTATCTTGCATTATTAATGAAAAATTCCCTGCAGTAAATTGAAATGCTTAGTTTTATGTGCATCTCGAGAAAATTTGTTGCAGTTCTTAATTTGGCAAATTTTGGCAGCGAAATTGAACTGAAATGAAAAAAAAAAATAGAATTTGCCTTTTGCATGCCTTATAGTTTGACATTTCCACCTTAAAATGATCACCTTGCATCGCCAACTTATTTGATGTAACTACTGAAGGTAACCAAAGACGCCTAGCGTCATAATGCTAATGAACAGACACTTCGAGCGGTCGCGATCTTTTCCACAAATAGACAAATTAAGATTCCCTTTTTAAATAGTTTTGTGTGTACTTTTAACAACGACTAGAAAATGCACCTTTTCTAAGTGCTTTTTTAAAAAATTCTAACCCCCACCACCCCTCTGAAAAGTACAAAGTCGAAGTAATTATTGTAGCAATCGAAAAAGTAATTTCCTAGTTAAACCCCTGAGATCGCCGCTCAACCTTTCCGTTCAATATCTGATGCTAACGCTAGCGCCCCTGTGGAAACCAAAATGGTGGCTGCAAGTGTAGGATGATTTGTCTAACCTCAAGTCTAACCATTCAAAACTTAAGCTTTTGACAAGGGCGTTTTGTGGTAGTGTTTATCATTTTAGAACTTTCCTGTACTTTTGATTACCGTTCTGTGGAATACGAAATGTAAATTCTTCTGTGCATGAAATCCCGTTTGTGTGAGATGACAAATAATTTTATTGATAACAAGTGGCAAATAATTTCATGATAGTGACACTCAGCAAAGTTTAATCGGCCTGGGAAAAGCGGATCTTGCTTTTTAAGTATGCGAATAAAACCCTACAAGTCCTCGAACACTAATCAAATGGGTATTTCTAATTCAGTTTAGTTTTCTAGTGACGCGTTGACTATTTACCTTTGGTAGTGATTCTAATGCTCAAGTCTGTGTATGAAATAAGAATTTGGACAGCCACCATTTTATTTACAACGATTCAAATTATACTTTCAAAACTCCTTATCTTTGAAGCGTTTCCTGCTGGGATATTGATTCCATCTTCTTTGTTGTTCGTCTTCTGACAGCAGGTCCTCCTCGTCCAATGTTCGTTCCCAGACAGCTTCGTGAAGGGTGTTCTGTATTACAAGAGAGGAAATATTATCATTGAGGAGAACGTGAAGAAAGTGCATCTACAACGTGGAATACAAGACTACAAACTGAGTCATAATTCAATATACAAGACATTTGTACTTCTGTATTTGCTGTGGCGTTTTGCCGCTCAGAGTTCATTCTTGAATTGGAGTAAGGTAATTTTTTAAAACCCAGGAATAAGAGAACAAACGGTGTATTCTTGTCTTGTCTGAATAAAAACTATTTATAAGTCAAAAGGTGTCGTAAATTCACATGCACGAAGTAAACTTAAAACCTTCAAAGCGTCGAATTCCAAGAAGCTAACCATTTCTTTTAAACTCTCTTGCTTGAGATTTTCAAAGCGCAGAATAGTTTCTTAGAATGTTCGTTCTAGTTTGCATCTTAAAGTACCACTTGGTAAGCTTAAGCTTTTATTTATTGTGGGTATGAAGTTAAACACCAAAATTTTAAAGTGGAATTTTAAACACGCGGCATTTCTTTCTAACAAAATATTCTACAAAGTTCTACAGCAAAGTGAAATAATATTTCAAACAAGAGCTAACCTTTGTACTTGGTGAGTTGAAAATTCTATGCCCATTTCGTCTCGTCATGCATTCCTTTGTACATTCCCTTTCCATTTCTTCTCGTCATGCAGTCCTAGTGAAAAAGAATGGAGGAGTTCAAAAGAGTTCCAAAGTCTGTTGGTAACTTTTGAAAAACATATTCACAAAAATCCCCAAAAGCAGGACTTACCTCAGGCTTTTTGGTTTAAAATGTTGTCCTAGCGTCTTTTAGTGAGGGCTCAGACCGCTTAGATATTTGTTAACTTTCAAACAGTCGAAGAGGTCACACCGAAGCTAACAGTCAACTGTTGAGAACCTCACACGCGTGTTTTTGCATTAATATGCATGAGGAATATGAGCCAATCGTCAATCGTTATACATTGGTTTCCAAAAAAAGACTTAGAACGTTCTGTACAACAGAAACAACCGAACAAAACGGACACAAAAACCAAGGAATGATAAGCAAAAAGAAAATATAATTTTTTTTAGTTCTTAATATCTTTTTTTTTTTTTAAGCTAAAGATTCCGCCGCCTCCTTCCTTTCCATTCGTATATCCGGCATGATGTGTCATTTATATTCACAAAAAAACTTAAAGACTTAAACATACCTGCAAATTCCAGCTTTTTCCTTCGTAGGCTCTCTCCAAGAGTTTCCGTTTTCTAAACGATTGGTGTCGTTGTAGAAAAAAAAAACAACAACAAAAAATAAAGACAAAGAAAATAGAATATCGTGACACAAAGTGCCGGCCCTTTCAACCATTGCTCTCCCTCTCTCACAAAGGCGCTACACCACAAAGCTTTGACGCCAGAAAAATGGCAAGTTTAATTAAATAAAGATGAAAAGGGATATATCATTTAATAAGGTATATATTATTATAGTCACAGAAAAAAAAATACAAATTACAAATACTTGTTAAGTTTGGCTTTCCCTCTTCCAAATGGCTAATGTTGTTGTAAAAAAGTACAAAAGAACAAGATAAAAACAAAGAAAACAAAACATCATAACCCGAAGAAAAAAATCGAACCCGGTACTTTCAACATATAATCTCACTCTCCTGCCACTACACCACAAAGGTTTGACGCCAAAGAAATGGCAGGTTTTACTAAATAAAGATAATAAGGAATATATCATTTAATAAGGTATAAATCATATAGTCACAGAGGAAAAAATTAAAAACTACAAATGCTTGTAAAGTTTGGCCTTCCCTTTTCTAAATGACTGATGTTGTTGTAAGAAAGAACAAAATAAAAAATAAAAACAAAGAAAACAAAAAATCATAACCCGAAAACAACCGATATCGAACCTGGTACTTTCTGCATATAACCTCACTCTCTTACCACTACACCACAAAGCTCTGACGCCAGAAAAAGGCCAAGTTTTATTAAATAAAGATAGTAACTATATTTCACTTAATAAGGTATATATCATTACGTCACAGAAAAAAAAAATCAAAATTACAAATAGTTGTAATGTTTGGTTGTCCCTTTCCTAAACAGTTGATGTCGTTGTTAAAAAAAAAAACACAATAAAAAATAAAACCAAAGAAAAGAAAAATATAGAAGTGATCCGAAATCGAGCCCGGCCCTTCTGAATAAATGCTCTCCCTCTCAACGCTACACCACAAAGCTCTGACGCCAGAACAATGGCAAGTTTTATTAAATCAAGATAATTAGGTGTCTTTTTCAACTCATAATCTATCATAACCAACTCTGATATTTTTTGTCTTTAATTCGACTGAGACCCAAATTCTGATCTTTTTGAGTGTATTTTAACCTATAAATTTCTGTTGATCAAATCATTATATAGAAAATATTTTCAAGTGTCGGTCGCTGATATTGGTATTGACTGTTTGCCTGAGTATATAACCTCTGGCGCATTGGTGATTAAATGAGCCGAGTTTGCTCGCTTTGCCGAGCTGACTTTGATCCTAGCATTCCCCATTTTGACCGGGTTCCCAGTTAACTGAGCTAGCTGGATGGTCGTGTAATCCCAAACCGGGCCAGGTCCGCTCGTGTAATCAACACCGAAGGAAATCAAATATAGGCTTAGCTTTGTATACCAAACTTCCTTCAAAAGTCTCCTTTTAACAATACAGCATAATAGGCGATGCGCGTGATTCGAGGTAGCGCCCACGTTCCACGCGTCCCTTGATGCTTTTAAGGAAACTATGTAATTGTTAACCTGAGATCAGGCTCAATTTTCGTTCCGCTTTGTAAATAACATTCCGGCGGGCAAGGCGAAACGAAACCAATTTTAGCGCTGGCCGTTAGAGAAAATGTATGAGAACCGCTAGAATTGGGTCTGATCGCAGGTTATGAAATTGTAAGCCGTCTAAACCAAGCCGCTGTGGTATCACACGGTTACCATGGCTACTTGAATGAACGCTGTGAAGCTTAATACATCTTTCGGTCTTCGATGAAGCATTCGTTCCAAGGCATCGTTGATTTAGGGAGTAGTGTGTTAGAAAACGGATTTTAAGCGTATAATTTGTCTAACCTGGTGCTCAGATGGTGTTCATCTGTGGGTTTGGAAAATCAATTCGTTCCGAGGTATTTGTTACTTGGAATACTGTTTGGACTGCTCACGCGCACGTGATGAATGAAACTGTTTAGTCAGCATAAGAGTCTGGGGAAACTGCTCACCCACCCCTCCCTTAACGTAACATTTTGCCCACACAGACGAGTGTGGGAAGGGAATTCAGTAATACCGCAAACTGACGCTTACAAGCCACCCTTCCCCACTTATAAGAACCCCTCCCAACCAATTATAGGCCAATCTACAAATAAGCATAAAATAAAACCGATGATAAGGCTTCCTCCGATATAAACCCCTCCAAATGTGTTGAAGAGAATTTGATTTATTATGACGTTTTGAAATATAAAACATCAGTAAATACAAATTATATTTTGAATCCGGTTATAAGCCTGCTCGGATATAAGTCGCTCTGTTTATAAGCCTTTCTAAAACCCCTTGCGAAGATTTGTAACCCAGGGGTTATTAGCGGCAGTTTGCAATCATTAAAAAAGCCCCACACCCTTGTAAAAGTGCGTATCACTTGTCTGAGTAACAACGCTTTAAATATAAACTGTACAGTCTTTCTGGAATTACAAATGACTAACCACATTCACTAACAGAAAAAAAAATTGAAAATTTTAACTACTTGTAAAGTTTTTCTTTCTCTTTTCTAAACAGTTGATGTTGTTTTAAAAAAAACGTAAGAAAAAATAAAAACAAAGAAAACAAAAAAATCATAATCCGAAGGTGATCCGAAATCGAACCCGGCCCTTCTGGAAAATTGCTCTTCCTCTCACCGCTACACCACAAAGCTCTGACACCAGAAAAGCGGCAAGTTTTATTAAATAAAGATAATTAGGTGTCTTCTTTCAACTGATAATCTATCATAACCAACTCCGATATTCTTTGTTTTTAATTCGATTAAGGCCCACATTCTGATCTTTTTGAGTGAATTTTATCCTATGAATTTCTGTTGCTCAAATCATTATGTAGAAAATATATTTGTAAGCGTCGGTCGCTAACATTGGTATTGACTGTTTGCCTGAGTAGTAACCTCCGGCGCATTGGTGATTAAATGAGCCGAGTTGGCTCGCTTTGCCGAGCTGACATTGATCCCAACATTACCCATCTTGACCGGATTTCCAGCTAACGAGCTAGCTGGATGGTCGTGTAATCCCAGACTGGGCCAGCTCCGCTCGTGTAATCAGCACCGAAGGAAATCAAATTTAGGATTAGCTTTGTATACCAAACTTGCTTCAAAACTCCCCTTTTAACAATACGCCATAATAGGCGATGCGCATGATTCGAGGTAGCGCCCACGTTCCACGCGTCCCTTGATGTTTTTGAGGAAACTATGAAATTGAAAGCAGTCTAAACCAAGCCGCTGTGGTATCACATGGTTACCATGGCTACTTAAATGAACGCTGTGGCGCTTAACACATTTTTCGGTCTTCGATGAAGCGTTCGTTCCAAGGCGGCGTTGATTTAGGGAGCAGTATGTTAGAAAAGGGATATTTAGCGTAAAATTTGTCTTACCTGGTGCTCAGATGGTGTTCGTCTGTGGCTTTGGAAATGTCACTTCGTTCCGAGGTATTTGTTACTTTGAATACTGTTTGGACTGCCTACGCGCACGCGATAAATTAAAGTGTGGAGTAAGAGTGTGGAAACTGCCTACTTGCCCCTCCCTTAACGTAACATTTTGTCCCTCGAGCCGAGTGGGCCGTGGGAAGGGAATTCAGTAATTCCGCAAAGCCCCACACCCTTTTAAAAAGTGTGTATCACTTGTCTGAGTAACAACGCTTTGAATATAATGCACAGTCTTTCTGGAATTTACAAATGACTAACCACACCATTCTTCTTTCTTGTTTGAACTATTTCCCCCCCCCCCTCCCCCTCCGTTAGTTAATTTCTTTGTTCTTTTGCATTCCTTATGCTAATTACGTTAAGAGGCAGACCACCCCTCCCCCCAAACAAAATGGGAACTCCGGGAGTTTATTTGCCTGTAGATATTTAATAAACAGAGATGTAGACATAATTTGCTCTCCAAACCCAAAATCTGTTTTTTTTGTGTGGGCGCTATTGGTAATGACTAAAATAAAGGGAAGGAAAAAAAATCTATTTCGGATTCGAACCTTCGACCTCGGCTTTATCCGGGGCCACGATAACACCGCGAATAGCACGTATGAAGATTGAGCTATTGAGACAAACCTCTAAACAAGATGATAAAATTAAAGAGCCCATTTTATCCAAAATGGCAGTCCGATGGATAGACCTGATTGATACATTTTAAGCTTCCACAGTCCAAGTCCGTTGAACTTGCCCTTACAAACTTACGCCTTTGCACTGGGACTTCCTTGCGCGCGAGAATATTAATAACCGTAGACAAACCATCCCATTTTGTATCTCTAAATGACAGTTCAAAAGCCTCGATCTTTAATGTAAACCCGGCAGGCAAAACTACACCCTGTCCTGTCATTCTTCAACGATAAGTTAGTGTAGACAGAGGTCTTAAACATTTGTAGACCACTGATAGATTTGATACACTGTAAAGATTTATGGATAATTCATTACACAAATAATCGCTAACAAAAAGCCGTATTGAAGTAAAGTAATTTATCTTTTATTGAAACATTTCATTTCAGATTACAAGTTACAAACTACTGATCACTTTTTACTGAACTTCAAAATAGGAACTTCATTTACTGCTTAAAGGTTACAAGGAATCGAAGAATGCTTAGAACATCTGAAGATTGCAAAACGTATCTAAGTAATGTTGAAAAAACCTTAATGGCAGTGGAACCTATGATCTTTTGTTACTAGTACCAGTGACGGATCCAGGGGAGGGGACCGGGGGGCCGTCCCCCTTATTTTTAAACCAAACTGAGGTCCGAAGGGCCGAAAAACATTTTTTTGAAGACCCCCCTTCTTTATCTAAGGGTCTGGAAGACCGGGCCCCCCTTATCTCAATGTCTGGGTCCGGCACTGAGTACTGAGCAGTAGTAATCTACCATGGAGCAACAGAGAACTCCCAGCCCAGTTGTTCGAAGGCCGATTAGCGCTAACCTGAGGTTAAATTTTAATCCAGGTTTATTTTCCTTTAATTCAAAAGCATTTTCGCGGATAATTTTCTCTATTCTTTTAAGATCATCCAATCATCATATCGTATTTAAAAAGAATTTAACTGAATATGCTTTTTAAGCTTTCAAATATGAATTCAGATTTCGCACTAATCCTGGGTTATCTTAACCCAGCCTTGAACAACTCGGCCCTGGGAAGGAAACATCGTTTCTATTGAAAACGTTAACTCTAATAACCCTATAATTCTATTGTTATATTACTGAGACATCCTCTTTCATATGAAAATATCAGTTCTGTTTATAGATTTTCAAAAAGAATGACTTAAACTGAAGTAATCTTTTTAATGCGCCGTAATGTGTATACTAAATGATGGTCGCCATCAAAGTAAAGACGCATAAGCTACTATTGACGAAATCTCTTTTCTCTGAAAACTAGTTTGACAGAAAAACCCTTATAATTAATTCTCCTTAAAGGAAACGGTCACTCCGGAAAAGACGTTAATCTAATATATAGTAAAAAAATCATAACATTGTCCTCTTATCCATCTAAATAAAACCCTCCAAATATATGACTTATAAATAACGTAAATAAGATAATACCGTGAGTATTAAAGAAATGAAATGATTTAATTTCAAGTCTACTTTCATTAAAGCTGTTTAATATTTGCCTCGTGGCCAGGAAAAGCTTGGAACCGACTATTTGGGCGAAGAGAAATAACTTAAACAGGGTATTGAAGGCTAATTGACTAAGCGTGAGCAACAGACAACCTCATCCCTTCCCACCCCACCCATTTTCTAAAGGAAAAAGCTCTGGGGAAGAAGTTGGACTAGAGGGTCAACTGCGCATGTAGCTGCTAGCCTCATTTTCATAAGATACTTAAGCCCGATTTCCATGTGATCGCTGCGATTGCTGAGATAAAAAAAAAATTCAGCGGTCGCAGCGATTATAGCGATCATATAAAAACCACTCTACAGCGATCGCAGCGACAACGGTCGCTGAGATAGAAAAAGTTCGATCCCAGGGATCGTTGTCGCTTTGATCGCTGGAATCCCTGCGATCACTATTTCTTTTTTTTTTAGCGATCGTAGCGATCATATGGAAACCGGGCTTTAGGATTGGCACGTGTTCTGAAGTAAAACCCACATAGGATTTACAAAGTTTATGAAAGGACTTCTTACCGATAAAGTTGGTCTTTTGTTTGGCTAACTCAGCCTGTAGAGATTTCTGAGAAATACGAACAGGACTGCATCAAAGTGACCATGGCTTCTTCAGCTCCATTTCCCATAAGCTGGTGAAATAATGGCAAGGTGCATGAATACACCAGCACAACTAACAGGCTGGTCTAACCAGTTGGCCGTAAGTAAGTAAGGTACAGCACACCTACGGATAAAAATATTTATATTTACACAATTGCATTTTTTTCAGCAAAGTGAATCTAATAAACAGCATGTGGCAACAATCCAGTTTCCGTGCTGAACCTTAATCAATTTCATAAGATCCCAAATTCAGTCTTTCGTAACACACCCTGACGAGGTGCAACCTCAAACATCTTTTAACCCTTTGAACCCTAAGATCAAAATTTGAATTCTCATTTGTTGCACCTATTCAGTTCCTACAGACGTAGTGGGGAGAAGTTGATAAACTATCAAGCGACTTCATCTTGTGTGATCAGGTCCGTAATTCTCTTAACCATTCTGTTTTACAAAGCATTGATATTACAAGGAGAAATTTGACGTTGATCACTTTTAGGGCTTAAAGGGTTCAACTTCGCGTACTCTACATTGTATACCGATTGAGAACGAGCCGAGTAACCTTATACAAATCACTTCACGCACGGTTTTCTTTTTCATCTAAGTTGTTGTCATGGCAACAAGGTTATTTAGTTGCGTATGGCTGTTGGTAATTGAACAACCCAAGTTATCAAATTTCCTGGCACAGTGTACCCTTTCATCACTAAAGTATAAAATCTGTACAGTGGTTTGTATGCAGGGCAATAACTGAAGGGTATCTCGAAAGAACCACCTTTTTTTTGCGGTCACTAACTAATACTGGATTATACGCCTAATTCTAGCTACCATCTGTTTGTAGAAACATAGTATTACAAGAACGAGGCTGGTAGTCAGACAAAAAGCTCGAATGTTGCTAGAACAAGAGAAAAAAAAGGGTATTACTTACCTTTTCCTTCTTAAAGCTACTTGCAATGGTGAGTGTCTTCAGGCCGGCTTCATTGGTGACTTGTGGCACTCCAAGTTTTCTGTTAGTCTATGGAATTATCGACAGTGATGTCTTGGTCACAAAACTGTGAAAAGTAAAATAAACTAAAATGCATCGTTAGATGTCGCAGTAAGTACATGCATGATAAATGAATAAAAAGGGATGGGGTTTGTCAATACTATCAGTGAGAATGTAGACCTCAATATAGTTAATACTTGCGCAGTCTCTTATTTTTCAATGGTTGAAATCCATTAGTAATGGCATCTCTCTCTAGCCTTCCACCCTCTCCTCCACCGGCTATTTACCCCTACACTCTACTCCCTCCCAAAACACCTTTATCTACTTATGTATTCATTATTACAGGTTTACAGTGCAACTAGATTCAGTAAAACCTCCTTCTGCTAGTACCTCTCGTAACCGACCACCACTCATTAACGACCATTTTTGTAACACTTTTAAAACGTCCCATTCCCAATAAAATTCATCTTTTGTACACTCAACCTGCAAAGGTTTCTGGGAATACAAACAGGACTTCATCATAATGACCAGAGCCTTTTCAGCTATCATAAGGCGTTCAAGTTTAGGGAAGATGCATGAACACAGGGTGACCAGCACAGGCAGCGTGGAGAGCAAGAAATATCTTGATAAAAACACGTCCTGGTATTGAATGTCTGTTTATTATGTATGGCTCATGTCCTTTGCCACAAGTACGAATGAAAAGTACTCAAAACCATATTTTTTTTAGTATTAATGAATATCCTGTTTTATTTAAGGTGGCTGAACACAGTTTTGCGGGCGGTCAGCAGTGACCCGCGTGACGGCGCGTGTTTTAACTTCGACAAACAAACATGGCGGCGAAAAAGCAATGGTACACAGAAGACGATTTCTCAAAATCTACTCATTGAAATTTTGTGATATTTGGCAGAATTTTTACTTTTATTGTATTTTAAATAATGAGAACTTTAAAGTGGAATTTGAACAGACGATTTTTGTGACACATTTAATAATTACAGTACAATTATATTATTGATTATCTGAAAACCCCTATGTTAAAATTTGGTCAAATAAGTTTCAAATGGTAATGATTAATTATAGTAAGCTGTGTACAACTTTATAGGAAAATCTAATGAGTGAATTTTCTGTAAACTGAGGAAAAGTGAAATTTTAAGGTTGTATTCAATCGTTCATGTTGCCATGGAAACTACGAAAATGTCAAATTTTACCTGTCAATCAAAAATCTTTCATCAATATATTTTCCACTTGCCAAGTTTCAGCTTGTGAGCTGCAACCCTTCTCTTGCCATAATTTGGCAAATGACATATACTCAGAAACTGCCAAAACTGTGTTCAGCCACCTTAATGCGCTTTCATCACAGAAACTTTGCGGTTCATTTCGGAGAACAAGGTAGGGTATACTATGTACAATACATAGGTTTGCTGTTTGTAAGAACGCTACTAAGAACGCTTCTTTGTAAGGTTACTGTAATCAACAGTTTACTTGAAGCCAGCTGTTTTTGTACAGAATCGTGATGCACGTGTTCAAATCCTGACATTTTACTTAACATAACCAAGAGCCATAATGGCTCTTGATATAGCGTAACGTTTAATGTACGTTTATTAAGGCTGGTGCCACGATCCAGTTAGATAAGATAAAAACAATTCTTGTGTTGAGATTGGCTACCTAAACGGGCGACATGAGCCTGCCTTGCCGGCTCGATATTTCCCGCTTTCGTCCTACAAAAAAGGTCTCTGGCTATCACTAATAAATCTTTTCTTTACTAAGCTTTTACGGTGAAGATGCATAATTTACTCAATGGTCACTTCCCAATACTGGTTTACGGGGTTATTGTCTGTTGCTAGAGATACGGTATTTCAAAAAGGAGAGTGCATGGCTACACAAAAGGCTCGCCTATCATCGAGGGCAGGAAAAGGAAAAAAATACTTACCAGTGTACTGACCGTTTCTATCCGTGGCTACGCCCGCGCGTGTGTCTTCATACTTGTTAAATGGTAGACAAGCGAAGTCAACGGTCTTCCTAGGCAGCTATTGTTCGTGTTATATCCGGGACAGCTTCATTGCATTTGTCGGCCTACTCGTCTAAAATCTGTTTTTAGTAATAAAAAAAAGGAACAAGAACAAAAATGCAAAGTTAATGTTTGAAGTCATTAACAAAGAGGTTAATGTTTAATTAAAGGGGGTGCGGGGTGTGTCAATGCTATCTGTGAGAGTTTAGTCTCTGAACAGTCAACTTTATACAATAGACAATAGTGAAACTTAGAATCACATTTACATACAACATAATTATTTTTCCAAGTTTTCTCTTTACTCGTCCTTTCGTTATGAATCTACACAGAGATAAATTATTCATGTCAGTTCATCCGAGAAAATTCTTTTTGACAGTTTTTATCTGCTCATTTCCTAAATTGGGAAATGTCAACTTAAGTTTGACGTTGACTTTTTGTCGTAACCGCGATTCTAAATCTCTAGAATAGGGAACAACTCAAATATTCGGAGTTTTGGCCGGGAGCGACGCGCGTCAACCGAAAGTAGACTTGTTGCATTCTTGGGCAGTTTTCCTGCAAATATTTTCGGGTTAATCATCTCTGTGGAGTAAGACACGTAGTAACGTCAAGGCATATTAAGAGGGAAGAGGCCTCTGACTCAGTTCCGGTTGACGCGCGTCGCTCAAACACCTAACGTCCCTACACAAAAGAAAACAAACATACCTCAACTTTTACGGAATTTTCACTAATGCTATTACGAGAACTTGCGCACTCGTTAACGGTCATTTACTGACGATTTTGTTTATTGGATTATGTTAACTGCAGGTTAACTGAAGTTTGGCTGTGTATTACTCGAAATCAGTACGACAGAAGCTGCAGAATACGCAGCGTTTCATGCTCATTCTTTCTTTTGTTTTCTCCGCCCATCTCTAACTGAAAAACGTCCCCCGAAGATATGCAAATGAATGCCCACTTTATGCAAATTAATGAGTATAAAAAAGTCCAATTTTTCCAGTTTACGGCATCCATGCTTCTTCGTTTCCTCAAATTATGAAAATTTTCAGTCTCCATTCAATCTATCTTGATCACAGGCTCTCTCTCGCTCCCCTCTTTAGCAAGTACGACTTTTGTTAGGAGTTAAGGTTCCTGCGTTTGTCCCATACAATCTCACTACAACTAATATGTATTAGGAGTGCTCTTTTCTGCGTCGAAGGCAAAAGCAGATAATTAGTAATAGTTTACCTGTGTTTTTTTTAGTGTTTGCGATACACCAGCCTGACAGCCGAGTCTTTCTTTTGGCGTACTACAAAAAGCATAAAACGAGTAAGAACTTTGTTGAGCACGCGCTGCTTGTTGCTATGATACAGTTTCGAACCCAGGCCTAGTAAAGCCGTGCACATGGTACAGCGGGCTCTGTTATGACCATCAGTTTATCAATAAAGTACGGTGGCCCATAAGGGACATCTCGATATTTTTCATTTCCACTTAATAATTTGCGATTTGACTTACTCTCGATCAAAGTTAATAAAAAGCAATACAAACTTATATCTCTCGATTTCGACTTAAAACTCGCGATGGTAAGTTATAACTCCCGATCACCACTTACAAGTCGCGATAGCTACTTATAACTCGCGATCGCCAGTTGTAACTAGCGATCGCCACTTAGAACTCGCGATCGCCACTTAGAACTCGCGATCGCCACTTATAACTCGCGATCGCTACTTATAACTCCTCATTTTATTATATATATTTTCTATCCACGGCCACATCGACCCCACATCGACCCTACACCAACCCCACATTGACACTACATCGACCTTTATACATCGGCCCAACATCGATCCCACATCGGCCCTACACTCAACTTTTTTTTCAACACTGCTTCGTAAATAGTGAAACTATATACCACCACCGCCACATTTCTATTGTTTTCCCACCGCCACCACCAGTCCACCACCACCACTAGCCTGCGTAGCAAGCGTTTCCTCGCGAAGGGAACGCACACGGAAAGCAAAGGGAACGCACCAACGAGGCTTAATTTCCAACATAGTAGACTACTCACTTCAGAGTAGCTAAAACCAAGACCAAAGTAGCCCTCTATCAAGGTGTCTCCATCTCCATTGCCTCTACGTAAATTAGGAATATAATTTGGAAAAGCTCGACAGGCATTAGGTGTGAAAAGAGTGATCAGAAAAGTCACAACAAAGTAATTCCGTTTAAAGGAACAGTATCCCGTTACTGCGCATGCACCAAACTTTGATTTTTGGACAGGATGTCGCGAAATCAAAAGATGCGAGGAGGGTAAGAGAATCTTGAAAAATCCGTTTGCATCGCGCTTGGCCGGGTTCAATACGACACTAAAACTTCTTAGGATTATAGATCAATGATATATTGTTCCTGTTAAGTTTCGATTTGGGCAAAATCTGGAATTTTTTGGCGTTTTTTTTATTACCGTTGGCCGGAGGACCAAAAGATTGGAAGCACTTTGATGCCGATTGAAGGCTTATTTCTTCTGCTAGCTTCCATACAAGCTCAGATAATTGTGAAAGGAATACGCAGAAATGAAACAGCAAAAATATAGACTGTAAGAAAGAAACCGTTGAGACATTGATGTCACTGAGGATATCTTGTGGAGGGGAGCTTCGTGAAGCAGAATGTTTTGCAACGACGCATTAGTAAACTGAATCTCCCTAAGGCCGACAAAATTAAACAAACAGGCGCTAGATGTTTTGAAAAACTAGTGATATGAAATCATAATATCATTTTTGACTAACCTTTGTGATGATTGATAGCGTTGAGATTGCATTTTTATTTATGTCTTTCAAACGTTGGAGGCTAGAACGCGAGCAAATCAGGCAGATATTACTGGACTTGGAGCGATTGACCTCTGACACGAGTTTCAAATTAGAAAATGTTTTTAAAGCGAGGGGAACGAGATTTTCGGGTCGCGAGGCGGCCCAGCTAGCGATAAAATCGCGATGAGTCTTCGAACCGCGAGCCAAATTTTTATATAAGACGAAAGACTTCTTCGAAAGTCTAAAATATTACTTGAGAATATAAACAACAAATCTCTGTCAGCGGTGCGGTCCGGAAGGAAATCTTGTGGAGTCAATTTGACAGTTCTATTGTCTTTTGAAGAAAAAATAGATGACGCTCGCGCGTGCGCATAATCGGGACACTGTCCCTTTAACAACCGCTATGTCGCATTGTCCCGATGGCGGTACTGAATATGCGCACGCTCACTTGCTGGAGTACAAAGCCATCCTCTAATGCACCTATCAATGTTAAGCCGGCAGGGAGGCAGGGCATGGGGTGGGGATTTGATTGTCTTTGTTGGCCCTGGGGTAGGGCATTTGACTGATCTTGTTCTCCCAGGGGAGGGGATATTTGAATCTTTCTTCGCCCGACGTGGAGATATTTGACCGCCAACTCGGACGAAAAAGACTTATACCGCATGTTTCCCACTTCCACGCTTCACGCATGCGCCGTACGGTCTGGAAAGATCAGGAAGTCATGGAGGCCAATGAGAACAAGCGAAGGCTGAGTGGATTTCACTGTTTTGTCTTCAAATTTCGTTTGTTTTAGGGTGTTTTTGATCAATTGAACGTCTTAAAATACTGTGGTATCAAAGTAAACGGAAGTAAAGAGAAATCAGGTCGAATTTTCCAAGTACAATTGATTAGTGTATGGCTCATTGGCTACAATCACAGTAAACTTATAAAACTGACTTTCTTTGAACCTTTTGCTAAGAACGGTATATTTAAACTTACAAAATGTGGACTTTCTCCTAGAGGTTTATGTATTCTACGCAGTGTAACACGGATTATGGTTAAAACGTATAATTGCAGCTGTAACGGGAACATGTATCTTTGGTGATGCAGCAACGTTTATAAAAGATTGCAGAGATATATTTGGCGATATTTTTATTGTGCCTTTCTTGGGTTCTGCCTTGGGATTTACAGCAATGTGCAGCCTGGGGTGGGGAAATTTGGTTGCATTTGACTG
>OZ038002.1:21149026-21174026 GCA_964035705.1 Porites rus | reverse complement strand
ACAATCCTCCAATCAATAAATGGATGCTTGCAATCAAAAACCTTTTTCAGGAAAGAAAACAAGAGTGGCTAACCCAGAATTCAAAGTTTGAGCATTTTACTTGGTTTACTAGTATTTGTAGATTTTTAAAAAAAATTGAAAAGTCCGTCAGGTCCAACTTCAACATCAACAACCAAAAAAGACGGCAAGAAACTTTTCAGATAAACCATACAAGACTGAAGAAGTCAGCTTTCAACACTTATCTTGTACTTATTTAAATTCTTCTTCGCCATATATTCTTGGCTTTTATATTGCCATCCTAAGGGTTAAGCAGATTAAAATAACTTTCATTTCTGTGACCAAAATTTTAGTTTTCCTAAATGGAGTTTACAACATTCCCCGCGTCATTTTACTTTAAGATCAAATTGAAGTTGGCATGAAGTTGCCTTTAATGTCTTGACCTAGGAACCTCATGTAAAGCCAGCACTACTGACTCAAGTAAAAGATAAATTTCCTGAATTCTCAACCTGCGCTTTCAGTGAAGTTTTGAACCACCTCTGTAGCTCCGTTATTTTGAAAACAAGAAAATAGCTTCTCAAGGCCAGCAATTTTTCTATGGTTATACAAAAAAATAAAAGGAGCAACCTAAAATTTAATTAAAAACTCAATAACTTATCATTGTTTGATGCCATGCATTGTTTCAATTCAAATGCCATATTTTTGGTAATCTTTGACAACATGTTTGAAAATATTGATAAACAAAACACAATGGACATTTCATGTGAATGAATTTCCGACTTTATATTCAATTATAATCTTATAAAGCTTGCTGTCAACAAAAAATTGCGGTACTAATTTTCTGCAGTTTTTCCGAAACGAAAATCCGTATATCAACCCTACCTTTTTCATAACAGCCAGGCCTCTACAAACGCCACTCACCACTGTCCCCAAGGCCCGAGGGGTGCTCAACAAAGTTTTATACTAAAAGGCCCCACCCAGACGTCCAACTAAGTACCTTTAATATACCATTTTTGGCGTAAAAGGTACTCCTTTTCGTACACCTTCTATTGACAAATTTTATCCCTTTCTCATACCTAGTTTAGAACCTTTCATCCCTTTTAACTACTGTTAATGCACAGTCTTTAAAACTTGAAAAATCACAAAACGAGAACGTTTCCTCGACTTTCACAGCATAAAATGCATCTCTTAGCGCTTTTACAGAACCAAATGACAGATTTCTCTACCCTCCCCTTATGGGCCATTGTAGGGAGTACCCCCCGGCCCCAAAGTAACCATTGTAGAGCGGGTCAAACATGACAATTTTACTGCCATTAATTGTATTCTGAGTTTTTCAAAGAGCCATCAGGCGTTAAGAAAGCATATATCACAACTCAATAAAATTGTCGTTTAATTAATGAAAATTTTTGTTGATTAATATTCCAGTGGTGAGAAAACAGAAAACAAAGAAACAGTCGTCGTAGCATGACACTGCACTCTTCCTTTTAGATGTTAATAAACAGAAGTTCGTAAAATTAAACGCTTCTGCTGCGCTTTGTTTGATGTTTGTTCGGCCCAAATATAACAATAAAACAGACCCCAATGGATTATTCATTTCGCTGATGATTATTTTGATTAGAGGTCTTGTTGAGGAACTTATTTACTCCAACTCACCAAGCATGGTGCGGCTATGATTTCTCGCAGATACGAAAATCGACTGTTGGAAAACAAAGAAACCGAAAAGCCCGAGTAGACACCTTTGTTGTGCTTTGTTTGAATGTATATTCGGCGCATATCAATTAATAAAACAGACAATAATGGAAAATTCATTTGGTTGATAATCAGTTTCCATATAGTTCGTGTTGAAGAACTCATTTACACCTGCCGAGGTATGCATATGATTTCTTACAGACAAGAAACTAGACTGTTAGCCTAGAAAATTGATCAAAATGAACCGTAATTTTACTCTTGAATATAACAATCCTCTTTTGGAAGGTGATTGTGTTCGTGTCCAAAGGCATCTCGAAGAAAACGCCGTCCATGTGATTGCAATATTTTTGGTCCACATGGCTTTCTGTCCTGCAGTGATCCTTGGAAATGCTGCAATTTTACTAACAATTTGGAAAACTCCGTCTTTGCATACACCAGCTTATACGTTATTGGCAAATCTTGCTGTCTCCGATGTTGCTACTGGCCTACTTATGCAACCCTTGGTTATAACTGCAAGCTTTGGTGTATCCCCTTCAACGTTTCGTTTTCTGTGTGCAGGGTTTGGTGCTTTGGCCTGTGTTTTAGTAGGAGTCTCTGTGTTAACCATCACAGCTATTGCGTTAGACCGACTCCTGGCCCTTCGATTGCACCTAAGGTACTCTATTATAGTGACTAAGTTTCGTGTAAACGTGGTTATAACTACAATTTGGCTGCTTCAGTTGCTTCAGGGACTTTCTCTGTTATTTTTTTACACTAAAAGTCAAAAGACTGAAAGTGTCTTTGCCATAGCACTTTGTGTATTACTACTTGTTAACTTCAAAATTTATTTGAATATTTATCGCATTGTTCGGCGCCATCAACTACAAATTCACCAACAACAGCCAGGGGAGAATTCCGGAATTATTTGCAGACTAATAAGACTGAAGAAGTCAGCTGTTAACACTTTTCTGGTATTTATTGTACTTCTTGTCAGTTACATGCCGTATGTATGCGTCGTTTTAAGAGGTGAAAAGGTTTCCTATGCTGGTTATCATATAGTTACACTTATGATCGTTCTTAATTCATCGCTCAATCCCCTCTTCTGTTGTTGGAGAGTTCGCGAAATTCGTGCAGCGACAAAACAGTTAATTTGTTTGTAGCAGAAGGCAACGGTTGTCGCTCTTTTGAGGCTGTTAGAGGTAGGGTGCTACCTCGGACCTAGAAATCTCTGGTTCTCTCGATGAAAATATCCATAATAAAGTAGTCTTTCAAAAGTAGGTTGAGTTTGATCGTCCGGGTGAACGTAGTCCTGAATAGGACTTTTGTTGTTGACAGTGACTGACGTTTCGACAACCTGTGCGGTAGTCATCTTCAGACCATCAACTGACGTGATACAACACACTTTGACTCTGAAGAAGACTACCGCACAAGTTTTTGAAACGTCAGTCACTGTCAACAACAACAGTCCTATTCAGGACTACGTTCACCCGGACGATCAAACTCAACCTACTTTTGAAATGACTCCTGGGTTCAAACCTTTCACAAAGTAGTTTTTATTCTGATCATCCATTTTCCTTCTTCTCATTCTGTATATTTCTTCTTCAGTCTGCTGCCACCCTTGAGTGCATGCTCCATATTTTGCCTTTGCACCACCTCTTCAGTATTCTGGATGGCAAGATAAGAATTTTTTCTGGTGAATAAGTATTACTTATTTAAAATGAACCTTCACAATATTCTCTCTCAGTACAATGAAATCCTAAAATAACCTTAAACAGTCATGTAAATAATAATAAATTGCTTATGCTCACTTTAAAAATACAAGAATATCAGACAACCATAAAAAAAAAACTTAAAAAGTCATTGAAACGAAAATTAAAAAAAGAATGTAGGACCATATAATAACCTTAAATAATAATGGGAAAAAAAACTTTGAAAAATTCAGGAATGTCCAAGAATATAAATTGCCACAAAGCATCGTTGTTTCAATTAAAAATAAAAGCATGCACAAAACTTTAAACCCCACTACTGTCTAATAACTGAACATGCAAGACAAATAATACCCATAGGATCAAAGGAGCAGTGATAGCAGTAGGTTGAATACATGTGTAGGCGAGAAGAAAGAACTACCATAAGAAATGGCTACATTATTAAAAAGCTGATTACAGGACAATGTTGAGTATAAAGCAATAACAATGGACTACTTGTTATCATTGTGATTTATTTTATAACGACTACTGTATTTAAAACCTCCCCCCCACCCCACTTCCTTACCAAGAGCAATAAAAATCACTGACCGCTACCCTTAGTGATATAAACAGAACCTAGGACCCCAGGCTCCTGGCTTGATTATTAAAATGATACGTGGTCATTGAACAATTTTTGTAACAAAAATGCTGGTGTATGTTTTTACTGAACTAATGTTGTGGTTAATAAACTACTTGTCTTTATTGAACTATGAATAAACGAACGAAGCGCCTGAAAAGGAGGCTGGGCAGATTTTTGAACAGCCTCCAGCTGTGAATTAAGCGTGAACGTTTCATATAAACTAGAGCTACCACGTTTTAACCTAGACTACGAGTAGTAGTCCCTCATTTTCCATCAGCGATTTTAGATCGAGCGAAACGTGAGAGCGCGTGAAAATCACCCCACGCGAAAAAGGCGTCACGTCGCGCCTGCGTCTCGCTCGCTCTACTATCCCTGAGGGAAAATGAGGGACTACTTGTAGTCTAGTTTTAACCCGGGGGGCAGGGTAGCGAGGGGTAGTGGTTGACAAAAAAACTATTCCTCCCGCTTCCCTATTAAAGACAAGAGACCATATTTTGTGACCCTGATTCGTAACATTTTGCATACAGAACTATTTCAATTATTTTTCAAAATAACATTATAGAATTAGATTTTTAGGGGAAAATAAAAATTGTTGTTTCCGTTTAGCTCAAACAAGGGAGTGTCCCCCTAAGTATCTTGAACGTTGCTATTTGCTTAACGATGGTTTTTTAATATATCATGTAAAAATAACAGATAACGAACCTGTAAGCAGGTGAAATAAACATGATAAAGAATAATATTTTTACCATAGAGCTAAAATTTGCGAGGACGGTTACATTAAAGCGAACTTTCTAAAATGTGGTTGTTTTACTATATTGCATGACTAGCATTCTATACTGAGAGAATTTAATATAAAGTCATACTTTGTTATAGGTGTTCTGTTTAATTTACTACTATGCAAATAGACCAAATAATCAACGGAACTAAACATTTAAGATTTCAGTGTTTTTACCGAGTTTTTAATTTAGCCTCACTCTTCATTGATTGATTCTTTGAAAACTACAGAACAATGAATAACAGTACTAACAAAACGTAATTTCCGTTTGTCTTGATGCCAGCCTATCAAGTAATCAAATTCAGAGCTTGAAGTGGAATGCACCTTGTGTATATTTGCAGGCCATCATTGAAATCAGAAAATAATGACATTAAAAATGAATGATGTTCAGTTTCTTTGATCAAAAAACGTATTTAATTTAATAAAAGCTGCAGGTGTGGCTACAATTTCGTGAGGAAAATATCTAAACGATAGACTGTTTTGCTTGGAAACAACATAAGAAAGTAGAAAAATATGGACAGCAATTTTACCCTAAACAATGATTGTCTTCGCCAGCAAATATATTTTCAAGCGAACGCCTTCCGTGCGATTGCAGTTTTCTTGGTCAGCATTCCCCTCTGTGTTATGACTCTCCTTGGAAATGCTGCGATTTTGATAACAATCTTCAAGACTCCATCTCTACATACACCAGCTCATATTTTATTGGCAGGCCTTGCTTTGTCAGACTTTGCCTTTGGCTTCATTGTACAGCCCTTACTTTTGTCGATTGTACTCTCTGCAGGATATAACCATGATTTACCACTAGCAACGTTTCGTCTGATGTGTTCAAGCTTCAACTGTTCGGCCATCGTTTTGTGCGGAGTTTCTCTGGGGACCAGCATAGCAATTGCGTTGGACCGACTACTTGCTCTCCGCTTACACTTGAGATACGCTGTCATAGTAACTAAGTTTCGTGTTATCGTAGTTTTAACATGTATTTGGTTGTTGCAGGGATTTTTTATACCAATGTATTTCTGGCAAGTGGAAACCTTTGGCAGATTTATAGCCATAAAAATTTGTGTAGTTATAGTGGTAAACTTCGCCATTTATTTAAATATCCACCTCATCGTGCGACATCATCAGATCCGAATTCAGTATCAACACCCCGAGCAACTGGCCAACATTTTCAGCCTAAAAAGACTGAAGAACTCAGCTTTGAACACTTTTCTTGTATTTATTTTCCTTCTCGTTTGTAGCTGGCCTTTCCTTTATGTCTACTTTAATGACAGGGTTTCCATAACAATTCATTATCTTGCAGTAGCAACAATTTTTCTGAATACATCTTTCAATCCCTTTGTGTATTCCTGGAGACTTCGTGAAATACGTACAGCCACAAAACGTATTTTCTGTTCGTAAAAAAGAACGTAGGGGACGTATTAAAATTCTTTTTATTTTGGTTGGTTTGGGGGGAAAGTGGTATTATTGACTTGATGGCAGAAAAAATAAAGGGTAATGATTCATAGCTTTCTGTAAAAACCATAATTTGCGTGGTAGCGTAGCCACGTGTTCCCGGGGGAGGGACTCCGCATATAAAAGGGGTGGGGATGCTCGTCGTCTCGCTTAGGGGTGTAAATTTCGGATTTTGGTCTCACTTAGGGTGTTCTGGGCAAAACGCCATCATATGTAGCCGTAAAAATATGTGTATTGTCTGTGTTCTTACATGGTCTCTTTTAGGGGTCAAAAAAAGCTTGGGCTACGCCCGGATCGGTCTCTTTTAGGGGTTTAATTCAAAATTTTCGACGAGCATCCCCACCTCTTTCATATGCGGAGTCTCCCCCCCCCCCCCCCGGGCAAGTGTTGTCTCTTAGCAAGCCTAGAACTACTACCTTTGTACTACACTGTTTTTCATTTTTTTCTTGAGACGTACACAAAAGTCTTGATACATTTGAATAGTTTCACTAATTTGTATTACAACAGTTTTAGACATTTTATTTTTTTTTCTTTTCCAAAGGCAGTCGAATCTCTCGGTACGGACACCTTTCTAATACGGACAGTTTCCAATGTCCTGACAAAATTATCATATATTTTCTTTTAAAAAAGCCTCTATAGGTTCTATAATACTGACTTTCTCTGATCTAATACGGACAACGGACGCTAAATCTCGGCCCCAGAGAGTAAATTCAACTTAACCTCTTTATTATGGACAGTGCGGTGATTAGGTGAATCCCGAATCCCAATGAGGTGAATCTGCACAGGATGAATCCACTAAGCAAGGTGATTTCAAAAGCCCAGTCGCTGTATATCAAAGAAAAATTTGGGAAGGGTGTACAGAGAAACATAACCGACTTGTTTAAGGCTTGAATAACTACAGATAGCATAAAGATCTTTTTTATTACATTTTGCACTCTAGTTACTGTTTACTGCACTTGTAAAATAGTGAAAGACGCTTTCAGATTTGTACTTTACGTTACAACTTTTTACATCCAGCATTGTACTGTAGCTCGTTTCGTTTTGAAACAGTGATTTATCTACGACTGTACTTACTTTGTAGCTGAGATGTACAATGTTGTATGCTACTGAGAGACAGTGTCTTTGTACTGTGTATTAATAAATTTAAATGCAGTTTAAAGACGAATGTGAGCCTGGTTTTAGCTACTGAACACTTAAAAATATAAGTGGAGTCATAAAAGTGACGTCATCGTAGTGACCTTTTTATACAGAAACCTCTCTAATATGGACACTTCGCTCTGTCCCTTCAGTGCCCGTATTAGAGAGGTTCGAGTGTATAAGCAATTGTGGGAATTAAAGCTACTCCAAACTTTGCGGTGAAATAAAGGTTATGTATGTATCTAGGACCCATAAATAAAATGCGCAAGAATGTTACTACAGTTTCAAAAGAATACATTCACTTATCTGTTGACCAAATGGCTATCAATCGGGTTGAATCCTGATCATGGTTATTTAAGGAAACATGACGTCATGGCTTTCCTTAAACCTAGGCTACATTCATTATGTATACTGCAAGGGAATAGAGGATATTTTTTAGGGGTAATTTTGTTTTCATATTCCCTGCGTCATACAGAATATTTTGACATCCCCCTCCCCCTCCCCCCGGCCACACTCCAAAAGAAAAAAATGACAACCCCCAGTCTTGATTGAAAGAAAAGTAAAATATGGGCAATATAATGAAATGGTGCAGACATCAATGTTTAGAATAGAGACTTAAAAACAAAAGGTAACAAAGTTATAGGGCCACAGATGTTCGTATTTCTGGTGTACGTTTTAAAGGAAATTGTAAGAGATTTATGCCAACTGTGGCCGACAGTGGAAACTGCATTCCGGGCCCGAACATCCAAACACTACTCGATCGTCAGTTTTTGGTCCTTCAACTGCTAGAAGGGCAAAAATAATTTGGTTTTAGGAGGCATAAAAAAACAGTCCGCGTAAAAAAGCGTCATTGTTATGTAAAAAAGCTGCTTTTTTACAAATCATAGTATGCGGTTGTAAACTGCTTTTTTATGTAAAAATCCCACTTTTTTACAACTAAATAAGGGTGAAAAATCTGCTTTTTACAAAAATATATATCTGTACAAAAGCTGCTTTCTTATGTAAGAATTCTGCTTTTTTATGTAAAAGAGCTGTTTTCTTACAAAATATATTTTTGCGAGAAAGCTGCCTTTTTATGTAAAAATCCTGCTTTTTTACACATATACGTAAAATTCCGAAAATAAGCCCAGGGGCTTATATTTTTCAAAGACCCTTTTTGAGGGGCTTATTTTTGGAGGGGCCTATATTCAGAGGGGCTTATGTACGGAGGGAAATTTGCGTAACAAAATCGGTTGGGCTAGCTTGTAGAGGAAAGGAAATTTACCATTTTTGCTTTGTTTTACTTTGTATTTGAGGGCGAATTCCAAGTACAAGCCCCCCCCCCCCCCCCGGGGCTTATATTCGGAGGGGAGATTTAACGGAGGGTTTTTTGGGTTACGATTTTGGGGGGCTTATATTTGGAGGGGCTTATTTTCGAAATTTTACGGTATATTTTCGTGAAAAGCAGGTTCGTGCTTTTCCTTGCAGGCCATTTGACAAACCCATTTATCGAAAAAGGCTGTTTTCTATAACATGGTTCAAACATTATTGCGCTTCTCAAACCATACGTTATTAGACATCCGGCTGGTCACGTTCACGCTCCGGTGTCCACACTATTTTGGTGTACGATTATGATAAAAAAGTTAAAGAACACCAAAAGTGGACAACGTTTGGAAGATAAAAAGAGATAAAAAAAAATCAAATTTACTAAATAAAATGTTTCGGTCAAAAGACCTTCATCAGTTACAAATAATAATACTTCAAGCAAGACTCATATACTGGGTACAACGCTTACTAAATTAACACTAAATATACAAAGGTTACATAACAAGTTGAACAGAAAACAAAGGATAATAGTAGACAAAGGGTACGTAGCTAATTTTTTAAAAAATACAAATTACACAACATAGAAATCAGTAAATTAAAGATACTATAGAATGAAGGTTACGTAACATATAGAAGTTTAAATCAAAAGATACTAATGAGCTAAGAATAAACAATAACCTAGTAACGCTGCCAAAGCGCAGTAGCTTCCAAATTCAATACAAGGCCCCTGATAATTCATAGGTGAACACTTAAAAGATCTAAAAGGAGGGTCAGCTAGCACACAATTGGCATATATGTGAAGGACGTTCTCTCGCTTATTCATATCTCAGTCGAATTAGAGAATAGACAAAAAGTTGTAGTTTTTACTGGGGTTTTCAAAGTTTTTTTCTTGCACCCCAGATATCTCTAGGAGGACTTCACGAGCCGGCCCAAATGGACGTAGAATTAGATGGCACAGTTCAAGATGACCAAGGGAAGCAGAGGAAGTGGGTTGTTTGACGCGGTTGTGCTTATTTTATTCGTGTTTTACTATTCATTTTTGATGGAAGATTACGTTATCAGTTTCCTGTACTCGAATTGACTTTTGACTCTTTTGCTTGGACCATCTTAGCGGGGAAGGAGGTTTCGGCAGCGATTAAATGCCACCAATGGGCCATCCACCCCAGCTAACTCATGTAATTCAAACTCTGCCTTTGTATACTTACTTCCGCATTTCTTTCCTTCATGGAGGAAAAACTGTGCACTACTGAATAAATTCAATGACCATGGTGCACGTCGAGGCGAAAGAGAACATTGTCGTATTGTCATCCATTTTACTAAAACTCGCGCACCGTTTACAGAATATAGATAGCAATGAATCATGCACCGGAATGATCTAAGTAATATTTACGACAATTATAATTATTAAAGTGATTTTCTTTCTGTTGGTAGCATATGATGCTCTCTCGTCTTGTTTAAATCCAAACATTCGGGATATTAAAGGTAGTCGAGGCAGCATCCTGGAGGAAGTACTCCACGTATACAAAGAAAGCGAAGACGTGGTGGAGGATCACCTACAAGTTTGTTTCATTGGCGAGGACGGAATAGATGCCGGTGGTCTAGATCTGCTGACCTATAACGTGGTCTCTTTTAGGGGACAAAAAAAGCTCGGGCCACGCCCAGATAGGTCTCCTTTAGGGTTTTAATTCAAAATTTTGACGAGCATCCCTACCCATTTCATATGCGGAGTCCCCCCTCCCCCGGGAAGAATATGTTTTCTGTGTTTTGGGAAAAAGCATTCAAGATCTATTTCACAGGGGGAAATATGTTTGTTCCTTTTCTGCCGGTAGCAAAGTTACATGAAGCGAATCGAATTTTCCCCTCCTGGGTAGAATTTTGTCTCAGCACTCGAAGGCACTTCTCCAAACCATACCTGTACGTTTTTGTAGGAGCACTTTGCTCACTCTCCTTCACTCTCCATTAGAAGCAAATGAAGAATGCCTAGTGAATGATTTTATGAATTTCATTACCCAAAGTGAGCGGCAATTCCTGGAAAGGGCTGTGAGAGACTATCAGTCTCTCTCTAATAGCGATAAAGAAGAAGTGAAGTACATCTTTTGGCGGTTCGGTATGGGCGATGTCGTACGGGATGATAACATCTCTTTGAGAAGATGAGCTGTCATTGTTTTTGCGATTCGTAACCGGCCAAGACATCCTTCGACAACAGCCAATTCGTTTAATGTTTAACAGGTTAGAGGGAATTTTCAGGCAACCGATAGCTCATACCTGCAGTAATCTCCTGGAACTGTCTCTTTGTTATGAAACTATCCAGCAGTTTTCACGAGAATTCAAGGTTATCCTATGCGACCCGGCAAGTTACGTAATGGACTCTGCTTAAGAGCGTCGCGCACTATTACTAAAATTTAGCAATGACAACGGCGACGGCAGCGAAAACGGTACCATTCAAAAGAATTCGCGCCATGAATTCGGAAACGGTTTCATGCCCAAGTGCCACGTCGAGACTGTACTCGGGAACTATTGTGAGCACCATTTCAATATACAAGGATTTGCTTTAGGAACCATGATGAAGTATGGCTCCTGATTTACATATAAATAATAATGTCAGTTTGCACAAGGACTCTCCTTCCCATAATTTCACGTGCCTTACGTTCCAGGAGCGAGGCCTGTGGCAGAATTTCAAAGTCGCTATCTTTTCTTGACGCTAGGTACGAGTAACACTTAAGATTATTTATGGAGTATTGTAAAGAACTTGTAAAAGAGTAACATAAAATAACAAAAATTTGGAGTGGACGACCAGCTTAAGAGGGTCTCAATGGGGTGGTGCCTTTTACGGTTATCGGCTAAAATTTTGGCTTTTTTACGGCTATCGGTTAATATTTTCCAGCTACGGTTAACAACAAAGTTAAAAATTAATTTCTTTTGTTTCAACTTTTAAGGAGTTAAATATTAATAAACCGGTATTTTTTTGCATCTTTAAAGCAAAATAAAGGTCTTAGGATCATCTCGGGATGAAATAAGCCATTCTTTTGAAAAATTTTAACATTTGATAGATCATACTTTTGATGAAGTATTCCACTTCTAATATTATTTTACCCATACAAATGTCAATAGTCAATTTAAAAATAATCTTTGTGAAAAAGCAAAAGCAGACTGACGCAAACGCTTAACTCAAGGCCGGTGCGCGACATTCATTTATAACAGAAATAGCCGTTTTCACACTAAGAGGCGGATTATTCGGGTGAGACGGATTATCCGTTTGATAATTCGCGTCAGATAGGTAATACGTCTTAATTTGAAAATGGAATGGCTTTAATTTTGAATCAGAACATTCCGCCTGGCTTTCTCCGTCAATTTTGACGGACAATTTAATTGAAGATGGATTATCCATTTCAGGCAGCCTGTGTACAGCCGCCCCCTCCCCTGAGAAGGAGGAGGGGAGAAGGAGTGTCTGCGGGGGAGGGGGTGACTGTACACAGGCTAGTCTCAGATGGATAATCCATTTCTAGCTGTAGTGTTAAAACGGCCAGTGTAAAACAATTCCTATGTCCAGTGTTTTTAATGATAGCGAAGGACTGTACAGAACGACTGTCTGCCGTTGCCTTGTCCGTAGGCCTCATTATTTCGCGCGGCTGATGCGTTTCGGGTCACGTGGTCCGAGCGAGTTTTTTTCTCAGATACGCCAACGAAATGCCTTCACCGAGATTGCGTGGGAAGACGCCGTAGCGTTAGAGAAAAACAGGGAATTGTTACATGGAATTGTTGTTTATCGTCGACGTGTTACAAAGAGTGACATCTCTGCGTGTTACTGTTATTTCGAGGGCACGACCTTTAGAAAATCTCAAATATTAATCCCCAGCAAGAAGCCAGATTTTCGCTATGGAAAAAATTAGTTCCCCGAGAGAGCGGCGGCAGAAATGGAGCCTAGGGCTAGGTGGCCTAGGTCAACACCTAAAAGCTAGGCGCTTGGCCTAACTTGCGTACGCAGTCAAAGTAGCCGGGAAATAAAAACGCAACCATAAGTGAGTTTAGCACCTTCCTTAAAACTAACAAATCCAGGGAACAATTTCTTTTACGGTTAACTCTTTCTTACCCAATTTACGGCTAACGGTTAAAATTTTTCAATTTTTACGGCTATCGACTAAATTTTTGGCCGTTTTACGCCTATCGGTTAACCCCATTGAGACCCTCGCTTAAAGTGAACTTGAGAATTCTGTCTTGTTGCCATACGAGAAAAATCCGGATATTGAAACCCTGATTTTGTCAATCATTTGTCTAATCATCAGCCTAAAGGTTATTGCTGTTCAGTTTTTTAGCTATGAGCGTGAAACGTATTAATGCTTTACCAGGATAACAGTTATGTTTTGTTATTATATAGATTTCTGTTTGCCGCTGTAAAAGTAATATACGGAACTAAATATTTAAAATTTCTTTTTATTAGTTTCAAGCTCAACCTCACGTCTAGCTTACTGGTTCTTGATTCTTACAGATTCTACCGAGTAGTGAATGTCAGTGGCAAAATTAAATGTCATTTCCGTTTTTCTTTATGTCAATATGTTGACTTATCAAATAGAAATCTCTAAAAAGCAAAAAAAACACCCGATGTAGTATGCGTGCAGGGCCCCTATTAAAATCTGATGTCAAAAGCTTCATAAACAGAGAATAATGGCATTTCAAATGAATGATGTTTTAAAAGTTCCGTTTGATTAAAAATCTTATTTTAGTCTATTGTAAAAAGGTGTGGCCATGATCTCTTGCTGAAAAAAAAGAGAACAGTTTGTGTTTTACAGCTTGGAAACAATTTTTTCGATGGAGAGTAATTTTACCCTTGGCGATGGATGTATTCGACAGAGAAAATATTTTGAGGAAAACGCCTTCTGCGCGATGACAATTTCCTTGGTCAACATTCCCCTCTGTGTAATGACTTTACTTGGAAATGCTGCGATTTTGATAACAATCTTTAAGACTCCTTCCTTAAGTACACCGGCTTATGTTTTATTGGCAGGCCTTGCCTTTTCCGATTTTACTTTTGGCTTCATTGTACAGCCCTTACTTTTGTCGATTGTACTCTCTGCGGGATATAACCATTATTTACCACCGGAAACCTTTCGTCTTTTGTGTTCAAGCTTCAACTGTTCGGCTATCGTTTGGTGCGGAGTTTCTCTTGGGACCAGTACAGCAGTTGCGTTGGACCGACTACTTGCTCTCCGCTTACACTTGAGATACGCTGCCATAGTAACTAAGTATCGTGTAATCGTAGTTTTAACATGTATTTGGTTGTTTCAGGGATTTCTGGTGCCAATTTATGTCTGGCAAGTGGGAACCTTTGGCAGATTTATGGCCATAAAAATTTGTGTTGTAATAGCTGTAAACTTTGCCATTTATTTCAATATCCACCTCATTGTGCGACATCATCAGATCCGAATTCAACATCAACAACCTGAAGAAACGGCCGACACTTTTATCATAAGAAGACTTAAGAAGTCAGCGTTCAACACATTTCTTGTATTTATATTCCTTCTTATTTGTAGCTTGCCTTTCCTTTATGTGTATTTTAATAACGGGGTATCGATTACAGTTCTTTACATCGCAAGAATTATGATCTCTCTTAACGCATCTTTCAATCCCTTTCTATATTCCTGGAGACTTCGTGAAATACGTTCAGCCACAAAACAAATTTTCTGCCGTTCGTAAGTAGAATGTTAATAGCCTGACACCTGGCACCATTCTGTTTTTCGGAAAATCACATTCATTTGAGGAATACATGGCTACCAAGAACCATAATGGGATTATTGCTCTCGGCTTGATAGCTACATAAACTCTGGAACAGTTGACCTCTTAAAATAAGGATGGACAAATCTCTTGACCATTCCACAAAACTTATCTTTTAACAAAGGCTTTTTCTTTAATAGTTAAGTTTATTAACTACCTATTCACTGTGCATGTTGACATGCAATGAAAACTGCGTAATATAATTTTTTAAAAAAATTATTATTGTTATTATTATTATTGTTATTATTATTATTATTATTATTATTATTATTATTATTATTATTATTATCATCATCATTAATACTGTGAACAAACAGTGACATTCCTTCCGCGCAAAATTATTTGTTTAGACTGGTTTTCATTTGCCTTATTATTACTTTTTTTAAGTTCTTTTTTGAGTCGTAAAAATGTTTGAAATCACTTATCGTTGACATATTTTATCGCATTTAAATTATTGCTTAGTGTATTCTTATCTGTTTAAATTATTCTTAACTGTTTGTAATACATTTATTTATGCTAATTTTATATTTACTCTCATTTGAAAATTACCTGGATTTTTCAAAACGTAGTGACGTTTTAGCGTCAACTTTTATCACAAAATTATTATTACTATTATTATTAGAAAAAGTTAAACTGATCTATTTACAAACGTATTCTTAAAACGATCGGTATTTACCTTGGGCCTATGGTAGCCTTAGCGTCTCAGGTCGTATTTAATAAACTCTTCCAATTGGCAGTGGTTTCGTATAAAGGTTCTATGCCAGATATACACAGAAAACACACAAAAGTAATGGGAAAAAAACTGGTGCCAGGGAAGCACTTAACTCTAGGGGTAAGGGGACCAGGAGAGAAGCCCCTCTGGGGGGGAGACAAGATCGAGTGGTACCGTGGGTGAGGCCCATATCCTTCAGTCACTGGGAACTAAGGGGAACCAGGAGGGGTGGCCCTCCTGGGTGGAGTCACCGATCAGGTGGGACCGGGGGTCCACACAGTGGAGGGGATATTTTTCCGGAGGGTTAAGCCTTACTGTGGGGTAAAATGCAGCCAGGGGTTGCACTTCCTTGCAACTACTTTTATTGGAAAGAAAGACAGTAGTTCCACAGCCCAGGAACTAATGAAGGAATGCGACCTAGTCCGATATAATACCATGATATAAATGATTAATTGTATAGATACATCAAGATGTAGAGGAATAAAATAACGTTCTGCTTGGTGTACATTCTGGTTGGCCTAAATATATAGTGACCATAAGGAGTACAACATGTAAATTAAAGAGCTAAACAAAGGTTCCGGGCAGAAAAAAAGGCGGTTGGGACAGAAAAACGCTGTTCTAAGTGAACCGAAGCCCTAAGAAAACTGACTGCATAAAGAGGAGCAAATGTCCATGATGAGCATGTGATAATAAAAATCGAACCTTTGTGGAGTCTAGAAAATATATTTCGTGCTAAGTTACAGAGGACTTTGCCAGAGGAGAAGGCTGCATCGTAATCGAACAACTAGTCACTGTTCATTGTTTCTTTCTTGTACTTTGAACTAGTATCTGCAGTTACTTAGTACAAAAACTTATTCGAATGTTGAACATTGTATGACAAGAGAACAGAGACATGATTGTTGTTAGTAGGTCACCCTGTGTGCTTTCATAGGGCATAATCTCAGGTTTATCAACATCAGTTTATGTTACCATAAACTTGAACTTTAAATCAATCTTCTCTTGTGGAAAGCGGACCTTCAGGGGGTCGTTATCACAATGTTTAACGTTTCCTAAAATCGCTTTATCCTGTTTGTGCAGTATACAGTCATCTAATTTTTAACGACACTGATATAAAAGGTAATTTATGGCACGCGCATCGGTCTAAAAATTGCTGGAAAACACTAAGATCCGTGTCGGAGGCATCATGAAAAGATACTTAACCCGTGAGCTAAGTTAGAGAGTACGATGCTATAGAAAAGGTAATCAATTTCTATCTGGCTGTAACGCCCTTTTCTACATACTCTTAGTACGTGTAGACGTTTGTTGGCCCTGCACAGTCTAGCTTTTTGCATGTGCAGAGAACTTACAGTCATTCTGAAAGGTCAAACCTAATAATTTAAGAGTGGCATGTTAAACAGGATAGGATTTGGAGCTCCCTTTCTTTTTGATTATAAGTTCTTTACACTTGTTACGGTTACACTTCTTAGAATTACAGTTCGCCAAGGTCAAAAACTCCACCACTAACCCACTTGACGAATCTCTGCCCACACTGGTGCGATAATAGTAGAGCCATCTGCATCCTTAAAAAGGGCGGGAGTGGAACCAAGAGAGAATGATCTCTTGGTGAACTGACTTGATTGATTTCAAGGTAATTCAGAAACACGTTGAATCAACAGGGGCCGCTAAATATGACTGAGAATTGCTGTAAAAATCTCAGCATGTTCGTTCTACACCCAAAAGGGAATGCCATCAGGACCCGTGGCCGTTCGTTTGAGATTGCTTAGATTGCTATGGTGTCATGAATTTCCTCTTGAACGCAATAGGCTACTTCCGAGTTCCAAAAACCCCTCACTTTCAAAATGAGGCCATTTTCGAAGTTTAGCCAGAGATTGCCTAGCCACACTTCCAAAAGGAGACATGAAAGCCGAGATCGCCGAATTACAACCCGGGATTGTATTGTTTGTTATGAACATCGCAATTGCAACAAGTTTTTAATCTCATGCGGTGAAGTTCTTCGATGCAGCAAATCAACTTCACTGTTACAGCGTTAATTCCCTGCGGGACGTGGGAGTAACCAATTCGGCGACCCAGTTCATATACTGAACTGATTTCTCCCACGGAAATGAGGTTGCTTGCTTGTATGACCAGAGGTCCGTCTCGGGAGCCTTATCAAACCCGTAAGCACGGTTTATTTCATATTGTCTACTTTAAGAACGGACATCTGGAGCCAGGGTAAGTGCACAACCTTTCTTCTGAAAATGAGTTTTATTTGCATGAGAATGATAAATCGTTTCCACATCAAAGGCTGAACACTTAACCTCGTTTTGATACAGAGAACCGGAGGAATTGGGAAAAGGCCTATTGGGCACCTGGTAGTCCTCCAAGAAACATGGGCATCGACGGAGCTCATTGGCTGGTTGGCGTACGTGTGTTCATGCTTGATTGAAGTGAATACCGTCCTAGATGTTATTGTGAGAGTCTCTTAATTTAAATTCATGCCTACCCGCAGATCACTTAGCACTCTTCAAGAGCTCCGTAAAGCTGTATTTAATGTATTTAAGATAATCCAACGCTAGTGTTAAGATACCTTTTAAAGATAAGGTTTTAACAGGTGCGCTTGTAGAGCAAACGGCTATTACCAATTGACGCAGGAAACTCTGGTTCCACCAGAAGTTAGAATACCCGCAATTCGTCACTACTACCCAACATCTGTAAGTACCAACTTCATGGCGTATATCCTTCGTTTGTATGTTCTAAATAAGTTTACGGAGCAGAAAAGACAGTTTTGCGTCTAAAATCAGTAGTTGATAGACTTCTATAATTTCTGAAACTCTATGTTGATACTGAATTTCCTGCTAACGAGCCATGTCATTTACAAAGCCGTTTTATCGGTGCAGTCGAATCTTTTTCATGCGCAAACAGCATATTGTTAAAAAAAAAAAAACACGGAGAAAGAGCTAAGTATTTCGGTCATTGTCGTTATTGATGTCTTATTTCCTTTGAGTTAGTATTACTTTTTAAATGTTAGTAAATTCTGTGTTCAATTTCGGTTTGTCCTCTTTGTGATCCGAGAGCTGACGCGAGATATTTGGTTTCGATTTTGTTGTTTAATCAATGTTCCGTCGCAGTCTGATGTTTCTAAAGAAAATTTCCATCCAGTCTTTCAGTAGCAGATCCTTTGGCAGTCGGTTCCATGTCCTGATATCGTATCAGTGGCTTGAATGATCAGTACGTTCATGTACAGTTATAATTTAAATATGAAGTTTGTAAATCTTGTACGATGTGGCTTATTTTCTTTGAGTTAGTGCCAGGTTGTAATTTCATTTCAATTTCCATTTGATTTCAATGACAGCAGCCAGAATTTAATGTTAGGATTCCCTTTTCTTTTCGCGAGTTATTACCAAAGCATAAGCTTACAGCTACGTAAAGAAAAATTAAATAGGTTATTTCATTTCTTTGCTCATCGCAATAAAATATCGGTAGGTATTCCTCTTACTGACATGTCACTGGACCCCTTTTCGTGTTATTTTAGGGACAACCCAGGCAGTCTTTTTAAATTCCAACTCATTTCTTGGGTATGAGCAAGTATCGCTCTGAGGGTCATTTCATATGTCGTCTCTTGTTTTTCTCGTCACGTTTATTCCGTTCTTGGCCTGTTTTATTGCGATAAAAGAATACGAAGTTTAGTTCTTTGGCGTTGACTTTAACAACGTTAATAGTGAGTGCTTCGGATTTTTTCAACTTAGGTCGCGGTGTGAGACAGGGATGCCCGCTGTCCCCATATTTATTTATTTTGTGCGCTGAAATACTAGGTAATACAGTAAGGAAAGATAATGAGGTCCGTGGAATAAAGATTTTTCATACTGAGTGTAAGTTATCCCAATATGCAGATGACACGACTATGATTTTGGATGGCTCCAAGTCCTCCTTTTTGAGGTCTCTGTACTTACTTGATGCTTTTGCTTGCATATCGGGTTTGAAGGTCAACTATGAAAAAACTGAAGCCCTCTGGATTGGCGCCTCTAAAAGTTCTAATCTCACTTTCCCTTCAAGTAAACCAATAACTTGGGCAAACGAGAAGGTCTTCGCCTTGGAAGTGTGGTTTTCGACTTTGGAAGATAGGTCTCTTAATTCTAAAATTACAAAGACGATAACCTCGATTTTGCCTCCACATATATATGGTACAACTCTCACATTAGAATTGAAAATCGCCCATTCTTCTACAGATCATGGTTGAGCGCGGGGATAAAGGAGATTAGAGATCTGTTAGATAACGACCAGAATTTTCTAAGCTATAACGCCTTCATAGATAAATATAGCATCAAAACCAACTATCTTGAATATCACAAACTGATATCTGCTGTAGCACATTACAAGAAAGTACACTGTACAGCCTATCATGACCCAACTCCAAAGGATCCTGTTGATACCCTTCTGTCTCACACCAAAGTTTCCAAGAAAATCTATGAATGTCTAATAAACGAAAAAGCTTCTATACCATCAAGGAGTCAAGGAAAGTGGTTGGAAGAGAGAGACATACATTGTAATCTTAGTATAATAGTAAACTGGGAAAATACGTACTGCCTATCATCTCTGTGTACAAGAGAGTCAAAGCTTAGAGCGTTCCAATTTAAATTCCTTCACAGAAAAATAGCCACAAATGACTTCCTGTACAAAATAGGTATCAAACAAACAGATTCCTGCTCCTTTTGCGAGGAACAAAAAGAAACCCTCGTTCATCTATTCTGGACTTGCAAATACACTCACAACTTCTGGAAGAGCATGTTCGAGTGGATGTCTCAAAATTTCAAAGATTTAGAAAACGTCTCTCCCTCCTTGTCTCTCTGTTTCGGTCTCATTGACGACGTAATAGACCTTCTCTTTCATCACCTACTCCTTATAGCTAGACATTACATATACACTTGCAGACTTGGGAACAAGCTTCCTAAGCTGCAGGTGTATATACAGGTACTTATGAACTCGATAGAAATTGAAAAGCATATTGCATTCCACAATAACGACTCAAACGTCTTTGTACGGAAATGGTCTCGCTTTAAAAATAACCTCTCACAAAATCTGTTGCATTAACAATATATAAGAAGCGTAAAACGTGGAATCCCTTAACTTGAAACCAAATATGTTGTATGACCTTTTGTGTGATTTTATTTTAATATATATATTTGTATATACTTTTTGCTTGATTTATTTGTTTATTTTAGTCTCGTGCCTTTCTGTTTTTGTGACAATATTTGTTTTTTTTGTTTAGTCATACAAATTAGTTGCATACTCGAAACATGTCCACGTTTTTCAATTGCTTTGTAAATTGTAGAATCCCTTGACTTGAAATCAAATATCTTGTATGACTTTTTTTGTGATTTTATTTTACTATATGTACTACTACAATGTATGTCAATATTTGTTGTGGAAATAATAATAATTAAAAAATAAATAAAAATAAAAATAAAAAAGTAGTGAGCGCTGAGTGTTTGTTAAGTTTAACCGGCGACTACTAGTGGTTAAATCATTTGATGTAACCTGATTTCCGCAACAGTCCATACATTATGCAACCACGAGTAATCCTCGATTCGAAAAAATGTATGCGTATTAAATGTACGCGGTTGTGCGGAAATGAGGTGCTATTTAGTGCTTGCATTCTTTTTCCCTGCTTTCGTCTCTCGGCCCTTTTATTAACAGAAGGTAGAGTATTAATTGTCAGTCCTTGAAGCCAATCTTTGCAAACGGTAACTCTTTTAGAAAGGTTTCGACAAAAGTTAACCTCGGATATTGGTTATGCACAGTGTTTCATCTTCTCTAAAAATATCTTAAAATACATGTTTTTTTAAGCGCAGGTTTGGGCTTGTATTCAGAAAACACGCACTTGTAATGTACTGGTATGGTTACTAAGCCAACTGCCTCGATTATTTTTCAGAACAAAATAAAAAGATAACTGTCAGGAAACAAAGCAGGGACGGAGGAAAGAAACCAATCAAGTATAAAGTATTTGCTCCCAGAAAATTCAGATCACTTTTGTAGAATTGGTCCCTTTCAAATATGGCTTTTTCAGAGAGAAGTCGAGAGAGAGAGAGGGAGAGAGAGAGACATCATTGTCACGAATTGGGCAAATGCCAGTCAGTGTAGCTTATATAGGAAATATCTGTCTGATTCAAAGGACAAAATCAGAGATTAAGAGGTCTTTCTTTCTGGTCATAACATAAAGGCGTATAAAAGACAGAAAAACTTAGTTACTGATTGTCTCAAACTGACAGGCTTTAGTATCCGCTCACCAGTCCTTTGTTTTGCAATGCGCAACTCTACTGCGCATCATCTTTTCAAAGTGGCAATAGCCGCTACAAGCTGTTTCAGAAGTTCATAAGAACTTTTACGGACGATCTGATTTAGAAATACGCTGTAAGGGGAGCCTTTAACCTGGGCGATAAATCAGGAAGTGCCATTATGCAGGTGAAAGTTCTTCGCAGATGTGCCAAATAAGTGTAACTTGTGAATACGGAGATCACTTTGTAAGAAATCATGGAGAACATCCGGTTCCAGTTATCGACATGTTACAAGTAACCAAACCTCAGCTTGAAAAAGCTATTTTTCTAATTTGGCCAAACACTGGCCGTGGTGAAATTAAGACTCAACAAGCCAGCAGTTCACATGGAAGACCTTATTTTTGATGTAAACACAACCTTACTGCAGGTACACGAGAGGGGGGGTCTATTGTTGTTTTACTGGTCGTTACAAGCCACCACAAATCTTCTTGACCGAGGGTTTTTAGTTTGCCTGAACATAACTCGTTTGTTAAACGGTAGATAGATAAATAAATATAAATATGATATATATATAAACATGATAGATAAAAAGGGAAATATATAACTACAAAAACAAGACAAAGGCACTAGCAAAAGTATAAGATGATTTTTTGAAACGATAATTAATCTAGTCTTGCAATAGCCCACACTGTCATTTTGTAAAGTGACATTAATTGAAAAGGCTTAACGCAAGCTTTGCCAGCTTTCGTTCTGAGGGTCATTTGCAATTGACACTCTTGTTGTACTGAGGTCGAGTTTGTACCGGCTTGCGCATGCCGAAAAAGCGGATATAATGTGCTACATCAGAAGCTTTATATACTTCTGGCTACATGCATCATAAAGTTTGTATTTCAGAGCACTGCCCAATTTATTTGAGAAAAATTTCGATAAATACCTCGACTTTACAGATTGATTTTGTGCACTAGTGTAGATTCATTCAAGTGACACTGAAGCTGCAAAGAAAACACAACAAGCCCCCTCTATAAATAACTCAATATGTATTATTAAGTCCAGGTTCAGGCTTGTATTAAGAAAGTATGCATTTATCATGACCAAGCATAAATCCGCGCATAATAAGTACGGATAATAAGTGCATTACAGACTTAATTTGCCGGCAGAAGCCAAATTACTTCACAAAATGAGACAGCAAACTGATCCTTACGTGAGTTCTTACGTTAAGGAAAGGACGTAGAAAATCTTGAAAATAAGGGAGATTTTGGGATCTCAAGGCAACTCAATCTGGAATAGCTTAGATAATTTTCTGTGTGTGATTTTTAACCGAATAGTGAAATCTATTTGATTCAAAGTCAGAATTAGGGGTTTAGTTTCAAGGCCTAAGTAGTTAAAAGGGGAGAAAAGTGCTTACGTAAGGACGTCTTTTACTTCTTTTGGGTTTCGCGAAATAACGAACGTCTTGTAACTTTCCTTTAGTTATTCACGTCGGTCACAGACGGTTTGCTTTCAAGTAGATTTCAATACTGAACAGTTTATTAGGTTTACCGCGTCTATTTTCATAACAGCCCAGACCGTGTTTCTGAATTTTAAACTTTTAACTTATTTCAACATGTATTTTGTTTAAAACGGTTATTTTGACATCTCAGATAATAATGCACCCTTCAATCCAGGTTTGGGTTTGAGCAAGTATTGCGGAAATAAAGCGACTACTGAACAACGTATACCTTAGCTTGTATTCTTTTTTATTCCTCTCGTCTCTTACCACATGTTTGAAAACGAGAGGCCCGCCATTTATCGTCCCTCCTGTCGGTTTTCGCTGTCAATAGCACTTCCAGAATGATTTTGATATATATTTCCCGATTCAATTATAATGCAAGCCGACAAGGAATGCCGCAAAACTTAAAGCTTTTATTAAAAGTACCTCTAGAACTGATCTTCTCCCAGTATCATGTTCATCGGGAGGCAATATATTTCCCCTAGCCAGCCATTGCAGTCCATGACTCCTTTAGAAAGTTTGCCATTAGTACCTTGGTTCCTTAATCTTATTCATAAAGTATGCGTTTTCAGTGCACTCTGTGAATGACATCAGTTGTGCGTGACAAGCTTAGATTCACGCAATGATAAAAGAATCTGTGTAATTCCGTAAACTAATGTATGCCATTTGACTGAACCCCGACTTGTGTTAATTGTATGTTTTGGAGGTCCAGGGCAGTAGCAAATTGCACTGATTTGATGGGACTTGTTTAGCATGCTGCAGCTAGATTTTTGTCTTAATACTGCAACAGAATGATTAACATATTTGGGAGTAAGATCACGATCAACTTTATACCCATCTTTATATATAGAGCGACCTGCCGTCATCCGGGATGTTAAAAGATGTGAACGTCCATATGCACAATTCTTTAACTATGGCTGGCGCTATTTTGTTTTCGAGGACTGTCCTGTGCGCCCTACAGGCTTAAATGTCTCAAAATGTCTGGCGTTGCCTGGAAACTGCTTGAGAATAAGTATTTAAAAATAAAGGGCCCAAAAATCAAACCATGGGGGACAAATGGTCAGCCAGTGAGAGGCATCCCCAATTAGAACATTTCCCTGCTGACGCTTGCACCATTTCAAAAATAAGCCATAAACAACAGACTTATGTAGTTTGGTGAAAAGATAAAAAGAAAACTAATTTGACAAAGTCCGTTCCAAAAAGCAATCGAAATCTCGCTTTATAGAATTTCCTATGAAAAATAAGAATTGATCAACTGTCCCAGCCAGAAACAAACCTAAATTAGTCATGTGATACGATAAACAATTACTAAAACAGGTGAAAGATAAAATAAAACAAGAGCCCCAACTAGGACCCAAGTAGAAAGCAGGCTTTAGTAAGTCAAGCGTATAAATAATATTTATTTAATAATATTCAACATATGTATAGTTTGACGTAGACGAAAAAACACAACATCCATAAACTTGTTAAATTAATTGGGTTTGTTTTATGCTATTGGCCTTAGCGTTGCCAATATTGCCCCATTTAGAGCCTGTTTACTTGGTGGCGGGGGACCCCAGATAGGTGAGGTAACTGATGTGGCGGGTCATCCCACGTATCATGTAAGCGTGATCAAATTAACGGAGGGTTTTTTGCGTTATGAGTTTGGGGGGCTTATTTTTGGAGGGGCTGAAAAAATTGCCGGTGCTTTTCTAACGGCATGCAGTAACTCTAGTATCAGCAATAAAACTTTGAAAAAATTGTTGGAGCGGAAAAAAGTTCCAAGTTCATAAAAACAGGATTTTAGTGATCCTGATATCGTACGACAAACTAAACGTTATATACAATGCGCTACATATAACCCATCATAAAATACGTAAGTTCAAAAAAGATTTTTCATAAATCAGTAAAAAACGCTTAATTTGTTTATTCTTTATCCAGTCATTGGTCATTATAACTGAGGAAATGGATAAAGATGAAAGTAACGGCTATGTTCACATAAGTAACGACAACAGTGACGTTATGTTGATAAAAATGGCCTTGATGGTAGCCTGCGTGGCAGGCGTTTGAATGGAAGGAGAGTTTTAGGAGTGAAAGAAACGCGAGGGCCGGGGCACGCCCGTCGCTTTTCTCTCGCGTCTAAA
>OZ038002.1:21099026-21144026 GCA_964035705.1 Porites rus | reverse complement strand
GCCGGCATTTCTGCATATTTCAAATGCATTGTTAGTTACTGCTGTTCACGTGAAAATGAAACTTGGAGACAATACCCTGAATAATGATAAGGAAAAGTTTCTTTTCAATCCATTATGTCAGCCCTTTCGACTCCCATTCTTTCTTACATTTTATTTTGATAAACTTGTCTCTTAAATCGAATTGAGTTTCGTTAATCATTTAACAAAACAGATTGATATATGTTTTTTTTTCTGATCATTGTTTCTCTGTTATTTAGCGTTATATAAACTAAATGGGAAATTTATACTCGATTTCGGTTCGTCTTGTCTAGGTTCAACAGGTCTTAGCATCAGTAAGCACGAGGCCGTGCTATTTCCGTGAATATACTAACAAAATTAATTATATGTACATATTTTTTCGAGCTGACAACTTAACAAAGAAGAAGGACTGAGTTGTTATCACGCGACAACCTGTCAACAAGAGATCATAATAGGACATGCCCTATTATGGCTCTTGCTATCAATTAATCGAAGACTTTATTAAATTTCGAATTAAAGACAGCATAATTGCTAACATCTTATAACTCCGAACAAATTAAAATAAATGAAAAGAATGATCCTAACTAAAAAACATGATAAACGACAAAAAGTCGCGCAGTTGCGCCATTGATCTTGATTAAAGTTTTTCTTTGTTTGATGCAGGTGCATGCATAAATCAACGGTGTTATGTCTACGTAGTCTTCGTAGCCAATGAACTCTCTTAGTTGATTTGACAGTTTCATTTTCCAGCTGAATCTAAAGTAGGATTGTCGCCTTTCTCCTATCTGTTTGTGAAAGGCAAAACCCTCGTCAGTTTCCAATTCCAAGAACAAGCTGTCAGCAGTTAATATTTTGGCCAGTTAACTATAACTTAAACCTCATAGTATACTGCAACTCACCACAACGAGTCTTCATAATTTTGAAAGGCTGGGTTAAATATATGTGAGTACCGAAATTTAACTTAAAACTTGGTAATTTCTTTTGTCTGTTGTCTGTTGTCTATCGACAGGGACGTCGTTCACTTTCTAACTTTTCATGTTTAATAAAATGCCTATCAATGGCAATTTTTCATGGAATCGGCTTTCGTATGAACTGTCTTCACGAGGTCCTTAGTTTTGAAAGCTATTTTTAAGACGAATCTATCTCATCTTTTAAGTTTAGTTTTTGTTTCATTAAGTCTTATTTTTCTTCACGTACTGTTTTCCTGTTTTGATCTTTTGTTTTTACTTGTACTTGAATTTATGCTTAGCTCGGGAATTTACTTATTGCCATATTAGGAATGTGATTCGCTTGGCATTGTCAGATGTTAATTTTATTACAGGTGGTCGTGTTTGAAGTGGTAGAGCTGACCGTCGTTATTTAATCTATTTTCTAACAATAGCAAACCTGTTGCAGTGTCAGGGGCACCCAACGGGAAATTTTGAGAAAAAGACCTAAAAACAACAACAAAGCGTGAATAAAGTTTTCTGAGACTATTTTAAGCATTTTGGGAGATGGCTGGAAAGAAATTATCTGTTCCTCACTCCCAGCAAGACTGACGGAAGAGTTCCCAGCCAGCAACCTTACAACCTGCAACCTGACTTACTGAGAAGTTTCATAGGGCACAATTCAGATCTTGAGTGGTAAGTAACCCATACAAGTAACCCGTAGCAGCTATTCTAGACTTCAAATCCCCTCTGACACTCTGAATTATCTTTTTCCCAGCAACACTTTCCTTCCAAGGACTATTATTTCTTTCACATCTCCCAGCCAGCAAAAATGTGCCTGAAGAACAGATATTTTGAGGAACAGATCCAATGGGTGCCCCTGCAGTGTTAGCGATAAGCTTTGGCTATTAAAACCGCTACTATACTTGAACTAGGGACAGTAGTAGAAGTAGAAGAACGGTAGGAGAAGTAGAGTGAGTAGAAGTTGTGAGAAGATTAAGAAGAATAAAAGCCAAGATGTAAATCAGATTCTTGGTACCTCATCGTTTAGCGAGCGACTTGCTCGAACACACCCCCACATTTTAAATGAATTTTACTAGAGAAAAAGTGCTAATTATATTAGTATCCTTTTGAAGTAATCTTTTTGACAGGCGATATTTTTGAAAGATTTAGTTGATCATTTCTGCACAACATCGACAGCACTTACTTTGAATATATTTCAACTAAACGAAAAACTAATGCTAACAGCAAAATTTGCATACGTGCATGGCTACTATCCGCTTTCTCTTTCCGATCGCGAATATTTTATCACAATTTCTAAGGTTTATTTTGTACCAGGAGAGAATGATCTAGCTCATTCTCTTTTGTTTATACTTAGGTTTTGTTAATGATGACAGTAAAATGGTAGGTGCGTTTCTCACGGTAAAGCTAATATCAGCAATAAAACGTTGAAATAATTTTTAGATCAGCAAACTAAGGTTAGCTTCAAAGAAAACAGGATTTTGAAGATTTTTACAAGACTAAATTCTGAGATCTTAAGGTGCGTCGATACAGTTTTTCCGAGGCCAAACCGATATTTTAGTCGCCCTAAAAGCGATTTTACTGTCCTTGTCCGATCGTCAGAATGCTGCTTAATATCATATTTCCCTGCTTGGTAATTTTGTTGTATTATAACAATTTCTGAAACTTTCATTAAAAACTTTCGACCAATCAGCAATCTTTCCTTTGTTTCAAAATTCGCTGAAAGAGTGGCAGCTGATCAGATTCAGTCCTACTTAAATGAGCATGATCTTTTTCCTTTATTGCCGAATCAGCCTATACGGATGGCACCATAGCAAATAAAACTGCCCCGCTTAAAGTCAAGAATGACATTTTGATGAATATGGAAAATCAGAAGGCCACGTTGTTAGTACCTCTTGATTTAAGCGCCGCGTTTGATACCCTGGACCATCGGATTCTCTTAGATCGCCTCCAGTTTGATTTTGGAATTTCAGGCTCTGCACTTAATTGGATTGAATCGCACCTTTCTAACAGAACTCAGCGCATCTATATAGACGGAGTTCTATCTAGTAATTTTAATGTTAAATTTGGATTTCCACAAGGCAGCTGTCTCGGGCCATTATTGTTTTCTCTCTATGCTAGCAAACTTTTTAAGATCGTCGAATCAATTCTTCCTAATCCTCATTGTTATGCAGATGACACGCAACTGTACATCGTGTTTAGATCAGGAAATGGTTTGGAGGAGACCGCTGCTATAACTACCATGGAATCATGTATTGCTGATATCGGTCAATGGATGCATTCGGATAAGTTAAAACTGAATTCGGATAAGACAGTATGTCTTCCGATTGGAACGCGACAACAACTTCAGAAAGTCAGTAACATCAGTACCTTATCTGTCGGGAACTCCATCTTGTGAAGTTCGAAACCTAGGAACCTGGTTTGATTCTAAAATGAGTATGCTAAGTCGTATCAACAAAACTTGCTCTCCGCTTTCTATTATATTCATAACATGCGTAGAATTAGAAAATATTTAAGTCGTTCAGTCACCGAATCATTAGTTCATGCTTTTATAACCAGTAGAATAGATTATTGTAACAGTCTACTATATGGCTTCCCGAATTCACATATCATGAAACTCCAACGGATACAGAATGCCGCAGTTCGGTTGGTCACCGGAACACCCAACCTCGTTCCCAGGGTTCTCTCCTACCCGCCCTACGGAGCAAGAGAGAGAGAGACCGATCGCTCTCTCTCTCTCTCGCGCGCGCTCCGTAGGGCGGGTAGGAGAGAACCCTGGGAACGAGGTTACGGAACACCAAGATTCTGCCATGTTACACCATTGCTTTTCCCTCGGCAACTTCATTGGCTTCCGATAAGTTACCGTATAAAGTTCAAGATTCTACTTTTGACATTTAAGTTGTTATATGGTCAAGCTCCTAATTATTTAATTGATTTAATTACTATCAAAAAGCAATCCAGGTACTCTCTAAGGTCAAATAAGTCTATATTCCTCGAGTTACCAGGCATTAAGACCCATCCAACTCTTGGCGATTGTGCATTCCAGTCAGCTGCACCTTATCTCTGGAATGCATTACCTTCGGCAAATCGCAACATGAAGACATTGGACACTTTTAAGACTGCTGTAAAAAATCATTTTTTTATTTAGCTTTTAAATAGATTTAATTATTGCCTTTTATTGTAGGTTTTTTATAGTCTTTAATACTTTTTATTGCAGTTTTTAATAGTTTCTCACGCTTTAGTCACCTTTGACATGAATTTAATATAACAGTATTGTAGAGCGCAACAGAATATATTTCATATAGAGGTTTGCGCTATGTAAATGAAAATTATTATTAGGATTGATTCACTGCAACACCTTGAAATTTCAATACAAACCTAGCCTACGAACCGGCCAAAAATCCATGTTACAATATCATTTGTTTTGACGTTATGTTAATTTTCACAAATTAATGCGGACTTCCACGACCAGTACATTTCAGTTTGAACTTTATGGCGTCTTTTGAAAGTAAAACGTTAACAATATTCACAGTCAAATGTACTATTCAGACATTATTAAAAACATCGTGAAGCATTCTGAGTTATTTTATCGATTTCAAAGTGTTTTGTTTATTGTTGTCATAGTTATATAGATTTTACTTAAAACTACATGGTGTTCAATCCAAAGTCAGTCAGTGGTGAAAATTTCATAGCGATCGGCGAACAATAATAAAATCACATTTAAAGTGATTCAAAAATATCGGTATGGTCTGCGAAACTGACTGTATTGAAACACCTGAAGACTGACCAAAAGTTCTATTTAAAGAAAAATCCGTGAAAAACGTTTGTTTCATTTCTTGTTATAAGGGCATACTGAAGCGTAACATGTGAGAGAAATCCTAAATGCAAACAAAGAGAAAAATAAGACAATAAAAAAACCGGTGGGATGTTTTTCATTCACAATGCTGAGTTTTGAAGAATTACGCCCGGGGTATGTGTTAAACGAGTGTAAGACTGACAGAGCGTTAGACTATTTGATTGAGCTGTCGGAACCTGACATATCCGTAAGTCCGTACGTAATAGAGAGAGTCTGTAACTGAGGACTGTTGTCCGTACTATCGTGGTGCGCGTAATAGCGATGTGTCGGCAAAGCTACCTTTCGTTCGACAGACTGTCGCCGTAAAGTCATTTTTCTTCTTAATCGAATTGTATTCTATAAGAACATAGGTAATTCAGGTAAGGGATTGAGATTTACTGAGGAAAGTAAACAATGATCCACAGATACTTTAGCTTACTTTTTGCTGATCACTGTTTTTCTTCTATCCAATCATAGTTAGTAGAGGGTCCCCTCTACTAACTATAATACGAATTATCCTCTGTTGCTTGCGGTGATTGCAACCAGTAATTGCCGGTAAGTTTCTAACGGTGGAAAAATTAGTATCAGCGGAAAAAACGAGCGGAGGCGGAAAAAAGTTGATTTTTGCTCTTTATAAAAGTCGTTTTGGAAGTCCTGAGATCTTAAGATAAACTAAACGTAATATCCAAAGCGCTACATATCATACCTCATTCATCAAATACGTAAATTCAAAAATGAGTTTTCGTGAATCAGTGAAAAACGCTTATATTGTTTAATCTTTATTCAGTCATTAGTCATTATAACTGAGGAAATGGCAGAAATGACTGAAGATGAAAGGAAAGGCTATGTTGACATAAGTAACGACACTAGTGACGTTATGTGGATGAAAATGGCCTTGGTGGCAGCCAGTCGTGCTGAAGTAACGAAGCATGCTGGGGGAAAGCCCAGCGTTGGCTGTGTAATTCGTCGCTCAAGAGACCGTGGAGCTCCAGCAGTGCTAGCAGTTGGTTGGAATGGATTCCTGCCAGGTTTAACTGAACAGCAACTTGACAGACTCAAAGCCGAACGCCCCAAAGAAAATCAGCTGACCGGAGATCTTGCTCTTCATGCTGAGGCAAACGCGCTTCAGTACTGCTCTGAAGACCCTTTAATGGCTACCGTTTACGTCACTCACGTACCGTGCACAGCCTGTACAAAACAACTTATTGCGCGAAGAGTTAGGCGTGTTTATTACATGTATTGAATGGACAAATCTGAAACCTCAATAGACCTATTTAGGAAAATGGGCATCACTTGTACAGCCTTTGGAAAGCGCAAGAAGGTACTGGACGATTTTAGCGACAGTTTTCTTGAAGACTATGGTATTACAAAGTGGACCACTGTAGAGGAAAAGGTCCCAGAAGACTGTCTTTCCTTTATTAACTCAAGGGACAGAGAGACCATCGCGCAGAAACCCGCGACATGTACAACGATTTTATGACATTTGAATCAGTTGAAATGGGTCCAAATTGAAGACTGTGATTTGGGTGGGCACGCCTTCCGCAGGCTACTGTACGTCATGAAGGGTTCTCGCTCGATTGGGCTCCTAGTCTCATAGTGCCTGTTTAAAAATCCTTCAATTGCTTCGTGTAGGGTTCTCTTAGAAATTCTTTGAGAAATTGCTCGAGACTTCGTATCAGATGCGCCATTTGGCGAGGCTCTCGGCGCAAAATATTAACCATGCAGGCAAACCAATTGACTTCGTACTTCATTTAAGCCTGTCACAATCTCGGTGTATATGGATCTTGATGTAATTATAAAATTAGTCTAATCTTAACACTGATATATGAAACTTGATGTTTATAAATAAATCTTGATATAGATAAATAAATCTTGATGCATATAATTAAATCTTGATATACATAATAAAACTTGAATAGCCGGGCACTTAGATGACCGCATTGAGAAATTAGCCAATAAAGAAGCATTTATTACTCTAAAAGATCATAACCTAACATTCCACGACCATCCAACGTGCCGCCTAATCAACTCATCGAAGTCCGAAATTGATATAATCAGCAAGCAGATCCTGGATGAAATTAACAACTCCATCATTATTAGCACGAGAAAAAACCAGTGGAAAAACATCTCCAGCGTTTTGAAATGGTTCAATAGCCTCCAAATCAAGGAGACACTCATTCATATGTTTCGATGTATGTGAGTTCTACTCCTCAATCACTGAGAAGCTACTCTCTAAAGCGCTAAATTTCGCTTCCAAGTACCGACGGAGCACCAAACACGAACCACAGGCGGCCCAAGCTCACTACAAGAAAGCGGACGTGACTCTTGCTTGCGAGCGGTGTTGTGTTACAAACGGTTATTTACAAAGGCTTGTATGGGATGTAAACGGTTTTTCTTAAAAGAAAGAAAAAATGTTATGTTTTTAAATAAAATCGACTTACCTTATTGCCTTGTTGTATTCTTTATGTTTGCCCGCGTCTCAGGCCGTTTTGAAGCGTCTTCGGCGAGTTAACGCTATTTTGGTGTTCCACTGCTAAGAGAACGTTCTTCCAGTCCATTTTCTGGACAGACAGCATCGCAGTACTACATTATGTCAAGAACGAAACGAGGCGGTATCATACCTTCGCGGCCAACCGGGTGGCAGTTATTCTTGATGGATCACCAGGCTGATAATCTATGACTATCACAGCATCTGCGGCCACTCTCGCAGAGAACAAGTCCTAGCCATGATTCGACAAAAGTTTTGGATTATCTAAGGTAGTTCCACTGTGAAACGTGTTCTTGCAAAGTGTGTCTGCCGCCGTCGACAGATCAAATCAAAACAACCCAAAAACCACGGTATGCACGCGCTAAGTTTTATGCTTGTGTCTAAATGTGATGTTCTTGTAAGTCAAAAACCAAAAAAGCGCGCTTCAAATGTAAGAACAATCGTCAATAAGTTTATAATTAATATAAGCACGCACCGAATGTAAAGGCAAGATAAGTAAGCACCAAAAATGTAATATTCAAACGTAGTATTTCTTTATATAACCAAGATAAGCATGCTCTATATAAATTTAATGTTCCTTCTCTATACGCCAGAAGCAAAAGCAAGCGCACTTTAAATGCAAATGTTCTTCGCTTGCTTTTCTTACTACGTTTGCGGCACAAAATAAATGTAATATTCATTATAAAACTGCTCCTCGTTCTAATGTCACAAACGAGGGCACGCGCGCTTCAAATGTAACAATCGCCTCGTTTTATATAAACTGTCAAATTTTTCGCAATAAGCACGCAGTACTTTGTATAACCATGATAAACATGCTCTATATCAATTTAAGTTTCCTCTTTCTATACACCAAAAACAAAAGCAAGCGCACTTTAAATGTGACTTTTCTACGGTAAAACTGTAAGAACAATCGTCTGGAGTTTATGAAATAGGAATGTTGATGCGAACATATTTTCACAACGAAGTGTAGTCGTCAAATACTACTTAAAAAGTACTCTTATTGGTTAGAGACTTTTATTCTTTTGGTGCCTTCTAAAAGAGCCTTTTTGTGTGTCCTGCAGTGCAGGATTTTTCCTTCTTTTATGATTTTTCTTGGATTTTCTGGGTTTTTCTGCTGCGTCTTGTTGGTGCTGTGATTAGTTTCGGTAGTCCATTTAAATACAAGATTATTGTGGTATTCGTCAAAGTAGAACTTCTGCCTTTGATAGGTATCTGATGGTCTCTCTATATTCGCTGACCCAAGACATCTTCCCACAATAGTAGAGCTATGGTTTCTCAGTATTATTCAACAGTGGGAAATGGTTGTTTGAGAACACGCGTTAATCTATATCTGTGATAGTAGTAACCAATCACCATCGACTGTTTACTAACTTTAAGCATTTAAGGTGGCTCGACTGGATTTTTTAGGGGTATACCTCTCGAGTTTGAACCTTAACTACGTCGGCATGAGTAAAGATATGGAAAAAAGGTTACCACAACTGTATTATATAAAGATAAAAATTTCTTATGATCTGGGTTTTATTGCAATCGGAGTCGCCATGGCAACGTAATAACGCCGTTACGTTTTTCATTTATCTTTGTGTTTCTCTGTACCAGGAGTTTTTTGAAGAAATCGCTTGAGGGAGTATGTATCTGCCATAATTGCCTCCATTATGGCAAAGTTTGAAGAAATTCTATGAGAGCGTTTTCGAAATATTTTGAAATGCAGTTTTAAGAATCATAAAAACAGTGAAATAGCACGCTAGCCGCTCAATTCGCTAATATTTTAAGAAAATGATAAGCTTTGGGAACGAGGAGGAGGTAATTTGGTCCATGCCTAATAATTTCGCATTTTTCCAAAAACCGCTCGATAAATTTTTTTATAAATTCGACAATTCCGAGATCAATCGTCAACAAATATTCCTTGCAAGTTTTAAGAACACTAAAAACAGGGAAGGCTTTTAAATAGGGCCCCAAATATAGCCAATTTTCCCCCCAGATTTTGTGTTTACAAGCGAGCGTCCTCATTATTCACTGGCATTGTTTTCAAGTTTCATATACACGTGCACATTTAGCAAAAAGATAGAATTTGCATCAAAAAGGACCCTCGGTTAAATCTCCGGGATATGCTAATTACTGGGTAAAGAGATTAGTGATACATTATAACATCAGAGCAACTCTTTGTGAGAGTTTCTGTGATGTTATAACCCGAGAAAGATAATTAAGTATTGCATCCTACACGATAAGCCGTGACGTTCACCGTTTCGGCTCTCACTGCTATCTGTGACGACAAGCCAATTATTAGCATATTCCGAATATTTCTTCGAAAAGTAATCGAGAGTTCTTTTTGATGCAAATTTATATCTTTTGCTAGTTGTGCACGTGCATATGAAACTTGAAAACAATGCCAGAGAATAATGAGGACGCTCACTTGCAAACACAAAATCTGGGGGAAAAATTTTAACTTGACCAAAAAACTTAAAGCGCACATCAAAATTTGTATAGGTGCATGGCTACTAGCCGCTTTCCCTTTCCGATCGCGAGTATTTTATGACAATTTCTACGGTTTTATTTTGTACTTAGCTTTTGTTAAGCGTGTTAAATGCATTTTACAAATCTATTTTTTTTCTTGTATTGGCACGCAACAAACGAGGATACTGCTTATCCTCTGTTGCCGTCGGTGATCGTAACCAGTAATGACGGAAGTAAAATGGCACTGAGGTGCATTTGTCACGGTAAGGCTAGTATCAGCAATAAGACGTTGACACTAGTAATAATTGCAAATTATGGGCGTGCGTTCGATGGGGAGTGGGGGTGGAGTGGTGGGTAGTGAGTGGTAGTGGGAAGGGGGTGCAAAACCCGATGGGCTTGTGATATTGACAAATCAAAATCAAACACTTCTATCAATACGAATATCAGCAGCTGTCTTTCTCAGTGTTATTGTTTATCCTCCCACTTTACAATTCGTGGCTTTTTCATTTTTCCTCAAAAATGCAAGAGCATGCTGTACTTTTTACATTTACTCGGCTAAACTTCTAAGTAAAGTACATGTAAGTAACAACGGGTCAAACACTGACTATGATCGTCAGGATCTTCCTTTGCACTCTAGGATGGTCAATAAAATTGGCTAAAAATTAAGATACAGAAAAATTAAAGTTATCTGAAAAGTATAAGCGTCCAGTATCACTTTAAACCTTTGTTGCGTGACACAAGGCTAACACGACTCACCTCATCATGATTCAAGGCACCCAGAATTAGTGAGATGAAAAGGTCAACGTTTCACTGTTCAACTTCGTGTATATTTTTCAAAAATGGTGACAAACAAAAGCAAGTACAACGCTGTAAATAGCTTTTAAAAGCGAACAGATGTAATTTGTAACAGAATTAAATATGGTCGATCTAAGCTGATCTTGCTTTAACATATCTACATATCCGATTTACCTACATATCCGATTATCTTAGAATGGAAATTTTCCTAAATAAAAAAAAATTAATTGAAAACTGCGAGAAAAACTATAAACAAACCTGTAGAAAACAGAAAATCGCCAACGTTTCATCTGTGAACGAGTGTCACAAAATAGATATGAGATGGAGGTTAAATGAGCCAGGCCGGTCCAAGATGGCGTCCACAACGTGAAACAACAACTATTACTACTTCATGTACGGTACACAAATAGGAAGCGTTCTCCTTCGTTGTCCTTCGTTCTCCTTTAGGACCGGCAGTGAACTAGGATTAGCTTCAACGAAAACAGGTTTTGGAGATTTTTACAAGACTAAATTCTGAGATTTTAAGGTGTTTCGATACAGTTTTTTCGAGGTGCGTTAGTAGAGGGTCCCCTCTACTAACTATGACTCAATGTTGTCTCAACTGAAGGGGATTCTTCCATTCTAATTTCGGTTCGTCTTTAGTGTTTCAGTGAGGTTGCTAGGGTCTAAGTTTACTAGGTTGTTGGTTTCTTTTTTGTGGCTTCCTCTTTTCCCGCATAGTATATCCGTCAACACTTCTTTTGTTCCATTGAATACAAGATCTTTGGCGTCTTTCCCAATAATTTGAGTTCTTTAAGAAAACCCGGGGTTTCTAGACCTAAGCCAACAAAAAAATTTATCAAATGCAAGAAAAACTCTTGATTTGTTTATTCTTTGTCCAGTCATTGGTTATAACTCAGGAAATGGCTGATGCAGCAATTAGCGGCTTATTAAACAAAACTGATGTCTTTTGGATGAAAATGGCGCTGATGGGAGCCAGTCGGGCAGAAATAACGGAGCATGCTGCGGGAAAGCCTAGTGTTGGCTGCATCATTTGCAGGTCAAGAGACCGTGGAGCCCCAGCAGTGCTAGCAGTGGGCTGGAATGGGTTCCTGCCCAATACAAGTGAACGGCAATTAAACACAACCAAAGAGAGCACTTCAGAGAAGCCTGAGAAGAAAAGGGAAAATATCCTGACTGGTAAACTGGGCCTTCATGCGAAAGCAAACGCCCTGCAATATTGCTGTGAAGTCCCTGTGATGGCCACTGTTTACGTTACGCATGTTCCATGTAAAGACTGTACAAAACAACTAATTGCACGTCGAGTTGGGCGTGTATATTACATGTACTGGATGGAACATAGTGATTCCTCAATAGAACTCTTTAGGGAGTTTAACATCACTTGTATACCCTTTACTTCTGAAAAGCGCGAGGAAGTACTGAAAGAATTTAGCCTCACTTTTCTTAAAGACCATGGAATTACGCGCGGCAGCACTGAAAAGGAAAGGGCCCCAGAAGACTGTCCTTTCTTTATTAACTCAAGAGACAGTGAGCCCATCGCACAGAATGCCGCGGCACGCACCCAGACCTTTTACGCATCACCTCCTTTGTCGCGCGAAACTTTCTTCCCAGAGTTTTTCCCTTGGAAAATGGGAGAGGGGGGAGAAACCCTAAAGTCATGTTTTGGTTTAGGTCTAGGGCTGGGGTTAGGCTTTGGATTAGGGTCAGGGGTGACGTTAGGGTTGATTTTGCTGGCCTACAAGCTTATTTCTTAAATTTCTAAAATATTTAGTTTATTGCTTTTGCAGATCAGAGATTATTGAAAAAACAGTGTTTGAATTTGGGCGGTTTGGGGTTTTCCTTATACGAAAATATTTCGAGGTTACTTAAGAGCGTGTCCTCGTCTTGATATAAGGGCGGAGCTTAAGCAACGACGACAGCGACGGCAACGGGAATGGCAAAAGTGCAATAGGTTTAGATTGGCAATTCAACAACTTTGCGCGTACATTATGCACTTTTGTACATTTCCTAGCCGTCGTTGCATGGCTACAACGTGAAAGTGCCTAATTTTACGTCTTGTCGAGGATGAGAACACAAGACAACAACTTTATTATTTTTTTTGCTGAACTTCGATACAGTCCTTCAGAATTCAACTGCAAAAAAATTTGCCCACATATGACAAACTAAACGAGATGGAATAAGAGCGTTAAGTTTGAGGCAGCGCGAATTCACCCTTTAAGTGACGTTTTCTTAGCCGTCGCCGTCGTTGTTGCTTAAGTTCCCCATATCCCTGGCAGCCGTAAATAGTTAAAGAAGCGTATGGATAAGTTTGAAGTGAAAATTCGGTCTCTAAGTGGTAGTAAGGCGTATTTAATAACTCAGCAAAGTTTAGTTTCTTCTAATTCATCCTTAATGGGTGGAGAGTTCGCAAACCCATAAGTATTTCTGGATAGAAGCCAGTTGTAATGTTTTAAAAAGGCAAAGAGATTTTTTTTTCGACTATGGGAGCTGGTTTTTTTCAGTTAAAAGAATCTTCATGAGCCAGGCGCCTGTCATGAGCAGCTGAAATAGTTTGAAAATATTTGTAATACCTTGAAACCGTTTGACAGTTAATATTTATCCGCCTTTTTTATAACAGTTGACGGCAAAAAATGAAGTTTTTGACGGCTGACGGTTAACCCCATTGAGAACCACTCGTGAGTGTAGTTTGGATGTTTTTGCATGGAACATTTTGACAGTATTCTGAGTATTCTATTCCCAAAGTCTTTTGTGCTGAGCACGAAAAAAAAAATGCTATGAATCAATAACAACGACAACATTTTTTCCCATTTTTCTATACATAAAATTGAAGACCGAAGCAACCTGCAAATAGTTCAAGGTAATAGATAAGAAAATACAGTGGAACCCGGTAAATACGGACACCAAGAAGAAACAACATTACGCTGTCAGTTTTAACCAGGTGTCTGTTTTAAATAAGAGGGCTCATTAGAAAAAACGGCACGGACACATGTTTTATCGATATGAAGACGAAAGCAGACATTTTTAGGAGAAAAAAGTTGTTTCATTTCTAAACTGTAAATGCAACAATTTCTTCCTAAAGGAACCTCGGGATCTTTATCATATTCTAGGACTAAAATAAATGAAACTAAATGAACCTTTTTTGTTCTTAAAACACAACAATGGAATTTGTGACTTACTTTGTACTGATGATTTTAATTTGCTTGGTGGACTGAATGTTACGGTCAGAGCCTTTTCAAGGTTTTTTGCCCTTTTTGCTAGACTTTCAGTAGTAAGATATTCATAAATAGACAGTACTCAGAAAAACAGTGTCCGTAAAGCGGGGTTGACGATGTACCTCTGTGTATGAACCTGTGAGCTCCTTTTTTTTTTTCTTTTTTTTTTGCAATTTTTGTTTTCCAGTCCTAGGTTCTATTGTCTTGACTTCTTTGTTTCTTTTGTTTTACGTTACTCGTGAGTTTTAAAGGTTCTTTCCCCGAGGATGAGCCGAATATATGGGAGTTCGTGACTCGGGACACACGAAAATCTCCGTTGTCCGTCCTAAGCTGGTTAATCATTAGAGAAAATATATGAGCTTTTGGTCAGGTTACCATAAACTTGAACTTTAAATCAATCTTTTCTTGTGGAAAGCATATCTTCAGGGTGTGGTTAACACAATGTTTGACTTTTCCTAAAATCGCTTTATCCTGTTTGTGCAGTATACAGTCATCTAATTTTTAACAGCACTGATATAAAAGGTAATTTATGGCATCGGTCTAATAATTGCTGGAAAACACTGTCGGAGGTACCATGAAAAGATAATCCGGAAGCTAAGTGAGGGAGTACGATGCTATAGAAAAGGTAATCATTTTCTATCTGGCTGTAACGCTCTTTTCTACATACTCTTAGTACGTGTAGACATATGTTGGCCTTGCACAGTTTAGCTTTTGCATGTGCAGGGAAGTTACAGTCATTCCTGTCATTCTGAAAGGTCAAACCTAATAATTCAAGAGTGGCATGTTAAACAGGATAGGATTTGGAGCTCCCTTTCTTTTTTATTACAAGTTCTTTACACTTGTTAGGGTTACACTTCTTAGAATTACAATTCGCCAAGGTCAGAAACTCCTCCACTAACCCACATTAAGTATCTCTGCCCACACTGGTGCGACAATAGTAGAGCCATCTGCATAATTAAAAAGGGCGGAGGTGGAACCAAGAGAGAATGATCTTTTGGTGAACTGACTTGCTTGATTTCAAGGTTATTCAGAAACGCGTTGAATCGACAGGGGCCGCTAAATGTGACTGAGAATTGCAGTAAAAATCTCAGCATGTTCCTTCTACACCCAAAAGGGAATGTGATCAGGAGCCAGGGCCGTTCGTTTGAGATTGCTTAGATTGCTATGGTGTCATGAATTTCCTCTCGAACGCAATAGGCTACTTCCGAGTTCCAAAAACCCTCACTTTCAAAATGAGGCCATTTTTGAAGTTCAGCTAGAGATTACTTAGCCACACTTCCAAAAGGAGACATGAAAGCCTAGATCACCGAATTAAAACTTCGCAATTGCAACCGGTTTTTAATCTCATGCGGTGAAGTTCTTCGATGCAGCCTATCAACTTCACTGTTACACCGTTAATTCCCTGCGGACGTGAGAGTAGCCAATCGGCGAACCAGTTCAGATACTGAACGGATTTCTCGCAATGAGGTTGCTTGCTTGTATGACCAGAGGTCCGTCTCGGGAACCTTATCAAACCCGTAAGCACGGTTTATTTCATATTAGGTATTTTGAGAACGGACCTCTAGAGCCAGGGTAAGTGCACAACCTTTCTTCTGAAAATGAGTTTTATTTGCATGAGAATGATAAATCGTTTCCATATCAAAGGCTGAACACTTAACCTCGTTTTGATACAGAGAACCGGAGGAATTGGGAAAAGGCCTATTGGGCACCTGGTAGTCCTCCAAGAAACATGGGTATCGACGGAGCTCATTGGCTGGTTGGCGTACGTGTGTTCATGCTTGATTGAAGTGAATACCGTCCTAGATGTTATTGTTTGAGTCTCTTAATTTAAATTCATGCCTACCCGCAGATCACTTAGCACTCTTCAAGAGCTCCGTAAAGCTGTATTTAATGTATTTAAGATGATCCAACGCTAGTGTTAAGATACCTTTTAAAGATAAGGTTTTAACAGGTGCGCTTGTAGAGCAAACGGCTATTACCAATTGACGCAGGAAACTCTAAAAAGAGAAACGGAAATCAAATACAACAAGACTTTAGTGCCCTGGTCAGGGAGAGAAATATGAATTGCAACACGTTCTTTCTTAATCTTGACTCACTTTTCGACATCTCAACAAACTATTTCGTACGAAAAAATAATGATGGCGTCAAAATTGAAGGTGACTGATTTGAGCTCTACTAAGCTTGTGCCAGCGTTCACCTAATATGGACAAAAGTAAGTGGGTAATTTGCATTTGTTATTTCTATAATTGAAAGTTATTTTCTAGTTTAACACTGCTACGTGTTGAGGCAAGTTTGCTGTACGCCTTATAAGTTTTTCACGCAGACATGGGCATACAGTAGTTTCCGCGTCGTAAAAGAGACTGCAAAGTCAATCAGTATCATTTCATCCAGGAGTTAGAATACCCGCAATTCGTCACTACTAGCCATCATCTGTAAGTACCAACTTCATGGCGTATATCCTTCGTTTGTATGTTCTAAATAAGTTTACAGAGTAGAAAAGACAGTTTTGCGTCTACAATTAGTAGTTGATAGACTTCTATAATTTCTGAAACTTTCTGTTGGTACTGAATTTCCTGCTAACGAGCCATGTCATTTACAAAGCCGTTTTATCGGTGCACTCGAATTTTTTTCACGCACAGACAGCATATTGTTCAAAGAGAGAGAGAAGAGAGAGAGAGAGAGCTAAGTATTTCGGTCATTGTCGTTATTGCTTTGTTCTTATTTCCTTGGAGTTAGTATTACTTTTTAAATTTTAGTAAATTCTGTGTTCAATTTCGGTTTGTCCTCTTCGTGATTCGAAAGCTGACGCGAGACATTTAGTTTCGATTTTGTTGTTTAATCAATGTTCCGTCGCAGTCTGATGTTTCTGAAGAAAAATTTCCATCCAGTCTTTCAGTAGCAGATCCCTTGGCAGTCGGTTCCATGTCCTGATATCGTATCGGTGGCTTGAATGATCAGTACGTTCATGTACAGTTATAACTTAAATATGAAGTTTGTAAATCTGGTACGATGTGGTTTATTTTCTTTGAGTTAGAGTCAGGTTGTAATTTCATTTCAATTTCCATTTGATTTAAATGCCAGCAGCCAGAATTTAATGTTAGGATTCTCTTTTCTTTTCGCGAGCTGTTACCAAAGTATAAGTGACAGCTATGTCAAGAAAAATTAAATAAGCTATTTCACTTCTTTGCTCCTCGCAATAAAATATCGGTTGGTACTCCTCTTACTGACATGTCACTGGACCCCTTTTCGTGTTATTTTAGGGACAGCCCAGGCAGTCTTTTTAAATTCCAACTCATTTCTTGGGTATGAGCAAGTATCGCTCTGAGGGTCATTTCATATGTCGTCTCTTGTTTTTCTCGTCACGTTTATTCCGTTCTTGGCCTGTTTTATTGCGATAAAAGAATACGAAGTTTACTTCTTTGGCGTTGACTTTAACAACGTTAATAGTGAGTGCTGTTTGGGAAGTTTAAGCGGCGATTACTAGTGGTTAAATCCTTTGATGTAACCTGATTTCCGCAACAGTCCATACATTATGCAACCATGCAGTTATCCTCGATTCGAAAAAATGTATGCGTATTAAATGTACGCGGTTGTGCGGAAATGATGTGCTATCTAGTGCTTGCATTCTTTTTCCCTGCTTTCGTCTCTCGCACATGTTTTTAACAGGAGGTAGGGCATTAATTGTCGGTCCTTGAAGCCGATCTTTGCAAACGGTAACTCTTTGAGAAAGATTTCGACAAAAGTTAACCTCGGATATTGGTTATGCACAGCGTTTCATCTTCGCTAAAAATATCTTAAAATACATGTTTTTTTAAGCGCAGGTTTGGGCTTGTATTCAGAAAACACGCACTTGTAATGTACTGGTATGGTTACTAAGCCGACTGCCTCGATTATTATTCAGAACAAAATAAAAAGATAACTGTCAGGAAACAAAGCAGGGACGGAGGAAAGAAACGAATCAAATATAAAGTATTTGCTCCCAGAAAATTCAGATCACTTTTGTAGAATTGGTCCCTTTCAAATATGGCTTTTTCAGAGAGAAGTCGAGAGAGGGAGAGAGAGACATCATTGTCACGAATTGGGCAAATGCCATTCAGTGTAGCTTATCCAGGAAATATCTGTCTGATTCAAAGGACAAAATCAGAGATTAAGAGGTCTTTCTTTCTGGTCAAAACACAAAGGCGTATAAAAGACAGAAAAACTTAGTTACTGATTGTCTCAAACTGACAGGCTTTAGTATCCGCTCACCAGTCCTTTGTTTTGCGGTGCGCAACTCTACTGCGCATCATCTTTTCAAAGTGGCAATAGCCGCTACAAGCTGTTTCAGAAGTTCATAGGAACTTTTACGGACGATCTGATTTAGAAACACGCTGTAAGGGGAGCTTTTAACCTGGGCGATAAATCAGGAAGTGCCATTATGCAGGTGAAAGTTAATCGCAGATGTGCCAAATAAGTGTGACTTGTGAACACGGAGATCACTTTTCTGACACTTTGTAAGAAATCATGGAGAACATCCGGTTCCAATTATCGACATGTTACAAGTAACCAAACCTCAGCTTGAAAAAGCTATTTTTCTAATTTGGCCAAACACTGGCCGTGGTGAAATTAAGACTCTGACGTTCGCATGGAAGACCTTATTTTTGATGTAAACACAACCTTACTGCAGGTACACGAGAGGGGGGGGGGGGGGGAAGGGGGGCTATTGTTGTTTTACTGGTCGTTACAAGCCACTACAAATCTTCTTGACCGAGGGCTTTTAATTAGTTTGCCTGAACATAACTCGTTTGTTAAACGGTAGATAAATAAATAAATATAAATATGATATATATATAAACATGATAGATAAAAAGGGAAATATATAACTACAAAAACAAGACAAAAGCACTAGCAAAAGTATAAGATGATTTTTTGAAACGATTATTAATCTAGTCTTGCAATAGCCCACACCGTCATTTTGTAAAGTGACATTAATTAAAAAGGCTTAACGCAAACTTTGCCAGCTTTCGTTCTGAGGGTCATTTGCAATTGACACTCTTGTTGTACTGACGTCGAGTTTGTACCGGCTTGCGCATGCCAAAAAAGCGGATATAATGTGCTTCATCGGAAGCATTATATACTTCTGGCTACATGAAAATTATAAAGTTTGTATTTCAGGGCACTGCCCAATTTATTTGAGAAAGATTTCGATAAATACCTCGACCTTACAGATTGATTTTGTGCACTGGCGTAGATTCATTCAAGTGACACTGAAGCTGCAAAGAAAACATAAGCCCTCTCTATAAATAACTCATTATGTATTATTAAGTGCAGGTTCAGGCTTGTATGCATTTATCATGACCAAGCATAAATCCGCGCATAATAAGTACGGATAATTAGCGCATTACCGACCTAATTTGCCCGCAGAACCCAAATTACTTCACAAAATGAGACAGCAAACTGATCCTTACGTGAGGTGTTACGTTAAAGAAAGGACGTAGAAAATCTGAAAATCAGAGAGGTTCAGGATCTCAAGGGAACTGAATCTGGTATAGCTTGGGTAATTTTCTGTGTGTGATTTTTAACCGAATAGTGAAATCTATTTGATTCAAAGTCAGAATTAGGGGTTTAGTTTCAAGGCCTAAGTAGTTAAAAGGGGAGAAAAGTGCTTACGTAAGGACGTCTTTTACTTCTTTTGCGTTTCGCGAAATAACGAACGTCTTGTAACTTTCCTTCAGTTATTCACGTCGGTCACAGACGGCTTGCTTTCAAGTAGATTTCAATACTGAACAGTTTATTAGGTTTACCGCATCTATTTTCATAACAGCCCAGACCGTGTTTCTGAATTTTAAACTTTTAACTTATTTCAACATGTATTTTGTTTAAAACGGTTATTTTGACATCTCAGATAATAGTGCACCCTTCAATCCAGGTTTGGGTTTGGGCAAGTATTGCGGAAATAAAGCGACTACTGAACAACGTATACCTTAGCTTGTATTCTTTTTTATTCCTCTCGTCTCTTACCACATGTTTGAAAACGAGAGGCCCGCCATTTATCGTCCCTCCTGTCGGTTTTCGCTGTCAATAGCACTTCCAGAATGATTTTGATATATATTTCCCGATTCAATTATAATGCAAGCCGACAAGGAATGCCGCAAAACTTAAAGCTTTTATTAAAAGTACCTCTAGAACTGACCTTCTCCTAGTATCATGTTCATCGGGAGGCAACATATTTCCCCTAGCCAGCAATTGCAGTCTATGACTCCTTTAGAAAGTTTGCCATTAGTACCTTGGTTCCTTAATCTTATTCATAAAGTATGCGTTTTCAGTGCACTCTGTGAATGACATCAGTTGTGCGTGACAAGCTTAGATTCACGCAATGATAAAAGAATCTGTGTAATTCCGTAAACTAATGTATGCCATTTGACTGAACCCCGACTTGTGTTAATTGTATGTTTTGGAGGTCCAGGGCAGTAGCAAATTGCACTGATTTGATGGGACTTGTTTAGCATGCTGCAGCTAGATTTTTGTCTTAATACTGCAACAGAATGATTAACATATTTGGGAGTAAGATCACGATCAACTTTATACCCATCTTTATATATAGAGCGACCTGCCGTCATCCGGGATGTTAAAAGATGTGAACGTCCATAATGCACAATTCTTTAACTAAGGCTGCCGCTATTTTGTTTTCGAGGACTGTCCTGTGCGCCCTACAGGCTTAAATGTCTCAAAATGTGTGGCGTTGCCTGGAAACTGCTTGAGAATAAGTATTTAAAAATAAAGGGCCCAAAAATCAAACCATAGGGACAAATGGTCAGCCAGTGAGAGGCATCCCCAATTAGAACATTTCCCTGCTGACGCTTGGACCATTTCAAAAATAAGCCATAAACAACACACTTATGTAGTTTGGTGAAAAGTTAAAAAGAAAACTAATTTGACAAAGTCCGTTCCAAAAAACCAATCGAAATCTCGCTTTATAGAACTTCCTATGAAAAATAAAAATTGATCAACTGTCCCTGCCAGAAACAAACCTAAATTAGTCATGTGATATGATAAACAATTAAAACTAAAACAGGTGAAAGATAAAATAAAACAAGAGCCCAACTAGGACCCAAGTAGAAAGCAGGCTTTATTAAGTCAAGTGTGTAAATAATATTTATTTAATAATATTCAACATATGTATAGTTTGACGTAGACGAAAAAACACAACATCCATAAACTTGTTAAATTAATTGGGTTTGTTTTATCCTATTGGCCTTAGCGTTGCCAATATTGCCCCATTTAGAGCTTGTTTACTTGGTGGCGGGGGACCCCAGTTAGGTGAGGTAACTGATGTGGCGGGTCACCCCACGTATCATGTAAGCGTGATCAAATTAACGGAGGGTTTTTTGCGTTATGAGTTTGGGGGGCTTATTTTTGGAGGGGCTGAAAAAATTGCCGGTGCTTTTCTAACGGCATTCAGTAACTCTAGTATCAACAATAAAACTTTGAAAAAATTGTTGGAGCGGAAAAAAGTTCCAACTTCATAAAAACAGGATTTTAGTGATCCTGATATTGTAAGACAAACTAAACGTTATATGCAATGCGCTACATATACCACAGTCATCAAATACGTAAGTTCAAACAAGATTTTTCATAAATCAGTAAAAAACGCTTAATTTGTTTATTCTTTATCCAGTCATTGGTTATTATAACTGAGGAAATCGACAAATGGCTGAAGATGAAGGGAACGGCTATGTTGACATAAGTAACGACACCAGTGACGTTATGTGGATGAAAGTGGCCTTGATGGCAACCAGTCGTGCTGAAGTAACGAAGCATACTGAGGGAACGCCCAATGTTGGCTGTGTAATTCGTCGCTCAAGAGACCGTGGAGCTCCAGCAGTGCTAGCAGTTGGCTGGAATGGGTTCCTGCCAGGTTTAACTGAACAACAACTTGACCGACTCAAAGCCGATTTCTCCACTGACGGGCAGATGGGTGGAGAACTTGCTCTTCATGCTGCGGCAAACGCTCTACAGTACTGCTCTGAAGACCCTTTGAATGCTACCGTTTACGTCACTCACGTGCCGTGCAAAGCCTGTACAAAACAACTTATTGCACGAAGAGTTAGGCGTGTTTATTACATGTATTGGATAAAAAAGTTTGACACCTCAATAAAACTGTTTCAGGAAATGGACATTACTTGTATAGCCTTTGGAAAGCGCGAGGAGGTACTGAAAGATTTTAGCCACGATTTCGTTACACGCTATAGCATTACACAAGGAACTGAAAAGGACAGAGCCCCAAAAGACTCTCCTTTCTTTATTAACTCAAGGGACAGAGAGACCATCGCACAGAAAGCCGCGACATGTAAAAGGACCTTTTACGAAAAATCGCACGGCTTAGAACAAAAAAAGAACTAAGGAATAAAAGAGCGGGTCCTTGCTAACCAACCAGCCCCGGCATAGTGTTCCACGATTGTCACCCTGTGGGACACCTTTCTGACAAAATTGTCAGCCGCAGCAATACTCTCCACGTACAACAATTCTCTACTGACGTTGATGTTAGTAATCGTTGTACAATTTTGAAAACTTTGATAGTTTGGTCAAAAGAATGTTATAATTAACAAGATTAAAAAACCTTCAAAAACTACTAGCCGGTTGTCAACTATACCTCTGCGGTCTAGAATCTTGACCAGTGGCGGTGAACTAACCGCTCAAGCAACTGTATTGTGCATGAACAACCGCATGAACAACCGCCGGAGACGCCAACTTGTAGGGGTTCTGGGTTCTGGGGAGTTCTCCGTTAGAAAATTTTGAAATCTTGAAGCTCGGAAATGCTACTTTCAGCATTCTCGACGAGATATCAAAACAATAAACGTGCATCAACCGTAAAATGACAGATATTCTACTTTTTATTTGTTACTTGATACATATATAACTTAATACAAATATCCCAGCCTTACTTATATTCCGGCCTTATTGCGTACCCTCAAGTATTCTCTCTTGCTAATGCAAAATCGCCTGGGAGCCAAAGGGCGATACGATTTTCCTAACTCGTCCCTAGTCGTCTCTCGTTTTTATTCACAAGCTGAATTGTGAGAATACTAAGGGAAAAGAGCAAGTTGATAGGCTGAAGTCAATTTCCTGGAACAGTGCGTGTAAAGTAACAGCAAGGGAATACAACAAGTTCAACGGCTGAAGTCAGCAGTAGTAAATTTGCCGAAATTCCTTTCACGATTTTCTTTCAGGGATACAAATGAACTTGCCACAGAAACTAAACAAAGCTTATCAAATCTATCTTAAAGTTTATGTGTGTTCAAAATCGCGAGATGGTTGAGCAGTGCTTTTGTTTTGTTTTTCCATCTGTTAATTTTCCTTTTTTATGTTTTATGGGCTTTTTAATTGTTTTTAATTTTTTTTGCTTGAAATGGGGGGGGGGGGGGTCGGGGGCTGGGGGCCCCTTACCTTATCTAAATGGAGGACAACAGGATATCATTAGAGGTAAAAACACGAATTACTCAATAACAAAACAAAGATTCAGAGGAAGACAAAAACTAACCTCGAAATAATTTGCTTTCTGTTATTTGGGTGACTGAAAAATACTCGATCTCTCTGCACGCGAAAGATGCGATGGAATCCTGGCAATTTTAGCGCAAAGCATCATGGGATACTTTATTAACCTTCTTTGCTCCCCAGGTTACAAACGGGAGGTTGTTCGCACTGCACGTGCGACTCTGTCAGATTGTGAACGCGTGATAAACCGAATATGTCCTGTTATAACTGTCATCAAAGCGGTAGCCCGCGTGGCAGGCGTTAAAAGGGGAAGGGGAAGGATGAATTTCTGACGCCTACCACGCAGGCTATAAAAGCGGAGATTTGTTCTGGCTGTCAGCATGCATTCTATTGCCCAAGAGACTGCCAGAGGAACCATTGGAAGAGACACAAGGTCATGAACTGCATTCTGCCGAATTCAAGTTTACACGGCTTGTTCGACGCGTGTGAGCTGTACGTCATGCCAGTGCCGTCAGAACGCTGTGACTATGGCATCGATAATTTGCATATGTACCATAGGAATGTTCCAGCTAAAGGTTCCAGCTGATGTGGAGAGCATTTTACTTGGTACATACCAAGCTATCGAGACGTCTTGCGGTCGGAATGTGGGGACCGAACAGAAGCACTTCTGTATCTGCCTGCTGAATGAATAGGTAGTCAGGCACAAGTTTATTAATACATTTGTTCATCATCACTGCATCGTTCAAGTAAATTCTGTCATTAACAGGGAGCCAATTTAGCGATTTGATAGCTTGTGAGATGTGATCAAACTTTTTGAGGCCAAGAACAACACGGGCGGCAACATTCTGCACTAACTGAAGTTTGTTGATGTTATGTTTACTAGTATCTGACCAAACAGTTGAGCAATAATATAACTTACTAAAAACGAAAGAGCTCATAAGGAGAAGTATTGTTTTCTTATCTAGCAAGTGTTTTATTCTATTGATTTGTACGAGTTTATGTAGGCAAGTAGAGACTGTTTTAGCAATGTGTTCATTGTAAGTTAGTGATTGGTCAATATAAATGCCGAGATCTTTAGCAACAGTAGAGGGTATAATTTCTTTTCCAAGCATCCGAACAGATGCTGTGGACAGCTTATTGAGGAGTTGAGAATCAGTGAAAGGTTCCGGCAATTCTGCTTTTTTACAAAAAGATCAACTCTGCTACTTGAAAAGGGCAGAAAAACTAACTTTCTGCATCTATTTTTCATAGAACAACATGCAAAATTGTTACCTTTTTGTTAATGCTAGTCGATCAGGTGAAAAGTTTAAAAAAGGTACCTTTTTAGAAAAAAAAGGCGGGTATTTGAAGCTCTCGGGTGAAAATATTTTAACGTTAATATTGTCCGCTTTTCATCCATTCTCACTTTACCAAACAAAACTTTAAAGCGCGAAAAAGGTACCCTTTTTTCAGTTTGAAGCAATCTCTTCAAAAGCGCGAAAAAGGTACCTTTCTTGCGGTTTAGAAATGTTCCTATCAAAAGAGCAAAAAAGGTACCTTTTTTGCGGTTGGAAGCGACGTTCTCATAAGTGCGAAAAAGGAACATTAAAATTAAATGACGTTTCAATTAAAATCCTACTGATCGACAGATGTCAAGCAACCGTTGGCGCCCCTAACGAACCCTTCACTGATTGTTGAGGTATACTGATCATTAAAACTTTTGTCTTATCAGGATTTATCAATAAAGAGTTTTGGCAACATCATCTGGAGACTTGTTCCAGGTCTGCACTTAGATTGTGAATTGAAGTGCACATGTTAGACGAGGGAAAGGACAGGTACAGCTTAGAATCATCAACATAACAAGCCGATTTACAGTAAGTAGGGACAGACAACAGGTCATTTACATGAATAGTAAACAGGACTGGACCCAATACTGATCCCTGAGGGACTCCATATAACACTAGAGCTGAGATCTTTTTATCATAAATTGCCTGCAAAAGCTCGTCTGTAACACATAAAAGGGCAGTCTCAATTGAGTAAAGCTTTCGGTTACCACTTGGAGTTTTAGCTAATATCTTATTTGCTGTTAAATAGTCGACAAATTGTCCATGGGCCAATCGTTCAGATACGTAATACCTTTAAAAGGATAGGCAGTAGCGAAATAGGTCGATTATTGCACGGATCTTCAGAATTACCCGACTTTAAAATAGGAGTTACCTCGGCAATTTTCCATGCCCTTGCAAACGTTCCAGTGAAAAGAGTAGTTCATAATACTAGTGATTGACGGAAGAATTACTGGTAGACTACCCTTGAGTACACGTGCAGATACTCTGTCGTAGCCAAGTGCTTTGTTTGAAGAGAAGCCTTTAATGACACGCTGAACATCCTTGTCTAACACCGAATGAAACTGAAAAGCTTCTGAGCACTGATCAGGTAAGGGTTCCACAGCTGACGAAGCAGGATGGATATCAAAATTATGTTCAATTGCGAGGTCACGAGCTTTCTGGGCAGTCACACTCCCCACTGACGTAAAGTATTCGTTGAATTTATTAGCCAGAGCGGTTGGATTTTCAGTTATAAATGGACGATTCCGACTTTTCCTTGGTAAACAATTATTGATGATCGTCCAGATTGCATTGGTGTTTCCTTTACTCTTTTGTCAGGAATGCGTTACAGCGACGTGGAGATGCATGTCCGCGTTATTTCTCTGACTGGGTGCACTACAGACTGATCATTTGGCCCACAAGATTGTTGTTAAGAGAAGAGGAAGGGCTTACAGCACGCGATATTGCATGAATGAGAGAGGAAATCTACCTCACTTACTATGAGTAGGAACAAACTTTCCTCCTCGTTGTCCTCGTTGTGTTAACATAGAACATTTTTTAAAAAGTTACTGTTTAGGGTTCAAAGCGAGGATATGCCGTATCACTCTTTTTTAAAACTCACTTTGCTGCTGGTTGGAAAACTGAAGAAATTAAACGTAAGTTTCAACCCAACTGAACCCGTTGAAAAGATGCGTTCCAAAATAGATTTTTCAGATCCCGGCAGGCAGCTTACGAGAAACACGAAGGATGTCCCTTTCATGAAATATTGTAGCCGACACTTAAATTACTGTTGCAGTTTTTGACATTAACCCTCTACGTCCCAACAGTGAGCAACTTTGATAATTATTTGTATGTGGATGTTGTAGTGTATTTTTTATCTCAGGTAATTTTTCTTTTTCTTTTGTTTCAACTTCATTAAACATACGTTAATTGCCATACCCAAAAACAAAAGAATTACAAAAATTACCTGAGATAAAAAATTAACTGCAACATGGATATTGGGGCTTAATTGGTTAACGATACAGTTTTTTAAAATGTATTTAAGGGAATTAAACACCGAGTTGTTGTAAAATGTAAAAGCATTTCCATCTATACTGTAAAGTGTGTTCTGCAAATTATTATTAAAATTTTTTTCTGAAAAGGAATATACCAAGACACTCACACTGTGCTTAGTAAGGGTTTGTTACATTTGACTATTGTTCTCTGATTGATTATAATAAATACTTGTCGAGTTTTTTTTTTTTTTTTTTTTTTTTTTGGGGGGGGGGGAAGGGGGGAGCAAGACTGTTTATCCTCTAAGGAGCTGTTGTTTAGTCCCTATAACTGCCTATATGGGGTGGCTCCGCCCAAAAGGGGTACATTTTTCAGGCTTCAGATATATGAAAGGGTAGGGATTGCACCAGTTGAAGTATACAGAAGAGGTGGGAAATCTGTCATTTTGGTCTATAAAAGGCACAACGGGGTTAGGAGATGCATTTTGTGGCTGTGAAAAGTCGAGAAAACGCTCTAGTTTTGGGATTTATCCATATTTTAAATACAGTGCAGCTACCTGATAGAAATATACAAAACGGTACCTTTTCTGTCAAAAATGGTATATGAAAGGGTTAGGTTTTGACCTAGGGGCAGAACCTCCTTGTATAAAATTTTGTCAGGAGCCGATTTTGTTGAGTACCCCTCAAACAAACTCTGCATTTTTACATTCCCGTAAGCGGCCAGCTCCAGTTAGACACCTTTTTAGCGTCCTGAGGGTGTCCACTCATAAGAGCTTACACTGTTTAGAGATCAGATATAGGTAGGGCATGATCGCAGGCTACAAGACAATCAGCTTCCATTTAACCACCCACCTAAGTCAACTTATTATAAATTGAACTCATTATCTGCCTTCTCATTGGCTAAGAGCCTAAAGTTAATTTTGGAAATCAGTGCAACCTGCAGATTAGTCATTGTCTGCTAGCAGACAACTGACTTGTCTGTAGAAGTCAAACTGTGTTCTATGTGACAGTGTGTCATTACTTTCTACGACAGTGGGTTCTTCAAAGCAATCTATAATAAAAAATTTTTATTAGATTTGGCTTTTACAATATCCAGATCGATGGAGGTCTTCGTGAGTGTTATCAGCCTCTGTCTTTAACCTTGGGCTCCTAACACTTTCTTCAACCTGATCTAATTAACCAAACCTAATAAACAATAATGTTTATTAGTAGAGCGGAGATCTTCTGATTATCATGCTAGCGGTTATTGCATTATTGGGCTGTGGGCACCATCCCCCTTCATCCTTCCACATCAATTTAAATCGGGCCTTAAAGAACCCAAAGAAAAGCAAATAGTTCCCAGTGGTGTGTTCCATCCTTAGGTAAATTACCCATGGGTTTGAAAGTTGGGGGTGGTACAAGGCGTGTGTTCCATCTTAAATTAAGCAGGTATTAAGACAAATTGCCTAGCCAATCAATCTATCCTCCACCTCTAACGTAACATTGGATGGAAATACTAACAAGATGAGAGTAACAAAAAGGGGGGTCATGAGGAAAATGACCCTCCCTTGTATACTTGTCACTCAGATAAAAGAGAAATATTTAAATGGAATCACTACCCTTGAATGAACCACATATGGCCATTTAAAGAACGCAGTGCTAATTTGACAACCGGAGATCAAGACCTCACATTGCTACCCAAAGGTTTTTACAGAACATACATAAATTATGTGTTTTGTTCAGTGTAAATAGTTAACTTTTAAGTACCAACAATGACCAATCTCAGTTTTCGTCCAACAAAGTTACAATCTCAATACATAATCATAAGGAAAGGTTTACATCACAGTTGAGTAAAGTAAACTCAAACTTTAGCTTTCAGTAAAAATAATTCCGTAGAATGATGCTGTATATACTCAATAAATAACAGAAAAATGAATCGAGGATATTTTATTCAAGTGCACCCATGGGCAAAGTACTAATAGAGTCATTAGGGATGAGCTTTGTCCATTCCAAAAAATACATATCTTGTTAGAAAGGCTTTTTTTTAATAGTTAAGTTTATTAACTACCTATTCACTGTGCATGATAACATGCCATGGAAACTGCGTGTATAATTTTTTAAATAATTATTCAGTTATTATTATTGTAATTACTCTTATTATTATTATTATTATTATTATTATTATTATTATTAATTTTTTTCTTTTTTTTTTTTTTATTTAAAAATTGTCGTAAAATGACTATCTAAAAACTACTAATAACAATTATAAAAGGCATCAAGAAGTTAATAAAAAAAATAAAACTATCTAAAAATAATCCAAACTGATAAAAAAGTTACTACTTAAATTCTGGCTTGCGCACTTTCCGAGTTACTTAGTACAAAAGCTTATTCGAATGATGAACATTGCATGACAAGAGAACAGAGACATGATTGTTGTTAGTAGGTCACCCTGTGTTTTTTCATAGGGCATAATCTCAGGTTTATTAACATCAGTTTCTGTTACCATAAACTTGAACTTTTAATCGATCTTTTCTTGTGGAAAGCGGACCTTCAGGGGATGGTTATCACAATGTTTGACTTTTCCTAAAATCGCTTTATCCTGTTTGTGCAGTAGACATCTAATTTTTAATGGGACTGATATAAAAGGTAATTTATGGCATCGGTCTTAAAATTGCTGGAAAACACTAAGATCCGTGTCGGAGGCATCATGAAAAGATAACCCGTGAGCTAAGTTAGAGAGTACGATGCTATAGAAAAGGCAATCAATTTCCATCTGGCTGTTAGACATTTGTTGGTCTTGCACAGTTGCAGAGAACTTACAGTCATTCTGAAAGGTCAAACCTAATAATTCAAGAGTGGCATGTTAAACAGGAAAGGATTTGGAGCTCCCTTTCTTTTTGATTACAAGTTCTTTACACTTGTTAGGGTTACACTTCTAAGAATTACAGTTCGCCAAGGTCAAAAACTCCTCCACTAACCCACTTGACGAATCTCTGCCCACACTGGTGCGACAATAGTAGAGCCATCTACATACTTATAAAGCGCGGGAGTGGAACCAAGAGAGAATGATCTCTCGGTGAACTGACTTGATTGATTACAAGGTTATTCAGGAACACGTTGAATCGACAGGGGCAGCTAAATATGACTGAGAATTGCTGTAAAAACCTCAGCATTTTCCTTCTACACCCAAAAGGGAATGCCATTAGGACCCGTGGCCGTTCGTTTGAGATTTGTTAGATTGCTATGGTGTCATGAATTTCCTCTCGAACGCAATAGGCTACTTCCGAGTTCCAAAAACCCCTCACTTTCAAAATGAGGCCATTTTCGAAGTTTAGCCAGAGATTGCTTAGCCACACTTCCAAAAGGAGACATGAAAGCCGAGATCGCCGAATTACAACCCGGGATTGTATTGTTTGTTATGAACATCGCAATTGCGACAAGTTTTTAATCTCATGCGGTAAAGTTCTTCGATGCAGCAAATCAACTTCACTGTTACAGCGTTAATTCCCTGCGGGACGTGGGAGTAACCAATTCGGCGACACAGTTCAGATACTGAACTGATTTCTCGCAAGGAAATGAGGTTGCTTGCTTGTATGACCAGGGGTCCGTCTAGGGAGCCTTATCAAACCCGTAAGCACAGTTTATTTCATATTATCTACTTTAAGAACGGACCTCTGGAGCCAGGGTAAGTGCACAACCTTTCTTATGAAAATGAGTTTTATTTGCATGAGAATGATAAATCGTTTCCACATCAAAGGCTGAACACTTAACCTCGTTTTGATACAGAGAACCGGAGGAATTGGGAAAAGGCCTATTGGGCACCTGGTAGTCCTCCAAGAAACATGGGTATCGACGGAGCTCATTGGCCGGTTGGCGTACGTGTGTTCATGCTTGATTGAAGTGAATACCGTCCTAGATGTTATTGTTTGAGTCTCTTAATTTAAATTCATGCCTACCCGCAGATCACTTAGCACTATTCAAGAGTTCCGTAAAGCTGTATTTAACGTATTTAAGATAATCCAACGCTAGTGTTAAGATACCTTTTAAAGATAAGGTTTTAACAGGTGCGCTTGTAGAGCAAACGGCTATTACCAATTGACGCAGGAAACTCTAAAAAGAGAAACGGAAATCAAATACAACAAGACTTTAGTGCCCTGGTCAGGGAGAGAAAAATGAATTGCAACACGTTTTTTCTTAATCTTGACTCACTTTTCGACATCTCAACAAACTATTTCGTACGAAAAAATAATGAAGGCGTCAAAATTGAAAGTAACTGATTTGAGCTCTACTAAGCTTGTGCCAGCGTTCACCTAATATGGACAAAAGTAAGTGGGTAATTTGCATTTGTTATTTCTATAATTGAAAGTTATTTTCTAGCTTAACACTGCTACGTGTTGAGGCAAGTTTGCTGTGCGCCTTATAAGTTTTTCACGCAGACATGGGCATACAGTAGTTTCCGCGTCGTAAAAGAGACTGCAAAGTCAATCAGTATCATTTCATCCAGGAGTTAGAATACCCGCAATTCGTCACTACTAGCCAACATCTGTAAGTACCAACTTCATGGCGTATATCCTTCGTTTGTATGTTCTAAATAAGTTTACGGAGCAGAAAAGACAGTTTTGCGCCTAAAATCAGTAGTTGATAGACTTCTATAATTTCTGAAACTCTATGTTGATACTGAATTTCCTGCTAACGAGCCATGTCATTTACAAAGCCGTTTTATCGGTGCAGTCGAATCTTTTTCATGCGCAAACAGCATATTGTTCAAAAAGAAACACGGAGAGAGAGCTAAGTATTTCGGTCATTGTCGTTATTGCTGTCTTATTTCCTTTGAGTTAGTATTACTTTTTAAATTTTAGTAAATTCTGTGTTCAATTTCGGTTTGTCCTCTTCGTGCTTCGAAAGCTGACGCGAGATATTTGGTTTCGATTTTGTTGTTTAATCAATGTTCCGTCGCAGTCTGATGTTTCTGAAGAAAAATTTCCATCCAATCTTTCAGTAGCAGATCCCTTGGCAGTTCCATGTCTTGATATCGTATCGGTGGCTTGAATGATCAGTACGTTCATGTACAGTTATAATAACTAAATGAAGTTTGTAAATCTGGTACGATGTGGCTTATTTTCTTTGAGTTATTGTCAGGTTGTAATTTCATTTCAGTTTCCATTTGATTTCAATGCCAGCAGCCAGAATTTAATGTTAGGATTCCCTTTTCTTTTCGCGAGCTGTTATCAAAGCATAAATGACAGCTATGTCAAGAAAAATTAAATAAGCCATTTCACTTCTTTGCTCCTCGCAATAAAATATCGGTTGGTATTCCTCAAACTGACATGTCACTGGACCCCTTTTCGTGTTATTTTAGGGACAGCCCAGGCAGTCTTTTTAAATTCCAACTCATTTCTTGGGTATGAGCAAGTATCGCTCTGAGGGTCATTTCGTTTGTCGTCTCTTGTTTTTCTCGTCACGTTTATTCCGCTTTTGGCCTGTTTTATTGCGGTAAAAGAATACGAAGTTTATTTCTTTAGCGATGATTTTAACAACGTTAATAGTGAGTGCTGTTTGGGAAGTTTAACCGGCGGTTACTAGTGGTTAAATCATTTGATGTAACCTGATTTCCGCAACAGTCCATACATTATGCAACCATGCAGTAATCCTCGATTCGAAAAAATGTATGCGTATTAAATGTACGCGGTTGTGCGGAAATGATGTCCTATTTAGTGTTTGCATTCTTTTTCCCTGCCTTCGTCTCTCGGCACACGTTTTTAACATGAGGTAGGGCATAAATTGTCGGTCCTTGAAGCCGATCTTTGCAAACGGTAACTCTTTGAGAAAGATTTCGACAAAAGTTAAACTCGGATATTGGTTATGCACAGCGTTTCATCTTCGCTAAAAATACCTTAAAATACATGTTTTTTTAAGTGCAGGTTTGGGCTTGTATTCAGAAAACATGCACTTGTAATGTACTGGTATGGTTACTAAGCCGACATCGATTATTATTTAGAACAAAACAAAAAGATGACTGTCAGGAAATATAGCAAGGACAGAGGAAAGAAACGAATCAAATATAAAGTATTTGCTCCCAGAAAATTCAGATCACTTTTCTAGAATCGGTCCCTTTCAAATATGGCCTTTTCAGAGAGAAGTCGAGAGAGAGAGAGGGAGAGAGAGAGACATCATTATCACAAATTGGGCGAATGCCACTCAATGTAGTTTATCCAGGAAATATTTGTCTGATTCAAAGGACAAAATTAGTGATTCAGAGGTCTTTCTTTCTGGTCATAACATAAAGGCGTATAAAAGACAGAAAAACTTAGTTACTCTTGTCTCAGACTGACAGGCTTTGGTATCCGCTTGCCAGTCCTTTGTTTTGCAGTGCGCAACGCTACTGCGCATCATCTTTTCAAAGTGACAGTAGCCGCTACACGCTGTTTCCGAAGTTTAAAAGAGCTTTTACAGACGAAGTGATTAAGAAACACGCTGTATGGGGAGCTTTTAACCTGGGCGATAGATCAGAAGGTGCCATTATGCAGGTGAAAGTTCTTCGCAGATGCGCCAAATAAGTGTGACTTGTGAATACGGAGATCACTTTGTAAGAAATCATGGAGGACATCCGGTTCCAGTATTCGACATGTTACAAGTAATCAAATCTCCGCTTGAAAAATCTATTTTTCTAATTTGGCCAAACACTAGCCGTGGTGAAATTAAGACTCATCAAGCCAGCAGTTCACATGAAAGACCTTATTTTTGATGTAAACACAACCTTACTGCAGGTACACGAGAGGGGGGGTCTATTGTTGTTTTACTGGTCGTTACAAGCCACCACAAATCTTCTTGACCGAGGGTTTTTAGTTTGCCTGAACATAACTCGTTTGTTAAACGGTAGATAGATAAATAAATATAAATATGATATATATATAAACATGATAGATAAAAAGGGAAATATATGACTGCAAAAATAAGACAAAGGCACTAGCAAAAGTATAAGATGATTTTTTGAAACGATAATTAATACAGTCTTAATAGCCCACACCGTCATTTTGTAAAGTGACATTAATTAAAAAGGCTTAATGCAAGCTTTGCCAGCTTTCGTCCTGAGGGTCATTTGCAATTAACATTCTTGCTGTACTGACGTCGCGTTTGTACCGGCTTGCGCATGCCGAAAAAGCGGATATAATGTGCTACATCAGAAGCTTTATATATGTATACTTCTGGCTACATGCATTATAAAGTTTGTATTTCAGAGCGCTGCCCAATTTATTTGAGAAAAATTTCGATCAATACCTCGACCCTACAGATTGATTTTGTGCACTAGTGTAGATTCATTCAAGTGACACTGAAGCTGCAAAGAAAACACAACAAGCCCTCTCTATAAATAACTCATTATGTATTATTAAGTGCAGGTTGAGGCTTGTATTAAGAAAGTATGCATTTATCATGACCAAGCATAAATCCGCGCATAATAAGTACGGATAATTAGTGCATTACAGACTTAATTTGCCAGCAGAACCCAAATTACTTCACAAAATGAGACAGCAAACTGATCCTTACGTGAGGTCTTACGTTAAAGAAAGGACGTAGAAAATCTTGAAAATAAGGGAGTTTTTGGGATCTCAAAGCAACTCAATCTGGTATAGCTTGGATAATTTTCTGTCTGTGATTTTTAACCGAATAGTGAAATCTATTTGATTCAAAGTCAGAATTAGGGGTTTAGTTTCAAGGACTAAGTAGCTAAAAGGGGAGAAAAGTGCCTACGTAAGGAGGTCTTTTACTTTTTTTGCGTTTTGCGAAATAAAGAACGTCTTGAAACTTTTCTTTAGTTATTCACGTCGGTCACAGACGGCTTGCTTTCAATTCAATTTCAATAATGAACAGTTTATTATGTTTATTATGTTTATTATGCTCACCGCGTTTATTTTCATAACAGCCCAAACCGTGTTTCTGAATTCTAAACTTTTACCTTATCTGAACATGTATTTTGTTTTAAAAGGTTCTGAATAAACCTTTTGACATCTCAGATAATGCACACTGTTTTGAGGGTTTGAGCGAAAATAAGTATGAAGGGGGGGGGGATGGGGGGGCTTATATAAGCTATACAGGTATTTGCCGCTCCAAAGGGTATGGTTTTTGCGTCGTTTCGGTCTGAAAACGGGTATAGATTTTCTCCATTTTTGTTTTAGTTTTCGAGGGAACTACGGGAGTGTATGAACTTATTTTTCATCTCAGTTTCAAATGAATAAAATAGAAAGAGTAACTGTGAGAATTCAAAATGGCTTTTAAGAAATCCGTTTGTTGGCCTTCTAATCTAGGCAATCATAGCCTTATTCCTTAGGGGGTAGTCCTGAAAACGGGTACGGATTTTAGAGGCTGGGTCTGAACACGGGTGTGGAAAATGACATATTTTGGTCTGAAATAGGGTCAGGATTTAGAGGAATAGGAAAACCCCCAGGGGTCATTTCTAATTTAAACCCTTGTTGCGATCATCACATTTATGCCGCTCTCAACTTGTTTTGTTGTTATAAAAGATACGAGGTGTTGTACTACAGAACACGATTTCCGAGCTGATATTAACGTTGTTTGCTGTGATCACTGTTTATGGAATTTCAGCCGCTCCTCCCATATATTAGTTATGATGCACTACTCGGTGGAGTCAGAAAATGTATGCGTATTAAATTCTGGGGTTGTGCGAAAATAAAGCCAGTAACTACGTATACCTCTATATACCTTAGCTTGTATTCTTTTTTATCATCTCTCGTCTCTTACCACATGTTTGAAAACGAGAGCCACGACATTTATCGTCCCTCCAGTCGGTTTTTGCTATCAATAACACTTCCAGAATGATTTCGATATATATTTCCCGATTCAATTATAATGCAAGCCGACATGGAATGCCGCAAAACTTTATGCTTTTAGTAAAAGTACATCTAGAACTGACCTTCTCCCAGTATGTTGTAATCGGAAGGCAATATCTTCCCTCTAACCAGCCATTGCAGTCCATGAGCTCCTTTAGAAAGTTTTCCATTAGTACCTTGGTTATTTAATACCTTAATCTAATTCATGAAGTATGCGTTTTCAGTTCACTCTGTGAGTGACCTTAGTTGTGCGTGACAAGCTTAGATTCACGCGATGATAATAGAATCTGTGTAATTCCGTAAACTAATGTATGCCATTTGACTGAACCCCGACTTGTGTTAATTGTATGCTTTGGAGCTCCAGGGAAGTAGCAAATTGCACGGATGGGACTTGTTTAGCATGCTGCAGCTAGATATTTGTCTAATACTGCAACAGAATGACTAACATATCTGGGAGTAAGATCACGATCAACTTTATACCCATCTTTATATAGAGAGCTACCTGCTGTCATCCGCGATGCTAAAAGATGTGAACGTCTATAATGCACAATTCTTTCAATAAGGCTGCCGCTATTTTGTCCTGTGCACCCTGCAGGCTTAAATGTCTCAAAATATCTGGCGTTGCCTCGAAACTGCTTGAGAATAAGTCTTTAAAAATAAAGGGCCCAAAAATCAAGCCATGTGAGACAAATGGTCTGTCAGTGAGAGGTATCCCCAATTAGAACATTTCGCTGCTGACGCTTGTACCATTTCAAAAATAAGCCATAAACAACACCCATACATAGTTTGGTCTAAAGGATGTCACAATCAACAAGAATAAAAACCTTAAAGAAATCAATGGCCTTTCGTCAATCCGACCTCTGTTGTCTAGAACCTAGACTAGTTGCAGTGAACTCTCGGCAATGAAATAAAACTTTGAGAAACTGCTGTACTTGATCTTCCTTGAAAGAATCTGCAGTGGGAATCATATATATAATCAAACCAAACCCCGGTTACAATATCCTTCAGTTTACATTTCTCAACTGTTTTTCCTTCATTAACACGTGTATTTCGAAAACACTCTACTTACAAACCAAACACTTTTACCCTGCTTCAAAACGGAAATAGGAGTTTCATCAAGTTTCAATCACAAGTGGTATCTGAATGTCTTAAAACCTGATAAAATATGAACAAAATGTATGAAAGGTGTGCTCATTGCTAGCTTCAAAAAATTTCCTGAGGGTCTCGTTAGTCTTGTATTGCTTCTAAGGATTTCTGAATATTTTCCCTGTGAGGATTGAAGCTGGGATGTGGCAGCTGTGTTTTACCGGATTACAAGACAAAAACAATCTAAAGTCCAGTCTACTCTGCAGCCTTAAATGCAGGCTTTAACATGTGGTACAGTACGTACTTAGTGGTTTGATCTTATCTTTGCAATCGTACCCAGTTTGTCAACATCAATGAATCATATTCAAATTAGCGTGTCCTGTCAGTTGGTGTGCCTCAAGGGTGTATTTGGGGACTGTATTATACCTCATGCATACATCTCCTCTCAGTGATATTATTAAGAGTTATAATATAATATCCATTACCTATCATCCGTATGCTGATGATAGTCAGGTTTACGTTGCTTTTAAAACAAATGATGCATCCTCGATCAAAAACCGGATTGAAAGCTCCGTTGGTAATATTTGTCGTTGGATGAATCGCAATGATCTTAGTGAACGAACATAAAATTGAAGTTGTGCTCATCTCTTCGAAATTCGTGATGACCCTTCTCTGGATTACGTGAACATTGGAAATGAAAGGATTTCCTCATCTGATAAAACCATAAGCTTAACAGTGAGATAAAAGGAAAACTAATTTGACAAACTCCGTTCCAAAAACTAGGACTTAATACGCACGGATGGTTACTAAATTAGTTATTATCATCCAACAGCATGCAAAAAGCAATCGCAATCTTGATTTATAGGATTTTCCTTTGGAAAAGAAGAATTGGTCAACTGTCCCAGCTAGAAACGAACCAAAATTAGTCATTTGATACGATAAATAATTAGAAATTATCGTTAAAATAGGTGAAAGATAAAATAAAAGATTGAGCCCCAACTAGGACCCAAGTAGAAAGCAGGCTTTTTTTAGTGAAGTGTATACTCTGACGTAGACGAAAAAACACGTACAACATCCATAAACTTGTTAAATTAACTGGGTTTGTTTTATCCTATTGGCCTAAGCGTTTCCAATATTGCCCCATTTAGAGCCTGTTTACTTGGTTGTGGGGGACCCCAGGTAGGTGAGGTAACATGTGGCGGGTCACCCCACCTGTCATGTAAACGTGATCAAATTAAAATGAGCTATTTTTCCTAGCGGAGCGAGGTGTATAATCTCGTCGCGCACGAAGCGCGTACACCGCTCGTGACTCCCACGAGGATCTCAAGGCGAGCGCGATCATCTCTTTGCTATAAATCTATCTAGTTTGGGTGGTGTTTGCCTCGACGTCATTGCAGTGTTGTTTTCCAGGCAACCAATAGGCTTGGCTACGCCATTTAAAATACCTCAGTTATAAAATACGTAAGTTCAAAAAAAACTTTTCATAAATCTGCGAAAAACGCTTGATCTGTTTATTCTTTGGAAATGGATGAGGATGAAAGTAACGGCTATGTCGACATAAGTAACGACAATAGCGACGTTATGTGGATGAAAATGGCCTTGATGCTTCCTCGTACCCAGACGTCTCTCTCTCGATGAAAATGTGCGCGCATAGGAAGGCGGAAAGGAGACAACGGGCGAGACGCGCTTCGCTTGCCATCTGTACCCTTCCCATGGCCCCTTGCGGTTCATCACCAGTCACTCGCGTTTCGCGCTCTTCTCTACGATGTGAAAAACGAAGCGCCTGAGGAGGAGGCTGGCCTTGATGGCAGCCAGGCGTGCTGAAGTAACAAAGTATCCTGAGGGAAAGCCCAGTGTTAGATTCGGATACGGATTATTATCTGTTGCTCCTTACGGTGATTGCAACCACTGATACGGTGGTAAAGTTAGTATAAAAAAGAGCGGAGCAGAAAAAAGTTCCAACTTCGCAAAAACAGGATTTTGGTGATTTTTGCTCTTTATTAAATTCGTTTTGGAAGTCCTGGGATCTTAAGAAAAACTGAACGTAATATCCAATGCGCTACATATCAATACGTAAGTTCAAAAAAGAGTTTTCATGAATCAGTGAAAAACGCTTATATTGTTTATTCTTTATTCAGTCATTAGTCATTATAATTGAGGAAATGGCTGAGATGGCTGAAGATGAAAGGAACGGCTATGTTGACATAAGTAACGCCACTAGTGACGTTATGTGGATGAAAATGGCCTTGATGGCAGGCAGTCGAGCTGAAGTAACGAAGTATGCTGAGGGAAAGCCCAGCGTTGGCTGTGTAATTCGTCGATCAAGAGACCGTGGAGCTCCGGCAGTGCTAGCAGTTGGCTGGAATGGCTTCCTGCCAGGTTTAACTGAACAGCAACTTGAAAGACTCAAAGCCGAACGCTTCAAAGAAAAGCAGATGACTGGAGATCTTGCTCTTCATGCTGAGGCAAACGCCCTACAGTACTGCTCTGAAGACCCTTTGATGGCCACCGTTTACGTCACTCACGTGCCGTGCACAGCCTGCACAAAACAACTTATTGCACGAAGAGTTAGGCGTGTTTATTACCTGTATTGGATGACAGCTTCTGAAACCTCAATAAAACTATTTGAGGAAATGGACATCACTTGTTCAGCCTTTGGAAAGCGCATGGAGGTACTGAGAGATTTTAGCCCAGATTTCCTTACACGCCATAGCATTGCACGAGGAAGTACTGAAAAGCACAGAGTCCCAGAAAACTGTCCTTTCTTTATTAACACAAGAGACAGAGAGACCATCGCATAGAAAGTTGGACATGCACATGGACCTTTTACAAATCATCGCACGGCTTAAAATAAAATATAAAGTGAGGAATAAAAGCGCGGGTACTAGCTAACCAACGATTGGCATCTGGCAACCGTGATTTACCAGATTACTAGATGATACAAGACAAGAGCCCTCTAAAGATTTATTGCGGAACTACATATTTAGATATTAAAATAAAATATGCAATGGTCTATGAACAAGTAAAGGAGAATATTCCCGGTAAAAATGGCATAAAATGTATAACTGGAGATAAAAGCAAGTAAGCTCAGTAAACAACAACTACCATTGGAAAGCGGCGTACGTTAAGACTACGTGAACATTTCTTTTGTCTGTCCTTTCCTGCGAGAAATTAATAAAATGATGTTTTGCCAGCAAATTTCATTCGTACGCTCGACAGTGGAGTTACCCTGGGTTTCAGAGAATATTTTTTTCTAACTGAGACTGATGGTTCGCGGCGAAGCTGCGTTAACGAGGCGCGAAGCGCAGAAGAGAAAAAAATAACCTCTGCATGGTCACAGGAGTTGCAAGTTTCATTTCCATGCAATTTCCGGATCAACAGAAACAAAGAGATGATCTGTGTGATTTCACCCGGAGTTCTTCTACAAAATGCTCTCAAAGGGGATGGGACGTCTTGTTTACAGATATTAAAGATTGACAAATTGCCTGGAAAAGCCGTTAACAGTCTTATCCAAGGATTTACCGCTGTGATTCACTATATAACGGCACGTTTACATTCTTGTATCATTTCTAACTATTACCAATTTTTATAGACATATATTTTGAAAGCTTTCCTTGTTTGTTCGTCCAGTAACCGAAGCACTATAAGTACATCCGTTACTTCCATCTACGATTTGATTCATGATCGAAACCTAATGAAAGCCGGACTTAACGTTTGTAGAGCGGCTTTGTTATGTCTTAATAGTCTTGACAGTGAGCCAATCAAATGTTCCTATTTTAATTTTAATTTTCTGACCGAGTCTTACGGAGAATTGCCTCGCGTAAAAAACGTCAAACAACAGGCTGGCGGAAGTTAACATTTTTGGCTAACTACCATAAACTACGTACAGTTTTAAGGTTTTCACAATACAACTACTCGTCACCAGGATAGATTAAAATGTGAGTAGCAAAGAGCCTTCTTTCAAATCCATCATTTGTGCCCTTTATACTCCCATTATTTCTTACATTTCATTTTCATAAGGTACACCACATATTTATTTACGCTAACTTTCGCGGTGGGGCCTTACTCGTCTTAAATCAAATTGAGTCTTGTGAATTAACAAAGTGGATTATGTTTTTATTTCTGATTACTGGTTCTCTGTTTTTAGCATTATATCAACTAAAGGAGATTTTATAGTCTTTTTCGGTTATTCTTGTCAAGGTTCAACAGGTCTTAGCACCAGTAAGCACGAGGCCGTTGGTTTATTTTTGCTGTTTCCCCCTTTTCACTGAGTACATCGCTAATCACTACTCACCAGTGTTCGCCGGTACGTATTCATTTTCTTATATTACAAATCTGTGAATTTATCGGGAGGCATTATGAAGCCTGTAAAATTGGCCAAATGTTTCGGAAATATTTAACAGCTATTGCCGTGAATATATTGATAACATTAATTGTATGTTCATATTTTTTCAAGCTGACACCGAGGAGGAAAGACTGAGTTATTATGAAATGCGACAACCTGGCACTATATATTTAATCAAAGACTTAAAAAAATTTCGAATTAAAAATAGCAACATTGTGAAATTTCGTACAACTCAAAGAATGATTCTAACTAAATAAACTGATAAACGGCAAAAAGTCGCGCACCTCTAGACTAGCCCGTTAAATATAGACGTTACATATCTTGACAAAAAGTTTTCTTTTATGTCAAGCATAGTTGGGTTTCAGTCTTCGAAATATTCGTTTTCTTTGTCTGGTAAGGCAGCTGCATGCATAAATCAACGATGTTATGTCTACGTAGTCTTTGTAGACAATGACATTCTCATTTAATTTCATTGTTTCATTTTCTAAGTCTAAAGGAGAATTGTCAGGTCAGCATGTGCCTATCTCTAGTCTCTCCAATCTTACTTGTTTCTGACACGCAAATTCCTCGTCAAGTTCTTCTTTGAAGAACAGGCAGTCAAAAGTTAATATTTTCTGCTGGTCAACTAAAATTTAAACGCCATATAGTATACTGCTACTCGCCACGACGAGTCTTTAAAAGGCTTGCTCAAATGTGAGTACTAAAACTTAAAATTTGTTAATTTCTTTGTATTGATGAATTAAGTTGATGCGCACGCTAAAAAGCTTAATAAGCGTTAGAATAAGTCGAAAAGCGTGGAGCAAAAAGTTTAATCCATACGTACTCTGTGGTCTGTCGATTGGGACCCTGTTTTTTCTGACTCTTGCTGTTAATAAAATGAATATCGTTAGAAATTTTTTCATTCAGCTTTCCTCGTTTTCGCGTGGTATATTCCTTATCGCTTCTATAGTAGCATTATTATTTTATAAAATAACCGAGATAGTACGCGCGCTCTGATTGGCCGAGAGGAGTGTTTGCACGAGAGTATGTAAACGTTGTGGCGTCAAGTTGTTTGGCTTTTCGCGCGCTAATCACGCAAGCACGAATTTGAAAAAGTTTTCGAGTTCAAAACTCAAAAAGTTTACTTTATTTACCCATTCCTTCGTCGGCTAAAACATGGAAAATCGTTACAAAGAAGGTGAGTCAATTTTTCTTTGCTCAAGCTGACATTTTAAGCGAGAAAAATCCGTATTTTGCAAAGCATCTTTCTGCAAAACAAGAACTGATTACGCGTACAAGACTTCGTGGACAAGATTTTGGGACTGGTACGAATTTCTCTTTTAATCAGTGCCATACAAAAAGTTTTGCGTTTGTTTCTCGGGAAAGTTATGTTATAAAAGCAATAGAAAACTTTTTTCCAGTGTTTGCATAGCCTGATATAAACACTCGAGGCGTTGGGAGAATTCTCGACGGTTATGCAAACCCTCGACTTCGTCTCGGGTTTGCATAACTGTCTCGAATTCTCCCAACCCCTCTCGTGTTCATATATGGCTATGCAAACACGGAAAACGTTTTCTATTGCTTAAATATGATTCAGTCTCACGAGAGAAAAAGTGCTAAGTATCCCTTTGATTTAATCTTTATGACTGGCGGAAAATTTTTACTGAACATTACTACAAAACATCGACAATACTAACTGTGTATACAGTGTATATCACGTTAAAACCTGAAACGAAAGCTATCAACAACAGTAAAATTAGCATGGCTACTAGCCGCTTTTGTATTTCAGATCGCGAATACTCTATTTTTATAAGTATTTTATGACGATTTCGAAGGTTTATTTTGTACTTATCTTTTGTTAAGATACCAAATGCATCTAACCAATCAGAGTTTTCCTAATACGTATTCGGATACGGATTATCCTCCGTTGGTTGTGCTAATTGCAACCGGTAATAGTGGCAGAAAAATTGCCCGTGCGTTTCTAATAGCGGTAAAGCTAGTATCAGTAATAAAACTCTGAAAAAATTGTTGGAGCGAAAAAAAGTTCCAACTTCATAAAAACATGATTTTCACACTTTATAAAGTCGTTTTGGAAAAACCTGATATCGTAAGACAAACTAAACGTTATTTTCAATGTGCTACATATACCTGACCATACCTCAGTCATCAAATACGTAAGTTCAAAAAAGAGTTTTCATATTAATTTGTTTATTCTTTATCCAGTCATTGGTCAATATAACTGAGGAAATTGCAGAAATGGCTGAAGATGAAAGCAACGTATATGTTGACATAAGTAACGCCACTAGTGACGTTATGTGGATGAAAATGGCTCTGGTGGCAGCCAGTCGTGCGGAGGTAACAAGGCATGCTGAGGGAAAGCCCAGCGTTGGCTGTGCAATTCGGCGCTCAAGAGACCGTGGGGCTCCAGCAGTGTTGGCAGTCGGCTGGAATGGGTTCCTGCCAGGTTTAACTGAACAGCAACTTGACAGACTCAAAGCCGAACGCTCCAAAGAAAAGCAGCTGACTGGAGATCTTGCTCTTCATGCTGAGGCAAACGCGCTTCAGTATTGCTCTGAAGACCCGTTGATGGCCACCGTTTACGTCACTCACGTGCCGTGCACGGCCTGCACCAAACAACTTATAGCACGAAGAGTTAGGAGAGTGTATTACATGTATTGGATGACAGGTTCTGAAACCTCAATAAAATTATTTGAGGAAATGGACATCACTTGTACAGCGTTTGGAAAGCGCATGGAGGTACTGAGAGATTTTCACAAAGATTTCCCTACACGCCATGGGATTACACGAGGAAGCACTGAAAAGGACAGAGCCCCAAAAGATTCTCCTTTCTTTATTAACTCAAGGGACAGAGAGACCATCGCACAGAAAGCCGCGAAATGCAAAAGGACCTTATACGAAAAATCGCACGGCTTAGAGCAAAATATAAACTAAAGAATAAAAGCGCCGGTCCTACCTAACTAACCAGCCCATAATGTTTTACGACTGTCACCCTGTGGGACACCTTCATGACGAAATTGTCAGCCAGTGAGACTCCCCACATACAACAATTCTCTGCTGACGTTGATGTTAGTAATCCTTGTATCATTTCAAAAACTTTTATAGTTTAGTCAAAAGAATGTTATAATTAACAAGATTAAAAATCTGTTTGTCAACTATACCTCTGCAGTCTTGAATCTAGACCAGTGGCGGTGAACTAAGAGCTCGAGCAACCGTGTTGTACATAAAGGACCATAAAGAGATCTTAATTTATTGCAAGAATCTGTCATCAAAATGAAATATATATATATAATCAAACCGAATCCTTTGCAATATCACTCAGTTTTCAATTCGTAAATTGCTTGGTAGCAAGCATTCCGTACCGTTTAGGAGGAAAGAACAAGGAACGAGAGTCAAAATGGCGCAAGTAAAAGAGCGGGGAGGGGGTGGGGAAGAAATTGAATATAGATTGTATGCTGGAATTTGGCACGTGATCAAAGTTGAATAGACTGTTTAAAGCGTATCTGTAGTTAACACCACTGGCGTGACGGGCCGTCTGGAATGTCGCGATTTTTCGCCAAATTAAAGTTGAACTCGTGGTCTTGCGGGCTATTCATAACACTCGTAATGATATGCGAAAGTAAAACGCGAAAAATAAAATACTTCCAAGGATTGAATGCACGCAGGTACGTGCACGAGGATATAGCAGGACTATAAATACAGGATTGGAGCAGAACACTTCTTTCTAGCTTAGTTTTCAGCCAGCGGAGCAGTCAAGAAGGGATCGGCCCACCCGCCCACCCCATTTGTTTTCACAAAATTCGCGTGGGTCTTCTAACCCTGCTACCCTAAGCCAAGCCGTTTCAGCCTGGCTTAGACCGCTGCGCAATATTATGTCCATATCTTATTTAAACTAAACATGAATGAGAATATTGTGAAATAGATTACTTCTTAAAATCATTTGCCCAGAGATTTGTTTCGATTTTCTGATAGATTGGGGCCTAGTCAAGCCGTAGAGAGTCAATTTGCGAAATTTTAAGTTATAGCCGTTGTAAAAATTTGCATTATTTTATCCCAGTCATTTTGAACGGTAAGAATTGTCAATAGGGCCTATTTTTAAAAATACCTTTTTGGCCACAAAATTATTACAGCTTTCACAAATTTATCGTCTTATAAAAATGAAAGGGTCATAAAAACTATTCGTGTTTTTCAAAGACTGCCAAATCGTTATGGTTTGACGTACGAGTCAGTGA
>OZ038002.1:20816526-21094026 GCA_964035705.1 Porites rus | reverse complement strand
ATTCCCTTTATGCCTTCATACAGTGTTTTGTCAGAAATGCGTCACAACGACGCGGAGATGCATGTCCTCGCTATTTCTCTGACTGGCTGCACTACAGACTGATCAGTGGTCCTACAAGATTGTTGTTAAGCGAAGAGGAAGTGCTTTCAGCACGCGATATTGCATGGATGAGAGAGGAAATCTACCGCACTTATTATGAGTAGGACTTTCCCCCTCGTTGTGTTAACACAGAACATTTTAAAAAAGTTAGTGTTTAGGGTTCAACGTGAGGATATGCCGTATCACTCTTTTTATTTTATAAACATAACACTTTGCTGCTGGTTCGAATACTGACGAAATGTAAGTTTCAACCCAACCCATAGCTAACCCATTGAAAAGTTGCGTTCCAAAATAGACATTTCAAATCCCGCCAGGCAGCTTACGAGAAACACAAAGGATGTCCCTTTCATGAAATATTGTAGTCGACACTTAAATTACTGTTGCAGTTTTTGACATTAACCCGTTTACGTCCCAAGAGTGAGCGACATCAATTTCCTCCTAACATTCAGACGGCATTGAGAGGAGAAAACGACTCGAAGCAATCGGATGAATTTCAGGCTGACAAATAATGAAACCAAGGAAACGTTACGAGAAGTAGGGGGGCAGAGATAACAATAATTATTTGTAAGTGGATGTTGTAGTGAATTTTTTGTCTCAGGTAATTTTTATTTTTCTTTTGTTTCAACTTCATTAACATATGCCATACCCAAAAAAGAAAGAAAGACAACTATTACCTGAGATAAAAAAAATTAACTACAACATGGATATTGGGGCTTAAGAGGTTAACGGTACATTTTTTGAAATGTATTAAATTAAGGGAATTAGACACCCATTTGTCATAAAATGTAAAAGCATTTGCATTAATAATGTAAAGTGTGTTCTGCAAATTATTATTAAAATTTGTTGTGAAAAGGAATCCCTTTCCTCCTCCTCATATAAAGCTTTTCTGAGTACTCCCCACCAATGGTTGTTCTGTTTTACAAAACTTGGTGGATTTATTTGTTTCTTGCTCCAGAAGAGGGAAAGAAAAAATGAACAAAAGACATGCAATGGAAGTTCTCCAAAGGGACACTCGTAAGCAGACAGCTCTTCTTACGGCCACCTTGACAAAACCCCATTTTTCTAAACTTCCATACAAACTCTGTATTTTTACATTCCTGTAAGCGGCCAGCTCCAGTTAGACACCTTTTTAGCGTGCTGAAGGTGTCCGCTAATGAGAGCTTCCTCTGTTTAGAGACCAGATATAGGTAGGGCATGATCGCAGGCATCAAGAAAATCAGATTCCATTTAATCACCCACCTAAGTCAACTTATTATAAATTGAACTCATTACCTGCCTTCTCACTGGCTAAGAGCCTAAAGTTAATTTTGGAAATCAGTGTGACCTGCAGATTAGTCATTGTCTGCTAGCAGACAACTGACTTGTCTGTAGAAGTCAAACTGTGTTCTATATTACAGTGTGTCATTACTTTCAATGACAGTGTGTTCTTCAAGGCAATCTATAATAAAGCAATTTTCATTAGATTTGGGTTTTACGATATCCAGATAGATGGAGGTCTTCATGAGTGTTATCAGCCTCTGCCTTTAGCCTTGGGCTGCTAACACTTACTTCAACTTGATCTAATAAATAACTAGGAATAATCAGAGCTTAGGAGAACTGCGTTTGATATGTTTGTTAGACGTACAGGCAGGTAACAGTTGAGGGGGAAGGTTGGATGGTTCTTGCGATAGATAAATATGATTATGGCATATTTTGAACGTAAGGGTTGTGTACAGCGAAACCTCTATTTAAACTGTGTATCATTATAAGAAGATTTTGAAAAGATATCGTTGTTTAGTAGTAGCGTGGAGATCTACTGATTATAATTCTAGCGGTTATTGCATCATTGGCCTGTGGGTACCATCCCCCTTCCACATCAATTTGAATGGGGCCTCAAAGAACCCAACGAAAAGCAAATATTTCCCAGTGGTGTGTTCCATCCTTAGGTGGTGCAAGGTGTTAACAATTATTACATTACGTTTTTCTCGGCCTGTCCAGAACCATATCACTTTCAATTCCCATACTCACAGGCAAATTGTACTCTTCACTACGTTTGAGGGCTCTAGACTCGACTAGCTATGATCACATCACTGGGCCGAGATATTAACTTGTGGGCATTGCCCACTTACATGTAAGCTTTCCTTGATAGTTCTCAGCAGTGTGTTCCATCTTAAATTATGCAGGTATTAAGAAAAACGGCCAAGCCAATCAAGCTATATCCTCCACCTATTATGTAACATGGGATAAACAACATGACAGTAACAAAAGGGGGGTCATGTGGAAAATGACCCTCCCTTGAATACATGTTACTCAGAAAAGGGAGAAATGCTTAAAAGGAATCACTACCCTTGAATAAACCCCATATGGCCATCTAAAAAATGCAGTGAAAACCGGAGGTCAAGACCTCACACTGCTACTCAAAGTTTTTTAAAGAACAGACATAAATAATGTGTTTTGCTCAGTGTAAATATTAGACTTTTAAGTACCAACAATGACCAATCTCAATTTTCTTCTAACAAAATTACAATCTCAAATCATAATCATCATAAAATGCAACTGTAGGGGATAGTCAAGTTGCCCTGATGGGCTCTTTACCAAACCAAAAATTGTGTTTAATCAGTTGAGTAAAGTAAACTCAAACTTTAGCTTTCAGTAAACATAATTCCTTAGAATGATGCTGTATATACTCAATACATAACAGAAAAATGAATCAAGAATATTTTATTCAAGTGCACCCATGGGTAAAGTACTAATAGAGTCATTAGGGATGAGCTTTGGTTTGATTCCATCTTCCTGGCAGTCACATCACAGCAAGATTGTACCTTCCTGGAAAGCTAAGTAGGTAAGCTAACATGATCAGCTATCTAAAAGAAAAGTGTCATTTTCAAAACGGGTGGTGAAAACACTTAAATGCAAGCTTACTGACTCCTACATGGATATGCAGAGCCTAATTGTCACTCACACATCACAAGTAAGGTTTGACAGTCACAACAAAATTACGATATAGGCTCTCAGAGTCCCAGTGGGCATACCATCCCTTTCACTGGGTGCCCCCTTCTGCAGAGAAGAGGAGAGAATTAATGATGGGCCAAAGGTTGATTCTGGAACTGTGACCTTAAATACAGTGAGTGAGATCATGGATCAGAAGGGGAATAAAGTACTCTGGGGGTAGGATTGCGGAAGGAAAGAGCCAAAAAAGCCACTTTGACCCAAGCCTCATAATCTAAAAACAGAAGGAAGAGCCAAATATAGCCTCTATAATTCAACCCCCATAACCCAAAAAGCAAGTTCCACAAATCAAATTAAACTTAAGCTCACAGATCATATAGACTGAGCACAGTTTTGAATTGCAACATTGTGAGTATTTAACATATTTAAAAGCTTTAAGAAGAAATTAGCTGGTGATCACTTTAGTGGTTTAGAAAATAAATCAAATAATTGTGATGTGACTATATTTCAACAACAATGTAGCATTTTTTTCGAAAATTTCCTCTTTTTCTTTCAACTTGAATGCATGACCAGCTTATCTACTTGATGAAGGTGACGCTAACATCTTGACAGTGGGGTAAAGATCAGTTTAACACACATGGCTACATCTTGGAGGAACCACTCTGCAATAGATTATAACAGATAAAAGGGGACCTCAAATGAAGGCCATATGCTTGCTAAAAATCAAAATAATAAGCCATAAAATCCTGCACTTAAAAACCTAATCATGAGGTTAAAAATTTTGATAGGATAAAATTTGAGGATTGAGACCCTTTTTCAAAAGGACTAGGTGAGCTTCAAATGTTTAGCAAGTTCTTCTTCAGAAAATCAGAAAAAAAATACACAAGTATAAAGGTACTCTACATCTGCCAATCTAACTGCAAAAAAGCCTAATATTTATTTTGTAAGCCACACAATTGACAAACAATTATACTGATCTTCAAACTTAGTGCTACACTCAGAATGAGGTTTCAATGTAAATAATAGGCCTGTTGCAGCTCAAGGTCACATGGCTTACCTTTCCCCAAAATTACAGGAACCAACCCTAAGAATAGCAGAATTTGAATGGGCATAAAACAAATGATGGGTCTGCCAATTTTCAGATTTTAAACTCTTAACAGTGAGATTTTAGGGTACCAAATGTATCATTAATTAATAATGAATTGTCATTGTCATCCATACCTCAAGAAGTAAACTTTTGTTATTCTATCCCTTCAATGACGACATTCCTGCTCTCATAATTTCATCAACTAGTAGAAGGTTGCTTGCAATAACAGTACTGAAATGTAACCAGAAAAAATCCAAGTGCAGGCAAATATTAGCACCATAAAGGTTCTGAAACCTTATGGCCATATTTTATTGGAACTTGATAAATCATGAAAGTAGACTCTAAAGAGACTTCTTCACAACAGATGTGCAAAAACAAACTATAAACATTTCAATGGATAGTTTCAGAACTTGTGAGGGTTTTATATCAGCTGTTCTTTTAAACTTTTTTTAAACAAACACATCTTTGAGGAAACTGTAATGTGAGTACAGCCTGGTAGTGAGCAAGGATGCACATGCAAAGTGCATAAAAGACACGTGTGTTTGATTGTGTTTGTTCTAAGCTTGCAGGAGTTGCCTTGTTTTTGTTTTCACTTGAAGCAGTACCGGAGTCCTTACAAGATGCCGTCAGAAATAGAAAAATTCCTCCTAGTGCCTGTGAGTTTTGTTTGGCTATGAATCATAGCTGAACAACCATGCAACCCATTAGACATTCTCAGTTCAAAACTAAACTTAAAGTTAGTGACAAAGGTAAAACATTAAATGAGTAATTCAAAAGCCAAATAGATCACAGAATTCTGTTTAAGTTATGATCATTGATCTTGAATAAAAAGTGAGCTTCATACTAACCATGAATGAAGCAGCTGTCTTTTGACTCTGTAGTTATCCCAGATGCCTGCATCAGCTGGTACTAATGCCTCCCCACTAGCAAGATCAATACCTACTGGTGTCTTTGCATCAGCATACTCCTCCTGCAATCCGTAAAAATCAACTCTTCTTAGTTAATTCCACAAGGAGGATAAAACAGAGGATGCAACAAACTTTTAGATCAAACTTCATTGCTGAAAGAGTGTGATGTTCAGTACATCAATAGCTCCCCCAAGAAAAACTTTGATAGATGCCTAGTGTGATTGAGTCTGGCATCCCTAGCACAGGGCTGTCATTAAGAGGCGAGGGCCGGGAATTCCCCTGGCTACTATGAACATGGCCCCTGGCTACTTTCAAAGGAAAATAAAAGAAAAATAGAACCAAAAGAAACCCCTAACTGTTTGATTCCCCGCCTACTTGTCGTATTTACCCTGCAACTTGAAATCTTAGTGACAACCCTGCTAGTACCAGTCAGGTTCTCATCATACTGGGCTAAAGTGTTCTGTTGAGAGTTAAAGCAAGCTTAGCTCTTTTCTTCTCCAATGCACAACAATAAAATTATTTTAAGGGTAATGGGTACATTGCAACTATAGACAATACATATCAAAGGGATAGTGATGTTACAGATTACAAACCATGTTGGAAATTCTGATTTTGTTTATGTCATCCCATGCTCTTGAAGTGAAAAGCATTACATAATGTCTTTCTCACTTCTTATCCAAGGTAAAAAATAAAACAACTTTCTGTATGCATTTTACTACCTACAGTTCAGACACTTTGAACTTTACTTATTGACCCTAGAAATATAATTCTCCCTAATTCACTGAGAGTGAAATTTCTTTAAAGCCCAGTGGCTAGAGGGCCCAGTACCCACCCAAGCTTAAAGAAAAAGTGAATTTCAGCTTAGGATAAGCTTTGCTCCAATTTTGCTTGCCCAGGGCCATTTCTTCCTTGTTTAAGTTTACAATTTAATTATAATAATACTTGTTTAATATATAATAATACTTTAATTATAATACTGCTTGTTTCAGGCAAACAAGCATAAAACTTAACTTGCCAGACAGGAAAATCTGCTTGTCCTGGTGACCAGAAAGGACATTTTTCAGCCTAGCACTCTAAGGTGTCAAGATTTGAATCACAATTTCTCCTTAGTTCCAGGCTCAGAACATGAACAGGACATTTTGCTACGTTTTTCATTCCATTTCATAGCTTTCAAACTAAAAGTCTTTCTATAACTAACACAAACAAGACATTTTCAAAATTAAAGAGCTCAGCGAGGTTGGCTATTACTGTCCCAGAGTGATAAGAAAGCTTTAACATCAGTCATTGTAAATATCCTTAAGTCCTTGTTTTAACTACCACTAAAATAAGACTTGACTCAAAATATTCTGAAGTAAAGACAGTGTAGGTCGAGGTAGTTTCAGCACTTCAAATCATGTTTACCTGAAGCTTGACAATTGTCTCTTGTGGATCATAACCCGAGTTTTGCGCTAAAATCTTTGGAATAACAAGAAGTGCATCTGCATAGGCCTGCATAAACAAAGGAAACCATTATATTAAACAAGCAAAACCTTGGTGCAGTGACTCATTTGAAAAAAATGCAAGTTGGGTTATTCAGTGAGAACTTGTGGAGAAAAACTTGTTGATTAACTAAATTATCATTTGAATTTACATGTTTGAAAGTCACCTTTGGCAAAATTTGTAATTTTCACTACAAGTATTTTCACAAGTGCATGGTCAGATAACAAACCTGAACTCCTAGCCGTGCCCTCCCCTTAACAGTCTTTTTGAACTCTGTAAGAGCTGCATTAACTGCAACCTCAAATGCTCCTGCACCTGGGACAACACTTCCTGCAAAGGACGGAATGTGAATCGTTATTATTTTTAGTAGCTACCAAGAAAGTCACATGTTAACTCCTCCACAAAGAGAAGCCTTCACAATTAGTTTTAGTCAATGAATAGGCTAAGACTTATAGAAGTATTTTAGTTTCTCCCCCAAGCTGTGGTGGAGAAATAAATAACTGGAAAACAAGAATAAACAGTTGCAATGATGAAATACCACATAGACTGTACAGTAACTAGTTTTTAAGTACATTACACTTCATAATAACAGTAGCATGAAAATAAACACACTTAAGAGGGTGCTAAAGATCAGTAGAAGTTTATTTTAGTATGTCACTCATTAACAAGTCACAATGCTTATTCCAAGGGGGTTGCAGTTGGTTTTCTTCTGTTCACCAGATTGCAAGAGTCTTACCCTGGTAAGTGGAATTGAAACTCTAAATCATCACAACATCATTATGCTCTGTGTTCCTCATGATGCTAACTCTGTTGCTAGTGAAAAGCAACCTTTAAAGGGAGTACTTATTAGAAAGAAGTTACTTAATCCCAAAAGTGTAAAGCTACAACCCTGTGTCAGGATCTTTTTCATTGCTTACCATCTTCAATGGCATTTTTTACTGATCTCAAGCCATCACGTGCTGCATCCTTTATCTGTGTCAGTGTGTGCTTGTTTGGGCCTGAAACGCAGCAAAAACAGCATAAGCCATAGGGAATGTCACACTTAAACAAATCACCCATTTCCCATGGACTGAAGTACCTACAGCTGAAAAGATGACATGTAGGATTTTGATTTGGGAAGGGAAGGGGTAGGGGAGTCACCTGAGATACAAAGTTTGTCTGAGGTGAGAAGCAGCTACTTATGGCAAAAAGAGGAAGTACATGTATGTCTGGGGTCCTCCATATAGTCTACAATCTAGGGGGGCTTCCAGCAACAACTTCATTGACCAATCAAATATTAAAGATGGCTCCACAAGAACCCCCAGTCACCACAGCCAAGAAAGGGAAAGGAGGAAAGCTAAACAAATAAAGTCAACTTCTTTTAAAGCGCACACTGTAGGAACCTTGAGTTAGTGTCCTCATTAGCCAGAGTCTGTAATAATGGGAGTTTTTTTCAGTCAAACATCTGTAATGTATTTTTAGCCTGGGATTTAGCTGCTGTCCATATTATCAAGATGTCCGCTATAGCAGGGTGTCTGCAAGGCGAGAGTTGGCTGTAGTTGCAGGTGAAAAAAAAAGTGGAAGTACTACATATACATGTGTAGTATCTGGAGTAAGGAGGAAGCAGGGTAGGATAGGGTAAGAAGAGTGAAGTCTACATGTATATACGAAGGAAGAGTTTATGTGGGCTAATTAGAAAGAGGGTTCACAAGCACCCAGGGCTCTTCCATGTAAGTGTTGATGCACCCCCATTTTATGCACTGCTGGTCCTTTGGAAAAATGACAAGTGACCAAAGCATAATTAATTCAATTAAATAAAATAGAATATCATAAATGTACGTTACAGTAATGACTCACCTTTGATAAGGATGGTAACCGAAAGAGGATTTTTCAGTTCTTCAATAAATGTGTATTTACTCTCGCCCTACAGTAACAAAAAAGCAACATTTTCACTGAAAAAAACCCTTATTTTTCCTGAAGATGACAGATATAAAATAAAAAACTGTATAAAATGACAGAGGCAGGTGTACTTTTTATATAATTCTCACCAATACATGTTCATAAACCATCCCAGCATGGCCCAGGCACTCAGGTGTCAAATCATCAAAGGAATTCATGGCAATTCCACCACAAGCAAGAGTCAGTCGCTCCATGTTCCTTCTTTTTGCACGACGAAGTCCAACTATACCTTCCTTCGCCAGCATGTCCAGTGACAAAGGGTCAATTCCCTGTGGGCAAAACATTACCCAAAACTTAATAGGGCTCAAAAGCACAAAAAACATTTATGTTTCTTTAGTTTTAGTTGAATTCTGGGACCAAACACTTGTAAAAGTCACCTATGTAAGACTTGTTTCTAAAAAATATAGACAATGTGTTACTGGTAGTTCAGTGATCCTCATAAAATGTAGTTATGACAAGGCTTACGTAAATATTTCTTCTATGGGTTTCTGGGTTACTTATGTCAATATTCTTATACATGTAGCCTACATAAATAAGGAGGCCCATGTGTAGTGTAGGGTTCTAATAAATGTTTACAACTACATAAGCACTAATTACCTTCTGGTTTATCACTACAAATCCTTTATCAGTTCCTTCACAAACCTGGTAAATTAATAAAAATTTTGTTAGTGTGACAATTTACCAGTCTCTTCAAACAAAAACAAGTAATGGAACAAATGCCCAGACCTTGAACAACCAAAATATTTTGACATTCTTTTCTCACCTTTCTTTTCAGGTCAATAACTTTCTGTACTTTGTCATCTGTAAATTTTCTTTCAGCAGCAACAAGCTTTTCCCTTTCAGCAGCACTTTTGTAGTAAAAGCCAGAATTTACTTCACTGCAAAGCAAGAAAGGAAATAGGCTGTTAATAGACTAGCCTTATTTGCAGGTAAAAGGAAGAAAAGTTCTATGTAGCATTGTTTGTATCTGGAGTGGAAGATGAGCCCGAAGAAGGTCTACAAATGAGGCCATTTTCTTCACACTGGGCACAGTACTGATATTACTTTACCGGCAAAAGATTGGGGTGTTTCATATCCATAACTAAACTCCTTCCATCAAGGGTTCATTGGCTTGAGCCCCTCAGTGAAAATTCCACTTATGTTAAATTTTGGTTTTCAAGATCCCCTCCCTCTAGCGATAATCATTGATCCTCCGTGAGGTCAATATGGATATTTTCTATCAAACATTCTTAGAAACAATACCAGCAGGTATTTAGAGATACCACTGTATTATGACTGACTGACCTCTTTTCATATTCCATGGACACATTACAAGTAAGTATGTAAGCATCTGTGACTTTCTTGGACATGTCAGGATGACGTGCTCCATGGTCCATCACAAGTCCTTTAACCAAACTATGGACAAACAAGTGAATGTACTTAATACAATGCAAGGCATCTGATCACCAATGTATACATACTTACATTCTAATTTCTGCTTAAGAAACAATGTGAACTAACTCCCTCATACCTACAACTGCCCACAAAACAATTGAGATATTGTCCTCAAACAGGGTAACTTCAGAGAACAAAAGTATCCACACTCCTCCTCTGTCCCCTCCATTCAAAGTTAGGATGTTTGTTGTTTTCTATAGGTAGCTCGAACAGCAGCACAACATTGCATGGAGGGGATGGGGGAGGAAAAGTTATATTTCCCCCTTTTGAAGTCAGTAAAACGTAAAAAAGCCCAGTTTAGGAAGAAGTGTCTCAACTCATTTTGTTGCTGATTGTAGACACTATGGGAGCAGCTCTACCCACTTAACTGTCACAGGTTTAGTTCTTTTGGTAGAGGGATAGTCTGCAGGGTAGGTTGTAGTTTTGATCATCAAGGTTGGACCAATACTCAAATACTTAGCATTACTAAGGAAGAAGGTCTGCCTTTTCCAAGCAAATGGCTCGACCTTCACTTGCCTTGCATGACCATCATAGAAATGGCAATTCTTCATCATGAGGATAAGTAAAACAGTGTCCTCAATTAGTACTTACATGCTATAATGATTGTTGTAGGTCAAAATGAAATTCAGGTTAAAAAAGATTGGTTTCAACCTTGGAACCAATTTCAACTGAATTTCATTTTGACCTACAACATAATCATACACTGGCACGTGAATAAAAATAGGTTTTATTAACAAAGAGCAGTATCTTTTTTTGATAAAGTTCAGTTGTGAACAATTCAGGGACATTTAGCTGGAAGTGAAGCACTTTTCATGGTGACAAGACATCTGACCCAGGGTTTAAACTTCTTAACTCACCATAGTAACTGTGTACATGACTGCTAAGGTAAATACATGTGCCCATCATCACTTCTAGGGGACCATCGCTTTGTAGAGGAAAAACCTTACTGAATGCACCAACAAAATGACAAGTTTTTGTGACAACGTGAGGAGTGTATCTTTTGTAGATTAATTTGTTTCTTAGGTCAATCTGTTTTTAACCTAGATCAGTTTGTTTCAACCTAAGTCAATTTTTTCCAGACCAGGTTAATTAGATCTAAAGGTGTGTTTGCTATCACCCCACATTAGGCCAATTAGTTTTGACATTTTAAATGACCTGTTAAGTTATTATTTGAGTTATGTGTCATTATGCTTCCTTACGTTGTATCTGTTCCAGATTTGTGCATCATCTCCATTATTTCTACCATGTGAAGATCAATTGGTTTGTCTGGTGCCTGAATAGCTAATACAGCATCTACAACAACCTGTCAACAAAACATTACCGGTGGTATGTTAATGAGAATGCTGCTATTGTGACTACATAATGTACACCAACCGTATCCGACATTATTATCAGTACTATCAGGGCTGTGCTCTAGCAGACCCTGGTGGCCCCTTGCACCTAACTTTTGCCCTCCGGCAACTAGAAAGTCTCAGATTTTTCATACAAATCATATGCTGGGCACCCTAGATTTTACAGTTTCAGAGCACTGGACTCCCTTCAATTTTCCTTAGAGCACAGCCTTGACTATGATTGAGAGAGCACTCAGCTATTCCAGTTTTTCAAGACTCTTCATTTTCATGCCTTGTGTTATGTTTTGTAAATTAATGTGTACTAAATTAATTATATCCATTTTGAAGTCAACGGTGATCCCCGCAATCTGATTGGCTCTCAGAATCAATCACACTATTTTTTGCTCTAAATCACATCTGTTCTAAATTGCATCATTTCTGTTTTAAATTCCACAATTTTCACTCCAAATTATTGCATCATTTCTGTTTCATGTAAAGAATGAAATGCGAAAGCCTTTTTGTTTCCACTTTTCAACAAACCAGCTACTATATCTAGGTACTGACTGAATTCTGCAATTTCAAAATGGCTGTAATAAATTGGTAATTAAACTTCACCCCGTAGAACTTTGTTCTAAAATCATATTTGTGATTTCAAATCAAACTTGCACGATTTCAAAATCAAGCGTATGATTTCAGACCAAATTGCACATCACTCGGTTCATTTACCATTATAAATCAAAGTTGCATTACCTCCTGGTACATTAAATGTTTTGTATACATTGGGCAATGATTTTTTGCTTTCACCAAGACAAGGCTCACTGCTAATCACACTGAGGCAAAACAGGAGTGAAAAGAGAGGAGAACTGTGTTGTCGCATTACCATGGTAGCAACAATCCCACAATCTTTCTTGACAGAGACGGCCATTGCTTTTTCAATCAATGGAAGAAAAATATGAACTACTGTCTTGTTCCTGAGTGCAACCATGCAAAGAAAAGTCATACCCTTGATTTTTTCTGCCATATTTTCAGAACCACACTTTGTGGAGATCCAGAAATCTTGCTACCATGGCAATGTGACATAACAACCTCTCCTCTCTAATCAACCTCAAACTCACAAGTTTCTACACTATAATCAGCTGTTCATGGTGCAAGTGTGGCAGTACAGGCCTGCTGTTCACTAAAACAAACTTCCTCTAGTATGGACTCTTCTTAGGCTCTGACAGCAAAATTTTATACGCTTTAGTTCTACACTTGTAACTTTTTTATAATGGATAACAAGCAGCAATTTTGAACATTCAAAGACAAATTTTAAAAATACTTTTCATTCATTTTTGGAACATTATTTTCATTGGATGTACTATTCCTTTGGTGCACACCAGTTCACCTTGTTGTTAATGCAAATGCCTGATACCCAGCTAATGCAAATATTATCTATGCTAAGGAAATTTTTCTTCCACCCTACCAATACACACTTTCACTAGTATTAAGGACATTACATCTTAGTCATGGTCCCAACTGTAATGATCCTTCTCACCTCTGTCAGCAAGTCTGCAAGTTCAGAGTGTAACTTTGTCCTCAGGGAAGTTCTTGCTACATTTATAAGTGTATCTCTGTCCATTTTCTTGGTAACTTTTATATCCTCTAAAACCTTAAATAAATAATGAAACAAGATCAGCATGTTGCTTATTATTCTTACCACACCACTAAGTGTTCACAAATTACTGCAAGGTATGTACATTTAATTCTCACTTTTGAGTCTGTGGATAAAATAATGATATTCAAACAAATCAGCCCAGGAATACATATCAGCCATAAATAATGAAAAGTGAAAAATTACCAACAGAGATTCTGGCTAATTTTTGTTTTTGTGAACATTTATTTTTGTTAAAACCGTCAAAACAGACAATTTCTGTTTAGTCATACTGTACACTGTAAGGTAAACTGAAAAAATAAAAAGAAAGTGTTATTGAGTGGTTTTTGTTGTATTTTGAAAGATTCTTGGCACAATTCCAATTCTTGGAATTCAGTTAATGCAAAGAGACTCTTGTTTTTCAAAGAGATATCAAATAGCACCAGATAGCCCCTCAAAGGAAGGAAAGAGAGCAGAGATTATGACTAAAAATGTGACCCTCATCTCCTTTAAACTTTCTTTCCAAAATATCCACTCGTGCTCAAAAGAACAGTCTGGTCCAATCCTGAAAGTTATTTATTGACAGTCCAATTGAATCTGGTCCCATCCAGTTTTTGTCAATTGCCATGACACAAATCATGAACTTGTAAGATTCTTGACACTAGAGTCTTACAAGATCACACAAGATTCTTGACACAAGATTCTTACAAGGTCTTGTAAGTTTCTTGACACAAGACTCTTGCCATAGGATTGTTACAAGATCCTGAGAATCTGAAAAAGATTCTTTCAAGGTCTTGCAACATTCTCTACACAAGACAGGGCTGTCAATAGGTTGAACATATCACTCTTAGCTGGGTAATACATGGTAATTGTCCAGGTTTTGAAGGTCCATAGGGTCATAGCATCTAGGGGGTCTAAGCACATGCACCCCTCCAGCAGCGTGTTAAATGACACGCTTCATAGCGTGTTAAAGTCGTGTTATATAGCATGGTAGCACAAAGAGAGTTTTTAAGCAAACAAAGAGGTTAAGCAAGATTGAACCTTTTAAAAGTTACATGAACATTTACTGGTCATGAAAAAGGTACCTGATGTAAAAAGTTCTTCCTAGCACAAATGTTACAATAGCCTGTTCTATGCGTTCACGGTGGTGAGATTGTGGGGTGCAATTAAATTTAGGGCCTTGCCGAGATTTCCGTCCAAGATTCCTGGCCACATTTCCTGCCAAGATTCTTGCCAAGATTCCTGCCAGGATTCTTACCAAGATTCTTGCCAAGATTCATGTCAAGATTCTTGACAAGATTCCTGCCAAGATTGTTACCAAGATTCCTTGCAAGATTCTTGCCAAGATGCATGCCAAAATTCTTGCCAAGGTCCTGGCCAAGATTCTTGCCGAGATTTCTGCCAAGATTCTTGTTGACACTCATGTCAAGATCCTGGCCAAGATTCTTGCCAAGATTCCTGCCAAGATTCTTGGCAAGAATCTCACCAAGATTCCTGCCAAGATTCTTGGCAAGATTTCTGCCAAGATTTTTGCCAAGATTCTTGCCAAGAGTCTAGCCAAGATTCCTGCCAAGATCCCTGCCAAGATTCGTGCCAAGATTCCTGCCAAGATTCCTGCCAAGATCCCTGCCAAGATTTCGCCCAAGATTCTTGCCAAGATTCTCGCCAAGAATCCTACCAAGATTCCTGCCAAGATGCTTGGAAAGATTTCTGCCAAGATTCTTGCCAAGATTCTCGCCAAGATTCTTGCCCAGATTCATGCCAAGATTCTTGCCAAGATCCCTGCTAAGATTCTTGCCACGATTCCTGCCAAGATCCCTTCCAAGATTCATGCCAAGATTTCTGCCAAGATTCTTGCCAAGATTCCTGCCAAGATCTCTGCCAAGATTCATGCCAAGATTGCTGCCAAGACTCCTGCCAAGATCTCTGCCAAGATTCTCGACAAGATTCTTGCCAAGATCTCTGCCAAGATTCTTGCCAAGATTCTTCCCAAGATCCATGCCAAGATTCTCGCCAAGATTCATGCCAAGATTCTTGCCAAGATTCTTGCCAAGATCTCTGCCAAGATTCATGCCAAGAATTCTGCCAAGATTCTTGCCAAGATTCCTGCCAAGAACTCTGCCAAGATTCATGCCAAGATTGCTGTCAAGATTTCTGCAAAGATTCTTGACAAGATTCTTCCCAAGATCCATGCCAAGATTCTTGCCAAGATTCTGGCCAAGATTCATGCCAAGATTCCTGCCAAGATTCTTACCAAGATTCCTGCCAAGATTCTTACAAAGATTCATGCCAAGATTCTTACCAAGATTCCTGCCAAGATTCATGCCAAGATTCTTTTCAAGATTCTTGCCAAGATCCCTGCCAAGATTTTTGCCAAGATTTCTGCCAAGATTCTGGCCAAGATTCTGGCCAAGATTCATGTCAAGATTCTTGCCAAGATTCCTGCCAGGATCTCTGCCAAGATTTCTGCCAAGATTCTTCCCAAGATTCTGGCCAAGATTCATGCCAAGATTCCTGCCAAGATTGCTGCCAAGATTCTTACCAAGATTCCTGCCAAGATTCTTACAAAGATTCATGCCAAGATTCTTACCAAGATTCCTGCCAAGATTCATGCCAAGATTCTTTTCAAGATGCTTGCCAAGATCCCTGCCAAGATTTTTGCCAAGATTTCTGCCAAGATTCTTCCCACGATTCTGGCCAAGATTCATGTCAAGATTCTTGCCAAGATTCCTGCCAGGATCTCTGCCAAGATTCCTGCCAAGATTGTTGCCAAGATTCTTACCAAGATTCCTGCCAAGATTCTTACCAAGATTCATGCCAAGGTTCTTTCCAAGATTCTTGCCAAGATCCCTGCCAAGATTCTTACCAAGATTCTTGCCAAGATTCCTGCCAAGATCTCTGCCAAGATTCCTGCCAAGATTCTTGCTAAGATTTCTGCCAAGATTATTGCCAAGATTTCTGCCAAGATCCATGCCAAGATTCTTGCCAAGATTCTGGCCAAGATTCATGCCAAGATTCTTGCTAAGATCTCTGCCAAGATTCCTGCCAAGATTGCTGCCAAGATTCTTACCAAGATTCCTGCCAAGATCCTTACCAAGATTCATGCCAAGATTCTTTCCAAGATTCTTGCCAAGATCCCTGCCAAGATTCTTACCAAGAGTCTTACCAAGATTATTGCCAAGATGCCCGCCAAGATCCCTGCCAAGATTCTTGCCAAGATTCTTGCCAAGATTTCTGCCAAGATCCCTGCCAAGATTCTTGCCAAGATTCTTGCCAAGATTTCTGCCAAGGTTCTTGCCAAGATTCATGCCAAGATTCTGGCCAAGATTCTTGACAAGATTCTTGCCAAGATTCTTGCCAAGATCCCTGCCAAGATTCTTACTAATATCCCTGCGAAGATTCTTACCAAGATTCTTGCCAAGATTCTTGTCAAGATGCTTGCCAAGATCCCCGCCAAGATTCTTACCGAGATTCTTGGCTAGAATCTTGGTCTTGGCAGGAATCCTGCCAAGGGGGTGGGGGTATACAAGACCCCTCTGGATAGGAAATTCCACGGTGGCTGGGGGTCTATCTGAAAGACCATCTATGGTGGCGGGGGGGCGGGGGTGAGGATATTTTCAGGAATGACACAATACTAACCTCTAGAGCTTTTTTCTTTGCTAATTCAAATCCTTCTGTTACAAGACGAGGATGCAAACCCTGAAGAGAAAGATGAACTATAGTGGTTTCACTGTATCCATTGAAAACTCAGCAAGAATAGAAATCAATGACACTAACAAATGCATACCTCAGATATGTATAGATCAGCCTAAGGGGACAGACAAAACCAATATGAGTCACACTTCAGACCATTCAATACAGAAATACAAAAATAATGATATCTGATGATAATGATGTTGTAGATGATGACGATGATTAATATTTTATTACAGTTTCAAAGCTTTTAAATCTGTCCTTTCTTATCCCTGATGATGCTGTCAATCGCCGTAAGCTCAGATTTAAACTTTTATTTTTAATCACAGCAGTTAAAGGCCTCATCCATTATCTTACTTTTAAACATGTTGCTGAAGGATGACATGCACAGATTATTATCTGGCATAAGTGCTAATCATGAGGCTAAATGTACATGTTCCAGTTAATTTTTTATCTCAGGTAATTTTTGTTTTTCTTTTAAACTCATCACAAATAGATGAGCTTGGGAACTGGTGCCTAAAAGGTTAGCGGGGTGCCAGATGCCAAGCTGCAGGGGAGGTATCCATGGAACGCGGGAACCACCCAAAAGAGCACCCGCTAACCGGCACCGTCACACTGAAACAATCAGTGGAAATAACTTACCTGAAAATACTTACCCTGATGACCCAATGCAAAAGAGGGAGGGAGGAGAGGGTGCAAGAATCCGCAATGATTCGCACTAGCAAAGCGTTTGATCCGCAAAGATCAGCTGATAACACTGCACGTGTAAAGCAATGAACCTTGAAACCCTGAGAAACCTCTAGAGGCCACCCTAAAGGTCACGTGCTGCAGATGAGGGAGACCGCTGGCTGCATTTGCTCACATTTTAACTTTGCCTACATGATATTTAGCCACATTTGTTTTTGGTTATGGTAATATATGCTAATGAAGTTGAAACAAAGGAAAAATATAAATTACCTGAGATAAAAAATTAACTACAACATATGCTTTGTTCATGAAGTACCAGATCCCTTCTAACTGAGTTGGATACACAGCTTACAGTCTTAAGAATTTAAAATAAAGTAAGTTACAAAACTTAAGTTAGCTAATTTGCTTAAAAATTTAACATAGATGTACATGTAATAATATAATGTTATCTCATACCCATAGGTTTAACATAAAAAAGTTAAAATAATATAAATTGTCTTGGAAATGACCAACCTGTTTTAATAATTCTCCTATTATTAGCACATTCGATGTCGTGCCATCTCCAGTTATATCATCCTGGAATACAAAAAATAAATTATGAAGAAGCTGAAAACCACAATTTACTTAGAGCTTTAACTCATTTCCCCTGGGTCAGATCGACAAGGAAAAATTCTGAAAAATTTGTGTTAATTCCGATTGCTACCAAATGTGCCACACAGGAAGTAGACTGTTTGAGCTATTTACCTGACTAGTTTCAGTTTGTTCCTGAAAACAGTAAAAAATAGCTGGCAAATAGCTGAAAAGGTTACAATGCTTTTAGTGATCAAGAAATGCTTTTGGCAACGAATTTCGACTATTGGTACGTTTTACAATAGTTTTGGATGTAATTTGGCTTCTCAGCTTTTGAATGACCGCAAAAATTGAGGCAAACCATCAGTGAAAATCTTAGCGTCTCAAAAAAGTGTTACCAGCCATGTGCTTTTTAAATGTGATGAAATACGTCTCAGTTTGGCTTTTAATCGCAAAAAGCCCGTTTTTTCTCCTGAAATCTGTCTTTGAACAGATGTTCCTGAGTTCAGAGATTGAAATTTATCAAAAAGAAGGTGCTAATCTTAGAGTTTTTGTCTTGTCACTTCATAATAAACAAGCCATGCTAAGAATAGAATTGCAGTATGGAAATGAGTATTTATTTAACTAATTTGCCTAACCTGATAGCATCGCAAAAAAATTGTAGCACATGAGCGGATTTTTTTTTGCTCAGACAACAAAGAAAAACTTCTCTTTTAAGTTTTTTCCTCAAACCAAATATTACTGTGCAAAACGTGCTTTTTCACTCAAAATGATTCCATAATTTTAATAAATACAAATGTTTGTTAATTTTTCCGTGAAATATTATGAGTTGCTATAAAGTAAAATATTTTTTCTGGAAAGTATACTTTCTACCCTTTCAAAAGAGGTAGAGATTTCTAAGCTGATGTAAATAGCATAAACTCTGCTGATTTTGGACCGGGGGAAATGAGTTGCAGGCAAAAATTGACGATAACATAATGTAATGGAATATAATATTCATACTGTGCATTATGATAAGCTTATTTACTATCATTTTGTCTCGTGATAGTCATTTTACTATTGATTGTGATGTTTCAACCACAAATTGTGGGTCTTCATCAGGTGATGTTGCTGATTTACTGAGCTACGATCTATTAGCTATTAGCAACACCATGGTTACTTGTGATTGGGGTATTATGAACCTCACTTGAGGGTGGTATGCTCAATACACTGTTTGCATTACTACATATAGTGTATAATACCCTTCCCTCAGTGGTGTTCTGTGTACCACAACTCAGTAAATCTTCACCATCACCTGAAGAAGACAAGCAGGACGCAGTCAAAACATAACAATCAATAACAAAGTGACTATTGAGAGACAAGTGACAACCAACCCTTCCAGAAAAAATTGACTATTAAAAAGAACTGAGCTCTACTAAGAGTTATCCAAATACAGCAAGGAGTTAAAGTTATAAGTACTGTCCAGTCACTAGGAATATGTGTGAAGATGTAGTTTGACAAAAAAAACAGCTGGAAGCAAGAGGAATCACAAGGATATGAGACAAGGATATGAGCAATGGGTGGAATTCATAAGCATTTTTCACAATTTTAGCTCTTTGTACATTAAAATGCAATAAAGTTGATAACAGAAAGCAGACAATACCTGAGCAGTAGCAACTCTGGCAATTAAGGATGCTGTTGGATGTTGAATTTGCTATAAATAAAAACGAAAACATTATTTACAGTTACAGATCAGTACAAATAAAAACATAACCGTTTGGGATCCTTATACTGTAGATAAATCTCTGTTAAAAACTAATGACCGATTTGCTAACTCTATACTCTTTTCGACTTAAGTAAAATAGTTAGTGCAGTATTACTAAATGAAATATTTCAGTCAAAAGCCATCCTTCATCATAAAATTTGCATAGCAATAATAAATATTTGAATAGTCAATTAGCAAAAGCCCACATTCAGTTTCTACCCACCATTTCATGAAGAAGGACATTTCCATCTTTAGTTAATTTTATGTCTCCTGCTCCTGACACTAACCTACCATAAAAAGAAAACAATTCAATCAGTCAAAAACAACAAAATGGGATTGTATATATGACAGGTTGAATTTGATTTCACGTTAATTTTGATTTATCTTTGGTGGATTTTCAATTTCAAAAACAAAACGTTTTTACGTTTGTAACCCACACAAGAGCTTTCTCTGCCACCACCTGAATGCCGCATCATGCAAAAGCCTGGGAATTCAAGCCCCCTCTATCCCAAAATGAAGAACTTGTTCGAACTGAAAATTTGATTAAATAAAGGTGTGTAGGTGTTGTAATACCTCATGAAAGTAGAAACTTACATGAATCAATAGTTTCTTAGTATGAACTTTGGTGATGTCATGTGAAAACCAAGAATACATTGCATAGACCGTAAACTTGACAACCAGTCTTGGGAACACCTACTTTAAATCAAGAAGATACTGGTACAGTGATGGCTGCCCATTTTGCGAGGATAGACCTCAAGTAAACGATATGTAAGAGGCAGCATAAGAGCCGGTCTCCCAGAACAACAGCAAAATGCAAGGAGATATACCCTATCAATAAGTTTGACACTTTATAAACAGGTGGACTCAACTAAGAGTTCACTTTCATATGACTTGTGGTCACACACTCCTCTCTATTTTTAAATGCACATTTTGAAAAGTTAAAGTTTTCTCGCGTGATAAGGGATTGACATACATTTTCCTTGACGAAGGCAGCATTGCCGAAACATTGCGTGTACACATCAATTAACTATCTTTCATCTATGATTTTTTGTCAAGTTATTACATGGGACAGTGTGTTGAAATATTATGCAATCATACATGCAGAACCTTAAAGTATTTCCTCTTTTCTGTTCATTTGTCACATTTTTTTGTATGTCTGTTTCACTGTTAATGTTTGTTTTTGCGTTCGAGGTACGAGAATGCAACCCCTAATTTGTGTTGGGTGTTCTATGCATTATTGGCTGTCCTTAGTTCACTTGTCTTAAATTGATAGTTAATTATTGCATAAAACATTGAGCACTTTAAATAAATAACCTTTAAATTCTCTAAGCTACTTTATATTCTGTTTTGGACAACCAAAAAGCACCAAAAAACGTTTTCCAGGCCACTACATTCAAAGTTGAACAAAATTCAAGGACTTTTCAAGCACTTGCACAGAAATTTAAGGAGCTTTCAAGGAAAAATGGAATTCAACGACTTTTTAAGGCCTTCCCCTAAAATTCAAGGACTTTTCAAGACTGTGCAAACCCTAGATCAGGAGCTCGGGGGTGGGGAATAGACCACCAAGAAAGAAAAAATTTGCAAATCTCCAGGAATGTGCCTGGGGGGGGGGGGCATGGCAAGAGGACAAATTGAACTATGCATTAACAGAGAGAGAAGAAAAGGTGTTGCTGTCAAGCAAATCACACAGCTGACACAGCTTAGTCGGTAACATAGAATTCCATCGCTCATATCTAAATTAAATTCAGTATTCTAAAACGAGAAAAACGACATGACAAATACAGGAGACGCTAAAGGCCCTGCTACACTTCATAACCCTGCTAAAAAACTACGGCATGGGAAAACATGTTTTAAAAATACAAACCTTTGCATCGCACTTGGAAAGTTCACCTGACACTCCCTTTTTAATATTTACAAGGAGGAAAAATGTCATTGACCTTTATCGAGAACGACGAAAAGGAAATCAATTAAAAGAACTTTTCTCAATGGCAACATTTTTCTGCACAACACAACTCTTTGCACGCTTGACGAAGCCTCGAGAGTTGACATGTAAAAGCACGTGTCTTAAAGTTAAATTAGACGCAAGCAAGCGAGTTTTTACTTACATTTTCATTGTCCCCTTGGGACCCAAATTTGTTTTAAGAACATCCTGAAGACCTCTAGCTGCTGTAATGTTAAGATGCAAAGCAGCGGCCGATCTTGCAACTTCTGCTTTAGGATTCAGTGCCTTGATTGCCGCCATGTTGGTTTGTCAAAGCGGCGGAATTTTTCAACCTCGCTTCAGCTCTTCAGCCTCGTTCATATGCTATCCTTCCCAGTGTCCTCTCAATAGCGGGAATGCCATTATCCCGCGGGATTCTGCACCCGAAATTCTTCCCGTGATCACCTGGTTACAAAGCAAGTTGCATGCAATCTGTTTTCGGTGTTTGCATAATGTCAAGCTTTGGGTTACATTTCCTCATCCTCTTGTTTTGAACTTTGCTGAGCAGGCTGATTTGCACTGGAGCAATATCCGGTTCCGTTTAGATCAGGCCTACGTATTTTCAAGCAACGTGTACAAGTTTAAAACTGTGAAATCAGTGAGTGTTTTGGACATTTTTTCACCATGTCTTCAGCTACCGTCACGGAGAAACCCCTGGTTGGCACAATCGACATCGTTCTATTTGCTTCTTTTGTCGGCGTTGTGCTTTACTGGTTCTGTGGGCGAAAGAAAAAAACAGAGACTGTTCTTTCACAGAAACTCGTGTTAGCGTAAGTATGTTTTCGCTTTAATAATTGTTCCATCTTGAGTCCCTGTTTCGCTTTTCTGACATTGATTTGACTACTACATTTTGGTATTATGCAATAAATTTTAGATTACAGTTAGCTTAAGATTAATTACGATCGCTGCAATATATTCATCTTGCATTACAGTAAGTTACATTAAGTTATCGTAATTTCTTGTTTTGCTAGTTTTTTCTGTGCTAATCGTAAGTCAGCCTTGATGCTCACCTGTACTTTGTGCATGTATAATGTGCCGGGGCCAGTGCATGAGGAGAATGCAAATCAGCCGCTTCTTTAATATTTATTTGGTTTTAACGGTTAGAAACTATCTAAGTTTTATCTTCTGGTTGATCAACCACATATAAGTGAACCAACAGCTTATGGTTCTTATGAACAACTAATCACCTCCTCCATTCTCACCTTTTGGTCAATTAATAAATTTAATATGAGGAATTAACACTGGAAGTGACTGACAGCTACTACATAATTAATACTCCTCAAAACTTTTATATGGTTTCATATCGTGTATGTAGTCCTGGGAGACCTAGGGACAATCAGTCTGGTTGGGAGAAGTGGCGCAACAAAGTTTTCAAGCTCAAGCAGATGTTCCCTTTGGTCCCTCTCAAAATGATTCTCTCACATCACTGTCTGGACCAAAATTCTTCATGTTTATGAACTGAGGGATATTGATCTAGACTGTACACAATACTTCATAGGCAGCAGAGTGGAGGGGGGGGGGGTGGCAGGCAGGGGGGCTGCAGCCCACCCCCAAACAAAAATTTGGGGGAGCAGAGCCCCCATGTTTTGGTGTCATCCATTCTGTAAAGTTAAATCTCTATCTCATGCCTAGTTCTACCTAAAAACAGCATATATTGTCTGACACTTGCGCATTGTTGTTGTTGTTGTTGTTGTTGAAAGTGTGGTATAACTGTTTAGTCCTGTTCACTCAACAGGCCTACAACTAGAGTTGCTCAAGAAGACACAAGTTTTATTGGAAAAATGAAAAAATCTGTAAGTCCAATGTCAGCCATTTGTTATTTCTTATACCTTCTAAATCCCCAAAAAGTGCAAAATTGAAACCCTTTTGCTGAAGTTCATATTAACCTTTGCAGTATTGTGTTATAATTGGTACCTATGTCATACATAAATTATTGTTGATCTATACTTGGGTTTAAAGAGCTAGTATGAAGGAAAAAAAATGTCTTACAGCTACATTGTAGACCTTTTGAAATATACCATAATACTCTTTTGAGTACAGATTTGGATGATGCATTCATCTTACTACAAGGGGGGCAGTGGGGACACTGCCATTATTGTAGCTACAATGAAAACCGAGGCTGTGCTCTAAAGAAAATTGAAGGGAGCTTGGTGCTCTCAATCCGCAAAATGTAGGGTTCCCAGCATATAATATGTATGGAAAAAATAAGATTTTTTAGTCACTCAAGGGCAAACGTTAGGCACCATGAGCTACTAGGCACTGGTAGAGCACAGCCCTTAAAACAATAACAAAAGCTAAGCACAAGGCCACAAGCTCAAACTATTGACATTACATGAAGGCAAACTCGCTATGAAGCAACTTTTGAATGGTTAAGTAATATATTTTTCCTTGGTTTTAAAATATGCATATGTACTTAACTCTATTACCTGTTCAATAACAAAGGTGTTCATAGTACTTTTCAGGTGATATGTGGAACCATGTTATTATCACTTATTGTTTTTAGTGCCAGCTTGCCGTCATTGCTGCTTGTGGGGTTTCTTTTGCAGGGAAAATGTATTGCAATATTCTATGGGTCTCAAACAGGAACAGCGGAAGAGTTTGCTGGTCGCTTGGCAAAGGATGCTCAACGTTATGGGTTGAAAGCTCTAGTACTAGATCCAGAAGAGTGTGATATGGTGAGTTAGTGTACAGCTTTATTTGTTAGCAAATCTTTACAGGGTTTGGGAAATGGGTTTTAGAATATTGGAACATGCATATGATGCAAACAAATGTCACAATTTCATTGGGATGTAAAGTATGTATCACCCCACTTGCACCAAGTGTATACTTATGAATTTTTTTTTATACTGCTGTATGAAAATACCAATATTCTTCCAGCAACAAAAACATTTTTTCCAGAGAAAACGAGTACTTTTTCAAGAACTGTAATACTGTACATGTAGTGGAAGCCTACATATAATTTTTCAATAAACACCAATAACTGTAACTGGTGTTAACTGGAAAATTAGGCCTTGATAAGCTTGGAAAAGTGTAGGTTATTTACAGTGTACATGCAGGTTTTTAATGTAGTGTAAAACTATAAAATAAACAACAAAGGTGGGTAATTTTTATTGTTAGTCTATGTTCTCCTCTTTTGTGTGCCATGCTACATTATCTCAATAACTCCCTGCCCAGTTTGTTACCCAATGTTTAATTTCCTTTGCTGTTGAGGGAGTGAGAGAGTGAAACCAAAGAATTTTGACTGAGTTTGAATAAATAATATTGTCACCTATTCGGATAACTCCGAACATCTGGCTGAAGTATTGAAGAAAAGTTTGTTGTGTTATGACTTGTCACAGCAAAGATCAGGACGCAGAGGCAAACCTCAAACCACAAACTAAGTAAATGTTGTTGCTCCCTTCTTCAGGTTTCTTGCACCTGGTTGGCTTTTTCCCTGCAACACAGTAACATTAATAATTATTTCTGGTGTTCAATGTTTTTTTAGTTTCACCAGAACATACAGTTTCATATTACCAAGCACCAATTTACATCAAACCATTTGACTTAGGTTACTTTGCAACCATAAGAAATGATGTATCACAAAAACAAGTCATATATTGCCAATTTCTTTTTAAAGGAAGAACTCACTCGCATGGGTGAAATTGAGAACTCTCTGACGATCTTTGTAATGGCTACTTATGGTGAAGGTGATCCTACAGACAATGCACAAGAGTTCTATGAATGGCTTCAGAATGACCGGGATGACTTAGATTGCCTTAATTACACAGTAAGCATGTACCTGCATATGTAGAAATTAATAAATTATATAAACCAAGCCAAGCTTTTAAGTAGAGCTTGTGCTGAAACACTAGCTATCCACTTAAAGCAGTAAACTTTTATCCATTGCAACCAGTAACATGTGTTTGCCCATAGTATCTGTGTTCCCCTTAACACATATCCCTAGGGAAATGTGTTTCCCGGGTAGGGGAACACATATCACTAGGGATATGTTTTTCCTGAGTAGGGGAACACATATCACTAGGGATGTGTGTTTCCTGCATAGGGGAACACATATCATTAGGGATATGTGTTCATTTACTCAGGAAACACATATACCTAATGATACGTGTTCCCCTACCTAGGAAACACATATCCCTAGTGATATGTGTTTCCTGGGTAGGGGAACACATATCATTAGGGATATGTGTTTCCTGAGTAGGGGAACACGTATCACTAGGGGTATGTATTTCCTGGGTAGGGGAACACATATGACCAGGGATATGCGATTCCTGGGTGGAAGAACACATATCACCATAGATATGTGTTTCCTGGCAAGGGGAACACATATCACTAGGGAAATGTGTTTCCTGGGTAGGGGAACACGTATCACTAGGGATATGTGTTTCCCAGGTAGGGGAACACGTGTCACTAGGAATATGTGTTTCCTGCGTAGGGTATCAGTTATCACTAGGGATATGTGTTTCCTGAGTAGGGGAAGACGTATCACTAGGATATGTTTCCTGGGTAGGTGAGCACATTTTACTAGGGATATGTGTTTCTTAAGTAAGGGAACACCTATCACTAGGGATATGTGTTTCCTTGGTAGGGGAACACATATCACTAGGGATATCATTAGGGATATGTGTTATGCTTGGCTCCCAGACCCCTCACCTGGTGCTGTGCCTTCGTTTCCCATGCTGCCTACTTTCTCTTATTCTCCTACTACTTTAACTATTTTTGACAATCCTGCTTATTATGTATAACCCAAAGCAGATGGGTTTTCCATGGTTTATAGGTGTGATTGCTAGGAATGGTTTTTATAAAGCAGCTTGTAGTTTTTCAAGCAGCATAAATTCACTATCATATTGATCTGAGAATAACATTTTGGTCTGTATTTTCAGGTGTTTGGACTTGGGAACAAAACATATGAACACTACAATGCTATGGGCAGATTTGTGGACAAAAGGCTTGAAGAAATGGGAGCAAACAGGGTGTTTGAAAAAGGAGAAGGAGATGATGATGGAAAGTGAGTTAGCCTTTTTTTCTAGCCACTTGCCCTGTCCAAACTAGAGCATGATAGCACCTACTCTTATCCCTTTTAGTCTCCGGAGTGATAAAAATCTATTTTCTCTCGATCATGTCAATATGTGATCAAGAGAAAACATCATGAAAATTAATAAATTGATCACTTAAGTGAAAATACTTTGTTAAACAATTATCTTAACTGGTCCTTCACACAAATTTATGGACTTAGATCAATGAGGAGAATTGTTATGTGGATATTTGGGCTTAAGTAATAATGGATATATGTATGGCTACATACATGCAATGCATGTGTAATAACAACCTGGAGACTAGGATTGCAAGCTCCTCTTTTCACCCGCAAAAACTTATCCGGAACAAAAAGTAATATACGTTGGACATGCCACCCAGTGTTGGCAACTATTTTTGACAGGCCTTTTAATCGAAATAAATGTCAAATTTCTCAAGAATTGTGATTATGCAGTTAAAATTCTAAAAATTTCTTGGGTAAGATGTAATTTTGTGAAATTTGACTTTCATTTTCTCACGTTTCCATGAGAAATTTTTTTTGGTGTTACTACAGATGATTTATTACATCTTTAGCCCTTGAAAAATGAAAGAAAGAGTGCAATATGCTTTAAATTATTCTGGTACAAGATTTTTGTCCACTGAAAATCAAAATTACTCAATGTCCTGGTGGATTCCATCTTAAAGTCATTTGAACTTAAATGCAGCATTATTCACCAAGTGATGATAAGAAACTATATTTTTTGTCAATTTTTTTTATCCTCATTGTTCATTTAGCCCTTTTTCTAAAATAATGGTGCTCTAATCCAAAATAATGTGGATCAAAGAGAGTGGTTGTTTCGATTCAGTGATGACAGTGGTAGGATGATTCCCTTTGTAAATAAGGCAAATGTTTTCATGTTTCAGCTTAGAGGAAGATTTTGTAAGATGGCGAGAGCAATTCTGGCCAGCAGTGCTGAGCAAATACAACATTGATATCCGAGAAATTAAGAGGTAAGTAACTTACTGGTGCATCAATTGGACTATTCAGGGCTGTCATTAAAATTTCAAGTTGCCAGGCAAATGATACAAGTAGATAGGGAATCAAACAGCTAAGGATTTTGTTTGGTTCTATTTGTCTTCTATTTTCCTACAAGAGTAGGCAGGGGTCAAGCTCATAATAGCCAAGGAAAATCCCTGGCCCCTGGCCCTTAATGACAGCCCTGGCTACTCATAGTCCAAGACTAACACACATGTTCAGGTTTAGTGTTTTTGCTTGAAAAAGCCCAGTAGCCTTCAGTAAATGGTCTGATTTGTCGTCGTAGCACTCATTTGAGGGCAGTGCTAATTCGAGTGTAGCACTTATTTAAAACTTCCTACACACTGTTTTTGTCAGCTTTAACTATATCTCTATGTGAATTATTCCATAGCTTAACTATCCTTATTAAATACCTAAGGAGTGTTTAAGAGAGATCAGTCGGACAAGTTGTATATCCACTTCTCACCATCACCTAAGAATATAAATTCTTACGTACTTAAACACAGTCCAAGTAATTATTACTTGGACTGTGTTTGTTGTTTTCTTGTGTATTAACACTGAGTTATCTGATACTCACCTCTAAATTTTTGCAGGAGACTGTCATCTTGTATTGAACGTCAGTTCAAACTTGTGATTCATGAGGACTTACCTCAGGACAAGATTTACACTGGGGAAATGAACAAACTGAAGTCTTATGTCACTCAGCGTCCGTAAGTATATATGTATGCGTACAGTACAATTGGCGTTTGTTTTATTAGAAGATCAAGGTCAAAATATCTTAACGTTATTTGTAAGCAGAATGGTGCAGTTTATCAGAGGTCACAAATAAGGGGAATTTTCCATGCTCTTTGACAATCACCATGTATGCATATATGTTCAATGATACATGTGTATGATTTGTTATGTCTTTACCCTGTTTTTCAGGCCTTTTGATGCCAAGAACCCTTTCTTGGCACCTATGTTGGTCAATCGTGAACTGCACAGAGCTGGCAACCGTTCCTGTATGCACATTGAGCTTGACATCACCGGCTCCAAAATAAAGTATGTTTAGACTGAATTTTAAAATATTGTTCATTTCATTGATGTTAATACAAAGTCACTTTTTTTTTTTGCACTACCCCTTCCCATCATTATCCTTTTCATCAATATAATCACCGTCATCATCCTCATGATTTATGTACATGTAGTGTTAAGGCACCAACACTGCAATATTATTATACCTCAACAATTTTCTTTATTTGATCATTTTCTACACTGTTCTTATTTTGCATATCAATGTAATAAGAGCTTTTTTAGATGATGTGGCACACCGTTTTCAAACCAGTAGCAGCAATGACCAATGGATAAAACATAAATTTTCAAATAAAGATTTTATTTTAAAAAAGAATCTTTAGGGGTACCCTTACCTGGCTTGACTGTAACTTAGGAAGTACTCAGCGATTGTAATCTAGAGATTCTGGTTTTATTTGCTGTGCTGACCATGTGGATAGATAAGTTTCTTTGTAATCTTAAGTTCATCTCCTCAAGTTTGTTTGTGAATAGCTAAATGGTTCAGTTACCCACTGTTAGGGGAAATAATCCTTTTGCCACTTGTGGTATTATCAGTTTTTGTTTTTAGGACCCTTTTACTCCCAGTGTGAATGATGGAGTCTAATAGGGTGCTAATTCTAACTTTGGAGTCTGTGGAGATAAAACCTGCAGTGTGACTATTCACATGAAACCTCTTTGCTAGTACTTTCACACGGAAGTTTTTTTTTTCATCATTTTACAAAAAGGGAATTAGAATTTTAAGTTTGGGCTTAAGCCTCTTTTGGGGTGAAACGGTTAATCAAAGTATGTCAACCTGGGTGAACAAAAATGCACAGTAATTAACTGACTTTGTCTTGTGTTTGAAGATATGAAGCTGGAGATCATGTGGCAGTTTATCCTACCAATGACCCTGAACTTGTAGAGAAGCTTGCAAGCATGTTAAATGTTGACCTGGATGCTGTCATCTCACTTCAAAACAGGGATGGTGAGCATATATTCATTTAATATTAGAAAAGAATAGAATAGAATAGAATAGAAAACTTTATTAATGTGTCGGAGCCGTATAGCTTGGGAACAACCCCATACTAATTTGGGGACACAAATTATTCCAGTGTATAAGTATATGGCTTGATAATGTGCCATGTCAGTTTCCAGTTGACCCTTGATCCACAAAGACCATCTAGGGGACAGATGTAAGTGGCTGTTGTACAGGCTTCAAATAGAATTGACAGATGTTAAAATGAGGGAATGCGTGGGCTATCCACCATGGCAAAGAAATAAGTCATTGTGGAGAGGTCCAGCCAGGTTTGCTATTACAGTTCTGCCTGCATTATCCACTTGTCAAGCTTGTAACTTGGTAGGAAACAGTCTTACATTTAAAAGAATGTCAGCATCAAATATAGTTCATTTTGATGCATTTGATGTCAGTTATACAAATCTGTCACAAATCCCTAGAATGTGCCACAGATTAATACATAAATCTTCCAGAGATTAATTGAAAATGAGTTTTTTCACAGGAAGGATATGTAGACGTGGCATAGTTTTTTGTAGTCAAATGTGAATACTGTACGAGTTTGTACCTGAACTGACCTTGATTTTTTCCCCCAACCTTTTAGAGGATTCGCCTAAGAAGCATCCTTTCCCTTGTCCAACAACGTATCGAACTGCTCTGCTGCACTATGTGGACATTGCCAGCGTAGTCAAGACTCATGTGTTGAGGGAATTAGCAGAATACGCCAAAGATTTTCACCACAAAGAGTTTCTCATAAACATTACAGATACCACAGAAGAGGCGAAAGTAAGTCAAGTAGTTAGCTGCCTATTGTGATTAATTGGAGTAATTACATTAGTTTTAGCTTCGCTGCACTTACATACATACACTGATTACAGATAGCCGTTACGGCACCTGAAGGATGATCATGAGGTTATCCCTATATTAAGGACTCTCATTACAGATAACGCACCCAGCCCAGGAAGGCTAAAATACTGGAACACACTCTAATCGCCCTGTTTATCGATCTTTAGAAACAATACCACGACTGGGTTATGAATCCACACCGTCATATCGTTGCAGTGTTGGAGGATCTATCATCCCTAAGACCACCACTGGATCACTTGTTAGAGCTTCTCCCACGACTGCAATGCCGCTACTATTCCATCTCATCATCGCCAAAGGTAGAGTAGACTTGCAAACTACAGTTAAGGAAGCGTAATTTCTGTAGTCAACTAGTCTTTATGCAATTATGCATAGCATTTTTTACCGCTCAGTCAGTAGAGCACTTGACCGGGAGGTCGCGGGTTCATTCTCCAGGACTGGACCATACCAATACAGTGCCGGATCCAGACCTTGAGATAAGGGGGGGGGGAGGGGGGAGGGGGCAGGTCATCCAGACCCTTAGATAAGCGGGGGCAGGTGTTCCCAAAAAATTTTTTTCGGCCCTTCGAGCCTCAGTTTGGTCTAAAAATAAGGGGGGGGGGCTGGCCCCCCGGGCTCCTCCCCTGGATCCGCCCCTGCAATATTGAGGGTCCTAAAATAACTGAGAAATGAAGGTACTGCCTTTGCCCTGAAAATGGTTAGACCTTAACGTGGCTCCCATGACCACGTAGAACGGTGGTCCCGTCTCCAGTAGAAGGTCACGTAAACGTAGTGTTCTTAATCAATACTTTCGTACTAAATACATTTACTCTCGTTTTACACTAATCTTGCGGTTGCTTAGTCTGCTACCCAGCCGTTTTTAGTGTCGTCACGCAACGCTCCTGTGGTTGCTCAGCTATCATTTTGCTTGAAAAGCAAGTTTTTCGGGGGTCTGAAAATTCTTAAAGTATAGGATTTTTTTAGTCGTAGGGAATCTGATAATTTGTGGAACGACAGATGATAAAAATTTTCCAACAAGTTTGTGTTTTCTGTCACTCCTATTGTATCTCGTTTTCACACAAGAGTACAGTAAATATTAAGTTGAAACGACCGCATTTCTCTTACTTCTGGCTAAATCTACTGTGACAATTAAAAGTACCGGAATTTGGTGAGACTGTCTGGTCCATGCTGCGGTTTAAGGTCGTGACTTTTTGTGCTTTGCTTTTTAAAAGATGTACCCGAACTCCATTCACATCACTGCAGTACTTGTACGATGGACCACATCAACTGGTAGGGTGCAGAAGGGTGTGGCCACTACCTGGCTATCAACCAAGAGGCCCAAAGGTGAGTACTCTTGTGCACGAAATAATACCTAACAAATAGACTATTCCCTAAATCTCTATGAAACAATTGCAGAAACGAATTGAAAATGAAACCTCTATCAGGCGGCCGCGGTTACCTTTTGGCCATCCCGACGAGATTCCTCCCATACTTGTCAGCTCTATTAATCGGCCATCAAGCGCTTAATTCACGCTTGATTCACTTCGTGTGGCTTTATTTTAAAAAATATGATGAAGTGAAATACAGCCCGAGATAGAAGGTGAGATTTTACCAACGACGACCGCGACGTCATTTGTGATAACCCTTAAGGAAGGTCTCATACTCAGGTGCAATTCCACCAATTCGGTTTTGGTTCAATTAAATGCTTTTCATCTACAATCATCGACAAAAGTCTTGGGACACTTTTGCATTTCTGGGGCGTTTACTAATTCACACAGGTCCAACCCTTCGCCTCACCCCACAAACAATGTTGGACGCGTATATCCAGAATTTTTTCCGAGTTTCAACTTTGTAAAGGGTGGGGGGAGGGAGAACTGCAAGAAAATTCCGAAAAGGATGCACTGTTTAATGAGGGAACCGAGAAATGACAGAAAAATATGAATATTGCATTATTGTGTCAAGGACTTTTGTCCAAGATTGTAGTTATTGGGCAAATTTCGTAATTTGTCTTCTACATTTTCTTCCTTTGCAGAAGGAGAACCTCCTCGCGTTCCAATCTTTGTCCGTAAAACCCAGTTCCGTCTGCCATTTAAATCAGTGACACCTGTTATCATGGTGGGGCCTGGGACGGGCTTGGCGCCTTTTAGAGGATTCATACAGGACAGACATATGCAGAAACAGAATGGTGTGCACAGTAAAATCAAATTTTTAAAACAGCAAAATGTGTCATTTCGTGTTGTTAAACACTGAAATATTAGTAGCATTATGTAAGAGGTTTCATTGGAATCGTCTCAACATAGGATTTTGTCCAAAGTTAGAACTACGTACTAAATAAATAGTACCACATGAAAGTACTGTCGGAGTGGTTTTATGTCAATGGTCACAACCAAGGATTTTGTTAACACGCTCAACAGTAAGAACTACCAAGAGCCATAATGGCTCTTGAACTACATGATGATTCACGACATATCTCCGTTACTGACGTTGATAATGAAATGTAGTGTGTGTGTGTGTGTAGTAAATGTTATTTTAAAAAAAAGACATTTCAAGGCGAACACCTCCCTAAAAGGGACACCTAGAGTACTCGTCAAAAATCTTGATACATTTGTGTGCGTTTCTCCTTCCTCAATGTTGATTTGGGTATTACAGTCGTCTCAGTGCTCCAAAATACGCGTGGCTCAACATTGGGGAAGGAGAGGTGCAAATTTGAGTGAGAACCCAAGTGCGATAAGTGAATGTAAGAAAGTTTCGAGAAAATTCATAAGAAACGGTGTCTTTTTAGCTCTTTTTAAACGATTTGTGACGAGTATTGTGGTCCCTGTTGTTCCTCAGTAATATTTTTTGACTCTTTCTAAGGCAGAAAACTCCCTAAAACGGACACCTAAAGTTGGTCCTTACTGTTTTTCAATCATTTTCTTTTATAAATCTTAGTTTAAGGCGAAAACCTCTCTGAGGCAGACACTTAAACTTATAGTGTCCGTCCGTGTTCACCCGGTTACGAACTAGTCCATTCTAGAGACCGCGACGAAAAATGTCCGTTCACGGCGCTTTTTATACATTAATAGGTGAACGCGTTTACTCATATAAGCGGACTCGCGTGGACGTAACCTTGTATCACGGCAAAATAAATAAGGTCTTTTTTTGTTAACAGGGAAACAAATTGGAGACATTGTGTTGTTTTTTGGATGCCGCAAGAAGAGTGAGGATTACATATATGAGGATGAACTTACCTCTTATGAAAAAGATGGAACAATCGCTGACCTGCATGTGGCTTTCTCCCGCGACCAGGTGAGACAAAAACTCTTCTTTTTGTTGTTGTCGTTGTCTGTTGCAATCTTGTTATTTGTAACGCGGCTGTTTTAGGTAAATCTATGGTAAAATGGCTTACCAAACAGGGGTATTTTGCTTTGCAACTGTGCAGCAAAACGAGGTGAAAAGCGATGTTGCGCGTTTTACCACCCTTGTATTGTAACAATCAGGCCTTTTTAACAGTAGCATGAATACCGACTTCTGACAGGATAAAATTGCACGGGACACAAACTTGCTACAAAACAAGTTGGCCTTGGGCCGGTAAAAAAATTAGAGCTACCGTAAATTATCTATTCACCTCCCCCTCTCAAATAAGCCCCATCTTTTTCTCAGGGGAAGAAAGTCAATAAGCCCCCCCCCCCGCCCCCGTCTCTTTTAAGCCCCCCTCCCCTCTCCCAATTCATTCTTCGGTTGGACAATATTAATCAATCACTTCGTGTGGACCGATCCATGATGGTTTATTCACCAACTGGAACTTCGGTTTGTTTTTGATTATGGGTTGCATGACCTCTGACTTCTTGTACTTGAGCTTTTCCACTTTGTATTCTAAGTCGTTATGGAGAATTAATACCATCGTCTTTGCTAAATTAAATAAGCACCCCTTCTCCACTAAGCCCCCCGTCTCTATTAATCCCCCCCCCCCCTTAAAATGAATTTGAAATAAACAAGCCCTCGGGGGTTTAATAGATGATTTACGGTATACTCTCTACTTTCCGCAAATTGTAACATCCTGTTTTGCTGCACAGTTTCTTCTTAATTTTGTGACTAAAAGATAGTTGTTGTTTTGTTCAGGAGAAAAAAGTCTATGTGACGAATCAAATGGCTGAAAAGAAAGAGTCTATTTGGAAGATATTGGATAATGGAGGCCACATTTACGTTTGTGGGTAAGATGCTTTAGTTTTTTTAAACTGAAACATTATTCTAACTTTCATTAGCAATGCTTTCGAGTGGTATACGGTCAGCTCTCTCTGAGACGTCGGGACACCTTTGGGAGAGGCACTAAGTGTCTGTCTTAGAGAGATGTCCGCCTTATATAAATTCTTCTAAATTTGACTTGGGTCTTAACGTTTAGACCCAAGTGAAATTTAGAAGGTTTTGTATAGAGTCATCAGAGCATAACTGGGCTAATATCTCAGGGACAATTTGTCCCACAATGCTAGTTTTTGGCAGGTAGGCCTCTTGGAAGATGTTATTTCAGAATACCGGTATCCTGACATATCCCATAATTTCACAAATTTAGTTTTTTATGACGTCACACTTAAGTACTCTGTAAATACTGAGGTGCTCGTTAAGGGAGAGTCGACTGTACCATGAAATACCTCACGAATGACTTGTTTTTTCTTAGTATGCACACGCCCTCTAGGCGAGTGTGTATACAAAGATTTATCAATTCTGGTGTGGGATGTTAACGGTATACCACGAGAAACATTGCATAACATAAGACATATTTATCCTATGTCACTCAACGAGGCTCAATTTTCACCGCTCTCTCGTGGCTCGAACAGCGGCTGGTAATCGAGCCTGTCACTCAACAGGACGAAGTAAAACCTCGACGTCACGGGTAAACTCGAAGACAAAACAATTACACTAGGCAGTCTGTTAACAACAATTCCCAAATGATCAACAGCTTGTCAATGAATAAAGTTCGAATTCACCTCTGTCTATTTTACCTGCATCTGAAGAAAATGTCAAGTTAGCTGGCGAATGTTTCTGATTCTAAGTGCAGCTGTGTATCCATCCCGGTTTTCGCAACACTGCTTTGGTTTTGTTAGTCTCGGCTGAAAAATTCTTTGCCCGTTGTAGTCTGTTTGATTCCGTTTCATATTCCTTTTTTAACTTTGACTTCTAAGAAATTCGAATGGTAATATTATTAAAAAACTTGGGTTTTGTAGTATTGTTACAAAGTTGCTTCTGAAAAATTTGGGAGAACAAAAAGTGCCAGCCGCTGTCTGCTCCAATTTTGGCGGGAAAATGTGGAAGCGGCATGTACCGCCGGGATTTTTTAGTGAAATGCTACGGGTTTCTAGATTTCTGATTGGCTGTACTTTTTTTTGACATGGGGTAAATAATATTACAGGGCTATCACTCAGATTCGGGGACCGGGGATTTCTCTCCACTACTTTGAGCATGAATCCCGGCTCCTTTCAATGGAAGTCTACTAATTGCATATACCTTACAATTTGAGATCTTAGTGACAGCCATATTTTTTAGTTATCCAAGGTCACAAACACTAGTAATACTTAGTATAATGCATGTCAACTACAAAAGAACCGACGGAGAAAAAAGAAAGGTTTCTTTATTAAAATTTAGTGAAACTGGGAAGGTGTGTCCTGCGTTAGACCAGCTCGTATAAAAGGTTGAACACGGACATCGTGCTCGAGACGTTTATATGTCGAAATGGGTGATTTTACATGCTATTATTGTAACGAAGGGAGAACACTCAAAACTATGAAATAACTGTCTTTTATACTTTGCTACCTTTTTTTGTTTTAGATTTATTCACTTTCGGGCGAGCCCACTTTTCTTACATTTTCTTCCCTCTTATTCATGAGAAACAAAAAGATAGCCCGGCAAGAATGGTAACCTGGCTAGCCGGGTCACCGTTTTTTCGTTGGTACGAGACAATCAGAGCATGCGCGAGCGCTCTTGGCTCGGGAATCCTCCAATGAAGGGCAAAGGGGTCAACTTTTTTTTTCTCACATAAACGCTTGCTAAGTCTGGACGGTTTGACCAATAAAATGTTGTTGTTTTTTTCAGCGACGCCCGCAATATGGCGCGTGATGTTCACAATTTGCTGGTGACTATTGTAAAGGAGAATGGAGGAATGACAGAGAACGAAGCTGCTGATTACGTGAAGAAACTCAGCGCTAAAGGGCGATATTCTGTAGATGTTTGGAGCTAAGAAACCTACCAGTACCAGATGTTCAAACCTATTTTTTCTGATAAGTGAAAAATTGCTTCTTAGAAAACCGCTCCGTAACGAGCACGGTTCTTTAAAACACATTGCGCCTACTGAAAGAGTCCAATTTCGCAGCTGTCTCGTTAGTCAAACAAGGCTGGAAAGAACTTGGGCTTTGTATCCTGATCACCAACTTTTTTTTATCACTCGACCAAATTGAAGAAGAACTTGCATTCAGTAGAATGGCCAAATAACTGTTTTGGATTTTAAGCATTTTCACTGACTGTTTTGCCTGATTTTACGACCCAAGTTATGCATCCGGCATCAATTCTGTTCACTTCGCGAGATCTGCTTCAACGCTATTTGCCATTCTAATGTTGCGCGGGAGTCTAAGTCAGTGTCGCGTTGAATTGTACTACATGTATGCTGTTTCGGCGGACAAATTGACTTAGTTTCCTCTGCAACTTTGTAATTGCCAACGAAAAGAAACGAGTCGATGGTTGTCCCACAAACATTCCCATAGTACAGTTTGACATAACACTGATCCAGTCAAGCGCACAACCTCAAAATATCCAGTTAAGAGCCACATTTAGTAGATAACAAAGCCTTAATTCTGGTAATGAGAGATTTACCCTAATAATTTATTTTTGTTATTATGAGTTATATGTTACAAGTAGATGTGTTAACAAAGGTAACTTAACTGATTGAATAGGAGATTTAACTTACTAAATTATTGTTACTTATTCTAAGCGATGCTTTACGACGTTGTTCGTGTCTTCACAATTTTAATACAAAAATGTATAATAAATAGCTTACAGTAATTTCCCACTTACTGATTATACATGAATCACACTCCCCAAAATCGCATCACAGTTTTTCTATCGATTTTCTTTACTGTCAAATTTCCGTAGCAATTTATTTTAGGAAAACGTCTAGAAAGATACTTCTGGTGGGAACTGGTTTCCTTTTCACAAGAGGTTTTTCAGTAATAACGGTATCTCACACCATCGAAAATATAGCTAATCAGAGTGCAGGGAAAGCTGTTGAATTTTCGTCGGTATTCAACTGTTTCTTTCTGTCAGGCGCTGCTGTTTGACTTGCCCTCACGCTGACAAAAATTAAATTTTGCCTCTCATAAGTTTTGGGAACGATGAAAAAGTCTACGCCTTATTATTTAGACTTCACTAAATACCTGAGTATTTTCTATGGAGTGGGATAAAATAGACCATGCTTCGTTATACCACAGCAAAGAGTACTGATCCAATGTTTCGTGTATTTTCAAGTCTAATATATATTCAAGAAGCTTGTGGAATATTCCATGGTGTGCCATTAATCCATATCACGTAGTATTTATGATTGTATAAATTTAATATAAAACATTACTTTTTGTAGTTCAAATCACCGTATTTCCTCTTTTTGTCCCCCAGAAGCTAATGACCCTTGAATCTTATGACCCCCTCTAATTTAAGTAATCGGGAGCTTAGGCAAGGACAACGGCGACGGCGACGGCAACGGCAACGAGAATGTCTAAAAAACCCCCTCGTTCCGGAGCGCTGGGATAAAATAACCCCCAGGGAGCTAATAAGAGAGAATACGATGGCCTTAAATATCATTTGTTGCCAAAGTAGAGAAGAATATAAGTTCAAGTAGCAAATTAGAGTCCGCAAAAAGGATTGTTTTTAAGAATTGTTTATGCCAGCACAGTAGTTTGCCTTAAAAACTCAGTATACTCAGTAGTTTTCCCTCCGTAAACAGTGCGGTCTTTGTGTCGTGAAACCAAATAAAGTGATCGTTCTGACCAATCAAAGCAGAGATCGACAACCCATCCAGAACAAAGCGGGGGAAAAAGAGTTGCATGCAGGAGCTGGTTTGTTCTTACATCTAATTGGTTAAGCTTTTAGCCAATCACAAAGAACGCAAACAGAAGGTTAAAGCAATCGAAATTATTTAGACGGTAAACGACTTAAAACCGCTCTTATAAAAGGAGGTATAACTACTATATACTCAAGTAGCACTATAGTTATCACGTGTATTATTGTAGCCTTACTCTATCGTAATATAAAAATTTTACCTACTGAAGTTCCTGCGTCTTAATTAACTAAAAGTAGAAGATTTGTCTTAAAACTGAAAAAAAAAAGATGGTAAAAGTGAACTGTTTTCAATTAGTTAAACAGTGAACGGCGTTTTGGAGGGAAACAGATCAAGTTAGCGTTTCAGTGTTCAATGGTGACCGCCCTTTTGGCGCAATTTAAAATCAGGATGCGGCGCGCGAGCTGGAAACAGGTGTTAACCGGGCATTCGCAAAACGATTCTTTATTGGCTGATTTTTGTGCACGCGCTTTTCATCATTTGTTTCGTCAGAAAGAAAAGAATTAAGTTGTAAAACAAACTCACTGTCTTGAGGATATATTTTTGAGAGAAGAAAAGCATTAACCTCATAAACTGGAGGTGGGAATTGTGTTCAGTACTTTCCAAGAACCTGCCTAGAACATAGAAAAGCGAGAAAGGAGCTTAAAAGGTATTTCGTCTTGTTCCTTCTATAATAGCAGGAAATTGAACAAATTTATAACGCTGGGAACAAGGGTAGCTGGGTCATTTTTAATACTTCTGCTGGGTTTTATTCCTTTTCATTTCCTTTTGATCCAAACCGACCAAGGGTTCCTTGAAATTGATGTTTTAATTTGTGGATTCCTCCTTTTTCGCGTTTTGACAACGTTGCAATTGCAAGTGATTCTGTAGAAAAAGGAAATTGTACTCGAGGTCTGGTATTGCGTAGACTGGCTATGTTCAAAACAAAAAGGGAAGTTCAAAATTCCCGAAAAATTGAACAATGTAAAAGTGACGACATCGCCAATCTGGTCAGTTGGTTGGCCTCCCTGTGCTTCACGGCATCAGTATTGTTAGACTATCGCATCCATTTCACGGTCTTATTGAGGGTCTTACTCGTACTCTACGCTGTAATTAAATTGTTCGTAAAAGTGTCTCATAAATGTCGTCAATTGCCGCAGTGATGCAATAACAACGTGTACCAGCTGTAGCTCCTAAAATGCACGTGCAATTCCAACCACGCCTTCGCCGGGCTTGAATCTTTCCTCGAGCACTGTGACAACAGCTTGAGACATCATAGAAGTTTGACTTGCAATTTCGTATTCAAAACATCTGCCACTGACCACGAAAGCCTTTCTCTTTGGGTCTTTTTGAACTAGTAAGATTAGGAGACAAAATAATTGTTTTTCAAAATTGGCTACTTGAAAACTTATAGGGGTCAACCTCGTCCCCAGGGTCTTTCGTTATCCAATATGGCCTGAGAAGACCCTGGGGACGAGGTAGTATGAGGGTGTCTGATAGGGATCAACTGCCACGCCCTTATTGGTCTCTTTTAATTAAGAGGTTTGATTTTAATTAGCCGATGAGCATCCCCGTCAATTTCAAAAGTGATTCCCCTGGCCGGGGTTGAAGTAAAATGATGCCGTCCTTAAAATATCGCGGTAAACTGCTTACACCGTTTAAAAACTAATAAAATTACCTGTTATTACTGCTTAGAATAAGTGTGGTCGTTTATCAGAGGCATCTTTAAATCTCTCAACGTTTCGCTGTAATTTCCTGTGAATGTTAAAAAGACAGTCACTCATAGTCAAGGAAAATATGCGCTAGTTCAGGAGCGTCACAAAGAGCAGACAGGACGCAATTTTTATCATCTTAAAAGTACTTTTTTTTTTAAACACAAGGCCTGGATCTAATAGATATTAATTTCATAAACTGCTAGACAGAAATAAGATTGACATGTAAAATACATAATAGCTTTACCCAAACAGAGGTGTGCAGTTGCCCGGTTGCGGTGCAGTTTTGCTTTGAGATCTTTATCTTTGCAATTTACTTTGATTCCCTCAGTGTAAAAGTAAACGGCATTGTCATAATCGTTGTTACTGAACGCTTCATTTCCTTCATTGTTGTAAACCTCTGCAATTGCTAAAAAGGAAACAGAATTGAGTTGTCGTTACTTTCTGTAGTTAAGCTCATGTTACTAACTCGTTCACACTTGTAAATCCAGCTTCCAATGAATTACTTGTTCACCCTTTAAACCCTAAGAGTGACCAGCATCAAATTTCTCCTTGTAACAGCAATGCTTTGTAAAATAGAGTGGTCATGAAAATTACAGACATGATCACACAACATGAAAAAGCTTGATATTTTATAAACTTCTCCCCACTTGTTCTATAGTAAATGAATAGGGGCGACAAATGAGAATTTTAATTTTGATCTTAGGGTCTTAAGGGTTAACTGACGAATGACACATTGCCTTTAAAGATCAGTTGTAGGCATAGTTTTGTTCTATCACTATTGTGTATTCGAAGTTCCAACTAGATACGATCACTGATAAATTGAGCTTAAACTCGATTTCTGTTCGTCTATAACTGGCGATGGTGGATGAAATTATTGAAATATGGTTTCTACTAAAACCGTGCAAGTTGACCATGGGTGTGGCTATTTTCAAACGTTTCTCTTTTGTCTCTTCAGTGTTAAGGCCTTTGATACTACACTGTTAACAGTCTTAAGCAGTCTTTACTTTTCAAAGTGCTGTCGTCAAAATTAAGCACTTGTTCATCATCACAAGTTGATGTGGGGTCTCCATCATTTGCTGCTTTGATTTCACTCTGCGACATAAATGCTTGTGATCTGGTAATGAAAAAAGGTCACGATTCAGTAAACCAGTAGGTGTTTATAAATTTGGATAGAGCTTTTAAGATTTCTGGTCGTCCTAGCGGACGTTTTATGAATCTCAATTATTTCTGTCAGTTTTGGGAACTGTCCTTAACCGCGCTGCATTGCTAACTGATGAAATTATCGTCTTGGTAACCCTGTCTGTTCTCATCCTTATATTACTGGCTTCTGATCAATATCTTCAGCTATCTCTAGTACTTTCTTTTTGCAATAATGAGGGGAACTGGGGCCTAATGTACCGCAAAACCATGGAAAAACAGAAACCACTAATTGCGATGAAAATGAATGAAAAGCGTGAAACTGCAGTATAAGCGCTAAAATATTAACCATTAGGACCCTCTATTCAACATTAGAAGTGATCAAACCATTCATTTAACCACCAGGTAATCTAGACAATTAAAGGTCATTTAAGGTCTATTTTTTAGCCTACCTGTATTCTCAATGTAAAAATGACTTCTTGGATTCGTTGTACTTCACCCGTCTCTGTCAGAAACAGTTTGATAGTATGATGTTTGAAAGGACCATCAACTGAATAAATATTCTCCGGATCATGATCATGGGATCAAAAGAAGACAACTGTAACAACTTTATTTTGGAACAATCTCTCTTATGCGGACGTTTTTACCAGAAATAATATTTGTTACTTGAAAGACTGAGGATAATCGTCGAAAAAAGAGAAAGAAAAAAAATATATTTCAGGAAAATGACTGACGTCATAGTTTTTCTTAGACATATTTTACACCGTTAGTCACCTAACTGATATGGTATCAGAATATCATTTAACAAGTCCTTCGGTTCAATAATTAGGATGTTCGAGGTTTCATATACAGCTATCATACATGTTTACGGTTACCAAAAAATCTTAAAAAATATATCCAAAAGACGAAATGTTCTGTCGCATTGGACTATGGGACTGTTTCGGGTGACGCTATTACTTCTTTATTGGTTATAACAAGGTTACACAGGAAACTGGATAGAAATTTGTCCCCCAAAATAGTCTCGAAAACCGACCAGTCGCTACCTACCCTGTGTACATGTACAGATGGGCAGCTGTACACAGGCTACCCAGTCCCAAGTGCAGGCAAACTACAACCTCGTTCCCAGGGTCCTCTAGAACGAGGTTGGGCAAATTATTCAAGGTCAGAAAGATAAGAAATTGTTTTAGTTGTGTGCCTCATCCCCATAAGCTTCTAGTTAAAGACGAATTTCACGTTGTAGTGCTGGTCAGTAGAGTTGCTTTGCTTATTTACCGTATTGCTGTCAAATTTGACGCTATTGTTGCAGCTGCCGTCTTTGTTGCATAAGCTCGTTATCACGTTAAAGCAACAAACTGGCCGTTATGAACCACGTAAGCACTCGTTTATAATAGAGAGTTCAATCAATCAAGCTTTATTCACGGTATCTCCTCATTAAAAGTGCTGTTCCAGTGAGCCGCCAGTTACATAACAAATTTTAAGAGAAACTATACTAATGCTAAAAATACAAAGTTACTATCACTGTATCTAATGTTACTGTAAAAGCTTATGAGAGGACTTATAAGAGACTTTTCACACTAATCTCCAGTTAAGATATCGCTTCGTGAGTATTTCAGGTGTTTGGGTGTTGGCACGAGACAATGTTGAAGCCTGTCTTTTCTAGTGACTGTTAACGTCAACTTTTGTATTAATCTTGTGTGGATGAAGTCTTCAACCCGAAGACGTATAACTTTGTTTGTTTGTAAAACTTGAGCGGACGTGCATGGATATATCCCTTAATTGCTCATTTTGTGTTGGTACACTAACAAATAGTTTATATGAAATACGAAATGACTCTTTCCTTAATTAAAGTTTTTAGTTTGTCTCCATAGCGATATGTTTGGTTTGATATTGTCCAGCAAAAGATCTAGTTACTGAGCTTCTAATCCAAGTCCGTGTTTCAGTTTTCAATGAAACTGCAATTTACTGGTTGAAAAAACGTTCACTCGAATAAAATAATAAATAGGAAGTTGCGAACAATTTCAGTCTTGACACAACTTTAATAAAAACTTCGCTTTACTTGTAGGTTTGGATTGAGTATGAAATGGTTTTGTACATCAAGTTGCGAAAGTAAAAAACGCAGTTGCTTGTCATGTTCTGTGGTTAACGGTCATTTCGCCACCAACCAACTCGTCACCAACCACCTCGCCACCAAAAGAAGTCGATCCGCCGCCAACCAACTCGCCACCAACCGTGGGATTAGCGGGCGAATGCTGTAATTTTTTTATGGTAGAGCCGCGTGAAGATTAGGAGCAAGTCAAGTACCCCATGCATAACAATCCACTAATTTTGAGATGGATAGACAGGGGGTCAGGCCTGGGAAACCTACGTGAGTAGACCGTGTCAATTATTCTGATTTAATATTTAAGAGTCATCAGTTGGTGGCGAGGTGACCGGAGTCCTGTGTTGTGTTCGTTCTATAACGTACTCTGTAAATTATTTTGATTTAAGCTAAAGAATGTTGCAGTCGCCTTGCCGACTTGGATTTGCTTCGCTTCAATTTTTAGCACACTGTCATTATTCTGAAAGCTGTTCTTGTAGGACTCTGCAATGAACCGGTTGCTGTTGTTGACCAATGGGCTTGCAATGTACTCATCTAACTAAAAAAAAGAAGGCAAAAAGGCAAAAAAAACGTCCTCATTCATTTATCTCTTGATTTATCGTAAAAATTATCCCATTCATCTAAAAGAGCAACATTAACATTATCCATGCACAAAAAACGGATAACATCATAATTTTAACATGGGTAACATTATCCATGCACAAAAAAGAAATGAAATATGACGTTTTTACGTCATTCTTTAATCAAGCTGTTGTTTTCCACTTTTGATCCTTAACTATTTTCTGTGCATTACAAAACGTTGCAACATTGTTACGACATTGTTTTGAATAGTTCAACATTGTTCCAACATTGCTGTCTTATGTAACATAACGTTAAAACAGGATATCAATTTTTTCATGTCATTCCCCATTAAATAGGGTCAGAGTTATTCTAAGAACGTTCGCAGCACAAACTTTATCCCTAGTCAGATCAATACGGTTTTTGGGAAAATGCCCACCTACCCCTCCCCTAATCCAGCATTAACACTTACTTATCGCTTACAGCAAAATTGTGACTTATTTAGGGGAGGGGTAGGTGGGCAGTTTCAGGGGTTTAAAAATAGATATTAAAAAAACAGTAGAGGTCATTTCCCCTTGAAGCACTTACATCCATCCATTGTGCAGCAGCAATTTCTTTTGTGTCCATTTTGATTTCTTGAGTTAATGGCCTCAGATGACAGATGAAATAAACATCAGAACAGCCAAAACGAAAGTTTACAAGGTGACGAAAGCAGACCAGAGAGACAAACTCAGTTTCGATTCCAGTTTCTTCAAAAACTTCTCTTTTCACAGCTTCAATGATGCTTTCATCTGTGAACGTTTTCATATGGAGCAAAACAAGGAAGTCAGATGCTGTTAATTTTGTATACCAAATGAGAACCATTATCCGTGGAACCTGGATATAACAAAGGACTAAGGGACTGGCAAAATTTGTTTGCTATATCGAGGTTCTTTTTTATATGTTGATTACTAGGGTAAAGAAAATCATTTGTCATACTGAGGACTTGGTCATGTAATGTTTCGTTATATTGAGGTTCCACTGTACAGAGTAAAGTATGTAATATAATGGTGAACATATAGTTTACTTAACAATTATTCCTCGACCCCGAATAGGCTCTGAGTCAATAGCCCATGAGGCCGAAGGCCAAATGGGCTATTGACTCAGAGGCCATGAGGGCGAGAGGAATAATTGTTTTAGTAAAATCCAACTAGTTGGTCAAAAATATTGAGAATAAAAAAATTTTAGCTAGATAAGAGCTAGACTTCAATCCTTTTTTGCCACCAAAAAGCCCACGCTTTTCGCTACTAGTGGGCTATAACATATAGCCTAGTAGTAGCTCAACCAATCAGAACGCAGCATTGATAATAGACCAATAGTTGGATTTTACTAAAATGTATTAGTTGATTTGCAGACCAAAGCAAATATTTAGGTTTTTTATGAGGCATGAGTCATTTTGTTAATAGATTGTCAAATGAATTAGAACTGTGATATGCCATCATCACACTTCTCACTTGAAACAAAGTCAAACTTTGCTACTTCTGAACTATTTTAACTCATTGGTGCCAATAGAAAAGAAGCTTATTAGTATTTTCTATCTATTTTAAGGAAAGGGATTAAATTTCCCAGTGTTGCAACTTAATGTTTAATTGCACAAGTCTATTTTGTTAAGAACAATTAGGAGGGAATAGCCTTCAGAGAAGTAAACTCACAGGTTTATTGGTTGCTCATTATGAGAGTTCCTGTAGTGAGTATTAAACATTATCAATAGCATTCACTTAACTTGTACAGACCTCTGTCAACCATGCCTCCTGGCAGCTTCCAATGTTGTTTTCTTCTATATTTCTCACAAACAGCTAGAACTTGATTCTTCTCATTGATAACTAATCCACCAGCACCTAAAATAACAAAAGCACAAAAAATAAATAAATTATTAAAGCTCCATCGATTTTGTGAAACAAAATGATTATGCTGCATGCTCCCAAATCATACAATCCTTTCATGACCAGAAGTAGGTGGTGTTTTGAAACAGTGACACACTCGGCTATCGCCTCGTCTGCCACTTTTTTGTTCTTACCACATTTTGACGTCATCTGTGATCTATTACTGAACAGACGCACGGCAACATGGAATCTATTTGTTAATCAGCCATTTTTATAGAGCATATTGCGAGCATATCATGGGTTATGACTGACAATAGAAAGATCTAGTCCTATAATAAAAATACATTGCTCAATGTAGAGTAACAAGGTTATCAATCAGCATACCAAGAGAACTTGTAGCAAATGTTGGAAGTGTGTTTGGTTCAGTCTTGGGCAGCCACTGAGTCATGACAATGTGATGTGGATATGTGTGATGAAATACAAAACCATGCTATTGCAAACAAAAACAACCAAAAATAGTTAGTGGTCTTAGTTATTATCAGCAGTGGCAGATCCAGAGGAGGGGCACTATTATTATTTTTAGATCAAACCGAGGCCCAAAGAGCCAAAAAACACTTTTTGAGACCCCCCCCCCCCCCCCTCTTATCTGAAGGTCTGGATCCGTCACTGATCAGTCTTTTGTAGCTGAGTGGTAGAGCATCTGGAGTAGTAACCAGAAGGTCATAGGTTCAGCTCCTATTGGGAGCACTTGTTTTTTTTTTTCTTCTGAGCTGCTTGTGGCACTGACTGAATAAACATCTTTCTCAACATCAAACAAAATGTTTAAAACCTTTTTATCACTAAAAAGTGTAACAAAGTGTGAACAGATTTCGAAAAGAGTACCAAAGAGTGCAGTCTTGGAGATGAGGTTAAAAGTAGTGTCGAGTGCTTTATTCTTAAATAATAGAAGTGTTTCCATTTAGCATTAAAATACTCTGTATATTTTTTATTTTCCTGTTCTCCTTGACTTACAGACAAGGCATCTTAATTTTTTCGGGAGATGATATCCCTTTTTCTCTCTATCATTAAGGACTTTTATTCAAGTTTAGTGAAAATAAGGAACTAACGAAAACGAAAATTCCTTTCTTTCTTTCCTACTTGTTCCTTTCTTTTTTTGAGTATCGTTACCATGTATAGTCAATGTAGCAGAGTTAACCTGTTTAAATTCCTAGTAAAAACTTTTGTGATAAGCATCAATAAAATACAAAAGAAATTAAGGACTTTTGTAGAGTCTATTCACTCCCTTGCGTCATAGTTAACCCTTTAAGCCCTAAGAGTGATCCGCAAGAAATTTCTCCTTGTAATATCAATGCTTTAGAAAACAGAGTGGTCATAAGAATTGAGCACATGATCAGGGAAGATGAGTCTAATTGATATTTCAACAAATTCTCCCCACTACTTCTATTGAAAAAGTATAGGGACGGTAAATGAGAATCTCAATTTGATTTAAGAGTGATCAGCATGAAATTTCTCCTTATAGTATCAATGCTTTAGAAAACAGAGTGGTCATGAGAATTGAGGTCATGATCAAGGAAGATGAGTCTAATTTACATTTCAACAGATTCTCCCCACTTCGTCCATTGAAAAAGTAAAGGGACGGTAAATAAGAATCTCACTTTGATCTAAGAGTGATCAGCATGAAATTTATCCTTACAGTATCAATGCTTTAGAAAACAGAGTGGTCATGAGAATTGAAGGCATAATAAGGGAAGACGAGTCTAACTGATATTTCAACAAATTCTCCCCACGACTTCTATTGAAAAACTATAGGGACAGTAAATGAGAATCTCAATTTGATCTTAAGGTTTAGAGGGTTAAGGAACACCTGAAGCAAAGTACATATTCCAACTGTTTCAAGTTAACATAAAGTTAAACTTCTATGAACACAAACCTTCACAGCAATAGGAATATATGTAGAATTCTTAATTGATATTCTCAGCCAAACTCCTCGGATAGCACCTTGCTTAAACTTCTCTAATGATGCTGAAGAAAAATCAGTATCAAGTATCAGAGAAAGACAGGAGTCACAAAGTTAGCCACATAAACACTATCTCAAAAATTAAGAAAAGCAAGGAAGACTTACAAACCAGTTTCGTTTCAAATTCCTTTTCACCCTTGCATGTTTCCTTTTCTGTGTTGATTGTGATACCACCAAATCTGCAAAACAACAGAACAATATTATTACTTATACAATAGTTGTTCACGGGACTATCACTATATTAATATTTTTATTTCCCTCTTTTATCCCAGACACCTCTTCTTCTTTGCACTTAAAGTAAGGGTGTCCCCACCCTCCAAGTCAAAATTATCCCAGGTTCACCCCCATTAAGTAACCGCAAACATGTCAGATCCCATATTGGTGTCATTCCTCTACTTTTTATTTCCTGTAAGTTTACATTCCCTTGAAAAAAGTTCCATACACAAAAAGTATGGAAATTAACTAACATGGAACACATGCCTTGAATTTTATCGTTAGACAACCTTTGCCTGTCACATAAAGTTCACCCAAATTTGAGGATTCCAGTATGAACACTGTCATTTGTAATGTATCATCCCACCAGACAAGATAACAATGAAACATTTGCTGTGTAATGGCCTTAATTTTTCCCATTTTACAGGGTAAAGTCATAAACCATATTGTGTTTATGAAGTTAGGTCAGAACACCAATTTTTAAATAGGCTTTACATGGGCAAACTCCCACTAATTACTGAGCTACGGTATGGTTAAAATCTCATTGTCTACAGTGCTTTCTTTTGAGTACAGGCCAATAATAATAAAATGTGATTAAGAGGGAGACGATTTGCATCAGAAAAACGCTAACTTAAAACCTTAAAAGGGCATTTACTTTGTATACCGGACACAGGTTCGGCACATGAGTGAACCGGCGTCTAAACCGGGCCTTAGTCCCCTTTATAGCCGGTGCAAGAATCGTTTTCAAGAAAACAACCTCTACCCTTACATGTCTCTGATCCCAGTGAAAGTATTGCTGTCTGCATCTTGAATTTGAGAGGACTCTAAATATCCTTCTGCACACAAAACAGCGGTCTTGCCACTCAATTCTTCGAGGGAAGTCATGATCGGATAATTGTCCTGCAGATCGATTATGACAGAGCTGTTTCTCGCCAGGCATCGATTCTCGACGGGGAGGACTGGTAGCTGCAGATTATCCGCAGATTCTACAATAATCTCTCAAGGACCAGACAAGGACACTCAACGTTACACTCAAGGTCACCGTTAAGTAATGTATGACCGCGGTGCATGATTTCTGAGGGTAACCATGTCAAGTTCGGGGTAGTAGTTGGTGTAAGACTGCCCAAAATGTCCCGGGCCACCGCCCATTACTGTTAATGCTGTAGTAGCTGTGCTATAGTAGACGCAGTAGTACCTATAATACCCGTAGTACCTGTAGTAGCTGTAGTAGCTGTAGTAGCTGTAGTACCTGTACTACCCCAAGTTCGCGCACTTTGTGTTCTCCGGCCGGCCGTCAGTCAGTCAAGACGCAAAAACATGACTTCCAGGTTTGCTTCGTTGACCGAGCAAGACATCGAAAAAATGGTTGAAGACAAGGAATCACAAAACACAAAAATATGCCGTCAGATCGGGAACAAAATCGATACTCACAATTTCGTGGTCTTGAAAACACTTCTTCGCTTCGAAAATTGTTCTTCGAGTCATTGTCTGCTGTCTTCGTGGCGTCGGTTCAATGTCTTCGTGTCGTCGCATCCCTCATTTCATCGTACTGTTTTCTTCGGGGCAAAGGTGGCTTTTACTTCGCGGAGTCGCTATGGGCTTATGTCGTCGTTGCGTCACTTTTATGTCTTCGTGTCCTCGTACCCTGTTACCCTGTCACCTTGCTACCCTGTTACCCTGTTACCTTGTTACCTTGTTACGTTGTGACCTTGTTACCCTTTTACCCTGTTACCCTGTTATCCTGTTATCTTCTTACCCTGTTACCTTTTTACCTTGTTACCCTGTTACCTTGTTACCCTGTTACCCTGTTACCTTGTTACCCTGTTACCTTGTTACCCTGTTACCTTGTTACCCTGTTACCCTGTTACCTTGTTACCTTGTTGCCCTTTTACCCTGTTACCCTGTTAACTTGTTATCTTGTTACCCTGTTACCTAGCTTATTACCTTGTTACCCTGTTACCTTGTTACCCTGTTACCCTGTTATCTAGTTACCTTGTTACCTTGTTACCCTGTTACCTTGTTATCTTGTTACCCTGTTACCCTGTTACCCTTTTACCCTGTTACCTTGTTACCCTGTTATCTCGTTCTCTTGTTTTTGAGGAGCAGGGATGGCGCAGTGGTGAGAGCACTCGCCTTCTACCAATGTGGCCCGGGTTCGATTCCCGGACTCGACGTCATATGTGAGTTGAGTTTGTTGTTTGTTCTCTTCTCTGCTCCGAGAGGTTTTTAACCAGGTACTCCGGTTTTCCCCTCTCCGCAAAAACCAACATTTCTAAATTCCAATTTGATCCCGACTGCTCGAGCGTTTAATACATGAGCCCCGGGCTCGGGAGATTGGGCAACCACTCCTCACGCTATCGAGCTTAAATAAAAGTAATTTAATTTTTTTAATTTAATTTTTAATTTGCCCTGTTACCTTGTTACCCTGTTACCTTGTTATCTTGTTACCCTGTTATCGTGTTACCCTGTTACCTTGTCACCTTGTTAACCTGTTACCTTGTTAACCTGTTCCCCTGTTCCCCTGTTACCTTGTTACCCTGTTACCCTGTTACACTGTTACCTTGTCACCTTGTTAACCTGTTACCTTGTTAACTTGTTCCCCTGTTCCCCTGTTACCTTGTTACCCTGTTACACTGTTACCTTGTTACCCTGTTACCTTGTTACCCTGTTATCTTGTTACCCTGTCACCTTGTTAATCTGGTCCCCTGTTACCTTGTAACCTTGTTACCCTGTACCCTTGTTGCCCTGTTATCTTGTTACCCTGTTACGTTGTCACCTTGTTACCCTGTTTATAACCATGTTACCCTGTTACCTTGTTACCTTGTTACCCTGTTATCTTTTTACTTTGTTATCTTGTTACCCTGTTACCTTGTCACCTTGTTAACCTGTCTCCCTGTTACCTTGTTACCCTGTTACTCCGTTACCCTGTTCCCCGGTAGGTACTTCATGTATGGGGACATATATTGTACCGACTTTACCTACTTAAATTATACCTTCACTCTTTTTTTCTTGGTTGTTACCCTGTTACCTTGTTATCTTGTTACCCTTTTACCCTGTTACCTTGTTACCCTGTTACCCTGTTACCTTGTTATCTTGTTACCCTGTTACCCTTTTACCCTGTTACCTTGTTACCATGTTACCCTGTTACCTTGTTACCCTGTTACCTTGTTATCTTGTTACCCTGTTACCCTTTTACCCTGTTACCTTGTTACCCTGTTACCCTGTTACCTTGTTACCCTGTTACCTTGTTACCCTGTTATCGTGTTATCCTGTTACCTTGTCACCTTGTTAACCTGTTATCTTGTTAACCTGTTCCCCTGTTCCCCTGTTGCCTTGTTACCTTGTTACCCTGTTACCCTGTTACACCGTTACCTTGTTACCCCTTGTTACCCTTGTTATTCCTTCATAGCCTTGTTACCCCTTGTTACCCTTGTTACCCTTTGTTACCTTTGTTACCCCTTGTTACCCTTGTTACCCTTTCTTACCCCCTTGTCATCCCCTGTTGGGCCTTGTTACCCGTTGTCACCCTTGTTACCCTTGTTCCCCTTCTTAGCCTTTATTACCCCTTCTTACCCTTTTTACCCCGTGTTACCCCTTGTTAACCCTTGTTACGCCTGTTACCCTTTGTTATCTCTTGTTACCCCTTGTTCCCCTTTGTTACTCTTGTTACTCTTGTTACCCGTTGTTTCCCCTGCTACCCCTTGTTCCCCCTTGTTACCCCTTGTTCCCCCAGGTTACCCTTGTTACTTCTTATTACCCTTTGTACCACTTGTTACTCTTGTTACCCCTTGTTACAGTTTGTTCCCTCCTGTTATCCCTAGTTCCCCCTTGTTACCCCTTGTTACCCTTGTTACCCCTTGTTGCCCTTTATTACCCCTTGTTGGCTTTTGTTACCCGCTGTTACCCTTGTTAACCTTGTTACCCCTTGTTCTCCTTGTTGGCCCTTGTTCCCCATTGTTACTCTTCTTACCCTTGTTACCTGTTGTTACCCTTGTTACCCCTTGTTACCCTTGTTACTCCCTGTTCCCCCTTGATACTCCTACTTACTCTTCTTACTCCTTGTTCCTTCTGGTTACCCTTGTTACTTCTTATTACCCTTGTTACTTCTTATTACCCTTTTTACCCCTTGTTACCCCTTGTTACCCCTTGTTCCTTCTTGTTACCCCTAGTTACCCTTGCTACCCCTTGTTACCCTTTCTTACCCTTGTCACCCCTTGTTTACTCCTGTTACCCTTTGTTTCCCCTTGTTACCCTTTTTACCCCCGAAACCCTTTGTTACCCCTTGTTCCCCAGGGTTACTCTTGTTACCCCTTGTTACCCCTGGATACCCCTTGTTATTCCTTCTTACCCTTGTTAACCCTTGTTATCCCTTGTTGGCTCTTGTTACCCTTTTTACCCCTCCGTTACCCCTGTTACCCCTTGTTAGCCCTTTTTCCCCCTTGTTACCCCTTATTACACCTTGTTACCCTTATCCCCCCTTGTTACCCTTGTTACCCCTTGTTACCTTTGTTACCCCTTTCTTCCCCTTGTTACCCCCTGTTCCTCCTTTTATTGCTTGTAACCCTTTGTTACCCTTGTTACCCCTTTGTTACCCTTTTTTACCCCTGTTACCCCTTGTTACCCTTTCTTACCCCTGTTACCCCTTGTTACCCTTTCTTACCGCTTGTTACCCCATGTTACCCTTTTTACCCCTTGTTACCCCTGTTACCCCTTGTTACTCTTGTTACCCTTGTTACCTGTTGTTACCCCTGTTACCCGTTGTTACCCTTGTTACTAGTTGTTCCCCCTGTTACCCCTAGTTACCCTTGTTACTCCTTGTTCCTCCTGGTTACCCTTGTTACTTCTTATTACCCTTTTTCCCCCTTGTTACCCCGTGTTACACTTTGTTACCTTTGTTACCCCTTCATACCCTTGTTACCCTTTGATACCCTTATTACCCCTCTTTTTCCTTGTTATCCCTTGTTACCCTTTGTTACCCTTGTTACCCCTTGTCACCCTTTCTTCCCTTTGTTACCCGTTGTTCCCCCTTGCTACCCTTGTTCCCCCTTGTTACCCTTTCTTACCCCTTGTTACCCAATGTTACCCTTTTTACCCCTTGTTACCCCTTTTACCCCTTGTTACCCCTTGTTACCCTTGTTACCTGTTGTTACCCCTGTTACCCGTTGTTACCCTTGTTACTACTTGTTCCTCCTTGTTACCCCTTGTTACCCTTGTCACTCCTTGTTCCTTCTGGTTACCCTTGTTACTTCTTATTACCCTTTTTTCCCCTTGTTACCCTTTGTTACCTTTGTTACCCCTTGTTGGTTCTTGTTACCCGTTGTTACCCTTGTTACCCCTTGTCACCCCTTGTTCCCCTTGTTAACCAATGTTTCCCCTTGTTACTTTTCTTACCCTTGTTACCCGTTGTTACCATTGTTACCCCTTGTTACCTCTTGTTACCCCTTGTTCCTTCTTGTTACCCCTTGGTACCCTTGTTACCCTTACCCTTTCTCACCCTTGTTACCCTTTCTTACCCTTGTTACCCCTTGTTTACTCTTGTTACCCTTTGTTACCCCTTGTTACCCTTTTTACCTCTTGTTAGCCTTGTGACCCCTTGTTACACTTTGGTACCTTTGTTACCCCTTGTTACCCCTTGTCCCCCCTTGTGAGCCCTTGTTTTCCTTGTTACTCTTGTTTTCCTTTGTTACCCTTCTTAACCCTTGTTACCCCTTGTTGCCCCTTGTTCCTTCTTGTTACCCCTTGTTACCCTTGTTTCCCTTTGTTACCCTTTGTTACCCTTGTATCTCCTTGTTTACTCTTGTTACCCTTTGTTACCCCTTGTTATCCTTTTTACCCCTTGTTACCCGTGTTACTCCTTGTTCCCCCTTGTTACTCTTGTTACCCTCTTTTACCCTTGTGACCACTTGGTCCCCCTTGTTACCCATTGTTACCCTTGTTACCCCTTATCAATTGTTGTTCCCCCCTGTTACCCTTGTTACCCATTGTTACCCCTTGTTGGCCCTTGTTACTCGTCGCTACACTTGTTACCCTTTGTTACCCTTCTTACCCTTTGTTACCTTTGTTACCCCTTGCTCCCCCTCTTTCCCCCTTTGTAACCCTTTGTTACCTGTTGTTTCCCTTTCTTACCCTTGTTACCCCTGTTCACTCTTGTTACCCCTTGTTAACCCGTGCTACCCTTGTTACCCCTTGTTACCCTTTGTTACCTGACGTTAATTCAAGCCGGCTCAGTTATGACCTTCGCTCTTCTGGAATGAATTTAATAGTGCCAAAAGCAAGAACAAACTCTTTTAGTAATAGTTTTGCTTCTGCAGGCGCTAAGCTCTACAATTCTCTTTCTACCAGTTTCAAGCAATTTAAGGCTAAGATCAGGTCGTATTATCTATCTACACAAGCCTCATAATTTTAGGTTTTTATCATTAGGTTTAACATTGTCTACGATCTTTCTTAGTTTAGTTTTTAGATATATATCTATATCTTTATGTCAGTTAAATAACGCACGGCTCTCAGGTACAACAGATGCTTTATAAACAGGTGTTTGATAAAATTACTGTGGGTAAATAAAGTTTTCACTCACTCACTCATACTTAACTTTTGTTACCCCTTCTTCCCCCTTATTTACCCCCGGTTCCCTCTTGTTACCCTTTGTTGCCGCTTGTTACCCTTTTTACCCCTTATTACCCTTGTTCCCCCTTGTTACTCTTGTTACCCTTGTTACCCCTCGGTACCCCTTGTTACCCCTTGTTACACTTTGGTATCTTCGTTACCCCTTGATCCCCTTGTTACCCCTTGTCCCCCCTTGTTAGCCCTTGCTTTTCTTGTTACCCCTTGTTACCCTTTCTTACCCTTCTTACCCGTTGTTTACTCTTGTTACCCTTTGTTACCCGTTGTTACCCTTTTTACCCCTTGTTCCTCCTTGTTACTCTTGTTACCCCCTGTTACCCTTGTTACCCCTGGGTACCCCTAGTTACCCATTGTTACCCTTGTTACCTCTTGTTAACCGTTGTTCCCCTTGTTACCCATTGTTATCCCTTGTTAGCCCTTATTACCCGTTGTTACCCTTGTTACCATTTGTTACCCTTGTTACCCCTTCTTACCCTTTGTTACCCCTTGCTACCCCTTTTTCCTCCTTGTTACCCCTTGTTACCCTTGTTACACGTTGTTTCCCTTTCTTACCCTTGTTACCTCTTGTTCCCTCTTGTTACCCTTTGTTACCCCTTCTTACCCTTTTTACCCTTTGTTTCTCTTGTTACCCCTTGTTCCCCCTTGTTACTCTTGTTACCCCTTGTTTTCCTTGTTACCCCTTGGTACCCGTTGTTTTCCCTTGTCACTCTTGTTACCAGTTGTTCCCCCTTGTTACTCTTGTTACCCTTTGTTATCCCTAGTTGGCTCTTGTTACCCGTTGTTACCCTTCTTAACCATTGTTACCCTTGTTAGCTCTTGTTACCCTTTGTTCCTTTTGTTAGCCCTTAATTGTTACCCCTTGTTACCCTTTTTACCCCTTGTTACCCCTTGTTACCCTTTGTTACGTGACGTTAATACAAGCCGGCTCAGTTATGACCTTCGCTCTTCTGGAATGAATTTTTATAGTGCCAAAAGCAAGAAGAAACTTTTTTAGGAATAGTTTTGCTTCTGCAGGTGCTAAGCTCTGGAATTCTCTTCCTTCCAGTTTAAAGGAAGAGACCTCTTTAAAACAAATTAAGGCTAAGATCAGGTCGTATTATTATCTATCTATACAAGCCTCATAATTTAAGGTTTTTATCATTAGGTTTAACATTGTGTATGATCCTTCTTAGTTTAGTTTTTAGATATATATCTGTATCATTATGTAAGTTAAATAACGCACGGCTTTTAGGTACAACAGATGCTTTATGTAAATTTATTTGATAAAATTACCGTGGGTAAATAAAGTTTTCACTCACACACTCACACTCACCTTTGTTACCCCTTGTTACCCCTTCTTCCCCCTTGTTACCTCTTGTTACCCTGGTTACCCCTCTGTAGCTCTCGTTACCCTTGTTACCCGTTGTACCCCCTTGTTACCCTTGTTACCCTTTGTTACCCCTTTTTACCCTTCTTACCCCTTGTTATTCCTTGTTGGCCCTTTTTACCCATTGTTACCCTGGCTACCTGTTGTCACCCTTGTTACCCCTTTTTATTCCTTGTTGGCCCTTGTTACCCGTTGCTACCCTTCTTACCCCTTGTTACCCTTGTTAGTCCTTGTTCGTCCTTGTTACTCCTTGTTCCCCCTGGTTACCCTTGTTACTTCTTATTACCCTCTTTACTCCATGTTACCCCTTGTTCTCCCTTGTTACCCCTTGTTTTCCTTGTTACCCCTTGTTACCCCTTGTTACCTTTTAATACCTTTGTTACCCCATGTTTCCCCTTGTTCCCCCTTGTTCCCCTTGTTATCTCTTGTTTTCCTTTCTTACCCTGGTTACCCCTTGTTCCCTCTTGTTACTCTTTCTTACCTCCTCTTTCCCTTTTTACACCTTGTTACCCTTGTTACCCCTTTTTATTCCCTGTTACTCCTTGTTCTTCCTGGTTACCCTTGTTACTTCTTGTTACCCTCTTTACTCCTTGTTACCCCTTGTTCTCCCTTGTTACCCCTTGTTACCTTTTGATACCTTTGTTACCCCATGTTTCCCCTTGTTCCCCCTTGTTCCCCTAGTTATCTCTTGTTTCCCTTTCTTACCCTGGTTACCCCTTGTTCCCTCTTGTTACTCTTTCTTACCCCCTCTTTCCGTTTTTACACCTTGTTACCCTTGTTACCCTTTTTTATTCCTTGTTACTCCTTGTTCCCCCTGGTTACCCTTGTTACTTCTTATCACCCTCTTTACTCCTTGTTACCCCTTGTTCTCCCTTGTTACCCCTTGTTACCCCTTGTTACCCTTTGTTACCCCTTGTTACCTTTTGATACCTTTGTTCCCCCATGTTTCCCCTTGTTCCCCCTTGTTCCCCTTGTTATCTCTTGTTTCCCTTTCTTACCCTGGTTCCCCCTTGTTCCCTCTTGTTACTCTTTTTTACCCCCTCTTTCCCTTTTTACCCCTTGTTACCCCTTTTTATTCCTTGTAACTTTTGTTACCCCTTGTTTCCCCTTGTTACCAGTTATTACCCTTATAACCCCTTGTTACTTTTGTTACCCTTTTTACCCCTTGTTACCCTTGATCCCTCTTGTTACTCTTGTTACCCCTTGTTACCCTTGTTACCCCTCGGTACCCCTTGTTACCCTTTGTTACCTGTTGTTACCCTTTTTACCCCTTGTTACCCTTGATCCCCTTGTGACTCTTGTTACTCTTTGTTACCCTTTGTTACCCCTCGGTACCCCTTGTTACCTCTTGTTACCCTTGTTACCCCTTGTTCCCCTGGTTACCCTTGTTACCTTTTGTTACCCCTTATTACCCTTCTTACTCCTTGTTATTCTTTGTTGGCCCTTTTTACCCCTTGATACCCCTGTTAACCCCTGTTACCCTAGTTCCCCCTTGTTACCCCATGTTATCCTTTTTACCCCTTGTTACCCTTTATCCCTCTTGTTACTCTTGTTACCCTTTGTTACCCTTGTTACCCCTCGGTACTCCTTGTTACCTCTTGTTACCCTTGTTACCCCTTGTTACCCGTTGTTCCCCTGGTTACCCTTGTTACCTTTTGTTACCCCTTGTTACCCTTCTTACCCTTGTTATTCCTTGTTGGCTCTTTTTACCCCTTGTTACCCTTGTTAACCCTTGTTCCCCCTTGTTCCCCCTTGTTAACCTTTGTTACCCCTTGTTACCCCATGTTACCCTTTTTACCCCTTGTTACTTTTGTTACCTGTCGTTACTCTTGTTACCCCTTGCTACCCTTGTTACCCTTGTTTCCCCTTGTTACTCTTGTTACCCCTTGTTACCCTTGTTACTCTTTGGTACCCCTTGTTACCCTTGTTACCCTTTTTTATTCCTTGTTACTCCTTGTTCCCCCTGGTTACCCTTTTTACTTCTTATTACCCTCTTTACTCCTTGTTACCCCTTGTTCTCCCTTGTTACCCCTTGTTTTCCTTGTTACCCCTTGTTACCCTTTGTTACCCCTTGTTACCTTTTAATACCTTTGTTACCCCATGTTTTCCCTTGTTCCCCCTTGTTCCCCTTGTTATCTCTTGTTTCCCTTTCTTACCCTGGTTACCCCTTGTTCGCTCTTGTTACTCTTTCTTACCCCCTCTTTCCCTTTTTACCCCTTGTTACCCTTGTTACCCTTTTTTATTCCTTGTTACTCCTTGTTCCCCCTGGTTACCCTTGTTACTTCTTATTACACTCTTTACTCCTTGTTACCCCTTGTTCTCCCTTGTTACCCCTCGTTTTCCTTGTTACCCCTTGTTACCCTTTGTTACCCCTTGTTACCTTTTGATACCTTTGTTACCCCATGTTACCCCATGTTTCCCCTTGTTCCCCCTTGTTCCCCTTGTTATCTCTTGTTTCCCTTTCTTACCCTGGTTACCCCTTGTTCCCTCTTGTTACTCTTTCTTACCCCCTCTTTCCCTTTTTACCCTTTGTTACCCTTGTTACCCCTTGTTCCCCTTGTAACTTTTGTTACCCCTTGTTCCCCTTGTTATCTCTTGTTTCCCTTTCTTACCCTGGTTACCCCTTGTTCCCTCCTGTTACTCTTTCTTTCTCCCTGTTTCCCTTTTTTCCCCTTGTTACCTTTGTTACCCTTTTTACCCCTTTGTTACCCTTGATCCTCCTTGTTACCCCTTGTTTTCCCTTTTACCCCTTGTTACCCCCTGTTACCTTTTAATACCTTTGTTACCCCATGTTTCCCCTTGTTCCCCCTTGTTCCCCTTGTTATCTCTTGTTTCCCTTTCTTACCCTGGTTACCCCTTGTTCCCTCCTGTTACTCTTTCTTTCTCCCTGTTTCCCTTTTTTCCCCTTGTTACCCCTCGTTTTCCTTGTTACCCCTTGTTACCCTTTGTTCTCCCTTGTTACCCCTTGTTTTCCCTTTTACCCCTTGTTACCCCCTGTTACCTTTTAATACCTTTGTTACCCCATGTTTCCCCTTGTTCCCCCTTGTTCCCCTTGTTCCCCTTGTTATCTCTTGTTTCCCTTTCTTACCCTGGTTACCCCTTGTTCGCTCTTGTTACTCTTTCTTACCCCCTCTTTCCCTTTTTACCCCTTGTTACCCTTGTTACCCTTTTTTATTCCTTGTTACTCCTTGTTCCCCCTGGTTACCCTTGTAACTTCTTATTACCCTCTTTACTTCTTCTCACTCTTTGTTCTCCCTTGTTACCCCTTGTTTTCCCTTTTACCCCTTGTTACCCTTTGTTACCCCTTGTTACCTTTTGATACCTTTGTTACCCCATGTTACCCCATGTTTCCCCTTGTTCCCCCTTGTTCCCCTTGTTATCTCTTGTTTCCCTTTCTTACCCTGGTTACCCCTTGTTCCCTCTTGTTACTCTTTCTTACCCCCTCTTTCCCTTTTTACCCCTTGTTACCCTTGTTACCCCTTGTTCCCCTTGTAACTTTTGTTACCCCTTGTTCCCCTTGTTATCTCTTGTTTCCCTTTCTTACCCTGGTTACCCCTTGTTCCCTCCTGTTACTCTTTCTTTCTCCCTGTTTCCCTTTTTTCCCCTTGTTACCTTTGTTACCCTTTTTACCCCTTTGTTACCCTTGATCCTCCTTGTTACCCTTGTTACCCCTCGGTACCCCTTGTTACCTCTTGTTACCCTTGTTACCCCACATCACTTCTTCTTACCCTTGCTTACCCTTGTTACCCCTTGTTACCTCTTGTTACCCTTGTTACCCCTTGTTACCTCTTGTTTCCCTTGTTACCCATTTTTACCCTTGTTACCCCACGTTACCCCTTGTTATTCTTTCTTTCCCTTGTTCCCCTTTGTTCCCCCTTGTTACCCCTTTTTTTCTTTGTCACCCCTTGTCTTTCTTGTTACCCCTTGTTACCTTTTGTTACCTCTTTTACCCCTTGTTCCCCCTTTTTACCCCTTGTTACCTTTGTTACCCCTTTTTCCCCTTTCTTACCCTTCTTACCCCTTTATCCCTCTTGTTACCTTTTGTTATCGTTGTTACCTTTTGTTACTTTTGTTACCCCTTGTTCCCCCTTGTTAGCCCTTGTTACCATTGTTACCCCTTGTTCCCCATTGTTACTCTTGTTACCTCTTGGTACCCCTTGTTACCTGTTGTTCATCCTTGTTACCCTTGTTCCCCTTTGTTATCCTTTGTTGGCCCTTATTACCCGTTGTTACCCGTTGTTTCCCTTGTTACCCCTTGTTACCCTTTTCACCCCTGTTTATTCCTTGTTACTCCTTGTTCCCCCTTGTTTCTTTCACTACCCCCTATTACCCTTGTTACCCCTTGTTACCCTTGTTACCCCTTTTTACTCCTGGTTACCCTTGTTGCCTCTGGTTCTTCTTTGTTACCCCTTGTTCCTCTTGTTACCCCTTGTTACCCTTGTTAATTGTTACCCTTTGTTATCTTTGTTACTCCTTTTTATCCCTTGTTCCCCCTTGTTACCTCTTGTTCCTCCTTGTTACCCCTTGTTCCCTTATGTTACCCTTTGTTACCCCATATTACCCTCTTTACCCCTTGTTACTCTTGTTACCCCTTGTTCCCTCTTGTTACCCTTTTTACCCGCTGTTATCCTTGTTACCCCTTGTTACTCTTGTTACTCCTCATTTCCCCTTGTTAACCCTTGTTACCCTTGTTACTCCTTGTTTCCCCTGGTTACCCTTGTTACCCCTTATTACCTTTTCACCCCTTGTTACTCTTGTTACACTTTGTTTACTTTGTTACCCCTTGTTCCCCTTTGTTACCCTTGTTACTCTTTGTAATAACCCCTTATAACATTTATATAACAGTTAAATATGTTATATAACAGTTATATAACATATATGACAACAGACATCTGCTGTCACATAACTGTTATATCTTTTATAGAACAGTTATATAACAGTTATATAATTGCTATATAACTGTTATATAACATATATAAGTTATCTGCTGTCATATAACCGTTATATGACGGTTATATAATAGTTATCTGCTGTCATATAACCGTTATATTAACATATAAAGTTATATAATTGTTATATAACTGTTATATATAACATATATAACCGTTATATAACTGTTATACCTGTTATATATAAAAACATATATATAATTGTTATATAATGGTTATATAACTGTTATGTAACATATATAACCGTTATATTAACATACATATAACTGTTATATAATGGTTATATAACTGTTATATAACATATTTAACCGTTTTATAACTGTTATAAAACAGTTATCTGCTGTCATATAATCGTTATATTAAGATACATATATAACTGTTATATAACATATATAACCGTTATATAACAGTTATCTGCTGTCATATAACCGTTATTTTAACATATATATAACTTTTATATAACGGTTCTATAACTGTTGTATAACATATATAACCGTTATATAACTGTTATAAAACAGTTAATGTCACTATTCCACTTAAGATACGCATGAAAAGGTAACACAACTGAATAAGGCACGCAGGGAAATAAGACAATTACTGCAAGATTGCATAATAAGGGGAGGACACACCCCTGTGGCAGGTTCTAGCAACTTCAGGTTATGCGCACAGCAAAAACACAAGCCTCACTTATCGCCCCACTACCGTGGGGTAGGACAAGAGTATTGGCAGAGCCTTTCTTATCTCCCCAGCACCGCACGGGCTGGATCAGACAAGATTAAGGCAACTGAATAAGATGGCACGACACAAGCAATGCCAAAAGCTTGGGGGAAGTCGCAACGCAGACTTAACCTCACCACAAGAAGTGACCCCCCATACTTTATTGATACCTAGCACAACAAAACTCCTCCATAGGGAGGGAGGGTGGGTAACAAAATTACTGTAACTGTGTGCTTTGGTGTAGGCTAGACGAATAATGACCAGGTCTGAAATAGCAGAACCTTATAGCTAGACAGTGTCACAAGTCTCAACCAATGAACACAGTTGTACCATAAGCTACCTAGTCTTATCATGATTAAAGTCTAGCCATGAATAGGGCCTTGGAAACAGGGACCAATCTGCGCGATGCTAAGAAAAATATGATGACAAACATACGACAAGTTAGTCAGGTTCCAACCACGAACAGCTTTTGTTTGTATCTTAAAATTAGCACGCTTTCATTCATAAATAAGGGTTTAAAGATCAAACAGAGCATACATTGGGCCAGGCTACCTTAGCCTACCCTCGCTTTGGGCTTCATGTTCCATTAACTGCATTTACCTTCTGGTAAATGTCTCATTATCTGCTGTCATATAACCGTTATATTAACATATATATATAACTGTTATATAACTGTTATATAACAGTTATATATAACCGTTATATAACAGTTATCTGCTGTCATATAACTATTATATAACCGTTATATCTGTTATATAGAAGTTACATTTATAAACATATATATAACTGTTATATAACATATATCACCGTTATATAACTTTTATATAACAGTTATATATGTTGTAGTTATAAAACTGTTATATAACAGATATAACCGTTATATAACTGTTATATAACCGTTATCTGCTGTCATATAACTGTTATATAACCGTTATATCTGTTATATAGAAGTTACATTTATAAACATATATATAACTGTTATATAACATATATCACCGTTATATAACTTTTATATAACAGTTATATATGTTGTAGTTATAAAACTGTTATATAACAGATATAACCGTTATATAACTGTTATATAAGCGTTATCTGCTGTCATATAACTGTTATATCTGTTATATAACAGTTATATATATAAACATACATATAATTGTCATATAACGGTCATATAACTGTTATATAACCGTTATATCTGTTATATAGAAGTTACATTTATAAACATATATATAACTGTTATATGACTGTTATATAACATATATAACCTTTGTATAACTTTTATATAGCAGTTATATTAAATAACTGTTATATAACAGTTATATATGTCATAGTTACAAAACTGTTATATAACAGATATAACCGTTATATAACTGTTATATAACAGTTATTTGCTGTCATATAACCGTTATATTAACATATATATATAACTGTTATATAACTGTTATATAACAGTTATATATAACCGTTATATAACAGTTATCTGCTGTCATATAACTGTTATATAACCGTTATATCTGTTATATAGAAGTTACATTTATAAACTTATACATAACTGTTATATAACATATATAACCGTTATATAACTTTTGTATAACAGTTATATATGTTATAGTTATAAAACTGTTATATAACAGTTATCTGCTGCCATATAACTGTTATATCTGTTATATAACAGTTATATATAATTGTCATATAACGGTTATATAACATATATAACCGTTATATAACTGTTATATAACAGGTATCTGCTGTCATATAACTGTTATATTAACATATATATAACTGTTATATAACGGTGACATAACTGTTATATAACATATATATCCGTTATATAACAGTTATCTGCTGTCATATAACCGTTTTATTAACATATATATAATGTTATATAACGGTGATATAACTGTTACATAACACATATAACTGTTATATAACAGTAATCTGCTGTCATATAACCGTTATATTAACATATATATAACTGTTATATAACAGTTATCTGCTGTTATATAACAGTTATATAACATATATGACAGCACACATCTGCTATCATAAAACTGTTATCAGACGTCTGACATCATATAACTGTTATTAGACGTCTGCTGTCATATAACTGTTATCAGACGTCTGATTTTATATGTTATGTTATATAACTGTTATCAGACGTCTGACGTTAGATATCCTTTTCTCCTTAACTCGGCACTTTTATTTTTGATAATTGTAAAGATGACAATAGATTGTGAGAGAGATCAATATATTATTGAAAACAAGAGAAAACCAGAGGTTACGGAGTGAGGGCGACAACGATGGAAGATGAAAACGCTGTTACTCCAACGCTGTGCTTTGCACAAGTTTCACTTGATAGATGTTCCAAACACGCGTGATCAGATTCTAGGTGACCAGAGAAGATCCAGATGCGATTGATCAAATTGCTTTCTGTGAATTCCATTCATCCTTATAAGTGGAAGTCCAAACGAATGCCGGCTACATACCTGCGATGCATGCATAATAATAGCCTGAAGATGAAAACTGCGGGCTACTCTTGTCGCCCGCAATAAAAGTGGTTAATAACTCCCCGTTGCATGTCGTTGAAGGTCCTTGTAAGTGTCTCATGTTTTATTTTTGCGGTAGTTTGGGTGAGCAATTAAATTCCCAAAAAGTGCAATTCACTTCAATCAAAGTGTAAAAATAAAACATCTTATCTTTCCAAGGGTGAAAAACGGCATACTGTCTCTTACAAACGAGAGAGCAAAAAGACCAGCCATTCCTGTCCGCCATGCAGAATTTCCGTGAGTAGCTTGACCTTTTGTTTCTTCCGTGTGCAGGCTTGTTTGTTCCATCAGGAGGTGTCTCAAAAATATTAATGAAGTGTTTTGATGTATCAGGGGGTGCATGTATAATATTGTAATGCTTTAACTCAGATTAATTCCGCCCTTCAGAACTCAACTTGCTTTTACGTGGCTTTCCCTTGTGACAAGAATCACTTACACACTCTTTTAAAATAATTTTAGAAACTCTCTCAGAAAAGTAAGCAACAGGTATTTTATAGGGTTACCTTGCAGTACTTTGAAGAAAATAGGAATGCAAAAGTTTTTTAGGCCGCTTCCTTCCCGTTTTTGAGTCTTCCGGACCAAAACAAAAAGGCCATGACCCCTCCCCTCTAAAGGCACAATGTGCCTTCCCCCGTGCATATTTGAGTGGGGTCCATAGCTAAAAATAATTAATGCAACTAGTACTATCACTGTGCCGAGTTTGATGCTTTTACCCCAAAGTGCGCAATTCAGCTATTTTTTTACACCATATGGTTGGACTATTGTTACCCCTTGTTTCCCCTTTCTACCCCTTGTTACTCCTTCTTCCCCCTTGTTTCTTTCGTTACCCCCTATTACCCTTGTTACCCCTTTGTTACCCCTTGTTACCTTTGTTACCTCTCTTTCTCCCTTGTTACCATTGTTAACCCTTGTTACCCCTTGTTACCCTTCTTCCCCATTGTTACCCCTGATTACCCTTGTTACCCCTTGTTATCCTTGTTACCCTTTGTTCCCCTTTGTTGCCCCTTGTTACCCTTGTTACCCCTTGTTCCTCTTGTTACCCCTTGTTACCCTCTTACCCCTTTTTACCCTTGTTACTCGTTGTTTCCCTTGTTACCCCTTTTTCCCCTTGTTTCACTCTTTCCTCTTGTTACCCCTTTAACCCCTTGTTCCCCCTTGTTACACCTTGTTCCTCTTATTACCCTTGTTACTCCTTGTTCCCCTTTGTTACCCTTGTTACTCTTTGTTACCCCTTGTTACCCCTTGTTACCTCTTGCTAACCTTGTCATCCCTTGTTTCCCTTTGTTAATCTTGTTACTTCTTGTTACCCTTGTTACTCCTTGGGACCCCTTGTTACCCCTTGTTACTTCTTGTTACCGTTGTTACCCCTTGATACCATTGTTACCCCTTGTTACCTTTTTTACCTCCTTGTTACCCCTTGTTACCCTTGTTACACCTTGTTTCCCTTTCTATCCCTTGTTACTCCTTGTTCCCCCTTGTTACTTTCGTTACCTTCTATTACCCTTGTTACCCCTTGTTACCCTTGTTACCCCTTTGTTACCCCTTGTTACCTTTGTTACCTCTCTTTCCCCTTGTCATCCTTGTTAACCCTTGTTACCCTTGTTACCCCTTTTTACCCTTGTAATCACTTGTTACCTTTTGTTACCCCTTGTTACCCTTGGTATCCCTTGTTACCCCTTGTTACCCTTCTTCCCCATTGTTACCCCTGATTACCCTTGTTACCTCTTGTTACCCTTGTTACCCTTTGTTCCTCCTTGTTACCCTTGTTGCCCCTTGTTACCCTTGTTACCCCTTTTTGCCCTTGTTACCCGTTTTTACCCTTGTTACCCCTTGTTCCCCTTGTTCCCCTTTTTGCCTTTGTAACCCCTTGTTACCCTTTGTTCCCCCTTGTTCCCCCTCTTTCCTCTTGTTACCCCTTGTTTCCCCTTGTTACGCCTTGTTCCTCTTGTTACCCCTTGTTACTCCTTGTTACTACGTGAAAATTAACTCTGTACGACATCAACACGACACCGAAAGAACTCAAAACAGAGCGAGATTGTAGCCATAGACAGCTGTTTCGCCCTCTTTGGGGCTCGTCAGTATGGCGTAACAACCAGAAAAAGCTCTGGTGAAAATTATCCGTTCACTCTGATTTAAGCTCTGACCTAGAACTCTCAACACCCACAGAATCACGCCATACCACGTGTCTTCTGGGGGGCAAGAGTCCAAGTGTCAAGTTGATGTCTCGTAGAGAAAATAAGAGTTGGCCAAAACCAACCTATAACACATGGATAAAGATAATTCACTGAAATATAATTCATTCCCAGCCGAAAAGGTGTTGAAAATGTGATATTTAAGAAACTGCGGTTATACTAATGTGAAAGCACCGTTTTTACTCTTGGTTCTCATTACAAGGAGGGAGGGTAACCTCGGTGCTGTGGAGCGGTGGTTGGGGTCAAAAATAACTCGATGCCTATTTTCTATGTCGTTTTGTCTACTTGATGTGTCGTTTTGCCGATTTGTCATGTCATCTTGTCTACTTGATTTGTCGTCCAGATCAGGTAAAGCCGAGAGTTGGCAGTTAAGTCTGACGTCAGGCCTTCGTCAGGCCTTGTACAACTGAGGTCTCGAAGTGACAAAAAATTTTTGAACACTAAAGTGGTAGATGGAGGAAACCGGCTTGTAGTGATCTAGTATTCAACTCATAACCGAACTGAGTATACTAGTTATACTCAATTTCCTCGTATTGTGCGGTTTTCAACGATAACAGATATAAGGTGTGATTAAAAAACGAATGCAATTAAACTTCAGCCTTGTGTGGTATTGACTGAAAGCACCCAAACGTTACACCTGTTGTAGGACCCTGCCGCGTTGTTAAGTCATTTTACAAGGACGCCTTGAGACTCAGCCTTTTTTTTGTGCAAAATCTGATCGTAAAATTATTGCCTAGAAATTTCGTTTAGATTTGAAAATTGTGACGGAGAGAGAGATATCGGAAAATATTCCGTTTTCGTAAACCTGTGAATGTCATTTACGATTTTTTGGAAAATCATGATAAAAGTATGAAAACCAAAAGAAACTATAACAGGCTTAAGCTGCCATAGGATTTAGACAGAAAGCCTTCGTCATGGTCCAAGCGCTGTTCTCAAAAAAGGAAACTTTTGTTTGATTTCCGTCAACAAGAACCCATAAGAGGAAAAATTTACCGACGAAAGCTAATTGCTAATAATTACTCCGAACGAAGACCGATATTTGTAATGCAAACCATTCAACCACGACCTTACTTCCAAAAAACGCGTCTATACGGGAAAAAAATTGTGATTTGTCATGCAATGAATAAACTAAAATTTAAAAAAAATGACAACAGAGTAACAAAGGCACACAGCAACAAGGTAACTAGGTAACAGAGCAACAAAGTAACAGGGTAACAAGGTAACAGAGTAACAAGGAGACAAGGCTACAGAGTAACAAGTTAACAGAGTAACATGATAACAGAGCAACAGGGTAACAGAGTAACCAGGGAACAAGGTAACAGAGTAACAAGTTAACAAGGTAACAGTCAGAACAACAAGGTAACAAGGTACAACATAGTGACAAGGTAACAGACAAACAAGGTAATAAGTTAACAAGGTAACTAGGTAACACCGTAACAAGGTGACAGCGTAACAAGGTAACAGGGTAACAAGGTAACAGAGTAACAAGGAGACAGAGTAACAAGATAATGGAGTGACAAGGTTACAGAGTTACAATGTAACATAGTAACAAGGTAACAGAGTAACAAGGTTACAAGGTAACAGGGTAACAGAGTAACACGTTAACAAGATGACAGAGTAAAAAGGTAACAGGGTAACAGAGGAACAAGGTACCAAGGAAAAAAGGGAAGGTATTACTTATGCAAGTAAAGTCGGTACAAGAGTAACAGAGTGACAGAATTACAGAGTAACAAGGTAACATAGTAACAAGGTAACGGAGTAACAAGGTTACTAGGTAACAGAGTAACATGGTAACAAGAAAACAAAGTAAAAAGGTAACAGGGTAGCAGAGCAAGGTACCAAGCAAAAGAGGGAAGGTATAACTTTAATATGCAAGTAAAGTCGGAAAGAAGACCCGACGACACGAAGACATAAGAAGGACGCAACGACGACATAAGCCCTTAGCGACGCCACGACGAAAAGCCAGCGGTGCCCCGAAGAAAACAGTACGATGAAACCAAGGATGCGACGACTCGAAGACATGGAACCGACGCCATGAAGACAACAGACAATGACTCGAATAACAATTTTCGAAGCGAGGAAGTGTTTCCAAGGCCACGAAATCCGAGTATCGATTTTGTCCCCGATCTGACGCCATACAAAAAGTTCGATAAAGGTGGCAAAGGAGCTGTTTGCTGACTACGTGAAAGAGAAGAAAAACTGAGGTATTTGTTCACGTTTAGAAATAAATTATCAGTTCAGTTCATTATCAGTAACCTTCGGCTTCGGCTGATAATCCCTACCTCGTCCTTGATTAATCTGGATATCAAAAAACCTCATCCAATAATTGTTTAATATGATATTATCAGAAAGCAGGAGCATATGTATGCTTCTTTCAGAAGTTTCTGATATCATTTAACTATATACTCACCTGTGCACTTATCCTCACCTACAAGCACTGAGATTCACTTATATGGACTTACCTGCACTTCTTTCACCTGTATGCACTCACCTTCACTTGCATGCACTTACATTCACTTGCATGCACCCACCTTCACTTGCATGCACTTACATTCACTTGCATGCACCCACATACACTTGTATGCACCTACCTTCACTTGCATACACTTACATTCACTTGCATGCACTTACATTCACTTGCATGCACCTACATTCACTTGTATGCACTTACATTCACTTGCATGCACTTACTTCATTTGTACGCACTTACCTTCACTTATACGCACTTACCTTCACCTGTATGCACTTGCCGTCCACTTGTACACTCCTAGAGGGTAGCAAAGGGTTTATGCATGACGCGTGTTTAGGCCCAAATTTAGTGCGTGAGTCGCGTGAAGCGTGAAAGTTCCCAAAATAGGAACGTAATCCGTGAAACTAGTTATGCACGGGAAGTGTGATGTATCGTATAAGATTTGCAGTACTCAGTGAATAATTCAATATAGGACAGACAGAAAAGCCTCGTACGTCACAGTCGGTGTAGGCTGCACAGAAGGCACCAGTTTTGTAAGGGCAAAGGGAGAAATTTCGAGGACACGCGCGCGCCCTCTAGGGGAGAAAAAGAGTAAAAGTAACCAAAAAACTGACCTGCGCTTGCCACGCAGGCTTCAGTCGCTAGCGGGTTAAAAGAAGTCGCATCGAGGGCGTTAATGTGTTTTCAGTTTGAACGCCTGGAAACACGTGTTTTCCACATCCGCGACTGCTAGTGAACACCCACATTCTAATGAGAGGAGAAACGGGGAGAAGCTGCGACCGTCAAATACAATGCAAATTGAGATCCATGATGGCTGTGTTTCGGTTCTTATTGCTACTCTCCACCTACCTGTTGTATATAAGCCCTCCTGAACCCTTTAAACCCTAAGATCAAAATTGAGATTCTCGTTTACTGTCCCTATACTTTTTCAATACAAGTAGTGGGGAGAATTTGTTGAAATATCAGATAGACTCATCTTCCCTGGTCATGTACTCAATTCTCATGACCACTCTGTTTTCTAAAGAATTGATACTATAAGGAAAAATTTCATGCTGATCACTCTTAGGGCTTAAACGGTTAAAGCCCTTACAAAGTTGTATAAGCCCTGGCATTTGAAGGGCTCCTGGCCCAGGCCTCACAATCGGAAGTTTACGGTACCCGTCTCCTCCAATAAATAAAGAAAAATTAAGCCTAAGTGGAGAAAGGTTCAATACAAATATCTAGAACTGCGCTAACAGAGAGATTAAGAATTAAGTTTACGGTAAACGGCAAACTTGAAATTCAAGTTAAGAAGAACGTCTTTGTAATTTTGCTTTGTCGCGAACCTGGTGAATTCCCCTCGCAAAACGGCATACCATAAACTCCCGTTTATTAGCCCCCAAATAAGAACGAAAGAAGCTGAAAACAAGGTTAAAAGTTTCATGCCTGCGTTTCCACTGCTCAAGGCCGTATACCGCCGGACATGTTTGTGTATACTAAAACATTCTTTCACTTTGTTCTTATTGTATTTCCGTAAATGACTGTTGCATAAAGTACCATTTTGCTCCTTTTCTCTTATTTTATTACCCGAGATGACGTAGTCAGCAAGCGTCATAAATTCGGTAGCGCATTCTTTTCGTATTTTTCTATAAGGAGTAAAAAATTGTCTTGTTTTTTTAACTTTCCTATATCCCGTACCCGTCCCGGAAAATTGTGTGGGTTTTATTGGCTAAAACTTCCAATCAAAAGCAAGGTCAGGTTCGATTGCACAAGCAGAAAAAAGATACTGCGTCAGAAAAGAAGCAAAACGTAAGCTTACTGCGTAGAGGAGGAGTAGTTCACTGTGCCCCCCGTGTCCCCTTGTGTCCCCTGTGTCCTCTGTGTCCCTTTTTCTGCCCTGTGTCTCTTGTCTTCCCTGTGTCCCCTTGTGTCCACCTTTGTCCCTTTGTGTCCTCTGTGTCCCTTTGTGTCCCGTGTATCCCTTGTGTTCCCTATGTCCCCTTGTGTCCCGCGTGTATTCTTATGTCCCCTGTGTAAGATTGTGTCCCCTGTGTCCCTTTGTGTTCCCTGTGTCCCCTTGTGTCCCTTTTGTACCTTTGTGTCCCCTGTGTCCGTTGTGCCCCCTGTTTCCCTGGTCTTCAATTATGTCCCCTGTGTCCCATTTATCCCCAGTGTCCCTTTGTGTCCTCTGTGTCCCCTGTGTCTCTTATGTCCCCTTGTCCCCCTTGTGACTCCTGTGTCCCATGTGTCCTCTTGTGTGCCTTGTGTCCCCTGTCTTCCTTGTGTCTAATGTGTCCCTTGTGTTCCTTCTGTCCCATGACTCTCCTGTGTCACTTGTGTCCCCTATGTCCCTTTGTGTCCCTTGTCTCCTGTGTCCCTCGTGTCACCTGCGTCCCGTGTGTCCCCTTGTGTCCCTTGTGTCCCCTGTGTCTCCTGTGTCCCGTGGAGACCCTGTGTCCCTTGTGTCCCTTTGTCCCATGGAGACCCTGTGTCCTTTCTGTCCCCTGTATCTCTTGTGTTCCTTATGTCCCCTTGTGTCCCCTGTGTACCTTTGTGTTTCTTTGTTCCAATTGTGTCACCTACGTCCCATGTGTCCCCTTGTGTCCCCTGTGTCCCTTGTGTCTCCTGTGTCCCTTGGGTCAACTTACGTCCCTTGTGACACATGTGTTTCCGGTGTCCTCTTTGTTCCCTGTGTCCCCTATGTCCCTTGTGTCCCCTGTGTTCCTTGTGTCCCATAAGTCCTCTGTGTCCCTCCTGTCCCCTGCGTCCCATGTGGCCCCTTGTGTCCCTTGTGTCTCCTTTTTCCCCTGTGTCCCTTGTGTCCCCAGTGTCCCATTTAGCCCCTGTGTCCCTTGTGTGCCATAAGTCTCCTGTGTTGCTTTTGTCCCCTTGTGTCCCATGTATACCCTTGTGTTCCTTCTGTCCCCTTGTGTCCCTTGTGTCCCCTTGCGTCCCTTGTATCCCTTGTGTCTCCTGTGTCCCATTGTGTCCCTTTTGTACAATTGTGTCCCTTGGGTCCCTTCTCCCCCCTGTGTCCCCTGGATCCCCTTTGTTTCTTGCGTCCCCTGTGTGCCTTGGGTCAACTTACGTCCCTTAAGACACATGTGTTCCCGGTGTCCTCTTTGTTTCCTGTGTCCCCTATGTCTCTTGTGTCCCCTGTGTCTCCTGTATCCATTGTGTCCTCTGTGTCCCCTTGTGTCCCTTTTGTCCCTTGTGTCCGATGTCTCCCATTGTGTCCCTTGTGTCCTCTGTGTCCCTTGTGCCCCTGTGTCCCTTTGAGTCTCCTCTGTCCCATGTTTGCCTTGTGTCCCCGGTGTCCTTTGTGTCCCCTTTGTGCCCTTTGTCCCCTTGGTACTCTTGTGTCTCCTCTGAACCTTTGTGCCCCTTATGGCCTCCTATGTCCCCTGTCTCCCCTGTGTCCCTTGTGTCCTTTGTTTCCTTTGTCTCTTGTGTCCCCTGTGTCCCTTGTTTTTCTTTGTATCCCTTGTGTCCCCCATATACCTTGTATCTCTCTGAAGCCCCTGTCTCCCTTGTGTCCTCTGTGTCTTTTGTGTTTTCTCGTAACCCCCTATGTCCCTTGTGTCTCTTTTGTTCCCTTTTATCCCTTGAGTCCCATTGTGCCCTTTGTGTTCCGTGTGTCCCCTTAAAGTAAAGTAAAGTAAAATTTTATTTACACAGGGTAGCTTGTTCAGCTCTAAGGCTGGTCCCCATAGGGGCCCTGTATCTTAAAAAATTAAGATACAGTCCCCTCGAGTCCCCTGTGTCCTTTGTGACTTCTGTCTCACTTGTGTTCCCGGTTTCCCTTTGAGTCCCCTGTGTTACTTGTGTTCCCTGTGTTCCCTTCTGTCCGTTGAGTCCCTCATTTCCCCCGTTTTCCCTTTTTTCCACGTCCCTTGTGTTCCCTGTGTCTTTTGTATTTCCTGTGTCCCTTGTGTCTTCTTATGTTCTTTGTTTTTTGTGTCCCGTGTCCCCCTTTTTCGTTTAAAAAACATGAAGTATTCGGTGGCGTTGCCTTTGTTTCTTATCTGGCGCGAAAACTTGGGGGTTCCATTGCTTCATGTGACAACATGCGGGGTTTTTTTGCACGCTCAGGATGTCAAAAGATGTGATTTTTTATGGAAAAAAAACAAAACACAAAGTTCTGCTTTAATTGTTTAGAATTTTTTTATTTGATTAATTAACTAACGGTTCACTGATTTATTTATTTGAACCATTACAAACACAGCAATTATTCTTGTCCGTATACAAACATATAAATAGATCCTTCATAAAATGATTAGTCTTGATCACGAATGCGCACTCGTACTTTCATAAGATAAAAAATAAGCGCCCACTTATCTTTGCAAAAACACTGCAATCTTCGTTTGAACTTGTATTTATTGTTTGATAGTCCATGCAGTCTTAATTCTTTCCATAAATGTTTCAATCCAACCTCAATGCACTTATCTGTAACTCAATAACACATGCGCACTTTTAATATTAACATGAAAACCAAGCGCATACCTGCATTTTTTATAAATTGCAATCCCCATTAATACACTTAACCTAGTTTCGCAATAAGTTAATTGTTACATAATTATTGCAACAAGTCTTGTTAGACCCTAGATTAATAGCATGCACTTTCTTACTTCTTACATTAGCATTGCAATACCCTCATAGTAAGTTAATTACCAGATTAATCAATTGCGGTCACTCTTAAATTTTGCCTACAAAACCCAGAAAGACACACACAAGAATAAATACAGGGGACTGTAGGTCAGCTAGGGCCTCAAAGCCAGTTTATTGCACAAGTCTGTAAGATTACAAAAATGCACTAAAATAAAAAACACCCTATGACGAAACACGAATCTCAAAGAAAAAAAAGTACGACACCGCCGGATACGAAAACCCAAAACCACTTTGTGGAGAAAAGAGAACGTACGGCCCCACCTGTTGAAATCAGCTGCGGTGCCGACAACTCGGGGGCAGAGGTACGCAAAATCTAGCTGCCAAAAGCCTATAAACAAATATAACAACAACTAGCAAATAAAACGAAAGTTAGGCGCTCAAATGAATGCTGAACAAGGCTGATTCAAATTGCAACGTACAACTAAATATATCTCAAAAAGCTACCCACAATTCCTCCACCCGGCCTAGTCCTCTGGTCGCAGTGCCGGCAAAATAGCTATTTCTCTCTCCTCTAAATCTCAGTTTGTTCCAACAGGACAACACACAAACCTAGGGTGTGGCTTGCTTTAAGCCAAGCGCTCGGTTTATTCACGAAAAAACTAGGATACATGACATATCATAGAAACGTAATATACAATCCAAGTAACATACAGCTCCAAAGAACTAGATCACAAGCTAATTGAAATGGGGTCGTGGAACAACAGCTGGGTGAAAAACCTCCCCGTACGTCCACTTGCACCTAGGAGGAAAACCCCGGGCCAGCTGTACCCCATAATAAACGGTCCCCCGGGCAAGACCAACTAAATAGAAACTAGAATCAATTAAAAGCGGTACGAACGAGACAATTAAATACCTAAAGCCTTAGAATTTGGAAAGCTGACAAAACAAATGGCTATCGCAGGAAAGCCCAGCTCTATCTAAATAACGGTTCATCATATCAACCGGACAAGTTGCTTTCCTAGAAGTAGCTACAATAATCCAAGCTCCATCCCTATACTGATCAGGTTTACTAGATTGAATGAATAACTTTAACATGTCATTTTCGATCTTAACATCGGATCGAACAAGCTTAGCAAGCTCAACAAATCTGAGAAAGGCAGCAAAAGCTACTAAGCAAATAACAAAGAGGCCATTGAGTCCGCCTTGGAGGCAACTGACTGCTCTAACTGAGAGACTGTGATAGGCTCCTTCTTGGCTGTTTGATGGGCCAGCAAACGCTGCGCACCGGCAAGAGTACCCTTCACCAACGGATGATCAGAAGGAGACGACTCGCCATCCAATGCGGTGAACTGCTGACTCCAGGTGAGATGCTGTCTTCGCCTCAGTCATCAAATGACGCAAATATATAGCAAAGTGAAACGGAGAAGCGGGAAAAACTGTCAAGCCATGTCCTCGTGCCCAAGACCTCCATCTGTTGTAAGAAGGAAAATACTTGGAGGAAGTACTGGGTGCTCTGCTAGCCAACGCAATATCCGGAGGAGAACTTGCAAGGGATTGTAAAGCACTGGATCCCTGGGGAACCGCAGCCCGAAGATCCGACCACATAGTAGAGCTGAAAACATCTGCAAAATAAAAGCAAAAAGAACACACACACACACACTAAAGAGTAAAAAACAAACAAAATGACCTAGACGCTGGAACAGCAAGACCGAAATGAAAGACAAAACCAGCACGCCCAAATATATACTCCTACTAATTACCCACATACCAGCGCACACGCCTAAACAAACATAAGATACCGATGAGAGCATCTTTTCCTGCTAATTAACAAGTCAAACGCAGGAAAATACTAGTCGGTTCTATTATACTAAACTGTCAGAAGCAACTTTTCATAAGCATTGCAATACCCTTGTGGTAAGTTAATTACCAGATGAATAAAACACACGCACTGTTAATTCATAGGCATTGCAATACCCTTGTAGTAAGTTAAGCATTAAATAAATAACACACAGACACTCAATTTCTGATATGAGATTGCAATCTACTGTTAGTTGCAAGATTCTGTAGTGAATTAATCACTATATAAATAACATGCAGACATTCTTAATTCTTACATAAGCGATGCAACATACCACTCTTAAATTAATCACTAGATAAATAGCACGCGCTCACTTAATTTTTGATTATCAAATCGTCTTCAGCTAATCAATTACTAGATATTAATAACACGCGCACTCTTAACATAAGCATAGCAATATCCTCATAGTAAGTTAAGCATTAACTGAATAACACACAGACACTCAATTTCTGATATGAGATTGCAATCTACTCTTAGTAAATTAATTACTAAATTAAAAGACGTGTGCATTCTTAATTCTTATATAAGCATTGCAATTCACCTTAGTAAACTAATCACTAAATAAATAACATGCACACTCTTAATTGTTACATAAATATTGCAAGACTTTGTTTAATTCCTACATAAGGGATGCGACATACCAGTCTTAAATTAATCACTAGATAAATAACACGCGCTTACTTAATATAAGCATAGCAATATCCTCATGGTAAGTTAAGCATTAAATAAATAAAACACAGACACTCAATTTCTGATATGAAATTGCAATCTACTCTTAGTAAATTAATTACTAAATTAAAACACGTGTGCATTCTTAATTCTTACATAAGCATCGCAATTCACCTTAGTAAACGCATCACCAAATAAATAACATGCACACTCTTAATTGTTGCATAAACATTGCAAGACTTTAATTCTTACATAAGCGATGCCACATACCAGTCTTAAATTAATCACTAGATAAATAACACGCGCTCACTTAACAGCTAATTAATTACTACATATTAATAACATGCGCACTCTTAATATAAGCGTAGCAATATCCTCATAGTAAGTCAAGTATTAAATAACACACAGACACTCAATTTCTGATATGAGATTGCAATCTATTCTTAGTAAATTAATTACTAAACTAAAATACGTGTGCATTCTTAATTCTTACATAAGCATCGCAATTCACCTTAGTAAACTAATCACTAAATAAATAACATGCACACTCTTAATTGTCGCATTAACATTGCAAGACTTTGTTTAATTCCTACATAAGGGATGCGACATACCAGTCTTAAATTAATTACTAGATAAATAACACGCGCTTACTTAATTTTTGATTATCAAACCGTCCTCAGCTAATTAATTACTAGATATTAACAACATGCGCACTCTTAATTTAAGCGTAGCAATATCCTCATAGTAAGTTAAGCATTAAATAAATAACAAACAGACACTCAATTTCTGATATGAGATTGCAATCTACTCTTAGCAAATTAATTACTAAATTAAAACACGTGTGCATTCTTAATTCTTACATGAGCATCGCAATTCACCTTAGTAAACTAATCACTAAATAAATAACATGCACACTCTTAATTGTCGCATAAACATTGCAAGGACCCTGTAGTGAATTAATCACTATATTAATAATATGCAGACATTCTTAATTCTTACATAAGCGACGCAACATACCAGTCTTAAATTAATCACTAGATAAATAACATGCGCTCACTTAATTTTTGATTATCAAACCGTCCTTAGCTAATTATTTACTACTTATTAATAACACGCGCACTCTTAATATAAGCATAGCAATATCCTCATAGTAGGTTAAACATTACATAAATAACACACAGACACTCAATTTCCGATATGAGATTGCAATCTACTCTTAGCAAATTACCGATGCAACATACCAGTCTTAAATTAATCACTAGATAAATAACACGCGCTCACTTAATTTTTGATTATCAAACCGTTCTCAGCTTATTTATTACTACATATTAATAACACGCGCACTCTTAATTTTTATGATTATCAAACCGTTCTCAGCTTATTAATTACTACATATTAATAACACGCACACTCTTAATTTTTATGATTATCAAACCGTTCTCAGCTTATTAATTACTACAGATTAATAACACGCGCACTCTTAATTTTTATGATTATCAAACCGTTCTCAGCTATTTAATTACTACATATTAATAACACGCGCACTCTTAATTTTTATGATTATCAAACCGTTCTCAGCTTATCAATTACTACATATTAATAACACGCGCACTCTTAATTTTTATGATTATCAAACCGTTCTCAGCTAATCAATTACTACATATTAATAACACGCGCACTCTTAATTTTTATGATTATCAAACCGTTCTCAGCTAATTAATTACTACATATTAATAACACGCGCACTCTTAATTTTTATGATTATCAAACCGTTCTCAGCTAATTAATTACTACATATTAATAACACGCGCACTCTTAATTTTTATGATTATCAAACCGTTGTCAGCTTATTAATTACTACATATTAATAACAGGCGCACTCTTAATTTTTATGATTATCAAACCGTTCTCAGCTAATTAATTACTACATACTAATAACACGCGCACTCTTAATTTTTATGATTATCAAACCGTTCTCAGCTAATTAATTACTACATATTTATTACATCCACTTTGAAATCACTGGCTATCCGTGCAATCTGATTGGCTCTCAGCAGTGTGATTTATTCCTAAATCGCACCATTTTTTGCTCTAAATCGCATCTGTTCCAAATCGCGTCATTCATGTTCTAAATCGCATCATTTCTGTTTTAAATCGCACCATTTTTGTTCTATATCGCATCATTTCTGTTTCGAATACAAAATGAGATGTAAAAGCCTTTTTGTTTCGGCTTTTTAACAAACCGGCTACTCGATCAATAAAATATTAGTACTGACTAAATTCTGCGTTTCAAAATGGATGTAATAAAGTGGTAATTGAACTTCGTGTCGTGCAATTTTGGTCTGAAATCATACTTGTGATTTCAAATCGAACTCGCGCTGCGCGCTCGTTCGATTTTGAAATCACGCGTATAATTTCAGACCAAATTGCACTCCACTCAGTTCAATTACCATTATTAATAACACGCACACTCTTAATTTTTATGATTATCAAACCGTTCTCAGCTAATTAATTACTACATATTAATAACACGCGCACTCTTAATTTTTATGATTATCAAACCGTTCTCAGCTAATTAATTACTACATATTAATAACACGCGCACTCTTAATTTTTATGATTATCAAACCGTTCTCAGCTTATTAATTACTACATATTAATAACACGCGCACTCTTAATTTTTATGATTATCAAACTGTTCTCAGCTAATTAATTACTACATATTAATAACACGCGCACTCTTAATATAAGCATAGCAATATCCTCATACTTAATTCTTACGTTAACATTGCGATCTAGACTCATTTTGACGTGTAATTAGATAAAATTGGTACTAACATGGGTGTTTACTCTATAATTATACCCTTTTTCTTAAAGACGAAGAAACCTTAAGCCTAACTACTTACAGCTTTTAAATAATATTAGGTAATATTAGGTAATAAATCAAGTAAAGCTAAATAATTATCATTAAATCATCTTGTCCTTGCATCATGTTCTTCAGGGATCATCATGGGCGGAGCGTCATCTGCAAAATTTCGAATAGGCAGCTTGGTGAATAGGAATAGAAAAGAGAAGTTGTCACATCACGTTGCCATGGTAGCACATTTTCTGGATGACAACAAAACAAAAACGTCACTTAAAAAGTTAATTCGCTGTTTCATACTTCATCGATCTTATTCAGTTTCATTTAATTTGTCAAATGTTGGCGAAATTTTCTGGAGTTGCATCCGAAGGTTAAGAAAAAGAAAATTTTGTGTTGTGTTCACCTACTCCAGGAAGAAGGCACATGAAATTAGGAAGTTTTATGTGACAGTTGTGCAACGACTGTTACGAAATCTACAAGAGTGTGATGCACGTGCACCATTGCTGTTTTGCTATTACTTTCTCACTGTTTCTTGTTACCTTCGCCGTCGTCGTTGGTTTAGCTCTCTAATATTGTGATCCAGAAATTCTGCTCCCGTGGTAATGTGACGTCACACTTCTTCACTACATCGCTTTAATTTTAAGGAAACAGGACTGATTTTTAGAACTTCATGTTTAATGGGCATAAATTGAAGTATTTTCTACAGTGAGCATAGTTTGCAAAAATTGGCCGACTTCTGCCACATGTTCCCCCAAAATGCTCTGATCCCATGGCTGGTAGGATCACAACTATCACTTATTTGTCATTTTCATACATCATTCAAAACCTTTCCATGGCTAATTACATATATAGAGGAGCAAGGGTGGTGCACTGGTGAGAGTACTTGATCTCCTCCCACCATTGTGGTCCAGGTTCAAATCATGGTGTCAACACCGCATGTAGGTTGAGTTTGTTGTTGGTGCTCTCCTTTGCTTCGAGAGGTTATTCTTCAGGTACTCCAGTTTTCCCCTCCTCTCCAAAACCACCATTTTCAAATTTTACTTCAACCAGGAAATCAAGTAGATGAAGAACCACTTAGCAGATGGGCTACCTCTAAACTATTTTTTATTTATGTACTTATTTATTGAAAAGTTTAAATGTTCTGAAGATTGTTCTGGTTGATAATCTCTTGGACCCCAACTTTTATGAAAATATTAGGATCCCGCCCCGGTCCAAATGAGAGCTTTGAATAGTCAGGAAATTTCACAGAAGAGATTGAGGGATTCATTGGGGAAGCTCAAACCTATTTTTCAGTTGTACCGATAACCACTTTTTGCTAGCATACAATGTAGGTGCTCTACTGATTGTGGAAATTTCTCTTGCAATTTTTTTTACAAACATGTGCCAACCAACTTTAAAATCCTTTAGATTGCTAATTAAAGTAATGTGACGATCACTGACATCATAAGGGAAATCACCTATGACACTGCTAAGATACTTTCATATACCGGTACCTAATTAAGGATCTGGGATGGATTGTTCAAAGCAGGGTTAGTGCGAAGTTTAAACTCAGATATGAAAGCTTAAAAAGAAAATTCAGTTTAATTCCTTTTGCCTGCAATGTAGTAATTTGGTGCTCTGTAAGGAACAGAGAAAATTATCAGAGAAAATGTTTTGAACAGAAGAATACGAGACCCAGATTAACATAATTTTAATCCTGGGTTAGTGCTAATCGGTTTTCGAACAACTGGGCCCTGATGACATTACCTACTGTTTTCTTTGATAATTTCTTGCCATCAGTCATCTGATCCTTCCTCTTTTCCTGAAAATAGACAAATACATATACCAATAAATTCTTTAAACCATTTTATACAACTTCACACATTTGAACTGATCGAGCTGCCCATGTTGAGCCATGTCCCCTCTTTCTGCTTGTGGTGTCATCAGTTTTAATAAGTATATACCCAATTAAAGGAGAGTTTGTCTAAACTCATGTAGGGGTAAGATATTTTTCAAACCGTACCAGAATATAAGCACGGTTAAGTCAAAGAGCCCGGAGAAAAATACAGATAACCATGAAAAGTTGACTTCAAAATTTTGATAAAAGTCTTGTTTTAACTTGTTACCTGAGTGTATCTTAATGTTCCATTTAATCATATGATTATGATGCACTGTTAGATGAAAGCTGTGCAGTCAAGAAGCTTTCCCAAAAACTTTTCCCAGGGATAACTAATTTGCAGCAAGAGAAAACAAAAACAGGGCAAGAAAAGCAAGAGAATATAAGAGAGGAGATCGAAAGTGCAAAAGGTTAGTGTAACTTTTAAACCCAAAAGCTATTTCAACATTTTGCTTTCTATTCACGAACTTTAGGGTTTTAATTAGGCATGAGTTAAACTCTTGATAAACTCCTCTGACTCAAAAATCCACCTGCAATTGCATTAATACTAAACCTGGGTTCCATGCCTCAATCTCATTTAACATAATTATCTAAAATATATTAACTGTCAAATCTCTTGTAAGGCACCACCTTGCAAATTTGGATAAGTGGTCTTAACTAGAGCTGGCTGTTTTTGTTTTTACAGAAAGTTAATCATGTGAACAACTATTGCAAAAGGCCTATTATCCATTATTTTGATCCCTTTCTCATGACTCACCACTTGCGTTAAAGGTTGCACGATTGTGTCCTTGTATCCTCCTCATGCAGAACATACCTGTAATTCTTAAAAAACATTGCAAACATAGCAGAAAGGAATAATATACATAAATATAATTTTTAAGACAAAAATGCATGCATGGTTAACAATACAATTAATGTGCAAGTTACAAAATAACTAATCATTTAAGCTTTACCACAGACACGCGCAGTTGGGCATTTGCACTCACACACTCTCTCTCTCTCTCTCTCTCTCGCACATGCCTCTCTCTCCCTCTCTCTCGCATGCAGGACACTTAAACACATTGGCACTGTCAACACAAACACTCTCCCTCTCCCTCTCTCACATGCAGGACACTTAAACACATTGGCACTGTCAACACAAACAATACACAAATGTAGAATTAAGAAAGAGATCACAAAGAGAGCTCAATTTGAGACTGAAAGAGAGGGTCAAGATGCTAGATCGAGGCAAAAGAATAGAGGGTCAAGATGCTAGATCAAGGCAAAAGACAAGTTCAAGAGTAGGAAAAACTGAGGACAGTGAGTAGTTCAGTTCTTGTGTGAGTGAGTGGCATTGAGGAGAGTTGACAATAGACAGCATATCAAAGGAGGAACAGGATCGCGCAAAAATGTAATGGTGTGATGGTGGATTATATTAGACAGCTGTATAGTATGTTATAAAGATCGGTGATGGGAATGTTTATGGATTTTTGATTAATATAATTAATGTGGTTATAGTCAGTAAAAAGTTAAATTGCGAGCTAATATCTAAAAATGTCCCATAATTATTAAAAATCAAGGTAATGCTTAAAATAATACAAGGTGATGTTTAGAATAATACAAAAATTTAAAATTAAGGCTAAGTACACAAAGAATGCCTTGAAAAGAGAAGTTCAAAACTCGTACAAAAAACGGAGGACAGTGAGTAGTTCAGTTCTTGTGTGAGTGAGCGACATTGAGGAGAGTTGACAACAGACAGCATATCAAAGAAGGAGCAGGATCGGGCAAAAATGTCATTGTGTGATGGTGGATTATATTACACAGCTGTATAGTCTGTCATAAAGATCGGTGATGGGAATGTTTGCTGGATTTTTGATTAATATAATTAATGTGGTTATAGTCAGTAAAAAATTAATTAAATTGCGAGCTAATATCTAAAAATATCCCATAATTATTAAAAATCAAGGTAATGTTTAAAATAATACAAGGTAATGTTTAGAATAATACAACAATTTAAAATTAAGGCTAAGTACACAAAGAATCCCTTGAAAAGGGAGTTCAAGACGTTGGCCCTACATAAAGAAATCTGCCAAAAGAAATATCTAAAAGTACCCCATAATTATTAAAAATCAAGGTAATGTTTAAAATAATACATTTATAGTTAAAAATATTTACAATACATGTAAAAATAAGAGCATATTAAGAGTAAACTAGAAAGATACTACAAGATATATATTTAAAAACGATCTTTTAAAAAGAACCCACATTCCCAGCTTTAAACATTTAAATTGAAAAATCAAGTATAAATGCTATAATTATTTGCATGATTATTTAAAAATTAGTGAATAAATAAAGATTAAGATATAAAAGCACAGGAAGAAATAAAAACTGGAATACAAAATATACAGTAAATAAATACATTAATGGAAGATAATTTATAAAACTCAAATTGTATTTTAAGCAGTATTTAGGATATCAATGTACAGTAAATATTAATGTTCTTTCTAATCATTATTTATTTTTATTATTAATACTTAGTAACAGATGTAGTGCCAGCATATATATACTCTGTTAATAAATCATTTACTTACTTACCTTCTTCATTAATATTAGTTGTTTACTTACTTACTTATTTACTTAATTAATTCATTGATTAATTAAAAAGCTATTTACTTATTTACTTACATAATTACTTTTAATTAACACCGACTAACTTACTTACTAATGGACATAACTTGAGAAATGAGAAACATCAGACACGTTCACCTAGAAAAAAAGACTAAACAATGAAAAATGCCATGCTGCACCTAATTATAAAAAAGAAAACTTGTCACAAACCTGTTAGGAAGGAATAATAGAACATAATGGAAAAACAAACAAGTCTAATTATCTTACATAATAAATAAATAAGCCAACAGTAAACAACACTTTCACCTTATACTTCAATGAATGTCTTCAGTTATGGAAGAGTTGATCAACTGCCTTCAGAAGAAGAAGAAGATAAGATTAACCTACTAATACCACTACATTTCAGCGCATGGGTGGATAGGTGGGCCATTCCACCTTCCTCCTTAGTACTGATCTAAGAATAAGTGAAGCAAGAATATTTTACTACAGTAATTTAATCTCTTATCACCTCTGTAAGGCAGTGTAAAGTGAAGCAATTAGGTATATAAAAATTGTTTTAAATGGTTAACTCCAAAAGTTTTTGCGTTTTGAATGAATTTGAAAAGCTTTAATTTCCACATTACATAAAGAAATAGAAAAACACTATAGCATAATTCCCAGGAATCAAAAGTTTCACCATTCGGTCAATGCGTTTCCAATAGGCCAAGCAACCCTTCACCTAAGTTACATTCACTGCAATAATTTCACCATGTGGGTCTGGGGAAAGTCGCACAAGTGCAAAACAATAGCAACCTAAAAAGAAACAGGACACCCAATCTCTACAAATACATACTTGCAATGCATGGAAGACTTTGGAAGAACTGAACCACATTTATCAACCAGAGAAACAGAGCAAACACTTACGGCAATGAGGAACCACTGAACCAAAGTCGTGGCAGAACTAGAGCACCTAGCCCTTAACTATGGAACTGCAGAACCACAACATTAAAAAAGAACTGCACATTACACAGAGAAACAATACATACACTGTACTCACGATACTGAGGAACCACCGAACCAAAGTCGTGGTAGAACTAGAGAACCTAGCCCTTAACTATGGAACCGCAGAACCAAAACATAAAACAAAGAACTGCACATTACACAAAGACACAATACATACACTGTACTCACGATACCGAGGAACCACCGAACCAAAGTCGTGGTAGAACTAGAGAACCTAGCCCTTAACTATGGAACCGCAGAACCACAACATAAAACAAAGAACTCCACATCACACAGAGACACAATACATACACTGTACTCACGATACCGAGGAACCACCGAACCAAAGTCGTGGTAGAACTAGAGAACCTAGCCCTTAACTATGGAACCGCAGAACCACAACATAAAACAAACAACTCCACATTACACAGAGACACAATACATACACTGTACTCACGATACCGAGGAACCACCGAACCAAAGTCGTGGTAGAACTAGAGAACCTAGCCCTTAACTATGGAACCGCAGAACCACAACATAAAACAAAGAACTCCACATTACACAGAGACACAATACATACACTGTACTCACGATACCGAGGAACCACCGAACCAAAGTCGTGGTAGAACTAGAGAACCTAGCCCTTAACTAAGGAACCGCAGAACCACAACATAAAACAAAGAACTCCACATTACACAGAGACACAATACATACACTGTACTCACGATACCGAGGAACCACCGAACCAAAGTCGTGGTAGAACTAGAGAACCTAGCCCTTAACTAAGGAACCGCAGAACCACAACATAAAACAAAGAACTCCACATTACACAGAGATACAATACATACACTGTACTCACGATACCGAGGAACCACCGAACCAAAGTCGTGGTAGAACTAGAGAACCTAGCCCTTAACTATGGAACCGCAGAACCACAACATAAAACAAAGAACTCTACATTACACAGAGACACAATACATACACTGTACTCACGATACCGAGGAACCACCGAACCAAAGTCGTGGTAGAACTAGAGAACCTAGCCCTTAACTATGGAACCGCAGAACCACAACATAAAACAAAGAACTCCACATTACACAGAGACACAATACATACACTGTACTCACGATACCGAGGAACCACCGAACCAAAGTCGTGGTAGAACTAGAGAACCTAGCCCTTAACTATGGAACCGCAGAACCACAACATAAAACAAAGAACTCCACATCACACAGGGACACAATAAATACACTGTACTCACGATACCGAGGAACCACCGAACCAAAGTCGTGGTAGAACTAGAGAACCTAGCCCTTAACTATGGAACCGCAGAACCACAACATAAAACAAACAACTCCACATTACACAGAGACACAATACATACACTGTACTCACGATACCGAGGAACCACCGAACCAAAGTCGTGGTAGAACTAGAGAACCTAGCCCTTAACTATGGAACCGCAGAACCACAACATAAAACAAAGAACTCCACATTACACAGAGACACAATACATACACTGTACTCACGATACCGAGGAACCACCGAACCAAAGTCGTGGTAGAACTAGAGAACCTAGCCCTTAACTATGGAACCGCAGAACCACAACATAAAACAAAGAACTCCACATTACACAGGGACACAATAAATACACTGTACTCACGATACTGTGGAACCACCGAACCAAAGTCGTGGTAGAACTAGAGAACCTAGCCCTTAACTATGGAACCGCAGAACCACAACATAAAACAAAGAACTGCACATTACACAGAGACACAATACATACACTGCACTCACGATACCGAGGAACCACCGAACCAAAGTCGTGGTAGAACTAGAGAACCTAGCCCTTAACTATGGAACCGCAGAACCACAACATAAAACAAACAACTCCACATTACACAGAGACACAATACATACACTGTACTCACGATACCGAGGAACCACCGAACCAAAGTCATGGTAGAACTAGAGAACCTAGCCCTTAACTATGGAACCGCAGAACCACAACATAAAACAAAGAACTCCACATTACACAGAGACACAATACATACACTGTACTCACGATACCGAGGAACCACCGAACCAAAGTCGTGGTAGAACTAGAGAACCTAGCCCTTAACTAAGGAACCGCAGAACCACAACATAAAACAAAGAACTCCACATTACACAGAGACACAATACATACACTGTACTCACGATACCGAGGAACCACCGAACCAAAGTCGTGGTAGAACTAGAGAACCTAGCCCTTAACTAAGGAACCGCAGAACCAAAACATAAAACAAAGAACTCCACATTACACAGAGACACAATACATACACTGTACTCACGATACCGAGGAACCACCGAACCAAAGTCGTGGTAGAACTAGAGAACCTAGCCCTTAACTATGGAACCGCAGAACCACAACATAAAACAAAGAACTCCACATTACACAGAGACACAATACATACACTGTACTCACGATACCGAGGAACCACCGAACCAAAGTCGTGGTAGAACTAGAGAACCTAGCCCTTAACTATGGAACCGCAGAACCACAACATAAAACAAACAACTCCACATTACACAGAGACACAATACATACACTGTACTCACGATACCGAGGAACCACCGAACCAAAGTCGTGGTAGAACTAGAGAACCTAGCCCTTAACTATGGAACCGCAGAACCACAACATAAAACAAAGAACTCCACATTACACAGGGACACAATAAATACACTGTACTCACGATACTGAGGAACCACCGAACCAAAGTCGTGGTAGAACTAGAGAACCTAGCCCTTAACTATGGAACCGCAGAACCACAACATAAAACAAAGAACTCCACATTACACAGAGACACAATACATACACTGTACTCACGATACCGAGGAACCACCGAACCAAAGTCGTGGTAGAACTAGAGAACCTAGCCCTTAACTATGGAACCGCAGAACCACAACATAAAACAAACAACTCCACATTACACAGAGACACAATACATACACTGTACTCACGATACCGAGGAACCACCGAACCAAAGTCGTGGTAGAACTAGAGAACCTAGCCCTTAACTATGGAACCGCAGAACCACAACATAAAACAAACAACTCCACATTACACAGAGACACAATACATACACTGTACTCACGATACCGAGGAACCACCGAACCAAAGTCGTGGTAGAACTAGAGAACCTAGCCCTTAACTATGGAACCGCAGAACCACAACATAAAACAAACAACTCCACATTACACAGAGACACAATACATACACTGTACTCACGATACCGAGGAACCACCGAACCAAAGTCGTGGTAGAACTAGAGAACCTAGCCCTTAACTATGGAACCGCAGAACCACAACATAAAACAAACAACTCCACATTACACAGAGACACAATACATACACTGTACTCACGATACCGAGGAACCACCGAACCAAAGTCGTGGTAGAACTAGAGGAACAGCAGAAGTACAACATTAGAAAAAGAACCATTACACAGAGATGCCATACAAAAACATAAAGCAAGAAAATACAAGACAACTACAACAGTTGAAGATACCAGGTGTCTGGTAATCTCTGAAGCTTGTTGTTGTATCGCACTTGTACAACCTTTCGCAGGCCCTCATAGTGAATTCATTCTGGTTATTTAACCTAGATCAAAGGCATCATATGGCCCATCCAAAATACACTGACCACTGGGTAAAACTTGAGAGCTAGGAACTGGGCAACAAATTTTTTCAGAAAAAAGATGACAATTTGCTAAGGATTTCAACATTAAGTGAAGGAGCAAATGAGTTTTTGAGACTACCAAATACTACTGATAAATTGTTTTTCAAAAAATACCTACATGCAATTGCTTAACTTTACACTGTTTCCTATTTTTACTTTCAGCAAAATGTCAATAACATTATTTTCATCTTTGTTTGCTGTTGTGTTTTCAGTATGATGCAGTCTATTGATAAGTAAAAGCCCAGCAAATAAATTTAAAAACAGTTGTAGCACTATACGATACCCAACCAGCAACATGACAACCTTTCTCTTTTCCTTGCTTTTCTAGAACAGAAAACAGAAACATTTCAATGTTTGCATGGAGCTCACCTAACATTCAGTACTGAAAAATAATTGATGTCATTTGACTCCATGCTTATTGCATTAATCCTTTCATTAATCTTTTCAGCAATTGCTTGACCGGGTAACCAGGGGCAATAAAAATTAATGTGTTACATAATGGGTGATTTCAATTTAGACCTTCTTAATGTCACTATTCCGCTTAAGATACGCATGAAAAAGTAACACAACTAAATAGCACACGCAGGCAAATAAAACAATTACTACAAGATGGCGTACTAAGGGGGGGACACAGCCCTGTGGCAGGTTCTAGCGACTTCAGGTTATGCGCACAGCAAAAATACAAGCCTCACTTATCGCCAAACTACTGTGGGGTAGGACAAGAGTATTGGCAGAGCCTTTCTTATCTCCCCAGCGCTGCACGGGCTGGATTGGACAAGATTAATGCAAATGAATAAGATGGCAAGACACAAACAATGCCAAAAGCTTGGGGGAAGTCGCAACGCAGACTTAACCACCACAGATGCATGAAATGCATCCCCTCCAAGCAACCCACACAAAGTCTAAATAAAGTCCCCCGACACACTAGCCATTTGGGGAACAGTAGAGAGAACGACAGCTTCAGGAGTATGAATATACATTTGGTAACAGACCAACAACCAACAATCTCGAACTCATTCACAAAGCACTCTGGTAAGCCCGCAGCTGCCGCAGTAACTGTTTGCTTTTGTGCAAGCTAAACAAATAATGACCAGGTCTGCAATAGCAGAACTTTATAGCTAGACAGTGTCTCAAATCTCAACCAATGAATACAGTTGTACCAAAAGCTACCTAGTCTTATCATGATTTAAGTCTAGCCATGAATAGGACCTTGAAAACAGGGACCAATCTGCCCGATGCTAAGAAAAATATGATGACAAACATACGACAAATTAGTCAGGTTCCAATCCCGAACAGCTTTTGTTTGTATCTTAAATTAGCGTGCTTTCATTCATAAAATTAATTAGCATGCTTTCATTCATAAATAAGGCTTTAAAGATCGAACAAAGCATACACTGGGGCAGGCTACCTTAGCCTAACCGCCCCCCCCCCCCTTCCCGGGGCTTCATGTTCCATTAACTGCATTTACCATCTGGTAAATGTCTTATTAACACTGATTTGCATTCAGCTACGAACGAGTTTATTAATGCGTTATTTTCTCATTTTCTTTACCCGCTAATTTCGAGACCAACTCGCCTTACTTGGTACAACGCCACCATTGATAACATTTTCACTAACAATATCTCTGCCTCATGTGACAATGGACTCATTATTAATGATCTGTCTGACCATTTACCAATCTTCACACTCTGTTACACTGATACATTCTTCAACAATTAAGCCTAAGGAAAGTGTTGCCATTCGCAAGTTCTCTAGTCAGAATATTAATGCATTTAACAACCTTTTGTGTGAATTCGATTGGAATTCTCTAATTTATGCTGATTCTAACGCCGCTTAAAATGGGTTCCTACAAAAATATACCGAATTTATAACAAGAGTTTTCCGATAAAGTTTTGTTAAGGGAAAAACCTCAAAACTCTGCATAATTCGTGGCTTACACTGGAATCTTGAATCAATTAAAACAAAGTCTAGGCTGTATAAATTATTCCTAAGGAAACCAAGTCATGAGCGTGAATCCAAATGAGTCATTTAGAAATAAGCTAACTTAAATTCCTTCCACATTACAAATACGGCGGATAAGTTATTTCCGGTATTCCACGGTTTAGTTCATTTCATTTCAAATCGCATGTTTATGTTCCAATATTGGCGCGCGCCGTACAAACAACGTATAAGACAATGTCCCTGTGCAATGTCCCACCGCATCTAAAACTTTCTTTGCTGACGAAAACTACTTAGACAAATATTAGTCGGCTACTTGTTATTATCATACATTGATAACCTATTAAGAAGGAAAAGAAAAAAGAATCGTACCTGGAATCCGAAGCCATCGTTTTGTTCATCGTCTTCTGGAACGCAGCTTGGGGATGAGGCTGATGTAACTTTACGCGGGAATTATCAACCTCGTACCCAGGCCCGGGCTTGGGAAAGCTGGGACCGACTTGTTCACACTTCGTGTTCACATACATACCTCGTTTTCTCTACCAAAAACAAGATGGCGGAAGATGAGCCACATCGTGGAGTTTTAAAACCTTTAGAAGCTGTTGTTCGTTGAAGCACGTTCTGAAAATGAAGTTGGTTGCGAAAAATTTTGAAAAGGACAGTTCTGGGTAAGTAATAAATGACTTTTTTGCAACACAATGAATATATGTATTGCAAATACGTAAGCATACAAGGACGTCATCTTACCATCTGTTACTTATGGCATAGAGGATGGGCAAGGGGGGTCCTCATCACGAGTTCACGAAGAACAATTTCGCGTTTCACGAGTCACCAAACAAATATTTGCGTTTTGACGCTTCTCAAAAATAGAGGTGTTACAAAATGTCAAAAACGTTACGGTAATCCAATTTTGTAAAACAGAGTACTTCGATTATATTTAAGAAAACATATTTAAGATAATATTTTCGATTATATCAGAGGTAACTGGAGTTTTACGAACCTCGTGAAAAACACTGCGCGGCTATTAATTTGCTAGGGAAGTCAGCTGTTGGTGGGTCTGAGCGCACTGAAGTGTGAAGTTACATCAAAACCTTAAAAGGAAAGTTAAATCAAGCCATCAGATGCTAGTTAAGGCTGTTTGGCCTCAATACGTCAGGGTTCACAAATACGCCAAATTTGGCGTATTTTATGCCAAAATTTATTTATTTATTTATTTATTTATTTATAACAACTTTATTTGTAATAATCAATACAAAAAGGCTGCCATCAGGCTGGAACTGAATCCTCATGTAAGATGACCCCCTTAAAATATCTACAAAATTGTTCAAAACCTTAATTAAATCAACGAAATTAAAGAATTATACTGCATGACAAAACAGGAAGAGGGTAAATTACAATTAAAGTTTACTCGATGAACGCCATCATGGATTTGAGCTTTCCAGGTCAGCGGACCGCCACAGCTACTTCGTGTATCCCTCACAATAGTTTATACATGCCAGGACCACGTGCTGGAAAGTCTGATACTTGACTCCAAATATTCCAAAATGACTCCAAAATTTGTTGAGCAGAAGTCACACTGACTTCACTCATCAATAAAATTTGCAAACCCTGGTACATTGATCTTTAACGTGTGTGTAAATAATCAAGGATGTTGACAGTTCAGGTTTCACAGAGTGCACTTCAATCCCGATTCACAGAATGGTTTTTCAGTACATCACGATTCACGAACACCTAAAATGGTCGATCACAGCATCACAAAAATTAGCTTGCCCCCCCTCTGCAAAGCTGTATGGGGATCTTGCTGTAGTACGCTCTTTACAGAACTTGAGAAAATTCATGTCCCTGCTGCAAAAATTGTACATAAAGAAGACTGGTTAACCCCCTCTGCACCGATAGGTATACAAGAACTTTTCCAAAAGTATTACTGCAAATATGATCTCAGAAAAAAAAAATGTTTTATCCTCCCCAAAGTTACCTCAGACTTTCTAATAAAACCAGTCAGCTCAACCATGGAATAGCCAGCCCAATGAGCAAAACTTAGCCGCCTTCAAAGAGGTGCTTAAAAAGTGATAACCCCGATGCATATTATTTTAGAAAGAAATGTAAAAAGCAGGGGCAGATCTAAGGGGAGGGGGCAGATGACCTGCGGTTTTCAACTGGTATTCTGCAAAAAAAAAAAACTATGTGGTTTATTGGTGTTGAAGTAGAGCAAGAGACAAGTGCACCCCCTCCTAAAAAAAATCCTGGATCCGCCCCTGAAAAGCTGCCTGGTTCCAGACACAATGATTTTGGTTTTGCTGGGATTAATCAGCAGTTGATTTGAGTAGCACCGCTTGGCAACATGGCGGAGGTCTCCAGTGATATTTTCAAGAGAAAGGAAACATGTCGAAGCATCATAATTATCCATATACCACTTTATGGACTGGCCCACTGATGGATGGATGGACTAGATACTTTATGGACTGGCCTCATGGATGGACATACAGACTGGATACTTTATGAACTGGAGTAAGGACAGACAGACTAAATGCTCTATGGACTGGCCCTATGGAGGGAAATACGAAAAGGATACTTTATAGACTGGCCTCACAGAGGGAAAGACAAACTGGAGACTTTATGGACTGGTTTACGGATGGACAGACAGACTGGATCCATGTACTTTATGGACTGGCCCACGGAAAGATGGGCTGGATATTAATTTTTATGGACTGGCCCACAAATGGAACAACCCTCCAAGTTGCGACCATTTTAGTCGCCATGGCGCCTAAAATTTTGAAGCTGGCAACTTGATTTGTAAAAAAGTCTCTAAATTAAAAGAATTGGTCACCAAAGGGCGACCAAGAAAAAACTTTAACTTGGAGGGTTGTGGAAGGACTGACTGAATACTTTATGGACTAGCCTCACAGATAGATAGACTGGATACTTTATGATCTGGTTCACAGATGGACGGACAGATGGACCCTTCCTTTTAAATATTTCTCGCTATCTGAGTAAAAAGAAGAAGAACAACTCAGAGTGGGAGACAATTGCAGGACATCAACTGACATAAAATGCGAGAGATAACGGAAAAAATATCACCTGTACCTCCAAGTACTAATTTACGTCATGTTGTAATGTTGAATTTTCAATTTTTCTAGGTCTGTGGTACTTGTGCCGGAGGAGGCTGAAGATATGTGGCATGCTTATAACCTGATAGCTGTGGGGGATCGGCTTAAATCAACAACTATTAGGTACAATCAAGTGGTAGCTTGATCGTCTTTTTGTATTAGGGTAAACAATGAAGAATTAATCCCCATTGTACTTATGATATTATCATTTTTTGTATGTGGTTAACTGAAAAAGGATCACATGATTAACCCTTTAAGTCCCAATATCCACATACAAATTCTCCAAACTGATCTCTATATATTTCCTTAAAGAATGAGTTGAGAGAATTTGATAAAAGATCAAAGCATTTTCTCTTGGGTGATCATTTTATTAATTTTCATAACCCAATCTCTTGACTATGTATGGATATTGTTAGGAGAAAATTAATGTTGGTCACTATTGAGACTTAATGGGTTAAATATGGAAGTGTCAGTATCAACTACTGGGGTAAATGGAGGCTCAAATGGTGGCAGCTGGGTTTTGACTTCCCCTACTTAATTTCAGACCTGAATTAATGGGGGAATGATAAAAAGCATACTCAATTCAAGGCCCTGATTCCAGGAAGAAATTTAGCCTGTGTACAGAAAAAAAATCGGAGAAGGGGCGTCTGTGGTTCACCATTGCTAGTCGTTTATGGGAATAATTTTGCATAAATTAGAAAAATAGTTTCCACCAACCACAATTTCTGTGGCTCATATTTCATGTCATACCAGCTCTCAAAATGCCGGTGCATGCGACTTCTTTCCATCCAGCAATTGAGAGAGGGAGACAGTTTTAAAATTGCTTTACTCTATACCAAGCAAGAAAAATGTTCTGACAAGCCCTTATTGAAGGAAAAGATCCATGATCTTATGCAAGACTTCCTTAACCTGTAACGTATAACTTATCTAGGGGAGTACCTCCAAGGGATCTCAAGGACCAGGTACAGTAGTGTTGGGTAGGATGTGTAAGAAATTGCGGGATAAAATGTTTGCTTATATTTATTTTCTGTCAGACGTGTCCAAACTGAGTCTGCTACAGGATCAGTGAGTAGCAACAAGGTTAGAACAACATTGGCCATAGCAGTGGAGGGCATTGAGTTTGATACTCAAGCATGCATGTTAAGGATCAAAGGACGTAATGTAGAGGAAAACCAGTATGTCAAGGTAAAGAAAATAAAATTATCTAATGAATCATAGACATCTAGCAGGTTTATCGAAGAGATATTGAAACTACATGCCACCTAATATTCCAGAAATATGTCCATCATTATCAAGGCATAGGAACTCGGTGGAAAATTCTGATGATGGTTTAAAATTTCTCACTGTTGCTACTTCCACAATATTACTGATGATGATTTTGTGTTTTCTTTATCTTAGAATTTGATTTAGTCACTGTAATTTAATCCCTTACAAATTACATTTCTAATTAGATTGCTAATGCTGTGAGTGGTTTTTACATGTTTTAATGGACACCACTTGTTTTCAGCTGGTTGGTGTACACTTTGGTTGTGGAGATCCCAATATTACTAGTTGTTTTTTCAGTAAGTAAAATTATTGATATTTGCAATCACACACCTGATAACCCGATCAAACTTCTTCCTTTGTTCAATAGATGGGTGCCTATCATACCATAGACTTGGAATTAAACAGAAAATTCACACTTCTCAAAGAATACTGGGATTTGATAGCCCTTGAAAGAGTAGGTGAGTACTCTACCACAAAAATTGCCGTAAAACTCCTGCTTCAAGTGCTACAACTCTTCCTTGAATACAGACTGTCTAACCATCCCTATCTAGTCAGTTTTCTGCTGATTTTGCTCGAAAATCCCTAATCCCGACCAATATGCGATCGGGCTAGGAAAATTCTGGATTATGAGATTTGCTCTGATATTTTCCAATAAATTCTTTTGATACTTATACTGGAACACCTAACAGAATCTACTCAACTGAAACTGATGTCCAGAAATCTTTTAAAATCCGCAAGAAATATAAATATAATCGAGTACTTGTTTACAAAACTGCACAAACATAAATTAGATTGGACATGACAATTAATTTAACAAACATTTTAGACATTCTAATCCGGTTCAGAATTTCCTATACCTCATAGCCCTAATCATTCTTTACAGACAAAAGACAATTTTGTTTCAACTTCAGAATGAACTTTATTGTCAGCACAAACTTTTTCATGCTTAAGCAGGGTATGTGTTTTAGAATTTTTTTTGTCCTAAACAGGGACAGGGTTTCAAACCCTTGGCAGCTTACCTATACCCAAATATTGGTCAAGTAACCCCCCACGTTGCACTGTAGGATTTAAGCAGTTTAGATTTAGCCTAGAGACAACTTTATTGGAAATGAATTTTAGTGTTTAGCAAAGAAAATTGATGAGGATGTTTTTTTCAGTCTCACTACTGAAGGTCAAAGCTTATTTTGTTCTTCAGTTCCCTTGATTCTTTATTTTATTATTGCTCTGGTGAATGAATATGTTGTGTTTCAGAGATGGCATGTGATCCAACACAGCATGCTGATCTGGGAGCCATCTTGCTTCATGAAGGTACCAATGATTTTTATTTCAAGCTGTTTGGTGGTACAAAATATGCCTACCCACCCCATTAGTGGATGGTTGATAACAATTTCAAGGGGGAGGAGGAGATCTAAGGCCAAAATTTTTAAAGAAAAGTATGAAGTCAAAGTAGAATTTCTGGGGTGGGGTGGGGAGCCAAAGTAATAATAATACCATCTACTGGGGGTATGAATATTTTCTGGATGATTGTATCATTGTGAGAGGTTTAAATAACCCAGGAGTCATATATTACATAACTAGGTTGAGTATGATCTTCCGAGTGGAAGTAGTCCTGAATAGTACTGTTGTTTTTGACAGTGACAGACTGGTATTGTGTACTAAATGAACAATGTCATTAAGAATTCTCTTAACTATAACCTCCTTTTTCAGCTAATTTCCATTGTTGTTGTTGTTAAGGTTTAGGTCACATTATGTTGGTTACCTCAAGCATGACAATAGTACGAGCCAAGATTGATATGAACATACCAAGAAAAAGAAAAGGCTTCTGCAGCCAACATGACAAGGTCAGTTGAATTTTACTTTGTCTTTAACCTCAATGGTAATCTGAAATGTCTCTAATGCAGCAGCATCACACCAAGTACTGTGGACCCATAACATTTCCTTTCCCTTCATGAAAGATACACCACAACACCAGGGTATATTTGCCCTCTCTTTCTGAACAGCAGTCTGTTTGTTCCTTTATGTCCCCTACAATATGATAAGGAGGCCAAGGATAGAGGAGACCAGGCCAGTGGCTTTACATCACAGGGTTTTCATTAAGAATTCTAGTAGCAGCAGAAATGTGTAACGTTACAGGAGAATATTTTAAAAGAGGCTCGGTGTCTGAATAAAAAAATAGTCATAGGCTTTTGAAAATTAGCCATAGAATTCTGCGTAGTAAACAGATCTCCAATGCCTAATGAATACCCTGGGTCACTGTGTAATGACATCATAAGCTGAACTGATACATGATCTAAGACACAGTCATGATCTAGTTAGATTTTTGAAATCCCTGTTTTGCGGTCCAGCCAGTGTTTTGAAACCTCAGGTGACCCAACAGCAGACTAGCCTCCCACGACATTCTAGTGTTCCTGCCCCACGAACATTGGGAAGGATATTATTTGTGTTATGAGCTAAAAGGATGTCTGGAGCCTAACAGAAGACCTGCACTCTTTCAACTGAACTGAAAGGGTGGCTCAGTCAAGGTTAGGCTCAGCAGTGGCCAGTGTGTAAAGAAAACGTTTTCCACTTATTTCATTTCACTCAGAGGAAAATTACACTTAACCAACGTTTGGCTTTGCCCTGACGTGTTGCCAACTGAAAAAGGGAAAAATATAGCTTTCCTTCCCCCACCCCCTCATTGCAAGTTTTGCCTCAGTTTCTGCCACCTGTAGATAACAACAAACACCCCAACTTTGAATGGAGGGGAGGGGTGTGGATTGTTTTGTTCTCTGAAGGAACCCCCATCTGTTGCCAGTTGTAGCAATTGACATGAGTTTCTGCAATTTTTTTTTTTTTACATAATTATGTGTATTGAGTAGACACCTCCAATTTTAAAAGTGGACACCAGTGACCAAGGGTCCTATGGTTTCTTTACAATGAATACTCGTTTCCCTAAAAGTTCTAAAGTGTAATTTCTTTTGCAGGGTTTACTCAGGTTTTATGATGCTATAATACAAGGTGTTCTCAGACATATAAACTTTGATGGTAAGTTGAGTCTGTAATATGCAGATAGTATATTTAGATTTTTGCTCACTTCTGTTGACGTGGTTAATATTACTGCCAAAAGAAACAAAACTCTTAACTCTTTTTCCCTTCATGTTATTTCTTAAGCTTCATGAAATGATTTCCCTTTGTTTTTCTTTATTGCTTTGTCCCTCCCTTGGCAAAGCTAATGGAAAGAAATAATGAAAAAATACATAAAACTGCATGTCACATTCCCATGATGAATAATCAAGGTGTTTGAAAGAAACAGTTTTCTAGAGAAACATCACATCATGTTCTGCAATGGAAAACCAGAGATCAGTCTAGAGAGGTCTGTTCATCTTGACAGTGAATCTGGGTCCGTTTGATTTCTCTAAATGGAAAGACCTGTTCTTTTTCCCGGATCGAATGTTGTTTCTTGTTTTAAAACTCTCAAAACAAATTACCTCAGATTGTACAAAAATGTGATTATCAAGGGCACAAGATTAACATTAATGTTAGTGTGGAGGAAAATTTTTGTTCCTTATTCAGTTCCTGGAGTTTTTCTTTGCAGTTATAAAGTGTGTTCTTGTTGCAAGTCCTGGCTTTGTTAAGGTTTGTATTTAATTTGTTGCTAAAATTGCTCATTTTCAACATTTAGCTGGTAAACTGCCATGGTCAAGACGTCTTGGAACACTTGAGGAAAAAAGGTGCAAAGATGCACTTTGCTAAATTAACTAGTATTCTATGTCTTATGAAAGCAGGGGAATGTTTTTTATTAACCCTTCAGGTAAGGGCCTATTTCTGCTGTCCCCCGCTCCCCCAAGTAATGTTGTTTGTGTTGAAAAATCTTGACTTGAATGCATAACATCAACACTGCATCAGTGGGAGGGGGTAGGGAAATTGCATCATCTTGACAAGCTATTGCTTTAGTGTCTTGAGAGTTTTGACCAGTGTGGTACGGCTAAGTGCTGATTTCAGCTTCACTCGTGAATTGTAATGTGATCCAAAGTACTTTGATGTATCTGTCCTGCAACCATACATGTGGCAGGACAGAACTTTTGGAGCTTCAAATGATTTATTTTGTTAGTTCATTACATAAAATGTCAGTGTGTATTTTATTGCAAAGAAAAATTTTTTTCATGTAGTTCAAAAACAAGTTGTTCTTTTTTTCCTACAATTTTCTATAAAAGCCTGAAGATATTTTTTCCAGACACATCTCACACTCCACACCCACCTTTCCCTTACCTTTGCTCACCTGAAAAACATAATCCCTGTTATAAGTAACCATGGCAACTCATATACTCTGTTTACAACTAACCTTCTGTGGAGCATTTTCACTCATCTGTGGAGCATTTTCCTTCATGTGGCCAGGATCTATGCAAATTTATTGGAACAAAAGAAAGCGTTTAAATAAGAAAAGAGTCCAACTCCCACAGGATTGTCTTGGCACACCAACATGGCCACCGTTTCATTGCTTTGGAACACCAATATGGCCACCATGATGTCATGTGAAAACACTCTATAAATGCATTGGCCTAGGTGTTTAACCACAACTTTCTTTTGACCATTCCAGGAACAGTTTTGTGATTACATGTTTCAACAAGCAATAAAAAATGAGTGGAAGGCAATCACTGAGAATAAATCTAAGTTTATTTTGGTAAGTCAGAAAGCATAAAAATAAAGGTAAAAATATTGTCATTGGATTCTTTGTCTGATTGTGTATTTAAAGATATTTCTCAGTTTCTTGCCTTTTATTATAGTTGTATAGGTATTTGCGAGGCGAGTGCTACAAATTTTTTTATATACTTTTATTGACTGTATTAGTTATTTAGTTATTGTATCTAACTCAACTTATAGTTAATTTATGACAGTGTAATCGTAGCCAACAGTTATCAGCGCTGTACAAACGACTTATTGTCGAGATCAAGCAAAACTAACTACGAGAGAACGACTGGAGAACTGACAATTTGACTAACAATAGACGGATCGAAACGCACCAATTACTGATTACGAGTCTTTATAGCCAATAACATCACGGCTTAACTGACAGACAACCAATAACATCGCGACGTAATTGACCAATCAGATCAATAACCAGAGTATACCATCAACTGACGTGATACAACTTACTTTGACTCTGAAGATGACTACTGCACAGATTGTCAAAACGTCAGTCACTGTGAGTCAAAACTGTGAACCCAGGAGTCATTTCAAAAGTAGGTTGATTTTGATCGTCTCGGTGAACGTAGTCCTGAATAGGACTGTTGTTGTTGACAGTGACTGATGTTTCGACAACCTGTGCGGTAGTCATCTTCAGAATCAAAGTGAGTTGTGTCACGTCAGTGACTGTCAACAACAACAGTCCTGTTCAGGACTACGTTCACCCGGACGATCAAACTCAACCTACTTTTGTAATAACTATTACTATAATAAAATGGCAGTTGTGTTTTATTTCAATCTAGGTCCATTCTTCTTCAGGTCATAAACATACCCTTAAAGGTGCGCAATATATACTTAATGATTAGAAAATTCTTTTCAAATTGTCATTAAGCATGCATATCTGGCATGTTTCCTTGTAGACTTGTAAGGTCTGTACTTTGAGTTGTTGCCCACAGTAGCACTTTTCAATGCATAACTTGAAAGCTGTGAAAAAACAGGGACCTTGTTTCTCTGGGAGGATAGCCTGCCCAAGTGGTGCAAATTTATTCATGTGTGACTGCTTCATTCCATGGGCACTTAAGCTTGCTGTAAAGTCACAAGAAGAATGGGGAAGAATCAGTTGGAGATCCCCTGGGATTTTCTCTCATCTAGCCACACGTAGCCTAAAAACACCTAAAAGCACCACTAGACTACTGTGATGGCAAATAAAGAGGTCTATTGCATATGTTCATACACAGAAGAGGACCCAAAGTCTTTAAGTACCACCATCTGCAGCTGTACAATGTAAATATGACGCAGCCTGTCTGAACTCAGTGATCTTCTAAGGCAACATGAAAGTAATGTTCACCAACTCTCACAACCAACCAGAACCCTCACAACTAGCATAAACATTTTTTTATTCATTTACAGAAGTTCTTGCTGATCCTGCTGTTACTGCCAGGTTAGCAGACACAAAGGTAAATAGTAGGGACAGGAAATTGTTTTCTGTCCGCAGGTCCAATGAATTCATAAGCAATGGCCTGAGTTAGACTTAAGCTTTCGATTCCATCATAGATGTGTATGTCAATAAATTTTCTATCCGGGGAGAGGATTAAGTAACTCTTTCTTCGCTAACAATTCCTAGATAGTTTTTGTGTAGTTTTCCCTTCCCTTTTCTATTCTTCAACTCATGAAATTGACACCCTTTTATATACTGCCAGCGTGAAAAAAACATACAGTCAAACCCCGTTATTATGGACACTGAGGGGGCCATAAGTAATGTCTGTATAAATGGAGTGTCCGTATTAAGAGAGTTCAGTTGAGAGAAATTGTGAGGACTTGCTTTCTTCAGGGACAAGGAAAATGTCTGTAACAACAAGGTGTCCGTAATGAGTGGGTTTCCATAAAGCGGGGTTCGACTGTACCCCTTTCAGGTGGAGCATTCCCTGCTAGTCTCTTATATATAAGCAGGCTAGATACAAGGGTCAGAAAACGAATAGCCTTTTTTATTTAATGTGCCATAGGCAGCAGGTGAAGTCAAGGCATTGGACACTTTCTTTACGATGCTGCAAACAGAGCCAGATAGAGCATATTATGGGTATGTACATTATTTCTTTCTTGGATAACATGCCACTTGATACTTGCCTTTTGACAGCTGTAGATAGAGACCCTATTTATTGGAAGCTTGTCCTAACCAACAACAGTGAAGGCTGTGATTATGCAGTGTACATTACAGGCAGGTGTTATTTAGCAAGTAGAACATGAAGCAAACGTTCAACGTGCCACATCCCGGTTCATTGTTTACGATTCATGCTTGGGAAGCAAGGGTGGCACAGTGGTGAGAGCACTCGTCTCCTACCCAGGTTCTATCTAGGGTATTTGAGGGGTAGAAGCTCCCCCCCCCAAAAAAAGATATTGTTATCATTACTAGTATATTTATCAATTATTCCTCGAGCCCATTGACTCTGAGCCCAAATGGGCTAGGAGTCAATAGCCCATGAAGCCGAAGGCCAAATTAATGAGCTATTGACTCAGAGGCCATTCGGGCTCAAGGAATTGTTTTAGTAAAATCCAACTAGTTGGTCAAAAATATTGAGAATAATAGCTAGTTAAAGCTAGGCTTTAATCCTTTTCTGCCGCTAAAAAGCGCGCGCTTTTCCCTACTAGTAGGTTATAACATATAGCCGAGTAGTAGCTCAACCAATCAGAACACAGCATTGATAATAGACCACTAGTTGGATTTTACTAAAAATAACTATTCCCCCTGTTCCCCATTTCCTCTGTTCCCCTTGTTCCCTTGTTCCCCTGTTCCCCCTATTCCCCTGTCTTCCCTGTTACCCCTATTCCCCTGTTTTCCCTGTTACCCCTTTCCCTCTGTTCCCCTGTTTCCCTTGTTCCCTGTTCCCTCTGTTCCTCTGTTTTTTTGTTCCCCTGTTCTCCCTCTTCCCATTGTTCCCCTGTTCCCCTTGATCCCCATTAACCATAACCCCCTGTTGTCCCTGTTCCCCTTTTTCACCTGTTTTCCCTGTTCCCCTTGTTCCTTGGTGCACCTGTTCCCCCTTTACTCCTTGTTCCCCTATTCCCCCTGTTCCTCTTGTTTATCTGTTCCCCCTGTTCCCCTTGTTCCTTTGTGCACCTGTTCCTTCTGTTCTCCTTGTTCCCCTATTCCCCCTGTTCCCCATCTTCTGTTCTCCCTGTTACCCCTTTTCCTCTGTTCCCATGTTCCCTTGTTCCCATTGTTCCCCTGTTCCTCTTGATCCCCCTTAACCCTAACCCCCTGTTCTCCCTGTTCCCCTTGTTCCCCTATGCACCTGTTCCTCCTTTTCTCCTTGCTCCCCTGTTAACCTGTTTCTCCTGTTCTTCTTTTTTCTCAATTCCCCATGTTCTCCTTGTTCCTCTGTTCCCCTGACCCCTCCTTCCCCTATTCTCCTGTTCCCCTTGTTATCCCTGTTTCCCCTTTTGCCCTTGTTCCCCCTGATCACCTGTTCCTCCTGTTCTCCTTATTCCTCTGTTCCCCCTGTTCCTCCTGTTCCCCTTGTTCCCCCTGCTCCGCTTGTTCCCCTGCTCCTCCAGTTCCCTTGTTCCTCTGTTCCCCCTCTTCTGCCTGTTCCTTTGTTCCCCTTGTTTCCCCTGTTCCCCTTGTTCCCCTGTGCACCTGTTCCTCCTTTTCTCCTTGTTCCCCTATTCCCCCTGTTCCTCTTGTTTATGTGTTTCCCTGTTCCCCTTGTTCCTTTGTGCACCTGTTCCTCCTGTTCTCCTTGTTCCCCTGTTCTCCCTGTTACCCCTTGTTCCCATTGTTCCCCTTTCCTCTTTGTTCCCCTTGTTCCCCCTGTTCCCCTTGTTCCCCTTGTTCTCCTGTTCCCCTGTTCTTCCTGTTCACCCTTTCTTGCCTGTTCCCCCTTTTCTCCCTGTTCCCATGTTTTCCTGTTCACCCTTTCTTGCCTGTTCCCTCTTTTCTCCCTGTTCCCCTGTTCTCCCTGTTACCACTTTTCCTCTGTTCCCCTGTCCCCCTGTCCCCCCAGTTCCTCCTGTTCCCCTTGTTCCCCTGTTCTCCCTGTTCCCCATTGTTCCCCCTAACCCTAACCCCCTCTTGTCCCTGTTCCCGTGTTCTGCTCTTTTTCACCTGTTCTCCCTGTTCCCCTTGTCCCCCCATTCCTCCTGTTCCTCCTGTTCTCCTTGTTCCCCTATTCTCCCTGTTCCCCATTTCTCCTATTTCTGTTGTTCCTCTGTTCACCTGTTCCCCCTGTTTCCATGGTTCCCCTATTCCCCCTGTTCTCCTTGTTACCCCTTTCTCTCTGTTCCCCTGCTCCCCCGGTTCCCTTCTTCCCCTTGTTCCCCCTTTCCCCTGTTCTCCCTATTGCCATTGTTCCCCCTTAACCCTAAACACCTGTTGTCCCTGTTTTCTCTTTTCACCTGTTCCCTTATTCCCCCGTGCACCTGTCCCTCCTTTTCTCCTTGTTCTTCTGTTCCCCCTGTTCCCCATTTCCCCTGTTTTCCTTGTTCCTCTGTTCCCCTGTTCCTCTTGTTCCCCTGTTCACCTGTTTCTCCTGTTCTCCTTGTTCCCCTATTCCCCATGTTCCCTTTGTTCCTCTGCTCACCTGTTTGCCTTGTTCCCCCTGTTCTCCCTGTTACCCGTGTTCCTCTGTTCCCCTGTATCCCCTTTTCTCTTGTTCCCCCTGTTACCCTGTTCCCTTCGTTCACCCTGTTTCGCCTGTTGCCCCTGTTCCCCTGTTCCTCCTGTTCCCTTGTTCTCCCTGTCCCCCCTGTTCCTCTGTTACCCTTGTTCCCCCTGTTTCCCTGTTCGCCTGTTTCTCCTGTTCTCCTTGTTCCCCTATTCCCCCTGTTCTTCTTGTTCCTCTGTTCCCCTGTTCCCCCTGTTCTCCTGACCCTTTTTTTCCGCTGTTCCTCCTATTCCCATTTCCTTTTTGCCCTGTTCCCCTGTTCCCCCTGTTTATCTTGTTCCTTTGTTCCCATGTTCCCATGATCCCATGATCCCATGGTCCTCTTGTTCCATGATATTCCTGTTCTCCTGATTCTCTTGTGTCCCTGTTCCCCTTTGACATTATTTACTCTAAAACGCCTTTGCTTAAGCTCCCTAATATGTCTTAACAAGAAGAAGTGCGCTCAAAAGGGAAGGAAAAAGACGAACATTCCCCTGATATCTCCTTTTCCCTTCCCCTTGCCAGTGCTTGTCTCGTACATCAACTGAAAAGGAGCGTGGCTTGGGGTGACGCATTTTTAATTCAGAGGTCTTGGAATCACGACACTCCCCTTACACTATCCGGATTTTTTTTCCTGACTGACCTAACTTAAACTTGCTTAGATAGTCAGCTAGTCTTTCAAATATTCCGACCTACTTATGTTTTTGTGTAGAAGTTAGAATAGAGACGGTTTTGTAGAAAACATTCGGAACGCACTTAAAGTTGAATTTGCTAGAGAAAATATGAGGGTTTACTTTCTCCAGGCACCAGAAAAAATGTGCGTAATAACGAGGTATCGGTATTAAGTGGGTGACCGCAAAGCAGGGTTTGACTGTAATTTCTGTTCAGAAAGCCTTCCTTTGAATCCTTTTCCACGGTTATTCAGTCACTTAAAGAAGCCCTCAAAGTGCTTTTGGAAGACTGGAACCCTTGTTTTAGGTGGTGTTTTCATCTTCTTGAGATTTCACTTGAATGAATAGTCATGCCTCAGACTAATAAGTTACAACACGTAACAATTCACGGCAAGAAATGTGGCATTCACTGTCACGGAAAACCCTCGGTTAATTTTCGAAAACGCGGCATTTTGCTAAAATTCTCTCGCGTTTTCCGGTCGTAAAATCCACTCTTTTTCTGTCGTTTTCTTGCCGGTGAATTCGAGTATTCCTTCCATTATCCGATAGTTTTCGGGCTCAGTTAACGCCACACACTTTATTTACACCTTTCACACATTACATAGCCTGCGAGCAAGCTCTCCTATTTGGGTGAGTGGAGCGAGCCGCATGAGTAAGCGGCGAAGCCACCTGCTGTCGCGTCTCCTCTCTCGCGTGCCTCTCGCGCGTCTATTTTTCACGATATCTCCCAAATGAAGAGCTTGCTCGCGGGCTACACATTACATTTCTTGATACACTTTACAATTACATGGTATGCGAAATTTTTAGATGTTTTTGTCTGGTATATCTTTAGCATTAATCACGTGGAAAAGGCCAACGAAGCAATTGCTGTAGAAACACTTCTTGTCACTGATGAACTTTTTAGGTGAGAAAAACATGTAGCGTTTTAGCGGCTTGCATTCTTGAAACGGCAAGTGAATGAGGAGCTTGCTGCAACTGGGGTAGTACTTGGTGTAAGACTGTCCAAAATGTACCCCCCAACTGTTTGACTCACAGCATGTGGTACCGTAAATGACCTAATAAACACCCGGGGCGTCTACTCCACGCTTGCACTCTGCGCTCGTTCCCATCATCCCCCTTTTGCTTTTCTTCCTTGTCTGCAGCTCTCGCGCTTGTTGCTTGTTCCATGCTCCCCACTAAGATCTGGGAAAGCCTTTGAAGGAGGCAGGCACCAAACGATTCGATTAATGTCTCACAGGCTCGAAAGTTAGATATGAAAGTTGCTTTAGAATTACTGGAAAATTGCTTTAATCCCTCTCGCAAATACCTGAAGAAAGGACATCACTAAACAATGATGTGGTAAAAGTCGTGCTTACTCTAATTAGTATCGCTGACTGAAAACTTAGTTCTCTGTTTTCCTTAGGTCAACAGACTTACCCACGCGCAAACGATACGTCAAACTTGTTGAAAGCGTTAAAGAAAATGGCGGGGATGTCAGGTAAAAAAAATGACATGATTTCTTTCAGTTTTAGGATGGTTTTCAATTGGCCCTTTTGCTTGATACGTGCTTGGTTTTGTGTTGAATTTGTCTACGGAAGTGTTTTGTATTACCCTGGTTTACTGCGCAAGCCCGTAACAACCAATCAAAGATGCAATAGCGTGACCCGAAACAGTCCCATGATACAATCTGACACAAGACAGACCCAGTTCCCCGCAACCTAGTAATAACTTGTCAAACAAGTGATAGCGTCACCTAAAACAGTCCCATTATCCCATGATACAATCCCACACAATACCGACTCAATCTCACATGCAACCTCTACACTGAACCTTTCCCTGTTTCTCGCTCTCGCATCTTTCGAGTGCCGCCTACGCGTGACCTCTCACGATATTCCTTAAATAGAGAGCTAATTGCTGGCGGGCAAAGTGATCAGATGTAAACATTACTTCAGCAACCGTAGCGATTGTACCGATTATGTTACACTTGACCAGAAGGCGACTTTTTACTGATTATGAAAGACGGAGGTGACTCCATATAATCGGCGTTAACTAGTTTAAAACTAAGCAGCTGGCCTCTTAATCCTTAGTGTTTGCTGGGCAAATTAGACTCGCGTTTGATGTTGTTGTTGTTTATCATGTTGTTGGCTGTTTTGTTTCAATCTTCCAGGGTGTTTTCAAGTCTGCATGTTTCAGGAGAACGTAAGTGCGTCCTCTGCATTAAAGATAAAACAGACCTTTTTATATTTTCATTGCAAAGCAATTGCGATTTTCCTTTGAAATAACAGGGAATTGAAAATAAAATACTCGCATGCAGCAGTAAATGGTCGCCTGCCCCTCCCCTAACCCAACATTTTGCTCTAAATAAGCATAACCTCCTTGACATGGATTTTTCCAATTTTCTAAGTGAAAAAGCCCTGGGAACGAGGCTGGGTTAGGGGAGGGGTAGGTGGGTAGTTTCTCACCAAATTGTATCACCAAAGTAGGTTTCCCCGTCAGAATAATGACACGAACTATTTTGTTTTCCAGTAGCAATATCCTAATTCCCTATGGAAATACTAAGTATCCCATTTCTTTAACTGACTTTAACGGCTTTCTCTTGGCTTTAGTGTGACTTGAATAAAAAATATTTCTTTAAATGAAACGTGATTTTCCTTTTTCTCTGTTTTGTTTGTTTGTTTTTAGAGCTTGGGCAGTTGTCGGGTGTTGCAGCCATATTACGATTTCCAATGCCAGACATCGCTAATGATGAGGACTCGGCCGAGGAGTCTGAAGAAGACTAATAGAACATTAAATATGAAATTTAAAAAAGGAAAGAATGTACTCTCGTTGAAACGGGGGTAATTATCAGTAGCTTTCGATGAAGCTCCATCTGCCTCCTCCACAGGATTCTCCAAGGCTTAGCGGGGAACAGGGACTGGAGACAAGCGAGAAGCGCGAGTAGGGGATGATGGGAACGATGACAGAGCGCTCCTTCTCCCCAGCTTTCCTTTATAACAGGCTATTTTCACCTTGAAGACATTTAACTACAACTACCAGAATTCATTTCGTTTTCGCTTTCTTCTTTAAATTTGTCAATCCTGCTGAGGTTTAAAAAGCAATAACCCTAATATGCACAAGAAGACAACAAACTGAAAGATTCTGGTCGTTGTAGTTAAATGACGTCATCGTGCAATTGTCTCGCCTGCAAACAGCAGACGCATTTCCGGTCGTCGCTTTTCGGAGGGAGAGAATGCGTCTGCTGTTCGCAGGCTAACAATTGTCCTATTGACTCAAATATCCCCCAAAAGGGCGATAGCGAGCTATTGCTGAATTTTAGTGGCGCTTAGCGCATACTTTTTTTGTTGTCATCAAAATGTCAGCCAGAGGCTCACTGGCTCTCAAACATTTTTTTGTGTTTTATTTGTTTGCACATTTGAATAACAAGAGTAATGCTTTCAAATTTGAAATATCGCTACAGACGAACACTGTTTACCAAGCAAAACATGTCGTTAATAATTCATAATAACGGCTGTGATTAAAGGAGGTTGGGATATCAGAAACTAATCACTACAAAATTTGAGAATTACAGCGTGGAATTTCGTGAAAAAAATTCGTTCTGAAGTTTCATCCCATACCCTAAACCTACGAACTTACAAAGGCAAGGCATACCCATAATCAAATGTCATTAATACAAAACGTCGTGTATCAGAACTAGATTATTAGTTACTATGACATCGGCGTGATATATTTTATACCGAGTGAACGATTTCTTTTCATGCTTCTGTTCGACTTACTCACCCTGGCGTGCTAGCGCATGATGGCGAAAGTTTGACCTCAATTCGATCTCCCAGTCCATTGCTAGCGTCTATTACTTGAATTAACTTTGGCCAAATTCTTTCAGCACATTGTTTTATCTTTCCTCAGTGGAGGCGGTGACCTCTTACAAACAACCCTGAGTCATTAGCTGAGTCATTTGCCATCTTGTTGACGGGAGATCTTTTGTTGGCTCGTCTTCTTATAAGCGAATTCTACCCAATAAACTCAAGTCCCTTAGAATTTAAGGTCGCTCGCAACCGCTTCCACCATTTCACGGCTTTCAGGAGCACTACCATACCTTACCAGTTGTTACCCCGATAATGATAGCAAAATCAAATGACACTGTGAGAGATAGTGGTGTACAATGAAAAAAAGTCACCATCGCAACAAATTAACTTGAACCAACCTCAAAACCTGGTTGTGTTAAAGAGCTAATACCGTATTTTTTGGAATAAGCGCCCAACCTCGAATTAGCGCCCACCTCGAATAAGCGCCCAGCCCGAAGGCAGAAAACGTTAATAAGCGCCCAGCCTCGAGTAAGCGCCCACCCCCTCCTCCTCCCAATCAAACTCAAATAAGCGCTCACCCCCACTCCACCCACTTAAGTGAATAAGTTCCAATAAGAGACTTCCCCGGAGTTTTCTTCAGAGTATTTTACAGAAACCTTGCTTTATTACTTCTTCGCGTTTTGTTATTAGCATTTATTGTTTTGTTGCAAAATAAACATACTTCACTTGCTGAAAAAGGTGAAAATTTGATAAGCGCCCACTCTCAAGGTCCAAAAATTTAATAAGCTTCCAGGACGGTTAATCGAATAAATACTGTACTACTTTAAAAAGGAATGCGATTGACCCTAAGTGAAAGACTAGTGAAAAAGGAAGCTTGTGTAGGCCGAAAGAGCTAGAGTTAGAGCCAACTTAAATAGGTCTTCTTTGAAACTCTTGTACGCTAAAGAAGGATTATCCGTCTCAGACAAGGTCTCGGTGTTGGATAATTGTCGGATTTTGAAGAGGGATTATCAGGCAGATAATCCGTCTCCAGTGTGAAAACGACCAGCTGTTCTAAAAAAGCAGTGAGGGTCATGCGAACTCATTTTGAAGTCTATATCTCTGTATGGTGCCTTCGAAAAAAATAGGCATGATCATGATCGCAGCCCGGGGGGATACTGCCATATATGGGCTATATAGATATGTGCCGCTGTGAAGGGTATGGTTTTCAAGCAGTTTACCTTGGGATAGGGTATATAAATCAGAGAGTCTGGGTCTAGAAGAGGGTATCATTTTGTCTGTTTGTTTGTTTGTTTATTTTTTCCTCCATTTATTTATTTTACAAGCCATTTATATTGTATTACAAGATTGAAGAATTAAAGATGCTGTTTGTAGAATTAAATATCAGGTTACAAGAATAAATGGAGAGGGCAGGATATAGTTAAACTAATTACTTGCCCTTTGATTAAATTACAGTTTTATTTAGGTTAAAAGAGAAAAAAAGAGAAAAGTATAAACCCTATAAACTATGAAAAATATATGAAAAAATATTCAAAAGAGAGGAAAAAGAAAAGCACATACACACACACACGCATAAAAAAAATGTAACATTTGAGAGTCGGTGTGGCGATGATTAATAATGAGCAAGGTAATAGTTGAAAAGCGCTCTTTTAAACAATTTTTTAGTTGTTTTTTCACGTATAGATAAAGGAATATCATTCCAATAATAGCATCCTATGACTGTTGGACAGAATTTTGTTTTATTTATTCTAAAGCTACTGGGATTTAGGTGTTGCAGGGATACACTTCTTGTGTCATAATTATGTTGCTCAGATACCGAGGCCAGCGTGAAATTAGACGGCTTTTTATCTACAAAGTGATCGTAAATCAGCTGGCAGTTTTTAGCTTAACATTTTCCATTTAAACTGATCAATTGGCTGAAGATTTTAGTCTAGACTAGGGAAACCGGGAATTGCCACTCAAGAATATCAAAAATCAAATCGGTTTTGTTTTGGCTGGACTGTGTTAGTGAGCTCAGTTGTTTCTGGAAAACAGCTACTCTAGGATAGGGGGGATTTGGGGAGTTTGGTCTAGTATAGGGTAGCAAAATTCACTTGAACTAGCTGTGGTATAGGCTAAGGGTTCCAGGGTCCCAACGGCACATCCCCACCCAAAAAGTCCTAAAGTACCCCCCGGGATCGCAGGTTAGTTCCAAACTCGCCCAGGTGTTGTGATATACTCTAACTCCTCCCTGTGTTGTTTTGTTTTGTCTGCTTCTCCGTTCGCTTTGTTCCTTTAAATCTTTGGCTGATATGATCTCGGAGGAACATCAGGCCGCACGCCTAGGAGTGGGACCAAGGGACAACACCATTCCCAACCCTATCCCAGAAAGTAAATGACCCATTGATCATCGACACGTCAACTGTGACTGTTGCCCAAGATCTCGTGCATCATGAGGTTTTCCTTGAATTATCTAGTTCTTTTTGCTTTGATTTTCTCTGTAAGTGGGGCTGAAGATGAGGAAGTCACTATAGAGGTTGTAGAAAAGCCAACAGACTGCGAACGTAAATCAAAAGACGGAGATCTCTTAGCCATGCATTATACCGGCCGTTTGGAAAAAGATGGCTCGATTTTTGACTCCAGTCATAATCGCGGGCAGACATTTGATTTTACTCTTGGTAGAGGTCAGGTAATTCAAGGCTGGGAACAAGGTCTTAAGGACATGTGCGTTGGAGAGAAAAGGAAGCTTAGGGTTCCTGCACATCTTGGTAAGTTAGTTGTCGACTTTGTTCGAACGATCGATCGAAACGCGACTCGTGTAAAGGAATGTGACGTTCAGAAAGCTAGAATGTTTCGTCTATGGTACGCACATTTCATTTGTCTGTACGACCAGCTTACAATTGAGCGTAACTCTAAAGCTAAATTATTTCTGTGAAGACTCGAGAGACTGAATAGAAACAGTGTTAAGGAAATTTTTCTTTGTGCTGTAGCTTGAAAAGAACAGATCACATAAAGGCCCTTTGTTAGCTGTAAGCGTATCTTCGATTACCGTTTACTGTTATGGCCAGCTTTCTGTATAGTCCCTAGAATAAAAAAAATATTCATTCGAAAAGAATATAATGAGTAGTCATAAGAAACAGAACTGTTTTGCCAAACTCCCCCACCCCCCTCCCCAACCCCTTTCCATCACTGCATCACTGCTGTCATAAACAGTCAACCTTATCAGCGGTCACGCTATATTAAACAGTGACTTTCAAAAGTCTAGCATGCCAAGCGCAGGGAGAAATGCAATGACCGGAAATATGTCTGTGCTTCACAGGCTAACAAAAGTCTGGTGTAGACTCGACTTTATTAAACAGTCACTGTCAAGATGTACCAGGTCTATGGGCTGCAGACATTCTTTTGGCTTGTCATGCAGGAACCAGTGACCAACCCTTAAGAACATATGCGTGGGAGGCTGAGACAGAGACTGTTGGGTGGCATTTTTACATATGGAAACATTTTATGCTCTGTAACTTAAAGTAAATATTTGTGACTTTCATGTTGTATGCACTATCTTTGTCAGGTTATGGCGATCAAGGAGCTGGCAGTGTGATCCCACCAGGGGCAAATCTTTTGTTTGATGTCGAACTGATGGAAATTAAGGAGGGTGATAGCGAAGAAGAAGGGGATCAGGGAGGATCCCCCCCAGATGTGTTTGGGATGATCGACAAGGACAAAAACAAGGAGCTAAGCATTGAGGAAGTCAAAGATTACCTGAAAGAACAACAAGGATTCCCAAATGATGGTGAATCCAACCATGAAACTATTTTATCCGAAATTTTTGAACATGAAGATAAGGATAAAGATGGAGTTATTTCATATGAAGAGTTTACTGGACCAAAACATGAGGAACTCTAGATTCTTATTTATAAGAAATAATAGCAAAATTTAGCTGTTTTTAGTGTTGCATTTTTCTTGAAAATGAAGGAGTGTCTATATTTCTCCAAGCAAAGATAGTCAATGTTTGTTATACAATAATAAAATTTCAGACATGACATTATTCATTCATGTCTTTTTTGTGTGTTATAAATGACTCTAGTGCCTTGAAGATGGGCCCATATTATACGTGTTATGTGGTTTGGACCAGTAAAACTACTGCAAAACACTTCTTGCCTATCATTCCAGCAAGCATTCCCTTAAAATTTGGCTCCCTGCAACACTTTCCTCTCAAAAACCATTTTAGACTACCTAAAGTACTTTAAAACTCTGCAAATGCATTATTAGAAGCACTGTTTGGTCATCCCAGGGCAACTTAAACCTTTTTGAGTATGGGTTTCCCAAAATATCACAAATTAAATGCTATCAAGAAACACCCTAACCATATAACTTAAGTAATGGTGTCACCTTGTGTGCTTTTTGAAAGCCTGTATATGTTATACACCAAATAATCCTGGTATTTATCAATGCAAATATAACCTCCCAAAATTATAGACGTTTTTACAAAAGCACAATATATTGACGTTTTTAATTTCTGTTATTAATGACATCAATGCACAAATGCTTAGTTTTCTTCCCCTCTTACCCCTCCCTCGCGGCGTCCCAGTTAGAGAAATCGTGAGAGTCTGGGACCAAATATCAAAGGCAACTTCCACTGGAAGAAGATATCAGTTCTTGTTTCATATTTCCCTCGTAATTTTTGCGAAGTAAATGTTGTTCTCGTCGTCCTTGCTCAACAAGAATTCAGAGGGACAGAATCTCCTTTAATCTACCTTTATCATGAGCCAGATACCTTCGGGTATTTCGCGTTTAAAGACGCCAAGCAGAGTTGTGAAGCCAATTCATGGCGGCGGCGGTCCGGGTAGCACAGGTCAAACTCCTTTAGTCAAACCACGTGGCGCTGCAGCTAGTTCTGCTCAGCAGACAACATCAACAGTGCAACCAAGAACTAGTCCTTCAGGGGGAAAACTTAACCAGACAACGACTGGGCCCGTTAGAAGGGGATCACATGCAACCGAAAATGGCAAACTAAGCGCAAGCAGCAGTCGGGAACGTTTAGTGAGTCCTCGAGGCTCAGTCGCTGGCGGACAGATTGCACAACCTCGATTACCCTCGAGAGAAAATTCTCAAACAAGACTACAGTATAGGAGAGAAAGTTCAAGTTCTAGTTTACGTGGAAGCTCGTCAAAAACAGATTTAACACAACCTACTGTAAGGAGACGTGGCGAAGCATCTAGAACGGCAGAAAGTCAGGCGGCATCTGACTCATCCAAGTCAAATTTGCGTAACTTGTTCAAAATAGGCGATCGTGTTTTGGTGGGAAATGCAAACGCTGGCGTTGTAGCATTTATCGGAGAAACTCGTTTTGCCAAAGGCGACTGGGCTGGGGTAGCTCTGGAAGAACCCGTTGGAAAAAATAATGGTAGCGTTCAAGGTGTCCGATATTTTGATTGTGAACCGAGTCATGGAATATTTACAAAACTAGAGAAGTTGACAAAAATAAATCAGATCCCTAACGACATTCGGAAATCTTCGATAAGCGGCGAAAGTGGAAATGACAAACCGAAATCAAGCATTAAAATTGGCGATCGTGTTGTAGTAAGCGGGACGAAACATGGAGTTGTGAGATATTTGGGAGAAACTGGATTTGCAAAAGGAGTTTGGACCGGCGTCGAATTAGACGAACCTCTGGGTAAAAATGATGGAGCAGTGGCAGGAACAAGGTAAAACTTTCATTTTATTGCGTTTTACAACCATTCAGACGTTATGTATGTCGTGCAGGGAAATGCCATAACGATAAATTTTTAAAAAGTGGCGAGAATTATAATTCGATTCTCTCATTGTTTACTTTTTTCCCACAACGATACATGTCGTTTTGGTTTTTATAGCGTGATTTATGTTTAATGACAATGATAATTTGACGAGATAAACATGGTTAAACTTGGAATCGATGTTTTCTATTGCCCTTTGATGTCTAGTCGAAACAGCGATTTGTAAAAGTAAACACATGATTCGCGATTTATTTCTGTACACACCGCCACGTCGACTGAAATGTCAACATCTTTGCTACGATTGGCATGCACCATAATTATTTTGATGCAAAATATTTGTTTTTATATTCTCAGATGTCCTGATTTACACCTCATACTCTTAGAGAATTATCACCTTTACCTGCTTTTTGAGAATCTTTATATTTTCAAGTCTGTTAATCAAAGACAATTGGTGGTTCTTAACTTAGAATATTACATAATCATGAAATAATATACTTCCGATATTGGAGTTAGGATAATTATCAGAGTGATTTTAGCATTTCTTTACCGTTATGGAAGCAGTATTTAAGTGTTGTTGGATCAAATTTTGGATAAGAAGCCCACAAAAGTTTTTCTACAGCATTTTTTACATTGCTGAAAAGAATATGCGACACAGTTGGTTGGACAGTTGGAATAGTGACAATTCCTGCAGGGCACAAATATTTGAAAAGTTATAACCTTAGTTTAGTAAATCATGTTGTGAGAAATTGTATGAAGATAAAATTAGCATGATTTCGGGCATCCTATGGCAAGCTTTTCAGCTTGTGAAGCAATCATCGCACCAATAATAGTTGCACACTTGCCTTTCGTTTCTTTTTTGCTTTGCAAATGTGAGAATTTTCTTTGGAGAATGATTTTAAACTATTATGTGTCAATATTGTTTGAGGTTAAGCTAAAAATATAATATCCTCCCTTAATTACTTCACATACCTTAAAAAGGTATGTATAAGGTATGTAAAGCTAAGTATTCATTATTAATTTTTCATCAGATGAAACCAAAAATAAAATACAGTAACTCACTTTCAATATTTTAAATTAAAATTTGACAGTGAGTCCTGGAGGACACGGACAAAGAAAGCTAAGACATATGTTAGTTCATTTTGTTTGTTAGTGTCCCTTAGGACTTGCTATCATGCTGAATTCTAATGTATCACAAGTGGGCGAAAGAGAATATTTATGCCAAAGCTCCATAAATGAGACAGTTACAGTAAGAAAGAGAATGGAAATGGTACTGATAATAATTACTGCAAGAGAGAGCTCTTTTGACCGACTGTTAGGGCTGTCAAAAGTTGTCTCAGGGGTTTCAGTAAGCACCGACAGGCGACAAAACATGTCGGCTACTTTGCTTATAGAGGTTGGCTACTTTTTTTCAAAAAGAAGAAGCAACTAGTTTGAATGACATTGTAAACATAAAATTATTATCATAAAATCTGTTTTCATAAAAGCCTACTAGTTTTACGTTATGTTTTAGTCATGTGAATGCTATGTTTCAGTCATTTTTTCACAAGTTTCTGTATATGTTAAAGCAAAATTTGTTTACGTGCAAAAGTACATAATTTAGTTTTCATCATTTGTTTATTGCTTGTAGGAATTGATTGTGTGACTGATAAATTGAAAGCTACATTTTCTCGCATGAAAAACGTGCTCTAATGTCCTCAAATTTAGTCCCCAGAATGCTGAAAATCACATGTTAGGGCTTTGAAATTTCAAAATTTCCTGGGGAAGCATGCCCCCTGACCCCCTCTCCTCCTAGGAAAAGTGGACTAATGACCTCTTGTCAATACAGTCAGTTACTATATTCAATTCTGCTGTCTACTGCAGTTTGTATAGGTAATAGCATGATTAGTAGTGATATTTGGCATAAATACCACGAGTGATATTTCAAAATTGTTACACGTAATTTCACGAGCCGTTAGGCGAGTGAAATTTTAGACAATTTTGAAGTATCACGAGTGGTATTTATGCCAAATATCACGTACAAATCATGCTATTATTTGTTTATACTACGACCTGCAAAAGGTTGTAATTTTCACATGTAGGTATTTCAAATTAAGCTGAAATACCACTGCTCTAAGCCAATCAAATTGCAGAAATTTCTCATGTAGTAGTATAATAATTGAAACCCCTGAGTCTGTTGCCTCTTGGTTATGTCAGTCAGCCACTCTGTTTTGTAGTTCTTTTCTGGAGAGTATTTATTAGTGAATTGGTAAGAGTCTGTCCTCTTTACCTTTTCACTGCCGGAGTACTTGATGGAGGTTTGTAAGGTGACTCTAACTTTAGTCAGTGGACGTGGTCTCTACCTGTACTTACACATGGTGCTATTTCTTTTTCAAAATTTCACAAAATGAAATTTGGAAATTTGGTCGAAATTTGCTTTTGGCTGAATTTGGCAGTGAAAGGGTCAATAATATAGAAAGTGCTGAAGCAGTGCATACATGTGCACTCTAACAGCCAGCTCCGAATAACAGTCAGGGAATATTCTTTTGCTGTTAATTCTGTTAAATTATTCTTTGAGGAAATGTAGCAGATCATTCTGGAGAATTTGTATGTCATACATTATGGTTAGAGGGGTTGACAGTGGCTGTTTTTTTAAAAGTTCAGCTGCATGTTGTGGCTCTATAGTTGCCAGACATAAGAGATTTTTGTTTCTCTACCTCTTACATGCTTCTTGGTTGAAGATGATCTGACAGACTTCCAGTCATACTTAGAATCAGATAATTGTGGCTGAGTATAAAAATTAGGCTTTTTAAAAGTCTACAAGTTTTCTTGAGCTTGCTATTTTCTAAAAATAAGTTAGCAGTTAAATTTTCCTCTGGATTTTACAGCCTATCAAGAACATTTTTCCTTTCCTACATTGTACCGTTCAAAAAATTCACCCGCTGAAAGGTTGTATGCTCTCTCTCTCTCTCTCTCTGTTCCTCCTTCTCCTTCAGATATTTTCAATGTGAGCCCAACTTTGGCTTGTTTGCTCCACTTCATAAAGTTGTGCTGTCAAGTTTACCTCTACCAGCTAGACTACAAAACCAGACACAACAAGAAAATGATGCGCGGAAGTCTTTGGGCGCCCTGGGAAGTAACAGCTCCCTTAGTTCAATCACCTCACCACAAAGTGTATCCTCTCCTACTCCTAAACCGACCAGTACAAGCACATCACAGGTAATGTTACAGCACAGACTTGGTCATTACTAACACTTATCATCATGTGCTGCTCTAGTTTAGACATGTACTGTACCAGCACTTGCATGGTCGTTACTTTTTACATCATGTGCTGCTTCTATGACTAAGATATTTCCAGCTACAAGTATAATAATGTTGCCTTCTATCCCCTTGGAATAGCTTGTGGGTTCAATGTAAGATTTGAGGGAAAATACTGTTACTAATTATGTTAATTCCCCATGGATAGACCCTTTCTACCCGTGAACCTGAAGTGGCTGAGGTCAAACCATTATCTCCACCACTACCACAGCCCCCTGCATCATCAGGGCTCAGTACATCACAGTTGGTGGCTTTGCAGGTATGACATTTTGCAATTGTCTTTTTTTATTTCTGGTTTACTGTGATTCCAGAAAAGCAAGGCAACTCACATTTTTGCATTACAGTGAATACCATTTTTTAACCACCTTGAGAAAGAAAAATTGGTTCAGGTTAAAAAAAAATGGAGTAGTGTTCGGTCTTTTATTTTTTATAAGATGGAGAGGTGTCACTTGTATGATGCAAGTACTAGTGGCAAGGCAACTGGATACAAGAATAAAAATGAGAGTGTCAGTTTCTTCCCCCTGAGACTGCTTGCAGCCTAACAAATAATACGTAGTTGCAATAGTACAGTAAATGTGAGTTCCACATAAGAAAGATGAAATCACAGATTAAAGTTTACACTAACTTGCAAACTTTGTGTGTTAAAGGGTCTAAACTAAAAGCAAAGGCATGCTTTAACTGATTTAGTGCAATTTTAGTAAGCAAAGTGAATGATAATGCACAGAAACATGTATTTTTAAAAACTGTTACTAACAGTGTAGTCATAATCTTGTGTAGCCCATTTAAAATCTTCTTGCTCTGAGATAAAACTGAATGTTTAAAAAAGGAAAAAAGCATCTTTTTTTATTTAGTAGTAGTAACCCTGAATCTAGAAATTTTAAGGAAAAAAGAGATCCAATTAATTATCTTAAATGCATGTATAACCATAACAATAAAGTCCAACTTCCTCATAAGCATTAAAGAGTTCTTTTATAGTAAAGAGTCAGTAAAACTGATCAACAGTTTTGTAAAAGATGGTGATCAATAATTAAAGAGTAAGTTGTTCGTTTTCAAAGAGTCTGTTTCTCCCTAGAATGATTCTAGAATTTAAATACTTGAATTACATCTTAAAAGTTATCAGATCTCAGAATAGTTCAGTGCTTCTTTTCAACACAATTATTTCACAGAATAAAGTCTAATAGCGTGTTGCTTTCCAGGCATCGGCTAAGTTAAAAGATGCTTCATGTTACATTGTTAAGAAAAAAGAGGTGAGATGTCTATCGGAATAATATTAAAATTTAAAACGTAGGGCTAAATTAACTCTCTTATTTGCTGGCCATACAGGACTTGAACATAAGCATAAATTAAAATGAATTTATTCCTTATTGCTTTTGGTTGAGTACCAGTATGTTCACTGGTTTTAAAAAAATACCTACATAATCTGGGATTAGTTTTTATTTAGCTGTGACATCATGAAAAAGTGCATTCAGTTAGGATTAAATAAGTGCCAAGAATGTGTGATTCCAGAGAATATCCATACCCACTCCATGAAGAGTTACAGGAATTTCTTAAGAGAAGTCTGGGGTTTGGGGGGAGAGCTTTAAGGCCAAAATTTTAAAGGAAAGTGCAGTGTGATGCTAAACTGGAATTGTTATAGGGATAAGAGGAGTAAACCAATTGTTGACTCTCTTTCGGTCAGAGTATGGATATTTCCCAGCACAACGCAATGAATTTAAAATTCATTCAACTATTGAGGTCCCTGAATTTAAATGGATTAAGTTTTCAATTTTGATGAGCTGTTAGAAATCAACCTCGTTTCTTTCTGCATGATACAAGAAAGAACTACAGCTATGTATGAAGACTTAAACTACTAAAAAAATTAATGTTTTTTTTTTCACTGGGTGTCCAGTTTTTAAAAATTAATACATTGCAAGAAAGTTGACCAAAATGTAACTAAATCACCAGACCTCGCCAATTTGGTATAGACCAAATAAATTGCAGACACAACACTCACTGAATGCCATCCAAACCTTGGCTGTAGATCTGTGCATTCTTCCTAATACATTAATCATTAGGTCTGCTCTTATTTAGGCAAAGTTTTGTCTGGCTGCAGCCTTGCTCATTAAGCGTTAATAATAATTTTAATGTTTTCTTCATGCTTTTTTAATGATAAATTATATTGTCCTAATGCTAAGCTGCATAAAGGTTTGGGAATAATAACTAAAATAAAAATAAAAATACAAAATATAATCCGATTATTAGAGAGATTTAGAGTGACATTTAGGGCAAAGTCAGATTCAAGTTGAGAATTTCTCAAAATAGAAAATGTGCTGCTAAAAACACTTCAAAAGCATTGTTATAGACAAAACTAATGTGAAACTATTAGTTTTGGGGTAGAAGAAGTGAACAGTAAAGCACAAGTTGATGGAAAACTTGGTCATGTTGTACAGATTCATGTTTTTCATTTTTCCTGACTCTAAAACTTTCTATTGTCACAAACGTAAGTGTAATAGTTAAGAGGTTGCCTGACATTTACCAATAGCTGAATTTTTTTAAAAAATAATTCTTGTAAGGAATGAAATTATTAACATGATGATAAACAAAATTAATGGGGTTAACAGGAAGCCCTTGAAGAAAGAGAGAAGCAAATCCAGTCTCTACTGGCAGAAAGAGAATTTGAACAAGCTGAAGTTGCTAGTGCTACAAGTCAAGTTGCTAAGGTACTTGCTCACAAGTGGTTATCTGACATGCATGCATCTTGCCTTTCATCCACATGACTTGTTATCTTTCGTGACGTTGTGGAATAATCTTCCAGTCTGTCTCCTTTCTGTTAACTTAATAACTCTCAACATTTTAACTCTCAGCATACTAAATTTCTTTTTTGATCATATAACTAATGCTTGTAGTGGAATTAACATCTTAAACACATTGAAATAAATGTGTCTTGTAAATAGCCGACGTTCGATATATTAAAATTCTAGCATTACTCTGAGCGTTTCTGGTCATTTTCTATATTAAGTTTTGTTTTCTTTGTGCTTAAGTTTCTTCTGGGAATTGCGAGACGATGGAGTCGTGAAAAATTGCAATTTTGACCCGAAAGCCTCGGAGTCATGTTAGAATTTTAATATATCAAACGTGGGCTGTTAATCCTGTCCTCATAATGTTCTCTCTTGTAACATCTGATACTGACTAATGCTTCTGTGATTAGTAAAAACAGTAATGACATAAACTTTGTCTCAATGCTATCTTTAGGATTATTCTTAGCTAACTGTGTATTGATACTTATGTTCTAACAGTTATAGAATTTTATTTAACTCAATTAACACCTAAAGATATGTTTTTTGTGAATATTTATAATGTAAAGCAAAACCTCATAACAATAATATTGTCATTGTACACATGTTGCAAAAATGTGTACCTTCTACATTCCTTTTTTGTACTAATATCACTTTCTTTAAAAGTATTTTACTATACATAATATGCACCATTGATCAGCCTTGATGAGCCATGAGGTGAAGAAGGGTAGACATTGGCCATGTTCATACTGTTTATGTCTTATTTTTATGATTTTTGGTGGGAAAACTGCCTTTGTTGATAGTGCAAAGATACTGCTTTTAGGCAAATTTGCAGAAAGGAAAACGTTGATTGTGAAAAAGAAACAGTAGACGGAACTTGTATTATTAATTTAGTATGGGTCTTTAATCCTCAAAGTAACGTACAAAAATTATGGACCTTCCGATATTCAAATTTATTCATGTGTTTGCAGGCAGAGGAGGAAGCTGCCAGGTTAAAAGAAAGTCATGACCAGGTTGGTTACAAAAAAATAATATCACGTGTTTCTCATTTCTTTTCTTTCACTATTTCTTTTTGCACCATCCCTCCCCTGTAAAACTGTAGCTCTGAGTTACCTCACCCCAGCCCCCCTCCCCCTGGTACTTGTACATAAAAGACCCATACACCAGAAAGGGAGCACGTTCCTGTCTTAAAGTTAAATACATATCAGAGTTGGTTTTCTTAGGTTTTGATTATCATGTGTAGTGAGATAAGATATCCATTGGTTTATGCAGGCTCTTCAGGAGAAAAACAAAGACATTGAAAGACTTCAGAGTCTAATTGAATCAACGCAGAAGGAGAAAGCTGAGTTACAGACACAGCTTGATGAAGAGAGAAGGTTTGTTTGCTTGGTTTTGTAAAATTGTTTTTTTAACTGTTATAGTCTTTGCAAGAGGGGATACTGCAGCAGCAGATGCCAATTACTGGCCACAACTGTATCCCTGTATCACCGTTTCAACTCCTTTTCCCTTTAGACCTCTTTGGTTTGTACGTGTTTTGTCCCCAGTGAAGGTCATAGGTTGCTGTCAAGGGAATTTGTCTTCTGTCTTTTCATAAATTAATGTGGCTAAATGTAATTTAGGCAAAGTTAAATTGCAAGCCAATGCGGTCAGCAGTCTCATCCTCAAGCGTACTTGATCTGTGGGGTGACTGCAGGGGCCTTTGCTTTTTGTGTGACTTACGTTACATCTCATGCTGGCATTTTGAGCTGATCTTTGCGGATCTGTTGTTGAAGTGAATCTTTCCGGATTCTGGCTCCCAGCCCTTCCCTCCCTTTTTGGGGTGTCCGTGCAGGTCAGGTGAGTATTTTTCACTGAATTCCTTCGGTGTGACGGTGCCAGTCGACGGGTGCATGCAGGGGTGGTTCCCGCTCCATGGTTGCCATGGATACCTCCTTGCTATGCCTGAGGTGCTCAGGGTCCCATCCAACCTTAAAGGCACTAGTTCCCAAGCTTATCTATGGGCAATGAGTTTAAATTATGGATGCTATGCCCTTGAGCAAGTCAGTAACATTACATGTACATGACCTTTTATTATTGGATTCAAGTCATCTGGACACACAACGGCTGGCCTGAGGTCAGTTAGTTTCTTGTGCTGCAGTTTCTCTTATTACTGATCCTGCCAATTTTTGTTTTAGGCTTTCTGTTAGGATGAGCTAAAAAAAACTACAGGAAATCTATGTACCAGTTGTTCCCAGAAAATCCTGAGAAATTTCAATGTAACTAGATCGTCTCTTATATGATGTATCAAATTATTATATTTTCTCTCCTCTTTCTTATATCACTAATTCTATTAAGTGAATTTTAATACTACTATGATGATTTATTTGCACATACATTTAATGTGGCTCTAAACTATGGTTACTTGGTACAACATTCATATAATTTTCATTTTGTCCCTTCACAGGAAAGTGGAAGATCTGCAATTCAAGTTAGAGGAAGAGGAGATAAATCTTGGAGATGAACTACAAGTATGACACATGCTTATCCACCCTTAATTATTATTATGAAAAATAACATTATAATATTATTTTATTTAATCCATTTTTTGTTGTCTTCTTCAGATTGAGCAGAAAGAGGTTGAAACTCTGGAGATTGAGCTCAAGGAGAAGGTTGTTTCACTTTCTAATCTCCAGAAAGAACTGGAACAGGAAAAGGTATTATGTTGTTTGGTCCTCTGCCTCCCCTCCCTGAAAACAATTTAAGATCTATGTCCATACTTTTAAACCTAATCATAAGAGATGCAGTTATAAGTACAATATATTGAGACTTTTTGGCTGTATATGGACGTTTGTTCCCCATGTTGGGGCCAAGATTGTAATGTTTGACACTAACTTTTGATGCTACTTTCCACTGGATGACAGTATCACTTTGGTTGCTAGCGGCAATAATGTTTTAATGTTTTGTCTTAGAGTGTTTGTACTTTTATTTCATTTCATTGTAATGCTCTGAGGTTGGAGCCTTTCATCATTGTGCCACAAGCCCACAACAGTAATAAAAAAAAATTGCAGTCCAGTCCCCACCACATGTATTCTTTCATCCAGTCTCTACAAGTCCCAAGCCTCTCAATGCATGCTACAGGGCTTTGCTCTAATATTTTGTGTGGTTTGGCTTTCTTGCACTTATTTTATCTCTTACAGTGGGCTTGTTAATATTATTGCCACTATTCTCTGATTTCCGTGAAAAACTAAACCAAAGCAAATACCTTGTCAACATCACTGTCACTCATCAGCAATGTGGTAGATTCAATCAGGTGCATGTATTATCATTAAATGTACCTATGTTCCATCATTAAATGTTGTGGAAATATGCAAACTATGGCTTACTTAAATCTATTGGCAACTGGCAGGTGGTGAGCAAAACAGCTGGCTTTATTTCAAGAAGTGTACAAGGAGGCTCTCCTGTCACAAATGGGTTAATCATTTCTTTGTTACGTTTCTATGTTTTTTTAACTGATAATCTTTTAATGTGTTTTCTTCAGAGTGAAAAAAATACTGCTTTATCCAAACTTGCTGAATTAGAGCATGAAGTGTCAGACTCCAACTCTCAAGTGTCCAGTTTGCAAACAAAGCTGGCCGATTCACAAAGCAAAATCAAGGAGCTGGAGATCACGTTGTCTAACAAATTAGTGCAACAATCAGCAGATGTCAGCACTCGCGAAGAAGAACTCAGACAGAATATTGAAAAGATTTCTTCCTTGGAAAAGGACTTAGAGGAACAGAAAGAAGCAAAGACGAGTCTTCAAAAGGAATTGAAGACAACAGTAAGTGTGAATTAAAGTAAATGTAACTAATTAAGAGTAACTAAAGAAACGTTCATTCAAACTTTGTTGATACAATACAATTTATTTTTTGCTCAGCACACAGGTACCTATCAAATAAGTAATAATGTCATTGTAACTAACTAAGCTATTTGTCGCGAACAATACAATATTATTGTCAGTGTCTAGATGTTTATTGAAATAAACCAATACAGTCTATCACTCTTCTAAAATTAGGTGCCAACTTCAAATTTTGTGGAAATGCTTGTATTTAAAGTGCATTGAAGTGTGTATTTAGTTTTAACCGACAACATACTAACTCATACAAGTTCAGGACCAATTATTTAACCAGTAATAATTGTTGTAAAATTTTATTTCCATTTTGATGATAGAAAACTGAACTTGTCAGATTAAAGGAGGAAAATGATTCATTGCACAAAACAGTTGAAGGTGAGAAACAAGGTTTTTTTTACCATTTGTTCTCAAGTAATGATCAGGAAGGGCATTCAGCTCAAACATTTTTTAAATGGGATGACGTAGTAAGCCAGCGTCATAAATTCAGTAGTGCATTCCTTTCGTATTTTTCTAGGGAGTCAAAAGTTGCCTTATTTTTTTAACTTTCCCATGTCCCATGCCTGTCCCGAAAAATTGTGTGATTTATATTGGCTGCAACTTCGAATCACGTGCAAGTTAGAATGGATTCTACAAGCAGAAAAAAGATACTGCATCAGCAAAGGAGGGAAAAGTAAGCTTACTGCGTAGAGGAGGACAAAGTCGAGGCTGTGCTCTAACTTACAGCGCCCAGTCTAAAACCTGGACTATGACATGACAAAGACCTGGCCTTGGGCGACTGAAAATATTGTACAGGTCACCCAGCTGGGTGACTTGCTGCTGTTTGTTTCTTGATTTAAAGTAAAAAAGCTAGAATTTATTACTTGCTTGGCCGCTTCGCGGCTTAACAGGCTTGAGAATAGTAGTAAAGCCGGAATGCAAATGTTAGTGAAGTAGCCCATACTCGTAACATATGTGGTGGTAATATTGATGTAAGTTTTGTTTTGAGGAGCAAAGGTACCCTTGTGTTCCCTGGACATGAGTACCCTTGTGTCCCCTTGGCAATTTTACTGATGCAGTTGCAAAATCTTCCTTTATGCAGTGAGGTTTAGTTTTTTCATGGATGCAGGAAAAGTTAGTCAAATATGATTTGTTCTCTTTGACTCTTTGCCAAAAACCTTGAAGTTTTAGACTTGCTTTATAGATGACCATGTTCTTTCATTTGTAGATCTGACAGACAAACTCCACAGCAAGGAAGATGAATTTGCTTCTCTCTGCAGTGAGCTCCAAGTAATCAAAGACACAACACTTGGTAAGCAAAGATAATTATTATGATCACAGTCAATTTTTCAAGGAAATGTCTGAAGGACTTTTATGTGGACATTGCAACTTACAGGGTTAAATAAATAAAAGCACTTTTCGTTTTCTTTGGTACATCAAAAAAATTTTTAACTGAATAGCTGATTGGTCCACTAGCCATTCATTTTCTGCTTGTGCATGTATGCTGATGGAAGCTAACTACTGTAAGCACACCAGACGAGACACAATTCATCGTTACTGGAAATAAGCACTGATTCAATCAGAAAAAAGAGTTCCTGGAAAAGTGTGGTTATTTTAATACAAACAGCAATTTCAGGTGCATATGTACAAACAAAGGGGGCTTTCCTCACAGGAAAATCAATGAGCGGGTTACAAAATATTAAAATAGTCTTTTCTTTTTAGAACTTCAGAAGCAGCTTCATTTAAGTGAAGCCAAATCAGAGCACCTCAATGCAGACAAGAATAAATTGGTCAGTGAGTACTGTACTTGATTTTGGTAGTTGCTATTATTATGTGATAGCCTCAAACTATTCTTTTGTGCCACGAAAAGACAACCATTACAAAATGACCAGTAACGAGCGAGGTGGCAACAAATTACAGAGAGAGTGTGGAACTGTACATGTAGAACCATTTTTTCTTTTAACTGTTATTTTTCTAATTGTTGGATTCTTAGAAATGCTACTGAATGGTGCATGCAATTGAATTTATTCCCTAATAAGTATGCAAAAATTTGTCACTTAGAAACAAGGAGGAAGCTAGGCCAAGTTAGCTCTCACAAAGACTTCTAGGATCATTCCTGGAGTTTCTTTCAAGTGCCGATTGAGTCATGTTGGAACAAAATAATTTTTCATCTGCAATTTTGATGGGGAAAATTTAGTGGAAAAAACAATGACTGGTCAAAACGTTGATGTTTTTTTGTTGAAAAGTAAAGAAACCCAAGTAAAATCTCTAAAGATAGTGAATTTAAATAATATCAGCACATTTGTCTAGTTCATTCAAGAAACACCTTATTCAGAGGAAAGAGGTGCTAATAGTATAACAATTCAAGAAATTTCCTCTTAGTATTTAATGCCTAATGCTGAATATAGCCCACTTGTTTATGACCAGACAGCTAGATTATCCAATAATTGCTTGATATTCCATTGTATATCACTTGAAAGTGTTGATAGCCTACCTGAATCACCCTCCATTTCGACAGTATTTTTGGTACTTTTTATTTGTACTATTATTTTGTTTGATTTCTTGAGTGTATTTTTGCATTTTTTTTCTTTGCTGCTTAGCTTTGTGCAAAAGCTTTCTTGTAGTACATCATGAAATATTTTGCTTGTCATATCTACTTTCCTGGAACACAAATACACCCAAAGGGGTGTGTGTATACATAGAAAATACAAGTGACTTGTGAGATATTCCATGGTTTTCCATGGTACCCTCTATTTAGAAAGTATTTTTGGCAATTTTTACTTGTACTATTATTTTGTTTAATGTCTCGAGTGTGTACTTAATTTTTGCATTTTTTTCTTTGCTGCTTAGCATTGCTGTCTTGATGTTTATATTTTGCTTACAAGCCATTCTTATACACTAATGTGTTTGCTATCATATTTCTCTTACTTTTGTTTTCACAAACTGTTTTGTACCCAGCATTGTGATTTATTTTTGGCATTTGTTTATTATGCTTTGTGTGCTTAGCTCATTTTCTGTTCATTTTCACCACATAAAAATCTGCAGTAGTTCTACAGAAAAAAGGAGATATTCATGCATGTAGCTACATTTTCCATTAAGAGAGAGCAGAGTGATAATAATGAAAGATCATGTGCTTTTTAATACAATGTTAGTACTTTAAATTCATTTTAATAGTTAGTAATGCAGGATGTATTAACAGATGTAGAAATCTAGTGGATGTGTAAAGAGAGATTGCTGATTTGCTAGTTACTTCCAAGCGACTTACTGTACAGATTGAACAAACATCTCCTGTGGCAATAGCGTGATGGCAAAGTGCACTTTTCTAATCAATCAATGACTGCATTTTTAATAAGAAGTGAACTAAATTGTAGGTCTTTCATTTCAAACTCTCCTACAGGAGTCAGAAATTGCAGAATTGGCAAAGAATTCTGGTGATAGTTCAGAAAAGCTGGTTTACCTCAATGAACAACTCAGGGAAAAGGACAGGTAACAGAGCAGTTTTCAACGGAGTTTCAGGAACAAAAAATGTAATAGATGTATTTTACTCCTTATACTACTACATGAGAAATTTCTGCAATTTGATTGGCTTAGAGCAGTGGTATTTCACCTTAATTTGAAATACCCACATGTGAAAATTACAAACCTTCTACAGGTAGTAGTATAAACAATTAATAACATGATTTGTACGTGATATTTGGCATAAATACCACTCGTGATATTTCAAAATTGTCTCAAATTTCACTCGCCTGATGGCTCGTGAAATTACGTATAACAATTTTGAAATATCAGCGCGTGGTATTTATGCCAAATATCACTACAAATCATGCTATTACTTATACAAAGGGTGTTACTCTGCTTGTAAGTAGTCCTTTTGGAAACTAAGCACAGTGAAATTTATAGGGAAGTGCTTCAGATTATACAATAATTTTTGCTGACAGTAAAAGAAATAATTTATTTTTTGTTATTATTATTTCTTTATTTGCCACAGTATAATTACAAGAAATATAGGAAAAGTAGAAAAAAAGAAATGATTGGTTAATGGTTGCCTTTGAATACTGTTGATCAATCATATGTGGTGCTAATTACACAAACAACACAGAAACTATTGCATGAGGAATGCATCAGCAACATGTATTACGCATAAAGCCAAATATTATTTCAGGCCAACTTGCTTAAAGGTGCATGTTTCTTTGGTTTTTGCTCTGATAAGTAAAGAAACTGGGGTTAAATTTTGTACTCTCATTGAAAACTGCTCTTGACTAACAGAAGACATTTTCTTAACCAGCAGCCTAAAGCAGTAGTTTTTCTCCTTCCATTTTTCAGTTCTAGTTGATGCTTTTAATCACATGTACTGCAAACATATGTTGCAAAATTCCATTTTTCACTTCCCACTGTTTAAGAAGTAAACTGCATAATATAAAAATAATGTAAGCAGAGTATTTTGGAAAATTTAAGAGTATTTTTTTTTTTCAGTTTTCTTTTAACTTTTTGCAGTAATTGTATGCATTTTGTTGCATCTTCTTAGACTTGATTGTGACCAATGTCTTTGGGGAAAATTATTGCCTAATTTATTAATTTGGAAGGCAGTTGAAAACCTCTTTCATGCCTGATTATGATTTAAGGCCTTGTGACTAGCATATAAATATTACAGACTCTAGCTTCAGTGAACTCTCATTAAAACATGTTGACTTCCAAGTTTACTGTAACAGACAGTCGTGTAAACAAAGAAGATTAGTTGGAGAAAGAAATTTTTGCCTTTAAAGCAATGCTGGGTACCTATAATAATTTATCTTCATTAAAAGCTGTTGATTGTGAAGCATAAGCTTAACATGCAATTATCATACTTTCTTTAATTTTGTCATTGTCATTTTCATCATCATCGTTGCTAATATCAAAATGAGAACTAAGTTGAATACCGCTCAGTATTTAAAATTCTTCTTCCTTGTCTAATCAAACAATAATTTAGAAACAGAGCACTTTTTCATGTAAAAGAATAACACAACTCAAAACTGCTAATTTAAATCAAGAAAATGCTATAAGAAATGAATGTGTAATGATCAGTTAATAGCAATAATCTCAGCTTAATTTTTTATGGATAATATTAATCTAATAATGCACCATATTGTTACAGTGAATATAAAAACAACCACCAATAGAAAAACTAAAAAGGAGGCGGGGTGGGAAATGAAATGGGTAAGCCCAAACTGTAAGAGAAAATGTGAATGTGGTTTCTGCATAGTTAGGGGGGTGGTGGTCATATTATTGTGGTTTGGGGGTGGAGACAGGGTGTGAAAAAACCCTGGAGGTAAGGATAACTAAGTGTCTTGGAACCATACAAAATTATTTATTTTTTATACATCGTGAAATTCTTTATTAATTTTTTTTAGTGTTTATACTACAGAGTTCAACCCTTTCACCTTTAATCTTGGCCAAAGGATAAAAATCACACAAAAAAATCAAATTCTGTTTTGTAAATCCAAAGAAATCATTGTTACTATGCCAATGTCATTTCATTTGAATGGTAACACCACAGGATTTGTCCTCAAATTACAAAGTTATAAGGACAATATATTTATCTTGGTCTAGGGGTGGGAAGGCAAAGAGATGTCAACCTGATTACTGAGCTGACTTTGCAATGCTTATCTTACTTATAGGATTTTGGATAAACTAAAATCCTCTTCAGCTGAATCTCAGGTCCAGATACACCGCTTGACTGAGGATCTTGTTCAGGCAAAGGTAGGTGAGGTCATGATACAGTGAGGACTGATGAATTAATCTAAACTGATGGTGAAATAGTTCAATAATGTCGGGATTTTCATTGAGATTTGAGATGCATCCTATTGATAACTTATTATGTATTATTCTATTGAAAACATGTCATTAAAACAATGATACTGAGTTCTGCTTTGTTTTTGGAGGGCAAGAACTGTAATAAGGAGAAACGTTCCCGAGAGTTTGACTAGACAAAGTTTGAATTTCGTGATCAATATCTAACTTAATTGGTACTCGTGACGACTCAGTATAAGCTTCCAAGATTTAAAATTGTTACATCTATTGAAAAATAAAATGATAAATAAAAGCATTAAGGGTCTTGGGTGAATATAAAATCATTATGGGCTGTTGAGCATTACACTGCGTAAGAGTCACTTAATCATTTCAGTATTTTTTTCTCCGCCAGGAACTTCATAACAAAGATTTAGAGACATTACAAAACTCCCACTCTGAAGAATCCAAAGCAACAGAAATGAAACTTCAAAATCTAGTAAGAGACTTTAACACTTGTTGTTGTTGTCACTTTCTTATGGTAGATGATTATTGGTCAATATTTTTAAGATGTAGATTCATAGATCTTACAGAGCAACCTGTTAAATAGTTTCAGTTAAAAATGTCAACGTAGTGAGATGAAACTGTTTGTTTCTTTTTCCTTTGTTTGGTTTTCGGTCAGTTGCTGCTGCAAATATTCACTAATTGAATGTTGTTTTGCTTTTATATTGATGTTTTGGATTTTAGTGGTCTGAAAATTGTTTGTTTTTTCCTACATGCCCTCCTCAATTGTTTCAAACTAGTAAGTTTGATCATAATATGCTGTATTGGATTGGTGTTGATTAACTTAAGCCATTGTTTTTGTTTTGTTTTGTTTTGTTTTTTTTTTTCATTGTTTTTTACCTAGAAATCTGAGCTTGAGCAATACTTGCAAAAAGAAGAAAAACAAAAGATCAAACATCAAGCAGAATTGCAGGTTAATTTTCATCTTTGATATCAGTCTACGTTTAGTTTCATTTTTCCCTGACGTGAACTCCCCCTGGTTTAAATGGTCAACAAAAGTTGTGCAGCAGAAAGGATGTGGTTGATTGAATAAATTGTACTTCAGATGTGCACAACTGCCCAAGGAAAGACTAACAGTGTCTTTATTGACCTCCTTCCATTCCATAAGGTACAAGTATGGTGTCTCATTAGCGTAACTCCCTCACGCTGGAATGTCATTGAATTTGTACAGTATGTCAAAAAATGCACCCTTTAAGCACACAAAAATCCTATAATGCATATCCATTAGACTCATCAGATATGTGGTTTCATTTATAATACTCCCACTAATCATGGTGTTGACTGTTTTACAGGATCTCAGGCAAGCCAAGGACCATGAGCTTTCAGCTGTGAAAGAGGAAATGAAACAACAAACAGAAAAAATAAATGCCCTAATGCAAGAGTTACTCAAAATGAAGACTTCTCAAGAGCAAGTCACAAAGGATAAAGAGAGCTTACAGGTAAAGCTGCTGTAATTCTTAAGTTCATTGTCTGAAACATCATAACTCTTAGCTGTCAGACTGGCTGTAATAGTGATTTGTTTAGGGCCAGGATTTATGTTTTGTGTTCATATGCAATTTTATTTTAATTTCTGAGTCGGTAGACCAGCTATTCCTGGTGATGTGACCTTTCAAGTGAAACCTATTTAGTAATAATTATATAGAGACTCAAAGAAAAATACTGAAGAACAATGAATCATCAATGCTAGGTGTTCACTTTAGGGAGGTACACAACTTATGGAGAGTTAAAGAAAGTGCATGACTGAAGAACAGTGGGTGACCATTTTGGGAGGCGTCTGTCTTATAGTGAACAAAAGGATTATTATAACTAAAGAACAACAGGAACTTGTTTGAGGTGTTTGTCTGTCAGAGAGTAGGCCATGATACCATTTTTGCCAGATCTTTTCAAAATCAACTTTGGGATTTTTCCTGAAATAATTATTACCATTTGGGAAATCTTATGACTGAACTTTTCAATTTGGTTTTGCTTTGGCACATCAAAACATAGGTAGAAAAGAGTCAGCTTCAGTCAGACCACGAGGCCTCTCTGAAGGAACTTGCTACAGTAAAGGCACAACTGCACTCACTTCAGACAGAAAAGAGTCTCCTGAGCAATGCTCAAGGAGATGCAGAGAAAAAATACCAGGATCTTGTTGAGAAGTACTCGGAGCTTAACCAGGAGCATCAAAGATTGATTACAGCTAACAAGGACTTAGTTCAGGTGAGTAACAACTCTTTGGGTTACCCTTTGTGACAGTAAGTATTGTCTTATTTCTCTTGTCTTTTCTGTGCAATGGTACAAGTGAAAGTATGCAACAATTACTATTTGGTTTCATTAACTAGGTTAATGAAAGTTGTGGAAGGCTAGGGCTCAAAACATCAGCTTTTCAATCTTTTTACAGCAGTCAATTAACTTTTTTCAACTCGTTTAGTAAAATCAATTTTGTCCCTCACTCCCCCGGTGACAGCTGTACTCTCCCAGTTTTTGAAATTGTTTTATTAACTGTATTACATGGTGTAATGAAAAAGGGGTGATGAATTTTTGTTTAAATACAAAAAAAAATTTTTTGGATAGAGCTAGAAAATGTGGTATTGAGATTTAAGACCATGAGAACTGTGTATGTCCATGATAGAGAGCTGTCTGTATTATAGACAATCCTGTCTGTAAGAAGGTTCTCCAGCTTAACATTATCTTCCTTGCTGTCCTGATTTGATTGTTAGATCTCAGTGGTTGTCTGAATCATACACAGTAGCTTGTTGTAAGTCAAAGAACTGAAATCAGATTGTATTGGTGTAAACAATTTTTTAACAGGAGAGCAATAAGAGAAAGGAAGAATTAAATCAGCTCGGTGAAGAAAAAGAAAATATTGAAAAAGGGAAGGTGGAAGTTGAGACAAAACTGAAGGAAATGAGCAGTCAAGTTCTTTCACTTGAAAAAGAGGTAATGATACTGGATTTTGGTTGTTTTACAAAGCAGTGGTGTTGATGTTTTGTTTTATGTGTAAGCTTTGTTTTACAAACTGTTTAAGGGGCTTCATCCACAATATTAGACAAATTCTATGCTCCCAAGCCTGTCATAGAGTTGACTTAAATATAATGTAACTAATTGGTTACCCCAATTAGTCAAGTATGAGACTTAAGAGATTCAATTCCAAGTCAGAACAATACTCAGGATCTTAAAATCACTGAGGAGAAGGTGCTGCCTTTATTTCTCATCTACAAATGGTTAGTCAGACCCTCTAGTCTTCTCGGGTAAGGGTGAAAAATTGTAGACCCTGTCTTACAGCAGTTTACTGACTCCAACAAGATGTAAAAGAATTCTCGTTGATTTTCAAAAAGACTTTGGGACTAGACCGCGGTAGTATGGCCAACCTTTTTTGGGCTGTGTGGGTAATTAAGAGGTTAGTGTCAATTGGGATGGAGTCCTGTTTCAACCACTAACATCATGTTGATTCACAGTGACGAATTTCAGTAAACGAAAATGATCTATCTAAGACTATAGAAGAGCAGAAAAGATTACCCAAAAGTCTGGCTTGGCACAATTTTGTTAGTAAAAAAGATTTGCTTTGCCAAATAGGTAGACATTTATAGCTCATTACTTATGAAAATATTGCAAAAGCAACTAAAATAACCTGACCTTTAATTTCTTTTTCTTTGATTGAGTGAAGGGTTGGGACAATTTTCGATAGACTTATTATTGTTCTTGTTTGGCAGGTTGAAGTTGTCAAGTGTACAGCATCCAGCAGAGAGGAACAGTTGAATTTGATGAGCTCCTCCGCTTCAGATGCAGAGAAGACAGTGTTGAAGTTACAGCGGGAAATGTGAGTGTTTTGTTTTTTAAGTTGTGCTGCTCAAAAGGGCATCACTTGATGATGAAGTAGAAAATTAACCCTTGAATTGTTGAAGATCAAAATCTAACAAAAATTCCGTATTAAATTTTCCTATATTATGTATGAAAAAACTGAAGAAACAATAGGTTTCATGTGGACGTTTGTATCATAGCATTTCATCCTCTATAGTGTGAAAAGTCTGAAAAGTAACCTTTCTAATGGTATTATTTTGTCTGTTGTGCACTGGCATTGCATACCAGGTAATGATTCTTTTTCCTCATTTTTTCTTCTTGTTGTCACAACCTCTAAATGGCCCATTCACTTCTGATAGACTGTTTAGTGTTTGGCTTAGATAGGTTTTTTGTTTGTAATCAGTGAGGAGGCTGTGGCAGAGAAGGACAAAATGACAAAAGACATGAACATGCTAAGACAGGAAAAGGATTCTCTACAGCAGAGTGTTGATGCATTTGAGATGGAGAAAACTAAAACGCAGACAGAAAAACAAAAGGTACGTAGCTGACTGTAGCTTATTAAGTAATGTTAAGCAGTGTTTTACCGGGTTTAAATCATAAGCCAAAGGCAAGGAGGTCTTATCAAGTCCCTGCATGTGATGTGTTATCAACCATTTGATAAGTCGATGGGCAGGGGCGGATCTAGGGGGAGGGTGCAGGGGGTGCACACCCCCCCCTCCCCTGAGTTGACCTGCGGTTTTCTAATACAACTGGTATTCTGCCAAAAAAAAAATTATGTGGTTTATTGGTGTTGAAGTAGGGCAAGAGACGAGTGCACCCCCTCCTAAAAAAATCCTGGATCCGCCCCTGATGGGCCTTTGAATTAGTTTTTTAATACAAGGATAGAATATGAACAAGGGTTCAGGCAGAAAGAGGTGCTAACCTGCACTGTAGAGTTTCTTGTTTAACATAAATCAAGTCATGTGTTGGAATTTCCTTTATTGTGACACCAGGAAGGATCATTGCCTGTTAAACACCTTTTTGTTTTTTTTTTGTTTGAAATAAGTCAGTGAAATTGTGTATTTTCTATCTAAGCTTTCACTGATGATGCTGTTCACAACTTCTACTGGCGCTTTTTCCCCTTCTTGTGTCTCCATCAAATTTACTAGTGTGTATGACTGTGGGGGAAGGGAGGAGCGGCACCATGAGGCTGTTCCCAGGCTTGCTTTGTCAGCTTTTTTCTGTTGTTGATAACTCTGCAACTGGCGACAAAATTGTTGAGACATTGTACCCAAATGGGGTAACTTTAGAGAACAAAAGAATCCACACCGCTCCCCTGTCCCCTCCGTTCAAAGTTGGGGTGTTTGTTGTTTTCCATAGGTAGCTTGAACATCGGCACAACATTGCATGGAGGGGATGGGGGAGGAAAAGCTATATTTTGCCTTTTTGAAGTCAGTAAAATGTAACAAAGCTCAGTTTAGGGCAGTGTCTCAACTCATTTTGTCGCCAATTGTAGGTTATTTGAAATCAAGATTTTTACAAGAGTTAGGTTACAATTTTCTTCTTTGTACTTATATTGTTTTTCTTTTCTGTGTGATTGCAGCTTACTGAGGAGATGGAGAAGGCTCAGAGCCTAATTGATGATATGAGTTCTCAGCTGAATGAGGTCAAAATCAGGTTGGTGTCTGACTACCATAGCTTTTCTAATAATGCTGGAAATTATTGTGTATGGTCTCCACTTCTCCTGTCAAGCGTTTGGTTATATTATGTGCTAATGTCTTGCATCTGGTACCCAAAGTATTTTTGAGAAATGGTAAACACACAGTGTCCAGCCATCAACTTATGGCTGCGTGCAGGAGGTTGCTAAGCATAAGAGAAGTGTAAAAATTGCACAAGGCATAACAGAAAGTAACTTTCTATAGCTCCTTCAAATAGTGAATGGGAAAAAAATTAATTTTCACCAACCAGAACTTGCCCTAGGCCTTTACTTTCGTTATGTTATAATCTGTGTTGAAAGTGGTTCTCTTGCTTGGTCATTGGATTTCTTAGGTTTGAAATGTTTTGTAAGTAGAGTGTCTTTCATGTCGATCTGCAGAGATTTATAGCATTTGTTTGTTTGTGTTTGTTTGTATGTGTGTTTGAAGGGAGAGTAACTCAAAGGTTGCTGCTGATTCTGAGAGAGATGCTTTGATAGCTCGTTTACAAAATAGTGAGTCAGCAGTCAAAGAAAGAGATCTAGAAATCACCAATTGCAAGAAAGAGGTGAGATTTTAGGCATCAAAAAAGTGGCAATACTTTCAGGTGTGGAATGAATGTTAATGTAGCTAGTATTCTATTTTCCTGTTTACAAAGCTACTTGCAAAATGGCTAGAAAAACACAAGATCAATATTGAGGTCCATCTGTCAGCTCCTTGTTACAGGTTATGGTATCCAGTGTGCTCAGTATAGGGCAAAATATGTACCAGAGCATAGCTGACATAACCTACCCCTCTGCTGGGCTGGGGTGCCTGTGTACTGGCTAAAGGAAGCCATTTATTAAACCATGTCAAACTTGAAAGCAAAAGCTCATGACAGTCATTGGCAGTTTGGATGTCGTTAAATGTTATGTATCAGAAAACCATGTTCTAGTAAATAATCATCTAGGCTGGGGATACGGTATGACTACTAATCAACCTAGAATCAACCTAGCTTGCTACACAACTGTAAATTTGAACTTTAACAAGAATAATATCAAGCTTTCTTTATTTTCGTTTTATGTACTATGTTCTATTGTCTTGCAGATAGAAAACCTAAAAGGCAAATTAACCAAGAAGGCCACTGAGAATATTCCTCAACCCACACAACCTGTAGGGGGTAAGTGGTTTTTCTGTTGTTGTTGTTTGTTTGTTTGTTTGTTTAGATGTCTTGAAAGCATAAACAAGTGTGTCTGGTGAAAACTAGGCAAGCTTCAACTTTTTTAACGCCTATCTTGACCTTTCTCATTCCAGAAAGCACTAAAAAACTAAAAATTCATCCTTTGTGGTTACAATAAATCCAGTTAGCAGCAAGAATTCTAGTGAAATCACTGAGTTCTTTTTCTTTTGACAATATAGAGGTTGTTATTGTTGTTATATAGGTTGTTCAGCTTTCTGCTTACTGCTAGATTTATGATGATTTATGCTGAATTATTTTATGACTAAATATTTCTGAGTAATGTTTTCATGTCTTTATAGCTGATACTGAGGGTATGGCAAGGAAACTCAGAGAAACTGAGGACCTGTTGCAAGCTGTTGAAACAGAGAAACAGAGTGCAGAATCCCAGGTAATACATGTAATAACATTATGTTGGTGATGAAGGACAGTAAGTTGGAAACCTGCAGCAAATTTTATGAGATGTTTTCCTTTGTTTTTCTACTCTGTGCAAAAATTATATGTGAATGACCAAAAGAATACAGTTGCAAGTATTCCAAAACAGTCTCATAGTCCGTCATTATTGCTGCACACAATACTGACCTAGACAACAACGTGCAACCTGCCCTATGCTTTAATAATCATGTTTGTTTTTTTTTTTTATAACAGGTCGAGTTTTTGAATTCTGTGATTGTAGATTTACAGGTATGTGCTGTTTTTGCTTCTTGAATGAATATACTCGACTGAGGCAATTTTCAAGTCTTGTGAACTTTAATTATTTGCTTTGTAGAGGAAAAATGAAGAGCAAGCGAAGAAGATTGAAATGTTAGTGACAGGAAATGTGGCTGACACAAATGGGGCCTTGTTTGATTTGTGAGTATTAACTCAGTTTATTTCACTATTTTGTTTATTTTAATGTGTCAACCATGCAAATTATTAGAGATTTTCATGGTACAAATTGTCTGTTTAACCCTCTTACTCTTGCTAGCAGCAAATGAAAAAAAATAAATAAATAAATAAGCAAAAATTCCAAGTTTCCTTCTGTAAAAGCCAAAGAAATGGATATATAGCACTTGCAAGAGTTTTGCCCAAGAGGTCTGATTTCAATGGTAACACTACAGGATTTTGTCTAAAGTTCTAAGAGTGACAAATAAAGTCACCTTAACTTGCCATTATTACCCAAGTTTTTGTCACAACAAGGGCATTCCCAACAGTCACATGTGGCTAAAAGTGAGTGGTATTTCCCGTTCAGTGTTTTACTAGCCACCCCAGCCTAGCCCCAAGGCAACTGGCTCAGTCAAACCTGGACCCTACATATCAAATCATCACACCTCCCAGACTTTGACAGTGTAACAGAGAGAATGCCTTGAAACTAGCCTGGCTACACAGTACTTAATGAAACCTGGGCTTAAACCAAAAAACCAAAACATTCACTAATAATATTGTTAATTGTTTTACAGGTCTGATGATGATGAACCTGTAAGACCAGGGATAAAGCAGCGGTTATTCTGTGACATATGTGACATATTTGATGCCCACGATACAGACGACTGCCCGACTCAGTCCTCTGGCCTACTTGATGACCAGGGAACACAGTACCATGGCAACCGAAATGAAGAGAGACCTTACTGTGACATTTGTGAAAGTATGACCAAGTTGCCCTTGCTTCTATATTAAGAGTAAAGAGCTCCAGAAGAATTCCAAAAGTAGTTGCACTGTCCTTTTGAAAAGTATTATAGTTGCTATTGTGTTGCCTTAGTTTAAAACCTTTTTGCACTCTTGTTGCATCTCAGGGCTTTGGAAAAAGCTTAACATAGCAACACCCTTTTAAACCATTCATATCATTCCTGAGCTTTTTCCATCTTGTTCAAGTGAAATTTATTGAAGCATCTTTTTTATTTATTTTTTTAGTGTTTGGTCATTGGACACAAGACTGTGATGATGAAGAGGTAGGCATTTTTATGATTTTAACTCCTTTATAATAATGTCTTTAAAGCTGGTAAGACACAGTAGAGATTTTAAGTCCAAATTCCTTGCGAAACTGAAAAATGCTGAAGGCGTCAAGTAAACTTTTACAATGTCTAAAACCACTCAGCTGCCTCTCCTGTTGGAAACTTGAAATATCACTCCTTGATGCTCCTTTATAAAAAGTATGATACTTCCTTTGTACCAAAGATTCTCTTGAAAATAAGGGACCAGTATAAGATTTTGGGAAACTGCCAATCCCCACTCACCCCTTCCCTGACCTATTATTTTGCCTTGAGTGAGGGGTTGATGTTAATGTTGAGTATGGAGGCGGGTAGCTGGACCTAAGATAAAAGATTACTCATGGAAGTGTGTCAAGGAGATTAGTTTTTTATTGTGTGCTTCTAGCTTCGTATTGTTGTATAAACTTGTACACATTTGGAGGATTGAAATTGAAGTGTGACAGAATGTTGACACTTTAATATTAAAGTACTGATTTCTGATTTCGTTTCAGACATTCTAAGGTCAAGGGTGCAACAGTGAGAAATCCACGGATTATCTGTCAAGCACTTAATTCGGTTGATGTCCTCTGATGGCCAAGTAATGACTTCAATCAATGCCAATGAACATAACTTGCCAAGCCTTAAAAATGATTGCTTCAACTGTTATCAAGGTCTGCTGATGGTTTTCATCTTTCGGCCAAGATCAAGTTTTGTATCTGTTCCTAGCAACCTAATATCTGAAACAATGCTCTTGTGGATGGCTCTGAACTGTGTAGAAAAACACTCCCCTCATCTCAGCCAAGGGAATAAGACTGTGTGCAGATACCTATAAAGTGGGGTTTTTTTACACTTTCACTTGGTCTCTAGATAACACAGACCTTATTCTAAAGAGGCTATATCTTTCAATATTATTTAACATCAGGATTCCCAACAATGTTATCTGACAATGAGGTATCGAAGGCCAGTTAACATCGAGACAAAAGAGTAATGAATTTTTCATTGTTTTAGAGAAGCTTTTTGAATTGATGATTTCTATCAGCTCTGGTGAGTTATTGAGTGACTACTTTGCACAAATGTACATGGAAGAGAAAGCACATCAAGGAAGTAAGTTAATATCTAGGATTTCCTGCTAGTCTAAATTTTGGCTAGTAATTCACATTACTCTTATTTTAATTAATTTTAAGAGGCGTTACAAGGAAATGTAAGTACAATTTTGTAGTCATTTACATTCCATTGAGGCTCCTGATGGTAGTTATTTTTGTAGACAGTGATCAACACTTTTTTGTTTCACTAGATAAATTTAACCTTTGGGTCCGTAATATCAGCAAGTATATTCTCCGCTCTTTTTTATTTTATTTTCTGTGGTACAGTGGAAAAGAATTTAACAATCAAGCCATTTTGTCTTTGGCTATTGTTATCATTTTCTTTACTGTCACTGTCTCTTCATAGACACATGCTCAAAACAGTCACCTAAAGTTGGTCCCTGTTATTCTTTAGTTATGTTCAAAGACTCACTATAAGTCGGGCACCTTCTTAAAATGGACACCTAGGATGGGTGCCCACTGGGCCCGGTTCTTAGAAAGGTGGTCAAGATTAACCCAGGATTAAGCGAAACTTTAAGCATGGTTTTCTTGCTAAGAGCATGTAACTCAAGCTTACAAAATACTGTTGAGCCTTTACTTCGAGACGCAGTAATGATTTACACAAAATGTTTCTCTAAGCAATGCGTTAGTAGGTAAATACAAAAAGTGGAACAAAACTCTTAATCCTGCATTAGACTAATCGGCCTTCAGGAACCGGGCCCTGTTCTTTAGCCCTGTTCCATGGATTGACCTTCAATACATTAAGGCTTTGTTCACAGTATACTAGATAGCTTTTGTGCCACCACCAATTCCATACCGAATGGGACGTCAATTCATACACAAAAATGGTTGTGCCAGCGCAATTTCTATGATGGAGTAAAGCTGGGCCGCTCTAAAGCGGAGAGTCACCAGGGTGCAAAGAAAGTCAGTTTTATAGCCTGCCATTGAGGCAAGCTGTAGCTAGCATGTACTAGCCCACAAGTCATTGCAACTAGCCCCAAAACCCTTTTTGGTTAGCAGGATTTATTTCAATCCTTCTGTAATTTGACTTTTCCCCCAACACAGCACTTGCCCATCAGGCAAGTTAAGAACAAAAATCACTAGCCCAATAGCAAAATCCACTAGCCCTGGGCTGTAGGACACGACTTTCTTTGTACGCTGGTCACATATCGGATAGGTGTTTATATACTTTACCAATGAAAATTAGCTTTTGGCTGCGCCACGAAAAGCCATCCAGTATAGAGTGAACATAGCCTAAGGTAGAAACCTTAGGTGGACACTTAGTTCCAACACTAACACTGTCTGTCTTAGAGGGAGGTGACTGTACAATCAATGTTCTTTTGATGGACAAAGGTATAAGGCAGGCATGTCCCTAAAATGGACACCTACCATTAGTTACCGTTCTTTTCTTTGAATCTAAAATCGGGAAAACTTCTCTTAGATAGACACTAAGTGCAGGTTCCAAAAGAGTCCATTACAGAGATGGGTAACTGTATTCTCATAACTTTGAACCTTAATTAAGCAGTTTAATTTAAAGGAGAAATTAGCTGCTGATCATTAATGGGACCTAGGGTTAGATAAAAAGAGAAATGCCATATCATAACACAGTTTCATTTTCTGGAAAGAGGGAATATTATGTTAACTTTTTATATCAACTGTCAACTTTGCTATGAATTTTGCTACCATGTTAAGGCTCAATAGTTTTTGGGTTTTTCTCAGGGACGTTCCCACATAATCTTAGTAGTCTTTTGCAACCTTTGGAAACTTTTGAAAATTATTAAAGGGATAGTGCAACCATCAGACATTAACATGAAAGTTTTTTAAATAAATTATATATATTTTGGTAAAGGAAAATATGCTAAGATGGGAGGTAATTAAAGGACTTACCAGAAAATGCCAGCATTTTGTAAGCTGTTTTGTAAATCGTGAAATTGGTTGTATTTATTATTTTACAGTTGCCTTTTTTACAAGGATCAAACTAAGTTTCGGGGCAAGAAAATAAATGGGTTTTAATATAATATTTGAGAAAGAAAATAGAGTTTGCTGCTCTTTTTCTTGCCATTAACAAGGAATCTATGTGCATGAGCATGAAACTCTTGTTGGGTTCATCAATAACAATGGAGCCTATATAATATGTTATTTAATAATATTATATAATAAACAAATTTTGGATAACTTCAGCTTGTGTGACCCAATTTTTTAATATTATTATAATATTATATTATTATATTGTATTATTATAATATTATATTATAATATTATTATTATAATATTATTATTATTATTATTATTATTATTATAATATTATAATATTATTATTCCTGTGAAGATTATTATTATTATTATTATTATTATTATCATCATCATTATCATTATGATTATTATTCTATTCTTATTTTTGTCATCATAACCCTTTCACTCCTAAACTACATCATGGTTAGGTAATTTTTGCTCTAACTTATCTGTTCAGTGCGGTGTTACCATTCAAATGAAACCTCTGCAGCAGGACTTTGATATTGTATGTTCTCTCCCATGATTTTCCAAAAGTAAGTTCAATTATTTAGTGAATTTTTGACTTGACTGCTCTTTGGGATGAAAAAATTAACTTGAAGATGTTGCTTTAGCATGAACTTGGACTTCCCCATGTTTTCAGAACCTTTTTTTCAGTATCCCCCAGGACCTCTGGGAACAGGATTGAGTTGTGTGAAATAATTCATGTGTCATCATGCAGGATAATTCTACAGATTGGACTACTGATAAATAGAACAATAGCATCTGGGAGAATATTTTTCAACTCCAGAGTATTATTCCAAAAGTGAATAATATATAAAATTTTACGCATGAACTGTGGAAGAAAGATTTGACAGGAACGATTATCACAGATATGTGCACAACTTAAGTGGTTGTGAGAAGAAAGCCTTAAAAAAGATTGAGGCACGAACTGGGTTTTGGCGTATCCCCTCTGCATTATCAGTGCTGTCTCTCACCAATACCAGTGACTCATACTCATTGCCAACATCTTTTGTTGACAATAAAACTTTATTATTTTGGTGGCCAGTTACATGTTGACAAAAAATGGTTGTAAAAATCTTACCTTAAATAAGCTCACCAAAGCAAAATAAAGTGATATTACACAATGTCATTCATGTTTTTTTTTAACTTTTCAATATTGACACACAGCTAGTCCACAGAGTTTACACCACTAGTGTGACAAAATTTTCAAAGGCATAGGTTGAGATGCCAAAGAATAAAATTCTTACTTCAGCTTGCTTTACACCTACTCTGAAATGTCAATGAGACCCAAAACCCCTGCAGTGGTGGATTTAGATCTCCAAGTAAGTGCATGGGCAGCTCATTCAGGCCCTAAGAAAACAGGGTGATAATTGGCATTGATTTATTTTCTCAGCTCTGTAGGCTTTAGCTGGCCTAAAAAATAATGTGACCTAAAAATTTAATCCGTGGGTTCTTCAAACATATTCAGTTCTGTTTTTGACAGTTCCTTGACTGGCAGCCATGTTTATTAAGACTGAGATTTTCACCCAAGTGATTTGGACTTGGGTTTGATCTCCAACCCATTGTGCAAATAACATCTACAGGGGCTCATTGATGGCTCCTGACACCTTTGATGATCTCAGTTTTGATTAACGTGGCTGACAGTCATTAAAACTGTCAACAACAGAACTGAAGTTTTTGATTGTTTAAAGAGCCAATAGATTTATTGATCTCTTAACTTGTTCTAGCTTAATGACTTTCTTTGAAAGTAGGGGCCTACAGGGCCCCTGGACCCCTCTCCTACATCCACCACTGTCCTGGCTAATTCATTCATACTTTAAATCTTGCCAACTGGTGTTCTTTTACATTAAATAGATGTATATTTCTTATTCTAAAAAGAGATAAGAGAAAGTAAATCTTTATACCTTTCATTCTCAATCAGTAACTTGAGGAACCAATCACATTATCTTTTAATGAACTCAAATTGAAAATAATAATTCAAGGCATAAAGTAATCACTGTTCCATCACATTGCCACCATGTCCCAAATGTGTGCTCAAACTCTAATAATGAGCTTCCATAATTGCCTTTGCAGTACTGTGAAATTCAGGGTAATTTTCTTGAAGTTACACCTGAAACTAAGAATCAAAAGGAATGAGTTATATAACAGCTATTTTCTTAGATATCTCCCGTGAAAATTATGTTATCAAATTTTTCCGTCTGCTCATGCCTCAAGATTCTTTAAGTAAGTTTTAGCGAGATCTAGCTTCAGTCACCCAAAAAAACAGTCTAGAAACTTGACTGGACAACTTCAGATAGTTTTTATACCTTTCTGCCCAAGACCATGCATGACGGTTTTCATTGGTAGGATTTTTTTTTTCCCTGGACAACAAAGTGATGAAGTTTTGATACACTTGCTACCCAGTTATCAAAAAAGAGAACTAACATTCTGAGGTAAAATAAGATGAAACGATAAAAAAGAGCATATCAAGGACCATCTTAATTTTCATACTGGAAATCTAAGAGGTGAGCCTATTTCAAATAATTTCTTCATAAGTACAGCAAAACCCTGCTACACTGACTCCGGCTTAATACGGACACCTCATTATTACAGACAGGATCACAGTCTAGGAAAGCCGGAGAAATTAACAAATCTTAACGGGCTACAAATACATAACTGATCACAGAGTTTGTATGCTTTATGCCGTTGTTAACAGTGATATAAACCCCCACCCCTGCCCCGCCCTGCCCAGCTCTCCATATAAGCACCCTTATGATTGCGTTTGCTCTTTCCAATTAACATGATCACCCTATTTGTCAAATGGAGCTTCATCATCCGCACACACTAAAGTGAAAAAGAGGCTTCACTAGGTGTGTGCTGCCGAAATGGAATATTAAATATTTTCTAATAGCTAACAGTGTGCAAGGGTTGCAACCTATATTTTAAAAGAAATTTTGCAGAAATGACACAAATCTTTACAGAACTCGGTTTTAAGTGTCTATTCATTAAATCCCCCAGGGAAAGAGCCTTTTCGTAATAAATTTAAAAGGAGTAAATGCTTCACTGAAATCTTCACGGGTTTAATTAGAGTCTTAAAACGGGGGTGTGGCTTCAAAATGCCACAGAATTGATTTTGTTTCACTATGCCTTACCTGGACTGATCCCACAGCTGTTAAGGATAAAGTTTCTTTCGAGTTATCTTTTAGACATTTGAGCAAGCTTCTCCTTTTCAAAAATGCACGAAAGAAATGGTTGACAAGGAAGTCCTCAACGATAAACAAAACGAAAGTGGATACTTCATGTATTTGGCTTTAAACGTCGTGCCGCCCGAGAGACCACGTGACTAGATTCGCAAGTTTCCGTCAAAAATCTATTTTTTATTGGTTTGAAAAAACGGAGCAGATTTGTGAAACGTCATATGAGAAAGCTGCAAAAAAACTACATTACAAGAGTGCAGGGAGAGTAGATCCATTAACTTGGCGTTTTCCTAAGCCATAAAAAATCCTGTAAAATGAGGCTTTTAACTTATATTCACTTGTGATAAACGATCATTTCCTGGTATTTTTGGCCCGTTGATTGGATGATTGACAAACCTTTGACACCTGACAAGGAAAAATCCAATAAACCAATCGAGGATAAGCATTTAACCACGTGGTGCAGTTGGCGCCAAATTCGCACCCTGCTAAAAAAGTTTTCACTCTGTTGCCAAACAGAAATACGAGCATGAAAGCAGCGGCATGTCTTAACAAAATGGGGAAAAAACATAATTATTCCTTGCTTCTTCGCCAATTTATCGGAAGGAAACCGTGTAGAAAGAGTCTCAAGACTTCTCAAGCAAATAACTTACATGAGAGAAAAAGAGAAAGAGGTTAGTGACTTGCTTTTCAATGTTCATAAAAAGTTGCGACTCGAAGAAGTCGAGTGACCGAAAATCTATTATTTTCTCACCCAAATTAAATTATTTTTACATTATTATTTATTAGCCAAAGATAATAAATGTTAACACATGTTCGACTGTTTTCTTTTCAGAAATTTGCATTTGAAACGAGAGTTCAAAGCAAGATAACCAGGATTCAATTTTAGATTTGCAACTTCGCGCGTGGCGGCAAACTTAGAAAGGTAAGAATTGTCGCTCTAGTTTTCTTTTTCCTTTTAAAGCTAAATATTCTCAGTGTCTTTTTTAATAATGCAAGAGTCTGTTAATTGTCCATTTGAGTCACTTTTGCGACCTTTTGTAAAACCGCTAACAGTAAATACGAATGAAGAACTTCGGCAAAATTTGAGCAACATTTATACAATGCGGGCCCTTCACCATTTTGCGCTAAATAACCATGGTAAATATTTTTTTAATGGCCAAAATGAATTAAAGTTGAACGAAAACAATTATCTTCAGATAATTTTGTTTTTTAAGAGGGGAAAAGATAAAAAATGTGACCGAAAAATTGACAAAAACAGAGAAGTATTTTTTTCTCGAAGTTGCTGCAACCGGCTGTACACAGCGATAATAAACGTAAAGCTCGCAGAAACAAACAAAAACGTTTATTCGCTTCGTCTTCCAAAAATAAAACCAATCATTTGTACAACCAGATCAACACCTGAACAACATAACTTCTGCAGCCCGACTGCTTTTTTACTTCGAGTCGCCACTGTGCTAAAATATTTTTGTTTACGTGACTCATTTATAATACAAATAGGTGTTGCACGAAAACATTTGCTCGAAGATAATTTCTTTCTTTAGTAGAGAAGACGAAGAAAGGGTGGGCCAGAAAGTTGAAGAAAACCGTGAAATCAGTTTAACTCGCAGTTGTCGTAACCTCAGTGCTTAAACTGGGAAATTTCGCCAGTCTATTAAAACCGGTCATTTGTACAATAAAGCAAGTAGGACACCAAGTGTTATTTTTGTTGAATAATAAAAGACTAATAAAAGAATAAATATCAAACCAGAAATTGGTTTCTTCAAACTGTAAATTATAAATGACCTTGAGAGAACACGCAGTGTGTTAAGGATTTGCCTGCAGTACTGATAGCTCTATAGGATTCCATGTAAGCATTTCAAAGGCGAATGCAGGAAATTGCAAGAAACAAAAACCTACTTTTTCACTTACCTTCCTTGATTCTCAAAAAATTTATAGCGTAAATTTCAGCTGCTCTCTGGAACAGAAAAAAAAAAACAGGAGACAAATACAACATTGTTCAGTAGAAAAAGGTTTTTAGCATAAACGCAATATTTTCTTCGCAAGCAATTTCTAGGGTGCGAAAAATTTTAGAAATTTATGAAATAGATAGAGGAATACATGGCCGCTTGGAGCTACGAAATTTCTGTTCGAGTGTTGCAATATTTTTCAACATAAACACCAATGAAATGCCAAACAATTTCACTTTTTTTGGCTGCGAAAGGTGCAATTTATCATGTAGCCATAGCAACGGTGATCTTTTCACGTGTGTTAAGATATCGTGTTTTCGCGCGAAAGTTCGCATGGTATTTCATTGGTGTTTATATAATAAAGAAAGTTATTAAATGACCATCAGAGGGTTTCAAAAAAACAGCAGGCATCTCGATTCGTACTTTTCACTCTGAAAAGAGCTATAGGGAAGAAAAAATGATGCTATATCTGTGTGACTGGTAAATTGTCCTTTATCAAAGCTAGTAATTATTTATTCGAGTAATTGCTCATCTTTGCTTTTTCACGCTATGGCTCCCGGTGGAGTATTTCCTTATAAAAGGCTAATGGGGATGTACCGCTGGATGGGGTCGCATTTTCACGACTGGATTGACTATAATGGGGTCGCATTTTCAATAGAGTTACTAGAATGGGGTCACACATTTTCGGATTTTTGGGGGTAAGACCGTTCATATTTACGGTTAGCAAACAGTTTGTGCTGCAGAGGAAAAGTCAAGTGTTCTTCATTCAATCCAAAAAATAGGTCAGTTCATAAAAATAGAAAGTGATTTAGTTGGGATGGCGAAAATTACACATTTTCCCAAAAGTGAATAAGATGGAGTCTATAATTGGCCACAGAATAGACTATAATGGGGTAAGGGCACATACCAAGCAAAAATTAACCTAAGAACCCCCCTCCCCCAGGCTATGGTTACCCTTTCCTTCAGTCAGTTCGTTTAAGGCTGTACAGTGAAACCCCGCCTTACGGCCACCTCTGTGATATCGTCATCTCGTTTAATATTACGGCCCCTTTTTTTGGCCGCCTGGCAAAACGGCCATACATATTCCTTTACTTAATGGTCAAGTCAAACTGTTTCTGTGTCAGTTCAAGCCGACAGTTTTTGCTTGAATAAGCTAAAAAAAGAGCACGTACTTAAAAAAGCGGAAAAAAGAACGAAATAAACAACACTCGGGCCTTTCACTCTTACATAAGCCGATATTTTTCCTTGAAGTAAAACTCCATAAAAGATAGTCTGAATGAAAATACACATTAAAAGATACTGATCCTCTCTTGTTCTAAAGTAATGTAACAGAGTTTAATTTTTCTATGTGTTTGTTTATTGTTATTAGCTCACCACTGTCCCTGCTGTGACAATTATTTAATCATTCCGAACGAGAGTTCCTCAACGACAGCACAGTGATCAGATCAGTGACCACAGTTCAAAACGCAGTCAGCCCACTTTCCTCAACAGACAAACTTCAAAATCGCTCAGCCAAACCAGACCCAGTCAGCTGCCTTACAAGATGAGAGGAAGCGTCGAATATTCTGGTCAGTTATTTGGGGCGGGCAGTGGGAGGATAATATTAAAAGCTCTGGATGAACCTTACAAAGCATACTTTCCACACACCTTCGGCCTGAAGTCTATCGACTTCCTCTTCGGCTTAATGTAATTATAGTTAGTACTAACGGGTCCCCTGGTGAGGTAAGGCTCCTCCCCTTTTCCTTTTCCTTTTCAATGGGTTCCCTTGCAGGTTATTCGGTCATCAATTGGCTTAACTTCGTTTACCGGTTTCGATACATCGTCTTGTTTTCGGTGTTTTTTTACACTCTCTTCGAATGAACTACGTCGCCGTCATCATCATCATCATCATCATTATCATCATCATCCTGGACATCATCGCAAGTTTCTGCCTAGTTGCGCCAAATTCAATTAATCTGTCACACTTCACTTGCCAGACTAAACGCTGCGTAAGTTAAGCTATTTTTGGTAAGGTTCAACCAGATTTCTATTGAAGCATAACTTACGAAACTAGAGGCATAAGGCCATTCAGCTGCTGCATGGAGACCTTATTTGGCTTCTCCTTGCACGTTTAGTGGTTTCTCTAGTTGCAGGCAGTTAGTTAGAGTAGCCTCGCAAATGTGGTTTGGTTATCACCTGTTATGAATTCAGTTTAGAGCTAAAAGATCAAATCAAAAAGATTATTTTTTGTCAAAACAAAGTAGGCCACTTGCACTAAGAGATCACGTGACCAATGCTTCCTTTAAACAACGAGTTAAAACCTTGCTGATGCCAAAAATTGACAGAGCACATAAAATGTATCTTACACGCGAAATTTGAGAGGAAACGCATTTAAGGGAGGTATTTTATGGCCCTTTGATTTTTCAACAACGTAGTATGATTTGTATTGGCCGCCATGTTGGAGGGCATACTCTTGCCCTCCAACATGGCGGCCAAAACTACTTTTTGCTTTTATCTTGTTAAACGTTTGATAGTTACGCTCAGATGTGCTGTAAACGTTCCCACATTATCTTTTCAACATTTTCCTTGAAGTTTAAGTGCAAAATTTGTGTTTAGAAAGAAGTAATTCATAATTTTAAAAATCACATTTTGGTCACGTGACCAGCTACGAACTTACTCATTTTAGGGAAATGGTGTCAGTTTGAAAAACCAAATCACTATTATTTTGTTTAAGATATGACACACTAATCGTTTCTCGAAAGCAAAATCATATAACTTTCATTTTCATAAAAAAAATGTCACATGACCTCTTAGTGCAAATGGCCTATTAACGAGAAAACCCTTCGCTGTAAAAGACAAAAATGCCAATGAATGAGGTGTTTCTTTACCGCTTATTTGCGAGTGTAGATCAGTTTAGAGGATTATCAACTAGTCATACATTTAAGGTAACATGCGATCAGGATGTTGCACTCTTGGAGGAAAACGCCTTATCGCAGGTTGACTGATGGGAAACATGGGACAACGCACACACCATAGGTAGGATGGCAGAAAGCCCTCGAACCCAGTCTACGCAATGAACACATTATCAGAGGATCAGGATCGGGACGAGCAGATAGTAAACATAGTAGCTTGCCAAGTGGCGCTAAAAGAGTGTTATAAAAAAAGATCAGGACGCGCGCGAGTGGGACTCGCTTGATGAAGAGAGATCTTTTGGTCTTTCCCTTGCCTGTATCACAAGCGCGAGAGTCCTGCATAGCTCTTGTGTCTGCTTGGCGTGCTATAGTTAGTTTGATCAGATTTAAGGTGGATGGGAGAATTTTCTCGCTATGGCAGGGCTAGCAATTAGACAATCGCGTGTGTCTTTTTGTTAATCTTGCCTGGTGGGAGGAATTTCCCGTTTAGGAAGTCCTGCATTGCACAACGCAGGCACATATCGTCTACAAATGGTAGACGCAGGTAGACATCACTCTTCGCGTCGACAACCCACGACACTTGGTCCACCATGGTAGTACTACGAGCAGACTAGATTGTCCGAAGAGGGTCCCTGACTTTGTGTGCTTGTGGTATGGTAAAGGAAGAGGCCGGCCGAAGACTCGACAAGACATCTAGCGTATAGTTAGCTAAGTTAAATAGGTAACTAATACTGCAGTAATGACAGAGCAACCACAAACCTCATGGACACTATCAAGATCAGAGCCTAAAATACTTTCATAATAAGCTTAGGTAGACAGGCAGATAGATTAGATAGTAGCATTAGGTAAATAATTGGCCGGCCGAACTTCAACGCCTGGTGTATCTTCAACTTATCGTCTGGATTTCCCCATGCAGCTCTTCCATATTTCCTGCACGAGAAACTTCAGTCTATGGTTCAGCCGTGTCTACATAACAACAGACCGCACTGCGTGGCAGCAACCCCATATTTAAGGTAGAGCAGATTTAATTGGTACATCGTTTCGCTAAAACTGTTTTCAATAAATTTGCAAAATATCTAATTGAGTTTTATAAATCAAATCGTGCGGATCATTTTTAGCAAACGTTGCACCAAAGTAAATAGGCTCAAGCACAACACTTGACGATGGCATCAGGTGAGTGAATAATTTATATAATTACCGCCTCCTTGGTATTCGATGCGGCTTGTCGATTGGTTTTCATTTCAGTTCGGCTTTCGGCCTTTTTCCGGTTTCTGCTTTTCTCAACGAAAAGGCTTGGTATCGACAAAGTCTCGATAGCAGCCGTTAATGATTCTGCGTATATATTTACACCATCTAGGGGACCCTGGAGTGTTTCATTCGAGGTGTCGATTTGGTTTTAAGTGGACACATGAACACTCCTCGGTTAAGTACTCTGGATGCCAAATTTTTCATCTAGGAGCGCGTTCTACGTCCGATTCGCATTACTTTAAAGTTTTGTAATTTTTTTTCTAGAACTAAATAAAACCATAAAAAATGTTGTCTTGTGTCTTTTCTTATGTTAGTTAATTGCTTTATTATAAGCTAACGAACTAACTGGTCACTTCTTTTCAGGCAGATTTAACGAAATCGTTTTTACTGGCAATAAGCATTAGTGATGTAAACTGCTGTTAACATTGACAAAAAAAATAAAATCAACCAAACATCATGACTGACGGCTTTTTCTTAAACAAAAACTATTAAGAGGATTAGGTACTAACAGAAAACATTTTGTTTCAGGGCATATTTCCTTTTCAGGCTTTTTCTCGTATTTCGATAGCTTCGCAAAGAACCAAAAACATGGACATCATTTGTCGTAAGATTTATCTACACGTCTTTTTTTCCTTCACGCGCAGTTGAAGAACATTGCGCTGCCAAGATGATGTGACCATATAAATGACGAACACTTGAAGTTTGTAATCCAGAAGATATGAACCTAGAAGACCTCTTTTCATAGAAGATCAAACGGCTGCTTTTCAGCCGGCTTTCATTGGTCAAAACTTTACAGCGGGCCAGTGGAACACGCCCTTTTACAGCTGTGCGTTTCATGATGTGCTGACGACTGAAGCTTTTAGACGATGTATTTAAAGACGCACGTATCGTCCATCAGCGACGAGTTAGCCTGTTAAAGGTAAGGAAATTAAATCTTATTTTGAATTCTCAGATTAACCTTGGAGTATGTTTTTATTTTACAGTTTGTGCACAGCTTCCGTCCTAAAGTTAGGTCCGGCTAAGAATTGTATGACCGAAGTGTGCGGGATATATCTGTACAGTAAGTATGCGTAAGAAAGAGATGGTTTAGTCTCTAAAACGATTTAAACCTAATCTCGGTATAACCAATTTTAATTGACAAAAAGTAAAATCAGTGAAAAAGACGGCACACGTTGCTTTGGGGTTCAAGCCCACGAACACTACTGTACTGACATGTACATGTCAAACTTATTTGGCACCGAAGCCAGATTTTAAGGATCGTGTATCACGAGATTCAACCGGTGACGTCAACACTGACGTTGAACCTTTTGCAAGAAGGGCTGCTGATTGGCGGCATCTTCATTTGAAAAAGAAAGTTTGTAAACACATAAGGATGGACTATGGGATTCAAACCCATCATCCTTTTTTCAAAAGTACATAAAATTCGTGTCTTCACTTTTAAAAACAGCAATGAGAAAAAGAAAACACAACGCACAAGACTCGCCTGGGATTCAAACCCAGTTGCCATTGACACTCTTCCAAAGAGAACTTATGTTGATGACAACTGCGTATTCGTTGTTTTCTTACATATTTCATGTGAAATGTGTCTTTTTTAGTACAGGTTGTTTTCAGGAAAAGCACTGGGACGTCTCAGCTACGAACTTATAAAGCAACCATATGAAAAGGATCCGAGGCTCTAACCTTTCTTCAACTTCCGGTTCTTTACAGGCTAGAAGCATTTTGAGGCTTTCACAGACTTTCCACCAGGAGTGGAATAAAATCTTCCACTTTCTTTACACTTTCTGCTTACTAGCTTTTACTTTAGCTGTATCATACCTTGGAAGGTGATCACCTAGACTTCTTTCTAACAACACCTCTACTCTCCTTTTGATTAGTGTAGACCAGAGATAATCCCTGATTTACTTTGCAAAGAGAGATTTAAGCGTGTAACTTTGATCTACTATACTACTGGAAGCAAGTCTTTCTCTCGTCCCAGACTTAGAATTGCTAAGGGATCTTGCCTCCTATTGTCTTTACCTTAGCCTTTTTCAATCATAGTTTGCAAGGTACACATTTCACTCCCTTCTAACAGGCCTTCTCGCTGCTCACCACGTTCTCCCGACATAATCACTCATTGTCTTTAAAAGTGTGTTACCGTTTTCTACAACGCTAATAGAGGAAAATCATTGAACTTCACTGAGCCGATTTCACATTAACAGCTTTCCCTTTATCGCCAAAGATGTAAACCTTCAAAACTCAGATGGGAGTTGAAATCCTTCCGTACTGTACAGTGTTGCAGAGTACGATTCTACTACCACTATAAGTAATGGATTATAGGCGATTAAATAGCATTTGCACAACCTTATTTGCTCTTTCTTTAGACTAGAAATCTTAAAGATCTTAGGATTCAAGGACATACAGAATGAGAGTCACATGTTTCCCCCTTTTTACTTTAAATTGAAAGGGTTATCATTCAACATTTCCATGAAAACCCTATTTTTGATAAACTGAGATTAGGGTCTTAAAAGGAGATACAAGCCCATTTCCATGAAAAAACTTCGTTTATCTATACTCTACTCCAGCCTCTGTCTCATTCCTAGACTGATTGGAGATTGACGCTTATTGCCTTTGCTCTAACGATGGCAAAAGGAATAATTGGTGAGATTACAAGACGTGAAGAAGGGATTATAAACCCATTCTCTTTTTCTACATTATGCCTGAGGAATAACTTTTAATGTTCACTATCATCGCCACATTTGTTCCCAAGGGATTATATGCCTAATAGTAATCATCTTGACCCTGATGGTGACTAAAAAAGTCAGTACCCCCTATTGCCACCAGGCGTCCTATTTAGGACCACACCCACCCGGACAAAAAGGATCCAAACTACGTATGCTATGACACCGACGTACAAACAGGCTACATATTCTGGGAGACAAAATTCATTCTGGTCCGTGGAATAGCATTAAATTAAAGAGTGTATTTACACTTCTTTTTGCTGGTGAAGCTTTTGATATAAAAGCTAGACCTCCGAATTTGAAACTCTTGTGCTGAAGAGACGCATTCACTCACGTTAGTCCAAGAAAATGGGCATCAGGCATTCAAAGACCATCAGAAATGGAATCAAATTGTCTCTTTGCCATGCAATGTACGACAAACCAATGAGGCTTTGTTTTTGAAAATCGTCGAGCTTTCGAAACTTACGACGTAAACTGGAGATTAATTCTTTCACCTTACAAGTGCCGATAACTAAACAGATGGTTAATGGTTGATCATTACTGATTTAGATCCGGACAGGATTACATAAGAATGAAGGTAAAAGCCCTTGTCATTGAGAACTACGTCCGAGGATTCAATAAGCGAAAAATATTAGGTTCCAAAAGTTCCAATTGAACACTATGAACGATGACATACTTGCAGAATACGTACCAAATTAGGAAGTGGATAGGAAACCAAAGACATGTTTTATGAAGAGTTGAAGGAGATCCCTGATGCGCTGTAAAAGAATGCTGGTTCTTCAACGCGCTAGTGAATGTTATGTAGTTTAATTAACAGGCAACTGACGCCCGTCGTGGACTCTATAGAATCGGCGTATAGTGCCCCCTTGAAAGCAAACTAAATAGTAAGAAACTGCCTAAACAAACGCAAGACCCTACTTAATATCACGTGAATCCATTACCAGATTTAACAAGAGACGGAGAAAGTCCCTCATTATTCAAAGTTAGAGAGGAACCAATTCGTACCCTTAATTCCATATATAGGGTTCAGCTGAAGTTGGCTTCAGTGATAGTTTAGAGGAAGTTTCCACAGAACTTGCAAGATTAGAAATGGATCCAAAATATTAATGAGAGATGCACAGCAAAAGATTTGTTACGTAGCAGAGACGAAAAGAGGAAGACAGACAAGAGAGAGAATAAAACGAATAAGCGGTGGATTAACAGAGGAGACTTATTGAAATGTTAACTGAAAAAGGAAAACGTTCGTTCCAAGAATTGAATAAAAAGTGGTAAGAAGATACACCGCACATAGGCCACTGGCAGAAGAACTGACTGGTCTGGCTCTAACACACTATGAGAACATCAAGGCTGATAATTCTTGCCCTTTCTTAACCTATAAATACGTCGGTTTGTCCTTCCGTCTACTTTAATTTACCATCCTTGTGTTGCTCGGGGCTTTCAAGAGATGCACCCTGACTTCCTTTGCTCTACTAATGACAAAATAACTCCATGTAAAAAACGCAGTTGGGAAGCGTATTCAAACCTGTTACCCTGTATTTCATTTAACGCTAGTATTCAAGCGTTTGTTCTCTATGTGTTTCCTAAAGAGGAAAAACATCTTCAAGGTAAAACAAGATCAAACATAGTTCCGCTTGGATCCATACCCAGCTTAACCAAAAATGGAGAAAGTCCTCATTAGCTGAGATTGCATAGAGGTGCAAACAAATGAAGGGACCACTAGCTGGTCATGGCTTAGATATATTTTAAGGCTGAGGTACCAAACCTTCGTTTTGTGCAAAAGGTGCGGCTAAGTTTAGTAGTAGGGAACTGCCTTAACTAACACAACTGATCATAGGTGGATCGATAAACAGTGTGACCAAAAAACAGAGGAATTCCTAACCAGATGATAGATTTTCCATAGGTGCAAAAGTGTTGTCGATCCTTAATGGCATGTATAGTTTCCAGATGAAGTTAGCACCAGCGATATGACGGAAGTCTCCACAGAACCTGCAAGATAACAAAATGGATCCAGAATGTGAATGCTAGACGCAAAGAAGAGTTTCTTTATTTAGAAGATAATAAGAAGGAAGACAGAGAAGATAAAGAATAAAACGTGTACTAGCCGAGAAAACAGCGAAGACTAACTGGCCTGAATACTGAAAAAGAAGAGTTTCCTCACGGAATGAAAAAAAGTGTGATAAGACATAAGAGCTTCACCTTTGACCTCGTGGAAAATATTCAAGAAAGAAGGAAGAAATAATGACTTGAAATGTAAGCAAGAATGAAATCAAAGGCCGCCTTGCTGACAAATGAGAAAAGGGGACAGAAATTACGTCACTTTTAGGCGAAAAATAAGGAAACGTCATTGGAAAAGAGAATGGTTGGTTTGACAGAAATGAAAGTTTAGTGCTGTGTTAGCTTATTGGTTCCGTTCTTACACCAAGTAAACGAATAAGGGATTGATGTTTCTTGCTTTTCTTCAGTTTCTTAAAACGTTGGACTGTCATTTCGTCTACCGCTTTACTGTTATTGCCTCTCTATTTCTTAAGGCTTTCATGGGATTTACGCTACTTTCCTTCGCTCTACGAATGACAAATTAACTTCAGTTAAAGTACACACTTCAGAACGATATTCAAATCTCCTGTCCTTTTTTTGGTAGCCATATTCTTGTTCTTTTGTCCAGATGCTTTGTGTTCCCTAATTATAAGAACGACAGGTATGGTCACTGTGTACTCTACTTTGCTAGAAAAATGCCGAGCGCATGAACGAAAAACTGTACGTTTCGTTACCCCTTATTCTTCCTTACGTTACTTTAGAGACAATCTCTTTGAAGTTTACTCTTCGTATTGCTCTTTTTTTGAGAAATCCGAGCCTTAAATGTGAATCGGAAGGTTACTCTTCGCACCGTTCTATTTCTGAGATGATTATCCCTTCGCAAACTTTTCAGAGCTTTGGGACCTATAAGAAGACAATCAAAATATCAACAGAATTATTATGAAGGAACTTACAACTTTTTGTAAGTCAACATGTTTTAGACTGATCGGTTTTCTGGGATAGTAGGAGTTAGAGAATGCTGCAAATGATCACCGCTTCTGGTTAGAAGTTTATTTACGGGGTACTCAATGGTATGTAAGAGATATCAAAGCCTTGACAGTGGATAGGAAGTTTACTCTTCGCACTATTCCACTTCTGGATGATTATCAAGAAACAGAGAATCCCTCTGAGAACTTTTGAGAGCTTTGGGACCTATAAGAAGACAGTCAGTATATCTACGGAATTAGTGTAAAGGAACTTGCAACTGTCTGTAAGTCAACAGGTTAAGGCTGTTTCTGGGATAGCAGGAGTTATAGAATGCCGCAAATGATCACCGCTTCTGTTTGGAATTTTATTCATAGAGTACTCAATGGTATGTTTCGTCGAATAGAAAGGAATAGAAGAGAAAGACAATCTCGCAAGTCTCAATGCAAGATATGATGCCTTAGGACTATCTTCTGCTGTATGGATAAGCCAATTCACCACCACTTGAACGCAACGATGACAGCTAGAACAGACTATGCTTTTAGCACAAAAACACAAGATGGATACCTGACGCCTAATTCAGAATGTCTTATTGGTCATGCGGCAGTTGCCTTCGGAAGTGCAACACCACATCATGCGTCTCAAGGCAATGAAGTCCGAAAGACAAAGATATATCAAACTGTCTTCATTTTAACGCGGTGATATACATATCGTGCTCAGCTTGGAATACCAGAATGAAGTAAAAGGGAAACGGATACCAGCATTTCATAGTAGAGGTGTTATAAGAGTACTTGAAATCATATGGAACTGTAGGAGTGCAAGAAAAGAAGTACACAGGAGAATCGCTCAGCACTTATTAATGACGTACTTTTGTTTTACTAATCAACTGAACTTACCACCAGCGAAGCCTTCCAGCAGACGCCTCCCATGACAACATTGGGGACAACCCTTGGGCACTAGGAGGTGGGAAAAACGGTAGAGAGAGGACTAAACCTGACAAAGAGGATTAATGTTTGTTCCCATGACGACAACAGAGCTGCAGGTCGTAACACTAAAGACAACGTACTCGAATTGGAGTCAAACACATACCCTCACTTTAAAGATCTTTATCGACGAATGCACTAGATGATTTGGTAGTGTTTAATTTTTTTTCCTTTCAAGTTTTCCTTTGTTTTAATGATTTTTCGATTTCAACTTATGTAATATTGTTGAACTTTTATTGACACTGAATTTTAACTGTTGTTCAGCGTTGTGTTTAGTCTCAACAGGTCGCTGATTTAACGGCAACACACCAAGGTGGAAAGAAGCCTGAGCCGTAGTCCACCCAATGAAAGCGCAACATTCAAAGGACAGCAAAAACCTTTCAATGCCGAGAATCATTACAGCACAGCCACTCCAATCAGCTGCCTTATGAGAGAAGCGTCGAATATTCTGGTCAGTTATTTGGGGCGGGCAGTGGGAGGATAATATTTAAAGCTCTGGATGAACCTTACAAAGCATACTTTCCACACACCTTCGGCCTCAAGTCAGCGGACTTCCTTTTCGGCTTTATTTAATTATAGTTAAGTACTAACGGGTCCCCTGGTGAGGTAAGGCTCCTCCCCTTTTCCTTTTCCTTTTCCTTTGGGTTCCTTTGCAGGTTTTTCGGTCATCAGTTGGCTAAATTTCGTTTACCGGCTTCGTGTCTTCGGTATTTTTCGATTTTTCTTCGGATCAACTCTGTCATCGTCATCATCATCGTGGACATCATCGCAAGCTTCTGCCCTAGTTGCGCCAAATTCAATTAATCTGTCACACTTTACTTGCCAGACTAAACGCTGCGTAAGTGAAGCTTTTATTGGTAAGGTTCAACCAGATTTCTATTAAAGCATAACTTAGAAAACTAGAGGAAGAAAGCCATTCAGCTGCTGCTTGGAGACCTTATTTGGCATCTCCTTGCACGTTTAGTGGTTTCTCTAGTTTAAGGCAGTTAGTTAGAGTAGCCTCGCAAATGTGGTTTGGTTTTCACCTGTTATGAATTCAGTTTAGAGCTAAAAGATCAAATCAAAATGAAAAGGACGTTACATTTAACGTCACATTATTTGTTATCACAACAAAAATTAGGGAAAAAAAGGTTCGCTGTACAAGCCCAAAATGCCAATGACTAAGGTATTTCTTCACCACTTATTTGCGAGTGAGCAGACAGGATTATCAACTAGTCATACATTTTAAGGAAACATGCGATCAGGATGTTGTACTCGTTAAGGTAACGCCTTATCGCAGGTTGCCTGCTGGGAAACATGGGACAACGCACACACCACAGGTAGGATAGTAGAAAGCCCTCGAACCCAGTCTACGGATTATCAGAGGATCAGCAACGGAACGAGCAGATAGTAAAGATATATAGTTGCTTGCCTAGCAGCATTACAAGAGTGTTATAAAAGATCAGGACGCGCGCGTGGGAGACTCGCTTGATGAAGAGAGATCTTTTGGTCTTTCCCTTGCGTGTATCACAAGCGCGAGAGTCCTGCATAGCTCTTGTGTCTGCTTGGCGTGCTATAGTTAGTTTGATCAGATTTAAGGTGGATGGGAGAATTTTCTCGCTATGGCAGGGCTAGCAATTAGACAATCGCGTGTGTCTTTTTGTTAATCTTGCCTTGTGGGAGGAATTTCCCGTTTAGGAAGTCCTGCATTGCACAACGCAGACACATATCGTCTACAAATGGTAGGCGTAAGTAGACATCACTCTTCGCGTCGACAACCTACGACACTTGGTCCACCATGGTAGTACTACAAGCAGACTAGATTGTCCGAAGAGGGTCCCTGACTTTGTGTGCTTGTGGTATGGTAAAGGAAGAGGCCGGCCGAAGACACGACAAGACATCTAGCGTATAGTTAGCTAAGTTGAATAGGTAACTAATACTGCAGTAATGACAGAGCAACCACAAACCTCATGGACACTATCAAGATCGGAGCCTAAAATACTTTCCTAATAAGCTTAAGTAGACAGGCAGATAGATTAGATAGTAGCATTAGGTAAATAATTGGCCGGCCGAACTTCAACGCCTGGTGTATCTTCAACTTATCGTCTGGATTTCCCCATGCAGTCTATGGTTCAGCCGTGTCTGCATAACAAAAGATCGCACTGTGTGGCAGCAACCCCATATTTAAGGTAGAGCAGATTTATTTGGTACAACGTTTCGCTAAAACTGTTTTCAATAAATTTGCAAAATATCTAATTGAGTTTTATAAATCAAATCGTGCTGATCATTTTTAGCAAACGTTGCGCCAAAGTAAATAGGCTCAAGCACAACACTTGACGATGGCATCAGGTGAGTGAATAATGTATATAATTACCGCCTCCTTGGTATTCGATGCGGCTTGTCGATTGGTTTTCATTTCAGTTCGGCTTTCGGCCTTTTTCCGGTTTCTGCTTTTCTCAACGAAAAGGCTTGGTATCGACAAAGTCTCGATAGCAGCCGTTAATGATTCTGCGTATATATATATACACCATCTAGGGGACCCTGGAGTGTTTCATTCGAGGTGTCGATAAAGTTTTATGGGGACACCTGAACACTCCTCGGTTAAGTACTCTGGATGCCAAATTTTTCATCTAGGAGCGCGTTCTACGTCCGATTCGCATTACTTTAAAGTTTTGTAATTTTTTTCTAGAACTAAATAAAAACATAAAAAATGTTGTCTTGTGTCTTTTCTTATGTTAGTTAATTGCTTTATTATAAGCTAAACAAACTAACTGGTCATTTCTTTTCAGGCGGACTTAACGAAATCGTTTTTACTGGCAATAAGCATTAGTGATGTAAACTGCTGTTAACATTGACAAAAAAAATAAAATCAACCAAACATCATGACTGACGGCTTTTTCTTAAACAAAAATTATTAAGAGGATTAGGTACTAACAGAAAACATTTTGTTTCAGGGCATATTTCCTTTTCAGGCTTTTTCTCGTATTTCGATAGCTGCGCAAAGAACCAAAAACATGGACATCATTTGTCGTAAGATTTATCTAGACGTCCTTTTTTGCTTCACGCGCAGTTGAAGAACATTGCGCTGCCAAGATCATGTGACCATATAAATGACGAACACTTGAAGTTTGAATCCAGAAGATATGAACCTAGAAGACTTCTTTTCATAGAAGATCAGCCGGCTTTCATTGGTCAAAACTTTACAGCGGGCCAGTGGAACACGCCTTTTACAGCTGCGCGTTTCATGATGTGCCGACGACAGAAGGTTTTAGACGATTTCCTTAAAGAAGCACGTATCGTCCATCAGCGACGAGTTAGCCTGTTAAAGGTAAGGAAAATAACTCTTATTTTGAATTCTCAGGTTAACCTTGGAGTATGTCTTTATTTCACAGTTTGTGCACAGCTTCCGTGCTGACGTTAGGTCCGGCTAAGAATTGTATGACCGAAGTGTGCAGGAGATATCTGTACTGTAAGTATGCGTAAGAAATAGATGATTTAAACCCAATCTCGGTATAACTAATTTTAATTGACAAAACGTAAAATCGGTGAAAAAGACGGCACACGTTGCTTTGGTGTTCAAGCCCACGAACAGTTCTGTACTGACATGTGCAAGTCAATCTTACTTAGCACTGAAGCCAGATTTTAAGGATCCTGTATCACGAGATTCAACCGGTGACGTCACCACTGACGTTGAGCCTTTTGCAAGAAGGGCTGCTGATTGGGGGCATCTAAATTTGAAAAAGAACGTTTGTAAATACATAAGGATAGACGATGGGATTCAAACCCATCATCCTTTTTTCAAAAGTACATAAAGTACATAAAATTCGTGTCTTCACTTTTAAAAACAGCAATGAGAAAAAGAAAACACGACACACAAGACTCGCCTGGGATTCAAACCCAGTTGCCATTGACACCCTTCCAAAGACAACTTATGTTGATGACAATTGCATATCCGTTGTTTTCTTACATATTTCATGTAGAATTTGCCTTTTTCAGTACAGTTTAATTTCAGGAAGAGCATTAGGACGTCTCAGCTACGAACTTATAAAGCAACCATATGAAAAGGATCCGAGGCTCTAACCTTTCTTCAACTTCCTATTCTTTACAGGCTAGCTGCATTTTGAGCTTTCACAGAATTTCCACCAGGAGTGGAATCCAATCTTCCGCTTTCTTTGCACTTTCTGCTTTTTCTAGCTTTTACCTTAGCTGTATCATACCTTGGAAGGTGAACACTTAAACTTCTTTTTAACAACACCTCTACTCTCCTTTTGTTCCGTATAGACAAAGAGATAATCGCCGATTTACTTTGCAAAGAGCGATTTAAAGCGTGTAACCTTAATCTGCTGTACTTCTGGAGGCAAGTCTCCCTCTCGTTCCAGGATCATGCCTCATATTGTCTTTACCTTAGCCTTTTTCAATCGTAGTTTGAAAGGCGCGCATTTCAACTCCTCTCTAACAGGCCTTCTAGCTGCTCACTACGTTTTCCCAATATAATCACTCATTGTCTTTGCATGAATTCTTTAAGAGTGTTACTGTTTTCTACTATACTACTGGAAGCGTATCATTGAACTTCACTCAAGTAGCGCGCTGTCAGGAGCAAAGAACAAAAGTTTTTATTGATATTCAAGCTCAGAGTCTTTCCTCTAGTTTACTTATAAAGAGGAGTGGTAGCAAGAAAAATAAAGAAGCATCGCAAACACCATTACCTCGAAGAACTTTGTCTTCCTTTCCTCGTACGATGATCAAATAAGTGCTTCAGCCAAGACTCTTCCATGAAGATTCAAATCTTCACCTTTACTTAACATAACGTCAAATCTTTTGGGTTCACTGCCAGCTACACTGTTCCCTGAAGATCAGCGGATTTCACATTTACAGCTTTCCCTTTATCGTTGAAAATGTACTCCTTCAAGACTCAGGTAGGAATTGAAATCGTTCCTTACTGTAGTAAATTCCAGAGTAGGATTAGTAGTAATAGATTAGAGGCAACTTAATAGCATTCCCACCACTGTCTTTGCTCTTTCTGAAAATTGGAAGGCTTAAGATCCCAGGATTCAAGGACATTCAGAATGAGAATCACATTTTTTCCCTTTCTTAACCTTAAATTGGAAGGGTTATCGTTCAACGTTTCTCTGAAAATCCGCCATAGAAGGAGATACAAGCCCATCTCAATGAAGAAACTTCGCTTCATTATCTATACTTTACACCAGCCTCTGTCTCTTTCCTAGACATTGCATTGGAGATTGATGTTTATTGCCTTTGTGCTAACGATGACAAAAGAAATAACTGGAGATTCCAAGAAGTGAAGAAAGGGTTATAAACCCTATTCACCTTTTCCACGCTTTGCGTGAGGAATAACCCTTTATGTTTATTCTAATCGCCATATTTGTTCCCAAGGGATTATATGCCCAATAGTATTCATATACACTCTGATGATGACTAAAAAAGTCAGGCATCTTCTCAAGACTCCTGTTTAGGACCACACCCACGCCGACCAAAGGATCTAATCTACGTATACTATGACTTCTACGTGCAAACAGGCTACATAGTCTTAGAGGAAAAATTCATTCTGGTCTGTGGAATATCATTAATTGCTTGTGAAACTTGAAATATAAAAGCTAGATCTCCGAATTTCAAGCTCTTTTTTTGAGCAGACGCATTTACTAACGTTAGTTCAAGTAAATGTGGCATTGAAAGACCATCAGAAATGCAATCAAAATGTGTCTTTAACACTGTGCAAGCACTGGTCGACAAACCTATGAGGCTTTGCTTTTGCAAGTCGTCGAGCTTTCGCAACTTGCGCCTTAAACTGGGGATTAATTCTATCACCTTACAAGTGCCAATACCTAGACAGACAGTTAAAGGTTGATAGTTATTCAGCTCAGGACACGATGACATAGTGAAAGGAGCAGTCCTGATAATGTCATAAAGAACTTCGTCCGATGATTCAATAAGCGAGATATATTAGTAGAAGGTTCGAATCAAACACTACGCAAGATGACATACTTGTGGGATACGTACCAAATTAGGAAGTGGATAGGAAACCAAAGACAGGTTTTATGAAGAGTCGAAGGAGATCCCTGATGCGCTGTAAAAGAATGCTGGTTCTTCAACGCGCTAGTGAATGTTACGTAGTTTAATTAACAGGCAACTGACGCCCGTTGTGGACTCTATAGAATCGGCGTATAGTGCCCCCTTGAAAGCCAACTGAATAGTAAGAAACGTAAGACCATACTTATTATCACGTGAATCCATTACCAGATTTAACAACAACCGGAGAAAGTCCCTCATTATTCAAAGTTACAGAGGAACCAATTCGTGGCTTCGATATACCTCAAACCGAGTGACCGACCCTTAATTCCATATATAGGGTTCAGCTGAAGTTGGCTTCAGTGATAGTTCAGAGGAAGTTTCAACAGAACTTGCAAGATTAGAAATGGATCCAAAATATTAATGAGAGATGCACAGCAAAAGGTTTGTTAGGTAGCAGAAACGAAAAAGGAAGACAGACAAGAGAGAGAATAAAACGAATAAGCGGTGGATTAACAGAGGAGACTTATTGAAATGTTAACTGAAAAAGGAAAACGTTCGTTCAAAGAATTGAATAAAAAGTGATAAGAAGATACAGCGCAAATAGGCCACTGGCAGAAGAACTGACTGGTCTGGCTCTAACGCACTATGAGAACATCAAGGCTGATAATTCTTGCCCTTTCTTAACCTATAAATACGTCGGTTTGTCCTTCCGTCTACTTTAATTTACCATCCTTGTGTTGCTCGGGGCTTTCAAGAGATGCACCCTGACTTCCTTTGCTCTACTAATGACAAAATAACTCCATGTAAAGGACGCAGTTGGGAAGCGTATTCAAACCTGTTACCCTGTATTTCATTTAACGTTAGTATTCAAGCGTTTGTTCTCTATGTGTTTCCTAAAGAGGAAAAACATCTTCAAGGTAAAACAAGATCAAACATAGTTCCGCTTGGATCCATACCCAGCTTAACCAAACATGGAGAAAGTCCTCATTAGCTGAGATTCCATAGAGGTGTAAACAAATGAAGGGACCACTAGCTGGTCATGGCTTAGATGTATTTTAAGGCTGAGGTACCGAACCTTCGTTTTGTGCAAAAGGTGCGGCTAAGTTTAGTAGTAGGGAACTGCCTTAACTGACACAACTGATCATAGGTGGATCGATAAACAGAGAGACTAAGAAACAGAGGAATTCCTAACCAGATGATAGATTTTCCATAGGTGCAAAAGTGTTGTCGATCCTTAATGGCATGTATAGTTTCCAGATGAAGTTAGCACCAGCGATATGACGGAAGTCTCCACAGAACCTGCAAGATAACAAAATGGATCCAGAATGTGAATGCTGGACGCAAAGAAGAGTTTATATTATAGAGTAGATAATAAGAAGGAAGACAGAGAAGATAAAGAATAAAACGTGTACTAGCCGAGAAACAGCAAAGACTAACTGGCCTGAATACTGAAAAAGAAGAGTTTCCTCACGGAATGAAAAAAAGTGTGATAAGACGTTAGAGCTTCACCTTTGACCTCGTGGAAAATATTTAAGAAAGAAGGAAGAAAGAATGACTTGCTGACAAATGGGAAAAGGGGACAGAAATTACGTCACTTTTAGGCGAAAATTAGGAAACGTCATTGGAAAAGAGAATGGTTGGTTTGACAGAAATGAAAGTTTAGTGCTGTTTTAGCTTATTGGTTCCGTTCTTACAACAAATAAACGAATAAGGGACTTTTATTTCTTGCTTTTCTTCAGCCTCTTAAAACGTTGGATTGTCATTTCGTCTAACGCTTTACAGTTATTGCCTTTCTATTTCTTAAGGCTTTCATGGGATTTACGCTACTTTCCTTCGCTCTACGAATGACAAATTAACTTCAATTAAAGTACACACTTCAGAACGATATTCAAATATCCTTTCCTTTTTTTGGTAGCCATATTCTTGTTCTCTTGTCCAGATGCTTTGTGTTCCCTAATTATAAGAACGACAGGTATGGTCACTGTGTACTCTACTTTGCTAGAAAAATGCCGAGCGCATGAACGAAAAACTGTACGTTTCGTTACCCCTTATTCTTCCTGACGTTACTTTAGAGACAATCTCTTTGAAGTTTACTCTTCGTATTGCTCTTTTTTTGAGAAATCCGAGCCTTAAATGTGAATCGGAAGGTTACTCTTCGCACCGTTCTATTTCTGAGATGATTATCCTTTCGCAAACTTTTCAGAGCTTTGGGACCTATAAGAAGACAATCAAAATATCAACAGAATTATTATGAAGGAACTTACAACTTTTTGTAAGTCAACATGTTTTAGACTGATCGGTTTTCTGGGATAGTAGGAGTTAGAGAATGCTGCAAATGATCACCGCTTCTGGTTAGAAGTTTATTTACGGGGTACTCAATGGTATGTAAGAGAAGTCAAAGCCTTGAAAGTGGATAGGAAGTTTACTCTTCGCACTATTCCACTTCTGAGACGATTATCAAGAAACAGAGAATCCCTTTGAGACCTTTTGAGAGCTTTGGGACCTTTTAGAAGACAGTCAATATATCTACGGAATTATTGTAAAGGAACTTTCAACTGTCTGTAAGTCAACAGGTTTAAGGCTGTTTCTGGGATAGCAGGAGTTAGAGAATGCAGCAAATGATCACCGCTTCTGTTTGGAATTTTATTCACGGAGTACTCAATGGTATGTTTCGTCGAATAGAAAGGAATAAAAGAGAAAGACAATCTCGTAAGTCTCAATGCAACATGATGCCTTAGGACTATCTTCTGCTGTATGAATAAGCCAATTCACCACGACTTCAACGTAACGACAGCTAGAACAGACTATGCTTTTAGCACAAAAACACAAGATGGATACCTGACGCCTAATTTAGAATGTCTCATTGGTCATGCAGCAGTTGCCTTCGGAAGTGCAACACCACATGATGCATTGCAAGGCAATGAAGTTCGGAAGACAAAGATATATCAAACTGTCTTCATTTTAACGCGGCTATGTACATACATTGCTCAGCTTGGAATACCAGAATGAAGTAGAAGGAAAAAGGATACCAGAATTTCATAGTAGAGATCTTATAAGAGTTCTGGAAATCATACGGAACTGTAGGAGTGCAAGAAAAGAAGTACACAGGAGAATCGCTCAGCACTTATCAATGACGCACTTTGGTTTTACTTATCAACTAAACTTACCACCAACGAAGCCTTCCAGTAGACTCCTCCCATGACAACATTGGGGACAACCCTTGGGCATTAGGAGGTGGAAAGGAGCCTATTTAGCTTGAGGTGGAAAAACGGTAGAGAGAGGACTAAACCTGACAAAGAGGATTAATGTTTGTTCCCATGACGACAACAGAGCTACAGGTCGTAACACTAAAGACGACGTACTCTAATTGGAGTCAAACACAAACCCTCAATTTAAAGATCTTTATCGACGAATGCACTAGATGATTTGGTAGTGTTTAATTTTTTTTCCTTTCAAATTTTCCTTTGTTTTCATGATTTTTTCGATTTCAACTTATGTAATATTGTTGAACTTTTATTGACACTGAATTTTAACTGTTGTTCAGCGTTGTGTTTAGTCTCAACAGGTCGCTGATTTAACGGCAACACACCAAGGTGGAAGGAAGCCTGAGCCGCAGTCCACCCAATGAAAGCGCAACATTCAAAGGACAGCAAAAACCTTTCAATGCCGAGAATCATTACAGCACAGCCACTCCAATCAGCTGCCTTATGAGAGAAGCGTCGAATATTCTGGTCAGTTATTTGGGGCGGGCAGTGGGAGGATAACATTAACGCTCTGGATGAACCTTACAAAGCATACTTTCCACACACCTTCGGCCTCAAGTCAGCGGACTTCCTTTTCGGCTCAATGTAATTATAGTTAAGTACTAACGGGTCCCCTGGTGAGGTAAGGCTCCTCCCCTTTTCCTTTTCCTTTTCCTTTGGGTTCCTTTGCAGGTTTTTCGGTCATCAGTTGGCTAAATTTCGTTTACAGGCTTCGTGTCTTCGGTATTTTTCGATTTTTCTTCGGATCAACTCTGTCATCGTCATCATCATCCTGGACGTCATCACAAGTTTCTGCCTAGTTGCGCCAAATTCAATTAATCTGTCACACTTCACTTGCCAGACTAAACGCTGCGTAAGTGAAGCTTTTATTGGTAAGGTTCAACCAGATTTCTATTAAAGCATAACTTAAGAAACTAGAGGAATAAAGCCATTCAGCTGCTGCTTGGAGACCTTATTTGGCTTCTCCTTGCACGTTTAGTGGTTTCTCTAGTTGCAGGCAGTTAGTTAGAGTAGCCTCGCAAATATGGTTTGGTTTTCACCTGTTATGAATTCAGTTTAGAGCTAAAAGATCAAATCAAAATGAAAAGGACGTTACATTTAACGTCACATTATTTGTTGTCACAACAAAAATTAGGCAAATAAAGGTTCGCTGTACAAGCCCAAAATGCCAATAACTAAGGTATTTCTTTACCACTTATTTGCGAGTGAGCAGACCGGATTATCAGCTAGTCATACATTTTAAGGTAACATGTGATCAGGATGTTGTACTCGTAAAGGTAACGCCTAATCGCACGTTGCCTGCTGGGAAACTTGGGACAACCCACACACCATAGGTAGGATAATAGAAAGACCTCGAACCCAGTCTACGGATTATCAAAGGATCAGCAACCGAACGAGCAGATAGTAAAGATATATAGTTGCTTGCCTAGCAGCGTTACAAGAGTGTTATAAAAGATCAGGACGCGCGCGTGGGGGACTCGCTTGATGAAGAGAGATCTTTTGGTCTTTCCCTTGTGTGTATCACAAGCGCGAGAATCCTGCATAGCTCTTGTGCCTGCTTGGCGTGCTATAGTTAGTTTGATCGGATTTAAGGTGGATGGGAGAATTTTCTCGCTGTGGCAGGGCTAGCAATTAGACAATCGCGTGTGTCTTTTTGTTAATCTTGCCTCGTGGGAGGAATTTTCCGTTTAGGAAGTCCTGCATTGCACAACGCAGGCACATATCGTCTACAAATGGTAGGCGCAGGTAGACATCACTCTTCGCGTCGACAACCCACGACACTTTGTCCACCATGGTAGTACTACGAGTAGACCAGATTGTCCGAAGAGGGTCCCTGACTTTGTGTGCCTGTGGTATGATAAAGGAAGAGGCCGGCCGAAGACACCACAAGACATCTAGCGTATAGTTAGCTAAGTTGAATAAATAACTAATACTGCAGTAATGACAGAGCAACCACAAACCTCATGGACACTATCAAGATCGGAGCCTAAAATACTTTCCTAATAAGCTTAAGTAGACAGGCAGATAGATTAGATAGTAGCATTAGGTAAATAATTGGCCGGCCGAACTTCAACGCCTGGTGTATCTTCAACTTATCGTCTGGATTTCCCCATGCAGCTCTTCCATATTTCCTGTACAACAAACTTCAGTCTATGGTTCAGCCGTGTCTTCATAACAACATTCCGCACTGTGTGACAGCAACCCCATATTTAAGGTAGAGCAGATTTATTTGGTACAACGTTTCGCTAAAACTGTTTTCAATAAATTTGCAAAATATCTAATTGAGTTTTATAAATCAAATCGTGCGGATCATTTTTAGCAAACGTTGCACCAAAGTAAATAGGCTCAAGCACAACACTTGACGATGGCATCAGGTGAGTGAATAATGTATATAATTACCGCCTCCTTGGTATTCGATTCCGCTCGTCGATTGGTTTTCATTTCAGTTCGGCTTTCGGCTATTTTTCGGTTTCTGCTTTTCTCAACGAAAAGGCTTGGTATCGACAAAGTCTCGATAGCAGCCGTTAATGATTCTGCGTATATATATACACCATCTAGAGGACCCTGGAGTGTTTCATTCGAGGTGTCGATAAAGTTTTATGGGGACACATGAACACTCCTCGGTTAAGTACTCTGGATGCCAAATTTTTCATCTAGGAGCGCGTTCTACGTCCGATTCGCATTACTTTAAAGTTTTGTAATTTTTTTCTAGAACTAAATAAAAACATAAAAAATGTTGTCTTGTGTCTTTTCTTATGTTAGTTAATTGCTTTATTATAAGCTAAACAAACTAACTGGTCATTTCTTTTCAGGCGGATTTAACGAAATCGTTTTTACTAGCAATAAACATTAGTGATGTAAACTGCTGTTAACATTGACAAAAAAAATAAAATCAACCAAACATCATGACTGACGGCTTTTTCTTAAACAAAAATTATTAAGAGGATTAGGTACTAACAGAAAACATTTTGTTTCAGGGCATATTTCCTTTTCAGGCTTTTTCTCGTATTTCGATAGCTTCGCAAAGAACCAAAAACATGGACATCATTTGTCGTAAGATTTATCTAGACGTTTTTTTTTTTCTTCACGCGCAGTTGAAGAACATTGCGCTGCCAAGATGATGTGACCATAAAAATGACGAACACTTGAAGTTTGTAATCCAGAAGCTATGAACCTAGAAGACTTCTTTTCATAGAAGATCAAACGACTGCTTTTCAGCCGGCTTTCATTGGTCAAAACTTTACAGCGGGCCAGTGGAACACGCCCTTTTACAGCTGCGCGTTTCATGATGTGCTGACGACAGAAGCTTTTAGACGATTTCCTTAAAGAAGCACGTATCGTCCATCAGCTACGAGTTAGCCTGTTAAAGGTAAGGAAAATAAATCTTATTTTGAATTCTCAGATTAACCTTGGAGTATGTTTTTATTTTACAGTTTGTGCACAGCTTCCGTGCTGATGTTAGGTCCGGCTAAGAATTGTATGACCGAAGTGTGCGGGACATATCTGTACTGTAAGTATGAGTAAGAAAGAGATGGTTTAGTCTCTAAAACGATTTAAACCTATTCTCGGTATAACCAATTTTAATTGACAAAAAGTAAAATCAGTGAAAAAGACGGCACACGTTGCTTTGGCGTTCAAGCCCACGAACACTACTGTACTGACATGTACATGTCAAACTTGTTTAGCACCGAAGCCAGATTTTAAGGATCGTGTATCACGAGATTCAACCGGTGATGTCACAACTGACGTTGAACCTTTTGCAAGAAGGGCTGCTGATTGGCGGCATCTTCATTTGAAAAAGAAAGTTTGTAAACACATAAGGATGGACTATGGGATTCAAACCCATCATCCTTTTTTCAAAAGTACATAAAATTCGTGTCTTCACTTTTAACAAAAGCAATGAGAAAAAGAAAGCACGACACACAAGACTCGCCCGGGATTCAAACCCAGTTGCCATTGACACTCTTCCAAAAAGAACTTATGTTGATGACAATTGCGTATTCGTTGTTTTCTTACATATTTCATGTGAAATGTGTCTTTTTTAGTACAGGTTGTTTTCAGGAAAAGCACTGGGACGTCTCAGCTACGAACTTATAAAGCAACCATATGAAAAGGATCCGAGGCTCTAACCTTTCTTCGACTTCCTGTTCTTTACAGGCTAGAAGCATTTTGAGGCTTTCACAGACTTTCCACCAGGAGTGGAATAAAATCTTCCACTTTCTTTACAATTTCTGCTTCCTAGTTTTTACCTTAGCTATATCATACCTTGGAAGGTGAACACTTAGACTTCTTTCTAACAACACCCCTACTCTCCTTTTGTTTAGTGTAGACCAGAGATAGTCGCTGATTTACTTTGCAAAGAGCCATTTAAGCGTGTAACTTTGATCTACTATACTACTGGAAGCAAGTCTTTCTCTCGTTCTAGACTTATAATTGCTAAGGGATCTTGCCTCCCATTGTCTTTACCTTAGCCTTTTTCAATCATAGTGTGAAAGGCACACATTTCACTCCCTTCTAACAGGTCTTCTAGCTGCTCACCACGTTTTCCCGACATAATCACTTATTGTCTTTAAAAGTGTGTTACCTTTTTCTACAATGCTACTGGAGGAAAATCATTGAACTTCACTCAAGCCACGCTCTCAGTCAGAACCAAGAAACAAACGTTTTAAATGATATTCAAGGTCAGACCCTTTTGTCTATCGTCGTACTCATAAAGACGAGTGATAGCAAGAAGAATAGAGAAGCATCACAAAAACCTTAACATCGAAGAACTTTGTCTTCCTTTCTTCACACGATGATCAAATAAATGTTTCGGCAAAGACTCCTCGCTGGGGATTCAAACACTTCACCTTTACTAAAAAACATTACGTCAAATCTTTTGGATTAACTCCCAGCAGTACTGTTCCCTGAAGGTCAGCCGATTTCACATTTACAGCTTTCCCTTTATCGCCAAAGATGTAAACCTTCAAGACTCAGATGGGAGTTGAAATCCTTCCGTACTGTACAGTGTTGCAGAGTAGGATTCTACTACCACTATAAGTAATGGATTATAGGCGATTAAATAGCATTCGCACAACTTTATTCGCTCTTTCTTTAGACTAGAAATCTTAAAGATCCCAGGATTCAAGGACATAAAGAATGAGAGTCACATGTTTCCCCCTTTTTACTTTAAATTGAAAGAGTTATCATTCAACATTTCCATGAAAACCCTATTTTTGATAAACTGAGATTAGAGTCTTAAAAGGAGATGCAAGCCCATTTCCATGAAAAAACTTCGCTTATCTATACTCCACTCCAGCCTCTGTCTCATTCCTAGACTGATTGGAGATTGACGCTTATTGCCTTTGCTCTAACGATGGCAAAAGGAATAATTGGTGAGATTACAAGACGTGAAGAAGGGATTATAAACCCATTCTCTTTTTCTACATTATGCCTGAGGAATAACTTTTAATGTTCACTATCATCGCCACATTTGTTCCCAAGGGATTATATGCCTAATAGTATTCATCTTGACCCTGATGGTGACTGAAAAAGTCAGTACCCCCTATTGCCACCAGGCGTCCTATTTAGGACCACACCCACCAGGACGAAAAGGATCCAAACTACGTATGCTATGACACCGATGTACAAACAGGCTACATATTCTTGGAGACAAAATTCATTCTGGTCCGTGGAATAGCATTAAATTAAAGAGTGTATTTACACTTCTTTTTGCTGGTGAAGCTTTAGATATAAAAGCTAGACCTCCGAATTTGAAACTCTAGTGCTGAAGAGTCGCATTCACTCACGTTAGTCCAAGAAAATGGGCATCAGGCATTCAAAGACCATCAGAAATGGAATCAAATTGTCTCTTTGCCATGCAATGTACGACAAACCTATGAGGCTTTGCTTTTGAAAATCGTCGAGCTTTCGTAACTTATGACGTAAACTAGGGATTAATTCTTTCACCTCACAAGTGCTGATAACTAAACAGATGGTTAATGGTTGATCATTACTGATTTAGATCAGGACAGGATTACAGAAGAATGAAAGTAAAAGCCCTTGTCATTGAGAACTACGTCCGAGGATTCAATAAGCGAAAAATATTAGGTTCCAAAAGTTCCAATTGAACACTACGAACGATGACATACTTGCAGAATACGTACCAGTTAGGAAGTGGATGAGGAAATCAAGCATATGTTTTATGAAGAGCTGAAAGAGGTCACTCATAAATAAATAAATAAATAAATAATGATTTGGAGGTAGCACATCCACAAAGTGGTTCTTCGTCTACCTGATTCCTGGTCGGATTCCTGGTCGAATTGGGCAATCATGCATTGTAAAAGAATGTTGGTCCTTCGACGCGCTAGTAAATGATAAGTAGTTTATATATAATTAACAGGGAATGGACGTCCGTTATCAGTGGATCTCTGCCTATCGAATCGTCACACTTTACCCCATGGAACGCAAACTGAAAAGTAAGATACTATCCGACAAAGACAAGACCATCCTAAATACCACGTGAATCCACGATCAGATTGGCCAAGAAATGGGAAACGTCCCTCACTATGCAAACATTGAAAGCGAACATTAGCTGATCATGGCTTAGATATACCTTATGGCTTAGTTACCAACCCTGTTTCATATATAGATTTCAGATCAAGATGCCGACTCCAGTGATACATACATAGGAACTCTCCACAGAACGACCAAGATAAGGAACTGGATCCACGATCTGAATGGGAGATGCACAGCGGAAAGTTTGTTAGGTAGCAGAAAAAAAGGAAAACAGACAGCAGAAAGTATAACGGGAATAAGCGGTGGATTAACAGAATAAAACTTCCATGGATACTCAAAAAAGCATAACGTTTCTCCTGAGGATTGAATTAAAAGTGATAAGAAGATAGAACGCAAAGAGGCTAGAGGAATTGACTGGTTTCCCTCTAAAGCCCAATGAGAAAGTAAAAGGCTGATGATTGTTGCCTTTCTCAACCTGTGAATGAATACGTCGGTTTGTCCTTCCGTCTACTTTTTTTACCATCCTTACTTTGCTCAAGGCTTTCATGAGATGCACGCTGCTTTCCTTTGCTCTACTAGTGACAAAATAACTCTGTGTGAAGGAAGCAATCGGAAGCGTATTCGAACCTGTTACAGTGCATTTCATTTAACGTTAGTATTCAAGCGTTTGTTCTCTATGTGTTCCCTAAAGAGGAGAAACATCTTCAGTAAAACAAGATCAAACATAGTTCCGCTTGGATCCATACCCAGCTTGCATAGAGATGCAAACAAAGCTGGTCATGCCTTAGATACATCTTAAGGCTGAGTTATCAACCCTTCGTTTTGTCTAAAGGCTGCGCCTTAAAGTGTAGTAGAAGGAAACTGCCTAAACTAACACAACTGATCATCGGTGGATCGATAAACAGAGAGACTAAGAAACAGAGGAATGCCTAACTAGATGTAAGATTTTCCATAGGTGCAAAAGAGTTGCCGATCCTTTGTGGCATATATAGTTTCCAGAAGAAGTTAGCACCAGCGATATGACGGAAGTCTCCACAGAACCCACAAGATAACACGATGGATTCAGAATGTAAATGCTAGATGCATAGGAGAGTTTCTTTAGGTAGTAGATAATAAAAAGGAAGACAGAGAAGATAAAGAATAAAACGTAGACTAGCCGAGAAACAGCAAAGGCTAACTGGCCTGAATACTGACAAAGGAGAGTTTCCTCACGGAATAAAAAGAAGTGTGATAAGACGTTAGAGCTTGACCTTTGACCTCCTGGAAAATATTCAAGAAAGAAGTAAACAAGAATGAAATCAAAGACCGCCCTGCTGACAAATGAGAAGAGGGGACAGAAATTAGGAGAAAAATAAGGAGAAAAATAAGGAAACGTCACCGGAAAAGAGAATGGTTGGTTTGAGAGAGATAAGAGGTTAGTCCTGTTTCGGCTTATTGGTTCCATTCTTACTCCAAATGAACGAACAAGGGACTGATGTTTCTTGCTTTTCTTCAGCCTCTTAAAACGTTGCATTGTCATTTCGTCTACCACTTTACTGTTATTGCCTTTCTATTTCTTAAGGCTTTCATGGGATTTACGCTACCTTCCTTCGCTCTACGAATGACAAATTAACTTCAGTTAAAGTACACACTTCAGAACGATATTCAAATATCCTTTCCTTTTTTTCGTAGCCATATTCGGCTTGTTCCTTTCTCCAGGTGCTTTGTGTTCCCTAATTATAAGAAAGAGACGTATGGTCACTGTGTACTCCTCTTTGCTTGAAAAATGCCGAGCGCATGAACGAAAAACTGTACGTTTCGTTACCCCTTATTCTTGCTTGCCTTACTTTAGAGGCCATCTCTTTGAAGTTTACTCTTCGTATTGCTCTTTTTTTGAGAAATCAGAGCCTTACAACTGTAAATGTGAATCGGAAGGTTACTCTTCGCACCGTTCTATTTCTGAGATGATTATCAACAAACAAAGAATCCATTCGAAAACTTTTCAGAGCTTTGGGTCCTATAAGAAGACAATCAAAATATCAACAGAATTAATATAAAGGAACTTACAAGTGTTTGTAAGTCAACAGGTTTAAGACTGATCGATTTTCTGTGATAGTAGGAGTTAGAGGATGCCGCAAATGATCACCGGTTCTGTTTGGAATTTTATTCACGGAGTACTCAATGGTATATTTCGTCGAATAGAAAGGAATAAAAGAGAAAGACAATCTCGTAAGTCTCAATGCAAGATGATGCCTTAGGACTCTCTTCTGCTGTATGAATAAGCTAATTCACCACCACTTGATCGCAACGATGACAGCTAGAACAGACTATGCTTTTAGCACAAAAACACAAGATGGATACCTGACGCCTAATTTAGAATGTCTTATTGGTCATGCAGCAGTTGCCTTCGGAAGTGCAACACCACATCATGCATATCAAGGCAATGAAGTCGGAAAGACAAAGATATATCAAACTGTCTTCATTTTAACGCGGTGCTACCGTGCTCAGCTTGGAATACCAGAATGAAGAAGAAGGGAAACGGATACCAGCATTTCATAGTAGGGGTGTTATAAGAGTGCTGGAAATCATATGGAACTGTAGGAGTGAAGGAAAAGAAGTTTACAAGAGAATCGCTCAGCCCTTATTAATGACACACTTTTGTTGTACTTATCAACTAAACTTACCACCAACGAAGCCTTCCAGCGGACTCCTCCCATGACATCATTGGGGACAACCCTTGGGCATTAGGAGGTGGAAAGGAGCCTATTTAGCTTGAGGTGGAAAAAACGGTAGAGAGAGGACTAAACCTGACAAAGAGGATTATTGTTTGTTCCCATGACGACAAAGAAGCTACAGGTCGTAACACTAAAGACGACGTACTCGACTTGGAGTCAAACACATACCCTCACTTTAAAGATCTTTATCGACGAATGCACTAGATGATTTGGTAGTGTTTAATTTTTTTTCCTTTCAAATTTTCCTTTGTTTTAATGATTTTTTCGATTTCAACTTATGTAATGTTGTTGAATTTTTATTGACACTGAATTTTAACTGTTGTTCAGTGTTGTGTTTAGTCTCAACAGGTCGCTGATTTAACGGCAACACACCAAGGTGGAAAGAAGCCTGAGCCACAGTCCACCCAATGAACACGTCACGCAACATCCAAAGGACAGCAAAAACTTTCAATGCCGAGAATCATTACAGCACAGCCACCCCAGTCAGCTGCCTTATCAGAGAAGCGTCGAATATTCTGGTCAGTCAAATGGGGAAGGGCAGTGGGAGGATAATACTTAAAGCTCTGGATGAACCTTACAAAGCATACTTTCCACACACCTTCGGCCTGAAGTCAGCGGACTTCCTTTTCGGCTTAATGTAATTATAGTTAAGTACTAACGGGTCCCCTGGTGAGGTAAGGCTCCTCCCCTTTTCCTATTCCTTTGGGTTCCTTTGCAGGTTTTTCGGTCATCAGTTGGCTAAATTTCGTTTACCGGCTTCGTGTCTTCGGCGTTTTTCGATTTTTCTTCGGATCAACTCTGTCATCGTCATCATCATCGTGGATGTCATCACAAGTTTCTGCCTAGTTGCGCCAAATTCAATTAATTTGTCACACTTCACTTGCCAGACTAAACGCTGCGTAAGTGAAGCTTTTATTGGTAAGGTTCAACCAGATTTCTATTAAAGCATAACTTAGAAAACTAGAGGAAGAAAGCCATTCAGCTGCTGCTTGGAGACCTTATTTGGCATCTCCTTGCACGTTTAGTGGCTTCTCTAGTTTCAGGCAGTTAGTTAGAGTAGCCTCGCAAATGTGGCTTCGTTTTCACCTGTTATGAAATCAGTTTAGAGCGAAAAGATCAAATCAAAATGAAAAGGACGTTACATTTAACGTCACATTATTTGTTGTCAAAACAAAAATTAAGGGAAAAAAGGTTCGCTGTAAAAGACAAAAATGCCGATGACTAAGGTATTTCTTCACCACTTATTTGCGAGTGAGCAGACAGGTTTATCAACTAGTCATACATTTTAAGGTAACATGCGATCAGGATGTAGTACTCGTAAAGGTAACGCCTTATCGCATGTTGCCTGCTGGGAAACATGGGACAACCCACACACCATAGGTAGGATAGTAGAAAGCCCTCGAACCCAGTCTACGGATTATCAGAGGATCAGCAACGGGACGAGCAGATAGTAAAGATATATAGTTGCTTGCCTAGAAGCGTTACAAGAGTGTTATAAAAGATCAGGACGCGCGCGTGGGGGACTCGCTTGATGAAGAGAGATCTTTTGGTCTTTCCCTTGCGTGTATCACAAGCGCGAGAGTCCTGCACAGCTCTTGTGCCTGCTTGGCGTGCTATAGTTAGTTTATAGGTGGATGGGAGAATTTTCTTGCTATAGCAGGGCTAGCAATTAGACAATCGCGTGTGTCTTTTTGTTAATCTTGCCTTGTGGGAGGAATTTCCCGTTTAGGAAGCCCTGCATTGCACAACGCAGGCACATATCGTCTACAAATAGTAGACGCAGGTAGTCGTCACTCTTCGCGTCGACAGCCCACGACACTTGGTCCACCATGGTAGTACTACGAGCAGTCTACATTGTCCGAAGATGGTCCCTGACTTTGTGTGCCTGTGGTATGATAAAGGAAGAGGCCGGCCGAAGACTCGCCTAGACATCTTGCTTATAGTTAGTTAAGTTAAATAGTTAGCTAATACTGAGGTGACAGAGCAACCAGGAACCTCACGGAGACTATCAAGATCAGAGCTCATAATACCTTCTTCATTAGCTTAGTTAGACAGGTAGATAGATTAGATAGCATTACTTAAATAATTGGCCGGCCGAACTTCAATGCCTGGTGTATCTCCAACCCTCCCTGGATTTCACCAATGCCTGTCTTCCAAATTACTTGTACACGAAGATGAAGTCTATGTTTAAGCCGTGTCTGGATGGAAACAGCCCGCATAGTGTGACACCAACCTCATATTAAGGTAGAGCAGATTTAAGTGGTACAACGTTTCGCTAAAACTGTTGTCAAGAAATTTGCAGAAATATCTCAGTGAACTATATAAAACAATGATTTTTAGCAAACGTTGCACCACATTAAATTGGCTCAAGCACAACACTGGCTCGACTGTGGCATCAGGTGAGTGAATAGTGTATATAATTTACTGCCCGTCGTCCGTTGCTTATTCGGCTTGTCGTTCGGTTTTCATTTTAGTTCGGCTTTCGAATTTTTACCGACTTCGGCTTCTTTTAACGACAAGGCTTGGTATCGAGAAAGTTTCGATAACAGCCGTTACAAATTCGGCGCATGTAACATCTAGAGGACCCTGGAGTGTTTCATTCGAAGTATCGATTACGTCTTGAGCGGACGCAGGAACACTCCTCGGTTAAGTGCTCTGGTTGCCAAATTTTTCATCTAGGAGCGAGCCTCACGTTCGACTCGCATCGTTTTAATTTGTGTAAACGTTTCTCAAATTTAATAAAAGCATGAAATATCATGTAGTCTTGTGTCTTTTTTTATATTAAACAATTATTTAATTATAAGCTAAACAAACTAACCGGTCATTTTGTTTCAGGAGGATCTAACGAGCATTTTTTTCTTATCACTACCAGCGAGCATTAGCAATGTTAAATGCTGTAACTTTGATCAACAATAAACTCAACAAAAACATGGCTGAGGTCTTTTTTTTAAGAGCAATAATAGCTACTAACGCAAAAACATTTTTGTTTCAGGACGGAAATGTTTAATTTTGCTTTTCAGGTTTTTTTTTTTTCATGGAAAGCGATGGCTGTGCATAGTTTTACTGAGATGTGTGTAACATTGTAATCAGATAAACAATAAAGAATAACAACAAAGCTGTGCATCTTCTTTTGGAACAATACCCTTAAGGAGCGTATTAACCTTAAAGAAATTTATTTCAGGAACATTTGGCTCCAAGGATCTTTTTTTTTGGTCTTAAGGAAGATCTCTTGTAACTACATTGTTTTCAGATGTCTTTTTTGCTTTAAGCGAAGGAGGAGAAAGTTTCACTGACAAGAGGATATGATCATGTTACAGCTCACCATAATACTTACACCTTCAAGATTTAGCTTCAAAAAGATCAAACAGCTACTATTTAGCTTTGTTTTCGAAAGACTGTACAATCTGCGATTGAAAGACTCTTTTTTCAGATGGGCGTTTCAAGATGTGTCGACGACAGAAATTTTTAGGCACTTTGCTTAAAGAAGTGGGCATGGTCCGATAATGTTTTAACCTGCGCAAGGTAAGTTATGCAAATCTCATCTTGAATTAAACACCACACGGGCCCAGGAGAGTGAAGAAGGAAAGAAGAAAGAATGTTCATCATTTTTAGAACAGGAAGTCTTCAATAAACCCACTGAGCTCAAAGAAGAAGGGACTTTTTCTCTAGATGATATTTCCAAATGCTTATCTAGATGCAATGTTTAAAAGAAGATCAAACGAGGACTTTTCAGTTGACGTCATCTCTCATAATCTCATGGATCCTGCAAGAGGAACATACTTTTTGAGGCCAAGGCCTTCGAGATGCGCGGAAGTTGCCAAACAGATCCTACAGATACGTGCAGGATGGCGCGATAAATGCGGATTGTCTTCATTGAGATCAACGGATGATTTGCCTCTAATCATGAAGGTAAGCAATATAATTCGTTTTTTTTCCACTGAGATTAACTTAGTCATAACGTGTTTATAGTTCGCAGGTTGATTGCAGTTAGCGACCATTGTCTCGATCACTTGACTCAGCGGATTGAAAGGAAGGTATACAGCGTCCAACTGTAAGTACAGTAACAAAGCAGTGTATTCCATACATACCGCATATGCGAACAAAGTTTCATTTCAGCTCATTAATTTATGATAACAAAAACGAAATTGCTTTCAGTAATGAATGGATTAAAAACCAAAACTTCACGCACCGACAAAAAATGCAGTAAGAAACCACACAACTATCTTATTAATTTGATAATTATTTCCCATTTCTTGTTGCACAATTAACAAAAAGGCTACTCGTGGCGGCAAAAATTGTTAAGTCGAAGACAAAAATATATAAAACATTCACTAGAAAAAGAAACAAAAACAAAAAATAGAGGGACAAGAGAAAAAATATGTTGATATCGTTTTTCATTGTTACTAAATAATTTTGTTAATATCTAGACGAGAAATGTTTTTCAGGTTGGTTGTAATGATCCAGATGTCAAACAGTCAGCTCAACCTTGTAACAGATTAGGGACTTAAAACTGCGGCAAGTCCGCGTGCTCCGTTTCCATTCAGGTCAGTTTGTCTAAGCTAAATGAAGAATAAAGTGATTTGAAATTCAGAACCAACTTTCTGACGGTGTAAATTACTCTCCAAGCTAAGAAATCATGGAAACATCTTTTTTTTATTTGTTCTCACTTTTTAAGACAAAAATGGCTTTTTCTTCCTCCCTTCATCGATCTTGCCCCTTAAAAATGAAGATAATGGCGCTCTACAAAGAGTACAAACTTTGCTAAAATTGTGCTAATATTTCATGGAGAAATATCTCAGTGATCAAACATCGGAGAATAAAAGTAGCCTATTACGGGCTTCGCTGCGAAACATATTTGCATTCAAATAAATCTCGTAGGAGATTGGAATTAATTAGTGAGACTCTTAGCTTGTTGACAGAATACAATAGATAGTCAAAAGTAAAAGCTCATAAATATACTTAAATATATCTCTCTTTTTTTTTACAAAAAGTGTCTTACTTAGGTTGCAGAATAAAGCGGAATTATCCAGTGTTCTATGCGACTTCAACGACTTGTCCACCAGGTCAGAGTTCGCATAATGGGAATGGAAACAGAAAAGAAACGCATTCTGATCATTTTTACCCATAAAGGTATCGCTTTGGGTAGTGCGTAAAGAAATACCGTGAATCCTGTATAAAGCCCCCCTCTCAAATAAGCCCACCCCCTCTAATAAGCCCCCCTTTTCAGGGGAAAAAGTTGATAAGCCCCCCCTCTTTCCTCTTTATTAAGCCCCCCCCCCCCTCCTCCCCGCCTCTAAATATTCTTCACTAATAAATGATAGACTGTATTAATCATCACGATTATAAAAATTCTCGTGGACTGATCGGGGATAGTTTATTTACCAACTAGAAGTTCGGGTTTGTTTTTGATCCTCGACTGCATGACTTCCAACCTCTTGTACTTGAGCGTTTCCACATTGTATTCAAGTTCTTTATGGAGAATTGATACCATTGTCTTTTCTAAATTAAATAAGCCCCCCCTCTCAAATAAACCCCCCGTCTCTATTAAGCCCCCCCTCGAATGGGTTTGAAATAAATAAGCCCCCCGGGGGGCTTAATAGAGGATTTACGGTAGCTAATTAGCAATTATTCCACGAGTGTGCGTTGGATACGAGATGGTAGTTAGCCAACGAGGCCGGTAGCACCGAGTTGGCTATAATCATCTCATATCCAACAAGCGCGAGTGGAATAATTGTTTTATTAAAAACCCCAGAAAATAAATGTTTAAATGTTCATGCACGAGATTTTTAGCCTTATGCATGGTGCTTGTAAAAGGTAAGCGCCCATAATGTACATTTCAGGAACCCCGTAACCTAGAGCGAGCAACTCCCATGCTACGCCTATGCAGGAACCCATGGCCTATGTCATGGGCTGCTGTATTTGTAAATGGATTTTAGGGCACTTTTTCGCTCCGTTTATGAGCGATTTTAAATATAGGATGTGACAAAGAAAAACTTAACGTCATTAAAAGGACAAAAATACCAAATCAGTAGTTTTTTTTGCTGACTGGTTTGTTGGACCTGAAAGATATTCTAAATTTGCGCCAAGGTCGTTCTTAAAGTAAACTGGTCAGCGACCGTTACACGATTGCAAGAAAGTTGTTCTCTCCTGATTATGGGCTCCTGACATCTAGAGGAAGACCGAAATGTATGTGTGACACGATGGTATCCTTATACTAAATAAACACCCGTTTTTTGTGTCTTTGTTTTGTTTTTTGGGTTTTGTTTTTATAGTTTAGTTTGTTATTGTTGCTTTTTTTTTCAATAGCATAGACTTCATCAAATTTTGCCTTTTCTTCAATCTCGTTCCAGGAGAGGAATCCGTTACCTGTTTTGCTGGACAAGAGTAACAAAGGCTGAAAGAGTCCACAGGCATACCACTTGCTCCCGGAGAAAACAATGAACTTATTGTAGAGTAGACGTCCATGCTATGGGTAGAATATATTTATCGTTAGGGAGAAACTGTACAGTTTTAATTCACGGAGGTTGCTTAATTTCATTATTTTAATTATTGAACATATTTATATTGTAGGAAAAGCCCAGAGAGCTTGTATACAAATGTACCTTAATTAGTTTGCCTTACGCATTTAAAAGACAGGAAAAGGTAAAATGTCTACGTGTCGGCCACGATTTGGGAGGACTCTTGTAGCTACTTTTATACAATGTGCTCGCTTTAAAGAGATAATATATTTTATTTTTATTATAAAAAAAGTTATAATACAGCTATTTGATTAAATGTGAAATCTGTGAAAGTAATTTCCCTTTCGTCAATGCTACCACAACAAATAGGTTCTGCTTCTTCAAATATCCATGCAATCTAATTTTTTACGTTATTGCATCGAATTATACAGCCTGAGAACTGCATACCACAGTATCAGAGCAAAATTCAAAGGGACCACTTTTTTTGTAACTTTTGGTTTAAATTTGTTAGTGTAAAAAGACTCTCATTTGCTCGTTTGTCGTCCCCTGTTTAAGTACAGAACTGGCTTATGCTCAAGGAAATAATGATATCACCAAACCTTATATGAACATGAGATCACGATCATTACTCCCTTAGGAAAACATCTATATCCCGATTATAATTCATGAGGTCATTAAAAACCCCTCCCCTGCCCATAATATTAAAAAGCCAGTAAAAAAAAAGCGCGAGCTAAAAAAAAAAGCCTATCATAGCGGCTCATATAATTGAAGGACTAGGTGCTACAAGATCCTTTTATTGGCCATATACATAAAAAGGACCTTTCTGCTCCACCCCTTCAATTGAAGCTTGTATAAACCAGAGAAACGCAATGAAAGTCATACCAGCCCTACCTTCGTCTCTCCCCTCCTGGGTCACCTTTTGATACTTATTTACCCTCGCTGGAAATTTAATACCCGATTCACCCTGATCTGTTTATCCAACCACAAAGTTGACAGAATCATTATTTTCTTGAGCTCTAAAATATGCTTTTGAAGGATTCAAATGAGATAATTGGCATTTTTTCTAGCTTCATAACTGCCATCCGTGGTCAATTATGTATATTGAGTCCCATAGTTTCGCATTTTCTCGCCATTGGCCAACAAGTTCCTTGGCTTCTTTTGCTGTGGTTTTGACTACCTAGACAGTGCATATTGGACTATACTGATAATAACGGGTAGCAGGGGCCTGAGGGTAGTGATTGCTTTCAGAGATCTCACAGGCCTAAAAATTATTTCAAGCAGCATGCTATGCTTTTGAGAATTTGATTAGTTTAGCAATTTTAAGTTTATAATTCTCCACAACTTAAAAGGTTTTAACTATTTTGGGGACTAACTCAACTTTAAAAAATTGGGGCACCATTTTGAAACTCAAACATTACTCCGTTATTAAAATATCTGGTGTTTTTTGTACTTTCAAACAAGAAGGGGGTGAGTTTGCGGGCTCCTTAATAGAGGATTTACTTGGAGTGTCGTAATTCATCTTTACTTATGCTTGCAATGCTCATCTCTCACTGTAACAAACAAATAGCCAGCAATAACCTCCTAATGCATGAAGAATATTGAAACTCCAAGTAAAACTATTCTAGCGACAGAATTTGGCATAACAGGCTGAGTAAAAACTTAAAACAGGACAAGGAAGCTAAATCGCAAGTAATGAGGAAGAAGTACAAAACAGGCCAGATTCGCCCCAAGACTTTCTTTTTACGTAAGAGCAAAGGAAGAAACTCTTCCATTACGAAGTCCCTGAACGGCCAACGGTTTTTTTTAATGGGGGATGTGTGATGTCGGAAAAGAAAAGTGCAAACACAGGTGGACCGGAAAAAACAATTGCAAAAAGTTAAACAATCTTGTATCAACATATATCAAAAAAGCTTGACTGCAAAACAGTCGGGTTTTTTTTTCTCAAAATCAGTAAAGAAATGGGTAAAGCGTGGCGTAAGATTCTCACGCGAGAGAAGCGCGCGAGCCTCAAACGTCCAGTCTCGCTCTTTGTTTTCAGCCTCGTTCCAGACCTTTTGTTTGACTGCTCGCGCGTGCTTGAATACGCAAACATACGGACTGTTTTGCAGTCTACAAAAGAGCCAGCTCTCCCAACCCTCCCTCATCAAATTTAAATTGGTCGGCCCTTCATAAACGTTCCCTTGAAACCAATAATGTAGCCACCGGTCTTGCCTCTTATTTCTCTATTTTGATTTTTTTTTTTCCAGTATTGAATAAATCGTAGATCGGTTGATTTTCTTTTGTAAAGCCTCGTAGGATGGGCTACCAATCACTTAAAGCTTGAGCCATGGTTCCTACCCAGATTTCCTGCCATATTTTTCCCAATGGGTTTTTTCGGCAGGTTTTTTCTGGCCTCAGTTCTAGTCGCCAACCTTGTTTTGTAGCGGCTGCTCAGCTCTATTCAGTGTAGCTTTTTTTCTTTTATTAAACCTGCGTTACGAGTAAAAGTTCATCATACCCATGTATCACTTAATAAATACTACATTATTACTATAACGGTGTCTTTTTAGTCTTTCGTGACCATATTAAAAGTGTAAGTAAACTATCCAAACTTCTCATTCTTTCTTTGATTGTTCTACTTTGTCAGTTGTGATTTGACACATTGCACCCAGTATGGTATGATTCTGGTTCACTTAAGAATATTCGCCATCTCGATGTTAGTTATCTGCGGCTCAAAGTTCTCATAGAAAGTTGGTTTTCTCTCGAACTGGACTACTAAAACACATAATGCAAGATGATACGGCCTGGAGATACATTCAGAAACTTTACCTGATCCCACCCAAGATTAACATGGTTGTAGACTGCTACCATTATGAGACGCGAACGCACGTTACGGAGAGCGCGAGTGATGAATCGACGAAGACGGTGACATTTAAGGACCATGAAGAGTTCTCGTTTGGTTCCTGGGTCGACGTTTCTAAGAAGGTATTGCCTTCACAGAGCTGGGCGTCTGTTGCTCGGTTAAAGATGGATGAGTCCATTTTGATCTGTGATCAAGAAACAGAAGATAATGGGGCAAGTGAAACTGTTTCGCCGCAAATGAATCAGTTAAGAACTAGAAGGGCATATCCTTCACAAATTGCAGGGTGTGACTGATCTTTAATCGCAAAACTTTGCAGTTTGTCTTTTTCTGTTTCTGTTTGATGGCGAAAAAAGGAAGAAGAAATCTTGCAAATACGTACCTTTTCAGTTTCTTATTCGGTTTTTTATGTTCTTCGTTGGAGAGAACCAAAATCACTTACCATTGTCGATTTGTTTGGCAAATGTTTTGCCTCTCTCAAAAACATTTCAAAGTTTGTTTTTCAATTCAAAAGTTTCTTTTTTGACGTAACAATACAAGAAATCGCGCGCACAAAATTCAACCAATCAGGTTCGTTTTTCCGAGTTAAGTGACGTAAGCTTCAATTCGCACGCGCACCATTCTGGTGGTAAAACGTAAAACGCGCCTTGTTTGTTAACGGGGCCGATAAAGGTTTAAGGTGCGTAGCTAGGGGCCATGTTGGTGCACGATGAGCAAAAAGTTGCGGCATTTTGTCAGGGGAAGGTTTCCCCTAGTTGAAGCCTGGGACTAGGTATAACATTGCCCAACATGATACATTGTGTGCGCATTTGCTGAAGTTTTTATCGTATACTTAACGCATACTTTTTGCACGTCCAATTACGTTTGACATGAAAATCATCCCGAAGAGTTCGATCAGCTGTAATTTGCATGCTTTATCTTTATTTTTTTGTATTTAGAGTGGTTTTCGTTTGAGTGTCGTAAAACCAAAACCAAAGTAATTACTCTGGCCAATCACATAGGACACAGAAAATACATTGAACCAATCAAAACTCGAAGTAATTACATGTGGCTGACGCAAAGCGCGGGAAAATGCATGCGAGCGCGTCACAATTGGCTTTGGTTTTACTTCTGATTGGATGAAAAGGTGGCGCGAATCTTTTAAGCCAATCGCATCGTGTAGAAAGTGCAAAACCAATTACTTTTCGACACTCAAATGAAAACCGCTCTAATACAAGTTTACCTTGAAGACTAATTCAGAAATAGAATCTCTTTCGCAGTGATATGAGCGATTGTAGAGATCTGGATACATTTCAGGAAATACAAAAGTTGCGAAATGAAATTACTAACAAAAGAGCACGTGGCGCATATCAAGAGCAAGGGTGCATGCGACCATTTACTTCTCTTTTAAAATGCCCAAATATTTTGTCTGTACGTCCTAAATTCCTCTACAAAGCGACAGTTATCATTTCTTAAATCTCAAATTCAATTCAGTTTTTTCTTACTACGTTATGCAAAGAAAAATTGTACAACGCTTCAATCCAGAGAACAAATTTTAATCGCATTAAGACATTAAGTACAGTGGTAAACAACAATAATATAAAGAACAAAGCCGGGGTGTTTGTTACAAAGACATTAAAGCTGGTTGTTACCACACACCATATACCATAGTAAGATATCATAGTTCTAACAATAATCATTGCCTTTTTCAATAATGTTACTGAACAAATCAATAAAAAGTTTGGAAAGAAAAATTTGGGCGATCCATACGTAACGAGAATTTCACTATTAATCAGGACCGTCAGGCCTGTTCAGAGCGTTCCTAAATAGAATGCACGGCTGTGATAAGTTTGAGTCTATTTCAAAATAACCCGTCCAGGTGTCTAATAAAACGGGCAACAGAAACGTGCAACTTGTTTTGCAACATTGCTGACCATTCCGGCAAAACGAGTTGGATAGCGATGTTGCGCGTTTAACCACCAATGTTCAAATCTCTTAACAACCTGATTTGTTGTCAGAGAGGTTTGATGTGGGTGGTAAAACGCGCAACATCGCTGTTCAACTCGTTTTGCAGGAAAGCCGCAAGACAAGTTGCATTTACTACTTTTTTAGCGGTTATTCAAGGGCAGGTTCTACCCTAAAATGATCTAAAATTACATTTCTTAAATCACTGAGAACAGTTATGGCAAATCATTTGTAAAATATATGTGAAACAAAAATATTATGGATGGTGTAGATTACAAAGCTGTACCCAGATTTTCTGTTATGATTCTCGAATAAACACCGCGTTTTGTCTGCTTAGGTGCGGCGGTTATTCGAGGGCGACATATATATTGGGTAGTTGTAAAATTAAATACTAACAAAACAGACAACCATTTGGGATGGCCCAAGTAGACTGAAAAACAAAAACAAACATCTTATGCAATAATCACATCCACTAAAATTCATACCTTAGTTGAATTTTGTTGTGATGTGATGACATAATCTAATCTGTGCAATAACTAATAACATAAATGAATAACTTTGGTCTCATCAAAAAAGGAATTTACTTCATACATATATGTCTGTAATTTGCCTTTCAACAGGCCCTGTTAGCACTAAGCAAAATTTTGTTTGTTTTGCAAAAAAATCTGTCAACAGGAAGGCGTTCCTAGTGCGCACGATTTTTTTTTCACTGACTAAAATTTTCTCAACTGTCACCAAAGTTCGCAAATGCCTTCGAGAAGATTTGAGAGCCTACAATTTTTTTGTCAGGCAACAATCTCCTTTGTTCCTAGACAGCTATCCTTCGTCGGGTCATCTTATTTCGTGAACATCATCAATCAAAGTTACTTTACTTGGCATTTCTGGTTAGACGAAAAAAATTCGCGTGTCTCAGATGCGAACAAGGTTGCAAAAACAAAAAAACTGGTGAGTACAAAGTTTCGAAATTTTTTGCAGACGCAAAACTCTATTTTTTGTCGTTGTGCGAACAGGACCCAAGGCTGTATATTATTCTACGTGGCTAACCACTAAACAGAATTCAAATAAGGTTCTATACCATTATATGGTTTAAATAATTAGTTTTGATCACTAGAGTTGCCAGAGGGCCTTGTCTCAGTCTGCTTTCTTTCCTCTTCCACCTTTTGTTCCACTTTTACAGTTGGTTGTTCTTCTTTAACCTTACTTTTGATGTCAAATCGAGATTCGGCTTCTCGCTTTAATTCTAAAAGAAATACAAAAAAAGTATGATTATAGAAGCCAGAGGGGGGGGGGGGGGGTAGGCAGCCCATAGACATGTAGGCTACAAATTTTTGAGTTAATCACTCTACAGCTTGTAATAAATTATACGTTGTTAGCGTGAGCTAAAAGCTTAAAAGCTCAAAGTGTTAGTCAGGTCAGCGCATACTAGTCATTACGTGCAATTTTCAGCATATGTGGAAATGAAAGTCAGCCAGGCCTACAACTAGTCAAAAAGCTGGCTACACCCTGGGAAGTGATTTAATTCTGGGGGGTACTCATTATAATGGTTTATACAGCAAGGCTCCGCTCACAAGAGTACCTTTTTCAGGCTTCAGGTATATGAAAGGGTAAGGATTTCACTAGTTTAAGTTTATGAAAGGGTAGGGAAATCTGTTATTTCAGGCAGTAAAACAGGACCAAGGGCTAAAAGATACATTTTATGGCAGTGATTCAAGAAAACTTTCTGGTTTTGTGATTTACTCATATTTTAAAAGACAGTGCATTTACAGCAGTTAAAAGGCATGCAAAGTTCTAAACTGGGTATGTAAAAATGGTACCATTTGTCAATAGAAGCTTTACGAAAGCCATACCTTTTCTCTCAAAAATGGTATATAAAAGGGTAACAGGTTGGACCTCAGGGCAGAGCATCCCCATATAAAACTTTGTTGAGTACCTCGCCCCCTGGAGATTTAATACTATAACATCCACTTAGGGGTTCTTTGTGTATTGGGAAAAACAGTGACTGTACTTACTACTTGCAGAAAGCATGGTTAGATTCTTACTCCTGTTTAATATCACTCAAATAAGAAAGAAAAAGAATCAAAGCAGCACTTCTAGTTAGATAAGATTTGCAACCAGAAGGCAAACAGATGTCAGATATTAGTAAAGGTTAGCGTAGTTGAGGTTACCAGGCAGCCATAGCTTACTTCTCATGTGGTTTCTGATCTTCTCCAACATTTTAGGCGGAACTTTAAATCCTTTGATTTCTTCCAGATTAAGACCTACAACATTTCTGTTGAAAAGAAATTAACAACTTAATATGAAAAATTTAATCTTCCATACACTTTTTCTTTCTCCAAGAATGAGCTTGCATCAGGGGCAAATCCAGAAAATTCTGAAGGAGGGTTTATACCTAGGGAATACCAACTTAACTTGCCTCCCCATCCCCCAAATAAAACTGATATGTGATACTGGTTCCAGAATTTTGGAGTACTTGTGTCCAGAGATAATGGCAAGGCCCTGAAAGACTGTGATAATAGATTTTAGAAGAACTAGCTCTTTCAAAATAAATAAGCAAAAAAAAATCCCCACACAAACAGAAGGGCTGTCCCTGTTAAAACCAGACATTCCCAGAAGTAATTGTTGAAATGCTTGCGAATTTTTTCTTTGAATTACCCTTAAATGTTGATTTTGAGGACATTTTTTTCCAACCAAATGCGTGAAACCAACATTGCATCTTTTTCATTCTTTTTTCACTCTATTCTCAAATTTACATTGTTCCCCACTTAAATATTTTAAAGCCTGAGACTGAAATACCACTACCATAATAATAGCAAGTGTGTTAGGAGATGAATGACATTTCAAACTAACTTCAGTGTGACAGACAACTGAGATAAAATCTTGAAATCTTAATACTTATTACTGACCTGTAGTCTTCATGATTTGCCAGCTTTCGTATGTCATCAGCTATCATAAGAAAAGCCTACAAAAATAAATAGAGTTTGTATCTTACTAGTACATAAGCTTCACGTTTCTGCATCACTCTCGCTTGTTTGTTGTTGTTGTTGTTGTTCCTGTTTTTTTTTTTTTGCCAACACAAGAAACTTTATCATACTTTCTTACATGCCTTTATGACAAAAAAAAAAACAACTTTGATGATGATAACTTCAAAATGTTACTACTACACATAGGCATTAATAGGAGGGTCAAACTTTAATGGGTGTCTGTTAAAAGAGGGTACTGGTAAAAAGAACTATGATAAACTTTCATTAACGCTACACCATAAAGTGCCTACGTATCTCATTGATTTATTTAATGTTGCACAGCTTCGCTACAAAATTATTGTTTCCTAACATTCAAACTGAACAATATCACACTGCATATTCTAGTAACTTGAAGCAACACACCTTTCCTCCAGTGATGGGAAGTTCATTTTGTTCATAAAGCCACAGCTTGTCATCAGAATCACCAGAGTACTTAAAAGAGAAGCCAACAAACTTACGTTGTATTATGAGATTTTCTTTTCAAGTGAAAATCATATTATTATTTCTTTCTCATGTAATGTTCAACAGTATCTCGTGTAAGTAGGATGAGTATAATGCTCTGCGTAAACGTAGTCCTGAATATGACTGTTGTTGACAGTGACTTAACCAGTGATGGTGACTTAACCCAAGATTTTCTGTGCTTAATCCAAGCTCTTTACCTAAGTCTTCAACTAACAACAGGGTGGGGCTGATGTTACTTTTCGAAGTAAGCAGATGGTGTTGTCAAGAAATGTTTCCAGTAAAGTAACAAAGACTCATTTTTTGAAAGGTCAAGAAAAATCAATGGCCTAAGCCCACTGACAGGCAAACTTGACTTGCCATGGGCCAACTATTATTTCTCTTATCATTTACCCTCACTTCAGCTTTGTTCCTGAATTACTGGCTTACCAAAAAAAAAATGACAAAAAGTAAAAATGTTTCATGTGAAATTTTTAAAAATCAATTTTACCTTGAACAGCTCTGGATGCCTGTAATAAATCTTTCCCCTAGTTGCAGCCATCCCAAGGGCCCTTAATTTATCAGAAATACAACAAAATAAGTACTGTAGATAACAGTGTTTCTCTCAGAGGAAGAACCAACAAGGCAGTTTTTAAAAAAAATTACTGGTAATGATGATGGAAAAAATTGTGTAACTTTTACAATACAATTTATTGCAACAAATAGTACTTTTTTGGTAATAAAAAATAAAAGATCCTAAAACGTACACATAAACCAAGGAGGTAAAAAAAAAACGGAGCCTAAACGAAGCAACTAGGAGTATTGCTTCCACCACCTGACCTGCACCTGAATGGGATGCTGGTCAATCACCGGGTTAACCCTCTAACAGTACATGTACTGTACGTCACCCATCAACCTATTTAAACTCCTGAGGAAACAAAAAAAACTGGAGCAAAGTTTCTTGTCTAAGAAATCAAAGCAATGACAGCGCTTGATCTTGTACAGGTTTGAAGGTCAAGGTGTTAACTTTTGAAGCCCCAATATCCAGATACAAGTTCTTCAAACTGTTCTCCATACATTTCTTTAAAGAATTCATCAAAAGAATTGGATAAGAGATCAAAAGCTGGTTTTTAACTTTTTCATTTGACTGTAGTATTGATGTAAGGAGAAAATTGATGTTGGTCATTCTTTGGACTTAAAAGGTTAACCACTCTGCCATTACACATCATTGAGTAACAAAGGCTCTTTCTTTGTTTTTCTTTTTAAACAACAGTTCCCTATATTTTGATGTTAATGTATAACTATGCAACGTACTTGTTCGCTTTTACACCCATCACAAACTCTGTATTCTCATTAAGTTCATCGGGCTTCCACTGAAAAATAACAACAACATCACAGGAATATAATTTGTCAGACAAAAATTTATGTGTTAGAAAATTTATGTGCTACAATACTACTATTGGCTTCACTTAATGAAATCAAACAATATAATATGTAAAGGTTAAAAGAAGGAAAGGAAAGAAGGCAATTAAAATGACACACAGAATAAAACTATTAATTTTCCCTAAAAATACTATTCAAAGACATCAATGTAAAAAAAAATTGGTTGAGCATTCATAGTGAACTGGGTTGTGAGCACACTGATGTTAAAAATTACAAAGAAGTTAGTCTATTTGGCATTTAGGTACAACAAGGATGGGATTTCTCTTAAGTTAAAACCCATTACTGAAATTATAGGTCTATCAACACTTGTTGCAGAATGTGCTGTGTATCTCTCATTTCATGACGGAGACAATAACCTAAACTTACATCAAAGGTGATTACTCTGGATTCCAATTTGTTTGACTTGGCTGGTGATGACTCATCACTAAAAGCAATAAATAAAATAGGTGGTAACAAAGGATCAGTTCCTCAATGCAACTTCTATTCACTTTAAACCATGATAGTGATAGACCAAATAGAAAGTTTTCTTGTAATTCTGTGAGGAGTAACAGTTAGGAGTAAGTGGGAGTTTGTGCAACCTTCTCATACCGCTACACTAACACTTTTATTGCTATGACTACGTGCAGTATATTTTGTATGATTGGTGCAACAATAATATTGTCATATACTCGTACAGTACATTTCAACACTAATCGACAGAAACTTATTTCATGATAGTCAAATTACACTTTGAGTCAATACCTTTCTTTGTCTGGATCAGGTCGCGACCTCTTCTGCAAATTTAAAAAAAAAACGTTGCAAGACAAGTGCATCAGGTGTATAGGAAAAGCTAATTCCATGACCTCAGTTTTAAGAATAATGCACAAACCTTTTTCACAACTGCTGGGCTTCCTCCCCTTTCATATCTCATCTATAAAAAATTAAATCTTTCTTTAACAAGAAGCACTAAAAAATTATATCTACATCTAGAGTACCACCTTGTACCTTGGAATTTTAAGCTTTTATCGTTTTAGACTTGTAAGTAGTAAGTAGCTATATGATTTTAGCTGGCTTATATCCTATTTATTTTCTTATTCATTAGTTATCTTATTTAATTATTTAGACACGACCCCACAAGCGAAGCGTTGCTTTAATACTTATCGTGTATAAATAAAGATTATTGATTGATTGATTGATCTTCAGTTATTGATTGGCTAATACGCTGCACCAATACAGCAATAAATACACATGGTTTCTTCATGACTGATGCTTATTGGTTGTTGTGATCATTAGGAAGGTTGAAAAAACTTCAGCACGCATAGCGATTTTATAGAAACAACTGATAGGACCTGTCTTCATTGAGGCTGGGAAAGCTAGGCAGGTGAGGTAACCTGCTTAAGTGGGATAACCTGCCTGTCCATATAAACTCATGTTAATTTGATCACATTTACATGGTAGGTGGGGTGACTATATGAGTTATTATATGGACAGGAAGGTCACCTCACCTACAGGGGCTCCCTGCCTCAATGTAAACAGGCCCTTAGTAATCAGCAGAAGCAATCACAATATGAATACCTGGCAACAACCACTGCTACGATAGATTGTAGTTCTATCAACTGAAATTTCTTTTAAGAAGTGAAGTGGCTATATAAAGCTCTAGAGTGAGTAACATCATGACTGCCTGATGGGCAGTTGCTTGATAATATTGACGAGAAATCAATCAGGGGGTGCTCACAAACTGTACAATATATCTGTTGTGGTTCAACTTTATCCTTGGATTTGCGTAATAAACTTTCCCTTTAATAATAATGAGTTTGAAACAAATATATGGTAAGAAATGGAAAAACTTAAGACATTCCTTCAAAAAACCAGAAGATATGTTGTGGTTTAATTTTCTTTTAACATCACCAAGGGGTACAATATGATCTAGAGATCATAGAGCTTTTTAAATGTCAAGAAACTCACATACTCAGTGCAATTGCTGTTAGAGCGATTTTCGTATGATCTTGAAAAATGGTTTCGGTAAGTGTTTCGTTATTTGTTTTATCAGCCAATGGATGAAAAGACCAAAACATGGACCCTTTGTTTTCATGCCAAAGAAAACCCTAATGTGGAGAAGGCATTGTTCCATTGGCCAATTATGTTGCGGTATGACGTCGGCAAAGCGAAGTATCGCTTGATTTCTAGAAAGTTCTCAGGCATGAAGTTTTTTCACCTGAGCGTTCGCTTAACCTGGAACCAAAAGCCAAATGTGCTTGTATCCAATAAATAAACCAATCAAATTGCTCTACTTCCATTCATTTTTTGTTTCTACATTTTCATTTCAAGCTCATACGAAAATCACTCTAATTGAGAAAACAAACTAATAGCAATAGATATTTTCCTACCCTGCTGTCTGGGTGAATTTTGTTGTCCATTCTGAACAAGACCTTGGCCTGTTGAACAGAGGAATTTCATTATTTTAATAGCTCTAATGCATGTTTAGGTCAGTAAGCAAATTGCACCACTAAGCCTAGTCTACTAAGAAATAGTGTAAAGCAACAGAGTTTTGCATAAATGAATTTCCATGTCTTTTAGAGTTGAAAAGAATATCCATGCACAAAATAAATAGTGCAAATGCAAAGAATTTTGCTTAAAAGTGAGGTTTGGTGGTGAAATTTGCTTGTCTGATGTAATCATGCACAAGGGCCATTAGCTAGTCAGGGTAAAGCCAAGGATAAAATTTAATATACTTAAAATTTCATAATATTAAGACGTGAAATGTAACTGCTGAAGTCAGACATTAAAACATTCATGATACACTGCGGCTTACACTGGTGTCCATCCTTTAATCCACGACACCAACATGCAAAGATTTTGATAAAAGATCAAAGCATTTACCCCTTGTATATCATATGCAAGCAAAAATAAGATACGCCACCTCTCTCTCCCCAGCCCCCACGAGCATTTTTTGCATCACCTTTTACAGCACAACAGCACTACTATACTGTAGCCTGGAAGAGGCTATCTCACTCCTAAGGTGAATGATGGAGTCTTTTAACCTTTAAGTCCCAATAGGCCATTTGCACTAAGAGGCCATGTGACATCGTTTTTATGAAAATGAAAGTTATATGATTTTGCCTTCGAAAAACGATTAGTGGGTCATATCTTAAACAAAATAATAGTGATTTGGTTTGTCAAACCCGCACCATTTTCTTAAAATGAGTGAGTTCGTAGCTGGTCACGTGACCAAAATGTGATTTTTAAAAGTAGGAATTACATCTTTCAGAAGACAAATTCTGCACTTAAAGTTCAAGGGAAATGTTGAAAAGATGATGTGGTAACGCTTACAGCACATCTGAGCGCAACTATCAAACGTTCAACAAGATAGAAGCAAAAAGTAGTTTTGGCCGCCATGGAGGGCAAGAGTATGCCCTCCAACATGGCGGCCAATACAAATCATACTGCTTTGTCGAAAAATCAAAGTGCCATAAAATATCTCCCTTAAATGCGTTTCCCCTCAAATTTCGGGTGTACGATAATTTTTATGTGCTCTGTCAATTTATGGTATCAGCAAGATTCCAACTCATCGTTTAAAGGAAGCACTGGTCACGTGACCTCTTAGTGCAACTGGCCTATAGTGACCAACAACAATTTTCTGCAAACAATATCCATACATTGTCAAGAGATAAAGTTACGAGAATTAATAAAATGACCACCAAAGAGAAAATGCCATGATCTTTTATCAAAATTCTCTCAACTAATTCTTACAGAAACTGTATGGAGATCAGTTTGGAGAATTTACATGTGAATATTGGGGCTTAAAGGGTTAAGTTGGTTCTACAATCCCCTGTCTAAAGAGATGTCTTTGGTAGTATTGTTACAGTACCGTAATGGTACTAATTTTAGGGGGCATTTAAAAAGTAAATATTTGGATATCTGTCCAGTTTTGACTTTGGCCTGTTCTGGGTCCAGTGAAAAGGTTAAGGTGATGGGAAAATGGTGAATGACAATAAGTCAGGACTGTAATTGTTTTTATACGTTTGTATGCTGCCGCTTGATCTCTGAACACTACCGATCAAAAATGCCTCAACGTCACCAGGGCTAGACTAGAATGGGTACCAGAAATTTTACTAAGAGTATTGGTACCTCATCAAGGCTGCGTCTTAACACAGCTTTTATCTGTTCCTCTGAGACAGGTTCACTTGTGTTGTCTTTGATGTTACGTGCAGCCATGCGAAACATCTGGCAAAAGAAACAATTGATCATCTTTGAATGGTTTGAACCTAGGCATTATTTCATAAGAAGGTGGAATATGATCATCTGGGTGAGTGTAATCCTGAATATGACTGTTATTGATAGTGACTGATGTTTTGACAACCTGTGCTGGAGTCATCTTAAGGGTCAATCTAAGTGTATCATATCAGTATTCAACTCTGGATATTGACCTGATTGGTCATTTAAGTTGTGACATTATTGGCTATCTTCTCATTTATCTATTAACATGAGCTGCATTGGTTAAACAAACCTCCTGGTAGCTCTTCAAAACAGACTCAATTTCCGCATTGAGTGATGGTTGCAAGGCTGCTCGAACAAGTTCTAGAGCTTTATTAGCACTGACTGTGCTTCCCCTGTGAATAGGAAATAATAATAATGTAAGCCACTTGATTACAATGTCTTCCAAACTTGACTACGGTGGAAAAAAAAATTTCAGTGTCTCTCTCTATTGTGAGTAGCCAATGCTTCAGTAATGAGAGGATGAAAACTTTTACCAATCACAAGAGCTTTCAGAGAACCCTGATCTCAGTTCTATTTCAATGATGAAAAGGAATGCAATGAAACTTCTTAGGTTGTACCTTCAGATATGATTCAGGGTTCAAACAAAAAATTGCAACTATTTTTCAAGGACTTTTCAAGGGCCACATTAGATTTTCAAGGACCACCTACTAGGAATACAATTTCACAGATTGTGTGATTCCAGAAAATATCCATACCCCTCCCACGGATGGTTCTTCCAATTAGACCCCCCCCACCCCCTCGGAATTTCCGCTCCTGAGGGGTCATGTATAACCCCCTACCCCCCAGGAATTTCCTATTTTCCTTTTCATGGCGTTTATTTGCCGCATTTAGAGATTATTGACTGTGTACCGTTTAAAATTAACTGTTCTCATCTTAAGACACAGTTTTTTATAATCTTTGACCTATTTGTAATTTTTTACAAAGTAATTTGCATTTCTTATGCAGGTAGAGCATGCTTGATAATGAGCAGTCTCTCTCTTTTATTAGTCCATCCAGCGAAAACGCGCGAGGCACGAAACCAGAGATTAATATGTTTTTGTCATCTCAAGAACCCATTTACAGCATAACTTCAAATTTGACCTATTCATTGAAATAAAACTATGTGAACATTTTCGAATTTCAAAATGAATCTTCTTTTAATACAGGCAAAGTTTATCGGTAAATCTTCGGCTTCTGGTCCCAAAGTTGATTTCTGATACTGTAATTAAGTTTCAATGATGTACACGTCTCGTCTATTAGTCAGTTTCATCTCAAAAGCAACATTTACAGCATAACTTCAAAGTTAAAAGAACTAAATATGCAAACATTCATTTTGCGTCCCATATTTGCATCGATTCATGTTCAGAAGTGAACCTCGGTGAAACATGATCTATTTCGTCACTTAGCACGTGATCGAAAGTCTCCTCGACAAAGAAGAAACAGATCATTAATATTTTGGGGCAAAAGTTGATTTGGCAAGAAGTCTGTTTGACAAACAGCTTGCCTTCAACGGTACTTTATTAGAAGTCAATAATAAAATACAGCAAAGCTCTCATTTGGGTCGTCACGCAACGCTTTATCGCGATGAGCTCCCTGAATGTCAACTGAAATTTGCATAAAGTTGTTTACACAAGCTCAAGAAATATAGTACCGAGATAGACGACGTTTGTTCTCGATTAGCCTAAGTTTTTATCAGACTAATCTGCAATCGAGTCCGCAATCTAGATACATGTTCGACATTATTAATCGATGCGCTAAAATTTATTCCCGGAGAAGCAAGGGACCTGTTGAGAATTGCACCGAGAATTGCGATGGATTTGCCTGAAGGACGACATTTATTTAAAGACTTCATCAAAGTCAAACCTTGGACGGACAGACAGTTACATCTTTAAGTTTTTCTCGAAAGGGCAATTCTATTTCTGATTTTTGTTGTGCTACAAATCAAATCATAAGCCACATATACTTACGTATGTCTCATACAATCGATCACGTCTTTTACAACCCTGTGGAAAATTCTTCTCGTGGGCAACCCCTATACCCCTCAGAAATGTCTACCCTTTAGCCCCCCCACTGCTTAGGACTTTCCATTGACCATCAGTGGGGGGGGGGGGGGGGGGGCGGGGGGTATGGATATTTTCTGGAATCACACATTGTACATAAATGCACATTCCCAGTCTATTCTTATAAGGCTTTAAGGCTTGAACTGTTTGCTTCACCAACTTCTCTACATTTTTCAGTTCACTTATCTTAAATTGATAGTTAATTATTGCATAAAATATTGAGAATGTTATGTAAATAAACTTTAAAGTCTCTGAGCTATGATTTATATTCTGTCTTGGACAACCAAAGAGCATCAAAAAACACTTTCCAGGTCACTACATTTAAAGTTGAAGAAAATTCAAGGACATTTCAAGGACTTGCAGAGAAATTTAAGGACTTTTCAAGAAAAAATGGAATTCAAGGACTTTTCAAGGACTTCCCTTAAAATTCAAGGACTTTTCAAGACTGTGTGAACCCTGTGATTGGGTCCTCTGCAAATAATCCTACACTGTAGTACTCTCCAAAAAACCTCAGGCCTTTGATTTAAAAAATGTTGTTGGCAGGTATTTAAAACACAGTTGTACCTGGTGCGATTGTAGGAGGCCACAGAAGGATGCATTCGGCTTCTGCAATAAAAACAAGTACAGTAGAATAAACATATCTCTTCACCTTTCTAATTTTCGTGCCAGAAACATTTGATAAAATGAATCTGTTAGCTTTTAAATACAATATTATTCAAAATGGAACAGAAAAATTAATATAATCCTGATTTTTTAATAGGGCCCTGGACATAACAATATTAAGAATAAAAAACATACCTCCTTTTTGGAAAGTTCTTTGCAGTCATGTTGAATGGATTGTTTTGTTCTTCAGACTAAAATGAAGATGAATAATAATATGAAAAGAGGTCACTATTAATTTAGGACTATAAAAATCAAAAAATTATAGTTAAGAAGATGAGGGATTAGGTTAACCTTTGTTCTAAAAATAATATTACTACATTTTTCAAATGAGTTATGTAGCACTAGCTGCTGGTATATTTAATGAAACAAATCAAATTTTTTAAAACATTGAGAAATAAATTCAAAACAGAGCTACTATAAGTTTCCACAATTTTTCACAGCTGGACACAATCTATACAAGTTGCAGTTTTGAACAAACTAATAAAGGTGCAAGCAGCAAAATTCAACTGGTTAATTTGCAGCTGCTGTGTTTCTTGGCAGGAACATTTCTTTAAGTTAAAGGTAACTTGTAAATAGGCAAATTTGATCAACCTTCACCTTAGTTTTCTATTAACGGTACTCATTTAAAGCCTAAGGTACTTACCATTTATAAAAACTACCCATGTGGAAATTTTGTGCATGAACATAAAACTATAAAATTTGATGTGGAGAGATCTAGAGAATGACTTGCTGCAAAGTATATCAAGATCAGCTGAACACTGACTAAAAGGGGTTGAAAAATTTCATCACAAATTTAAAACACAGCCCATATTTTCTGAAGCCTTCCCAAATGGGATGAAGCGAACCATTTGCAATTACAACAAAATTTCTGGTTTTCCCACGTAAATGGTAAGCACCCCTGGTTTCCATTTGTAGGGAAGATTTCAAATGATCAGCAATATTACTGTTTCCCTGACCATCCAGATTAGGCCTGCTTTAACAAAGCCTTGAAATCAATATTATTATATCCCTGATCATCTGGAATCATGTGGTCAGGGAAACAAATGGGAGAATCCAGAGAGTTTCTATTTTCCTGACACATCCCTTTATTACTGTGAGGATTGGCAATCATTCCCAACATTTGAAAACTAATTTTTCTACTGTAGGGGATCGATGGGTGATTGTTTCCGCTTAGTCCCAAACCTCTAACTGCCTTTTATTAGCTTTAGTTTTTGCCTTTATAACTTAAAATAACAGTAGGGACAGACTCTGGGTTTTTTTCTTGTCTATTGTCACTTCAACTCACTGTTTTTCCTCTTTTGCTTTCCTTGTTATCTTCTGTTCCAACCTCCATGTCTCTTAAATTAAGCCTGAAATGTTATGAATTCTTGTAAGCTTATACTGATCTTACGTTGTACTTAACACAGCACCCTGTTAACAGCAGTTCACTTAAGCTAAAAATACGATAAGTACTTTAAGTTAGGATGCACTTACCATCATAATTAGAATTCACTTACTATTTTAAAAACGAAAGTCAGAGATGTAGATACCTATCAACTAACAGTCAAAATAATTCCTATTGTTCTAGAATTCGATTATACTTCCTACGTCGGCATTCTTCCGTTTTATAAATGCACAGCGGCAATCTACAACTGTGATTTCATTCATGATTTGCTAAAAACTTACAACACTTTTTTTGAGAACATCTGCCCAAAAATTTTAAAGCGGTGGTACATTACTCTGTAAGTCACGAAAGGCATTGCAACAGTGCCCTTTGGAAGGGAATTATCGTCCTTTGGAGAAGTCACTGCCCCAGACAAATGCAGTTGGTAAGCATAAAAAAAGAATAAGCGTGTGCGTTTGCACCACATGTTATATAAATGGAACACTTAGATTTCCTTTTTAAAGTCATACACAGCTTTCTTTCACTTTAACCATGGTTTGGGAATTTCCTCGATATATGGTAATAAATCTCCGATGATTTAGAGCTTCCATGATAGTAAAAATCGCACCGATCAGGTGACTTTCGAGGAAGACGTGCGTGCTGTCGAAAAAGGTCCATAGAGCAAACTACTGATCTATTGAAAAGTCACACAGAATGCAATATAAATAACGGATTCTTACTTCTGTTTCCTATATTCTCTCTTAAAGCCATATCTATCGTCAGTATTCATCTCAACTTCTCGCAGCGAGTATCCCCCTGGAGCTTCTGCCATTGTTGTTCCAAAAATGAAGTTAGCCGAGCAGGACTGGTCACGACCTGAGAGACCCTGTCTTATGACGTCACATAATTACGTAAGGCTATTCCCAACCTCGTTCCCAGGGTTCTATCTTTTCTCGACCTCTGGTGTTCACATGGCTCCCAAAAACAAGGGAGGGGAAGAAGGGTAAATTGTCGCTATGGCAAAACTTTTCTGTCAGGGTCTAAGAGGATCGGAGTTTACCACCTCGTTCATTATCAGCGGATGGCAGGAGTATTTGAAAATGTCAAAAACACCCGAAAAAATAGTATGGCATAATTGTAAGAGAGAGCAACACTGAGAACAAGGTATATCATGCACCAGCCAAAACATTGCCTGTGTACAGACCCCTTCCCTCAGGAAAATTGACCTTTCCTGAGGAGAGAAGGGTTCTGTACACAGGCTACTGAAGCAAAAAATAACTGGAAGCCCCTAACCTGGAGCAAGCAACTTCCATGTACTTGTGTCAAGGCGTTTTCATGGACCAGTTTATTTTTAGAACAGTTTTAGCACAAATTTAAAATATCTTTAAAGTCCCACAAATCAGTCAGCAAAACATACAGACCTAAAAATGATAGTTTTTGCCTTTTAATGACCCTACGTTTTCATTTTTGATATCTTACACTTCAAATGTGTTCATAGATGTGGCAGAGATTCATTTTCACGGGAAAAATTGCCCTAAAATGTGTCTAAAAATAAACCGGCCAGTAAAAATGCCGTGACATAGGCCTAGTATGGGAGTTGCTCGCTCTGGGTTATGGGCTCATGAAATAACATAAAAATCTTTAAACTGCCGCCTGGGTGGTGCATTATCATTTCCTTGTCATGAATTGCATGTGCAGAGTATGCAAAATTATTAACAAAAAGCGGAGTCTGCAAATGCAAGTCGCATAAGATTTTCCATATCCTGTTGGCAGCACAGCAAGCAAATCTTTCTTCAAGTACAAACTCTCTAAACAAATAACCTATTTTCCTTCAAAATAATGCTATAGAAACTAGCCGAAAGTAACACACTTTGAAGCCAACTCTGAAACTCAAGCACTATTTTGAAGAAAGAATTTTCTCCCTGCCCCAGATAGTATTTCATCGTCCAGTCAACAAAATGTAGTGGAGAACCTTCCCTTGCTGCGTAATTTATTAACACTCATTTCCACATGACCAGGATTTGATCTTTCTCAAAGCAAGAGAGAGAACCCTAGAAACAAGGTTGGTCCAAGGGAAAGTGAAAGAGGAGCCGAGTTTGGTCTGTTTGTAACCAAAGACACATACTGTTTGCAATATTATTGATAGCTTTTCATAATCCTTTTGAAATTATATATGCAGCTGTAAAAGACAGAGGGGATCATTGCTTGGGGTTCTGTCTGGGTAGGGGAATGAGGTGAGTTATGTGTCCGAGGTCTTGAAGGAGTGCCAGTGGGAATTTTGGAGTTGAATTCAAGACTACCATTATTACTATATACCATTATACCTGATTTCTTTTCCTTTGTGGTTGAAATACAACCAGTTATAGGTATAGGTATTTTTAGGGAGTTCCCTGCCACTTGCCACCACCCTTTCCCCACCCCCAAAAAAAGAATTCTCATAGTACATATGTTACTGAAAGAACCTTTCCTTTATATGCAATCTAAGTGCAAATGGGTTTTAATGATCTACACCTAAACAATAGCCCCTACAATTTCATGGAGAAACAAAGATTGTTTGTGTAGGACACTCTATAAATTTTTATAGTAAAAGAAAATACACTTCAAGCTTTCCTTAGTGACACTTCAAATAAGGAGTTCTTGTTATGATAGCAGCAACATTCACACTTAAATAAGATGGGCATGTCTATTTGGCTATTCAGTTTAGAGGTACAGCTGCAATAAATGAAAACCATTAACATAGAGTACAGGAGGTAAGGGGGAAATCTAGAAAGCACAGGTTCAGAAACTTTTAATCTGATCATGAAATCTCAGTCTCTTTATAATCTCAAGTAAAGTAAAGCTTTGTGTTTGTGTTTCTCTCTGTTTTAGAGTTTTCAACTTTTTGCTTCAGCATTTCTGACTTTCAAACAAAAGTCTTGTTCAGCATCTTTGCAAGTCTTGAATGTTACCACACACTACCCTACAGGGGGTGCAAAAGGAGCCCCACTGGTCTCTTAACTTAGTTACACTAGGCACTAACTTTGTGCTTAACAACCATTTCCCTAAAAGTCAAATTTATCCTTGGACACATTGCTCTCTTCCGCACAGGAAGAGAATGGAACCAATACACATTAGTTGGGTGATTCATCATTAGCAGACTTCCATGTGATAGTTCAAGCTTAACAGGATCAATTTTTCTTTTAGCATCTTTTCCTCTGGCGTCCTTATGTCGAAATACAAAGTCCCTATGCTGACCTAAAGAAACGGATGCTATGGCACTTTTGGACACCAAATCAACCTCGTCATCCCTGTGTTCGCCCATGTGGTCACTACCGTCATTATATCTGTTCACAAGGACAAAGTTAAACTTATGATTTGTTAAAGAGGATATTAAATCACTGATATCTTTAAGGAAAGGCGCATTGTTCCATGGTTGTGCAGGAACTGTTGTGCCAGAAAATGTATAATTTAGACCTGCATCTCCATAAGCAGTTTGCTTTCTTGGAATGTTGTGCCACTTCCCATAAACAAACACCTTGCTGTTAGCATTGTACTTTATCACTTTTTCTGCTTCTTGGAAGAGGGCATCAGCCTCGGATTTAGAGAAGAGCTGAATGTAATCAAGATTTAGGTTTTCAGCTGTTATCCTTTTCCAGTGAAGACTCTCTTTTCTATTCATTTGAAGAAACGACAATTTTGAATTTACAGAAGTTTGATTTGAGCCACTAGCCACATCACATGTCCCATCCATTAAGGCAACTTTGTGATTCTGATTACACTTGCTTTCTTCCACATCTTGCTTTCGTTTTGCACCTTTAGATCTTGCTGCAGTAAAGTAGGAATCGATCATTTTCTTTTTTCACAACAAACACCACCTGAACAACCTACCGTTTTCAGACTTGGAAGACCGAGTTGGAAAATTTATGGTCTCGGGTAGGTACTTCAGAGGTATGTGCGACCACTGACCAGCTTGGTCTGTAGCCTTCGTTCCACAAAATGCACCTTTCCCAGAATTCTGCGCGAATTTGAGCTAGATGGACTGGGTTAGAGAATAAACCAAGATGGCGGACGGCACTCGAGGAGTTTTCGAGAGCGTTCTTTCATCACATCAGTGCCAGTCTCATTGTGAGTTTTGCTCACAGAATATTTCCAAGTACACTTGCCCTCGTTGTAATGCTCGTTATTGCTCCAGTACCTGTTATAAGAGCCAAAAACACCGGCAATGCTCCGAACTGTTTTACAAAGAGTGCGTCATAACAACGTTGAGTGAACAAGAAGCAAGCAGCGAAAGTAAACGAAAAATGCTTGAAATGTTAAGGAAACTAGAGGAAGAAGATAGGGAAGCGAACGGTGATTTTGTCACTGACGATTTGGAGGAACGATTGGGCGAGATCGACCTCAACACGACTGATGCTGAAGTTATTTGGTCGGCCATGACCGAGAAGGAGCAAAAGCAATTCGAAGCGGCCGTGGAAACTGGACATATTTACGAAATGATTGACATTTGGGTCCCATGGTGGACTCCAAGATATGATACTCAAAACAGGTTAGCTTTGACACTTTCACCTGTCATTTTTTTTTTCAGGGGAGGGGTAGAGGGGAAATGTTGTCTTTTTCCACAATTTTCCCCCTTCCCCATTGCAATAGGGTAAAAGTGCTCAAACATCACCCTTAATTATTATCAACAATTTTCCACAGTCTGTATTCTTATCGGCCTTAGATGAGACGTCAAAATGATCAAAGTTTCAGTTTAAAGTTTTGTACATTTTGACATCATAGGTTGATTGTCAATTTCCTAGGAAACAAAGGAAATTGAGAATCAACCTAGGTTAAATAAAAATTAACCTGAAATCAAATTTGACCTATCACATACACACCATGGAAAATTGTTGTCAATTTGTTTTTTGCAATAGCATTGACATTTTTTGAGGCGCTGGACAATCTGTGACCTAGCGAGCCACGCAAGCCATGAAAAAAAAAAGAGTTTCATGGAATTGCAAATGCATGAAAAATGTTTCCTGCTTAGTTCTCTATAGATGTGTGAGGTTTTGCTGCTGGAACATTTGCAGAATTGCCCATTATTGGTAGACTTTCATTGATTAGAGTTAAGTGCTCATTTTACTGACTAGGGTGAAGCACTTGCTTTACGGATTAGAGTTAAGCGCTGTTTAGGGTTAATTTTTTTTTTAAAGATTACGGTTAAGTGCTTTTTAGGGTTTAACACTCATTTATCCAGTTAGCCTTTGCTTATATTTTTCATATTACCCCTTTTTGCATTTTTTTCTGTTTCTTTTGCATGGCTCAGATGGCTTGCTGGCTTGCACTGTGTCCTAACTTGTTTTTGACATCCTTTTCCGTTGAGGTTTTCAAAATATTGTGTGCACAAAAAAGAGACAAACAAATAAGTGCCATCATTTCCATGGTCTGTACTCTTTGAACCAACCAGTGTGCGAGAAATCCCTCAGTTATTGTGAAAAGCTGTTTTCTTTCATTGGCTTTGCAATCATTGTATGTATGCTTACTGCTTTTCAAGGTCTGAGAGATAATAATGCGAATCCCATACAAGAGTTAAGAATGTATGCTTTACTGACAGGTTTCAAAGCTTTCTTGGCAAGTTTTAATGTTGATCTGTACTTTGAAGTGCTCCAGAAACAAATAGAAATGACAGTAACATATACAAATCTTTCTTTCCAGTCATTGCAGAAAACATTATTTGGAACACTATTTTTCCTACTCCTATAAAATTCAATCCTAAAGCTAAGACTGGTTTAGATTTGGGGCTGCTTTTAGCAAAGCTAAGGGAAAAAGATATTGAATTATTGAGATTGCGAGATCAGTTGGATTATTTCAACTGGCTCTTTTCATTAGCCAAGCATTCTTCAAACACACTATGAGGAATTTTTAGCTACTGCTAATAATTTATTGTCCAAGAAGCTAATTAAAAGTTGTGTTTTTACTAATAGATGTATAATAATACTTTTATAGGAAAAAAATTGAGGATATAAGTGAAGATAATAGTGTTTCTGAGGAAAGCAACAGTAACCCTGCGGAGGCAAAAGAAGTTAAAGGTCAGCAGATTCCATCTGTGAAAAGGAACATACCATCTTTAAGTTCACTGATGAAACAGACAAAACCAAATCCAAACATTCTGTTTAGTTGCATTGATGTTCTGTTCTCATATGCTTACATAATGAGGCTTTACAATGGATGCCCAGATGACACATCATATCAAGCAGCAGAGAGTTTAATGCAGCTTTCTGCAGTTTTGTCTCAAAATGCAGTCTTTGAGAGTATAGAATCTGTAGTCTATAACTCACTCAGTGTTGTGCAGAATTCTAAGGAATTGTATTCAGAAGAGTTGTCTCACTGTGCACTTCTTGATGTGATAAACCTGATTCAAGGACATGATGTAGCTCAGAGAGCAAATTTTACAGATTGTGCTCTCTCTGATTTGTGCAGATTTCTTAGTAGAGTAAGAGAAAAAGTAAAGTTGGATATAAAGATGAAACAGAAGGACACAAACTTATGCAGATGCTTGTGGCTTGCCAAGAAAAAGACTGAATTTTTACTAGCATGGATTCATTCGAACACCACTGTTTTGCAATCTGTTGTCTCAAGTGTACAAGTTTTACATGCAGAGGTAACAGAGAGCTGTAAACAACATAAGGAAGAAACTGAAAGGCTGGAAAAAACTTGGGGAGGAACAAAACCTCCAAAGAAAATGCCACTGATCACTGAAATGTAAGGTGAAAGAAGAAGAATTCTTTGATACCATCAAATAGGGAGCAGCCAACAATTGTTTTCTGTTAAATAGCTGTTTGCAGAAGTCAATATTACCTATATTTTTACATTACTTGAGGATGAATTAAAATTTCTAGATGACCATTCCACTCATGTGTGATAGACCTTTCCCACATTCCACTCCACTGAGCAAATGTAAGAAATGAGCTCGAGGCTCGGGTGGACAATTTCTTTAAAATCACTGTATTTTGTCCACCCGAGCCTCAACTTGATGCCTTTGTTTACAGGAATGTGGGAAAGGTCTATTTTCAAAGCTTATTTAATAAATTCTTTACAATTAAGTGAAGTTTGATTTTCACATTTCACTCCCCAGAGTACCGGTATGTTATTTTTCGTAGAAAGAAAGAAAACCTAAAAGTTTGTGACTGAAAAATGTGATGGAGAGAGGAGTAAAAAATTTATCACTTTCGTAATATGTTAAATTGCATCTAAAATTTTCATGAAAAAGTGCTGAACCCTCTGTAATTTTGAAAGACTTGAGTTCCTTAAGGATGACCAAACAGGTACAAATTCTTCACTGCTGCCTAGCATGCTTTTCTAGATATCTAAAAGTACTCTCGATAGCCTAAAAAGTAAATTCAATGTATTAGGAGGAAACCGGGGTTGGATGCCCTTGTTTTTAACATTAGCCTCCCATGTAAGAGGAATGTTGGTCCTTGAAATGTACAGTGAAATAATACATTTGCCATGTTCCAACTCTGATGTGCTAATGGCTGTTAAATAAGATCTTTTGTTTAAGTGGTGATTCTCAATAGAGAGAGCATTTAAATTTAGTCCAGCCATATGGTGTGAAAAAAATAGCTGAATTGTGCACTTTGGGGTAAAAGCATCAATTTCGGCACAGTGATAGTACTAGTTGCACTAATTATTTTTAGCTATGGACCCCACTCAAATATGCACGGAAGGAGGCACATTGTGCCCTTGGGAGGGAGGGGTCATGGCCTTTTTGTTTTGGTCCGGAAAAGACTCAAAAACGGGAAGAAGGCGGCCTAAAAAACTTTTGCATTCCCATTTTCTTCAAAGTAGTGCAAGGTAACCCTATAAAATACCTGTTACTTACTTTTCTGAGAGATTTTCTGAAATTATTTTAAAAGAGTGTGTAAGTGATTCTTGTCACAAGGGAAAGCCACATAGAAGCAAGTTGAGTTCTGAAGGGCAGAATTAATTTGAGTTAAAGCATTACAATATTATACATGCACACCCTGACACATCAAAACACTTCATTAATACTTTTGAGACACCTCCTAATGGAACAAACAACACTGCACACGGAAGAAACAAAAGGTCAGGCTACTCAAGGAAATTCTGCATGGCGGAGAGGAATGGCTGGTCTTTTTGCTCTCTTGTTTGTGAGAGACAGTATGCCGTTTTTCACCCTTGGAAAGATAAGATGTTTCATTTTTACACTTTGATTGAAGTGAATTGCACTTTTTGGGAATTTAATTGCTCAGCTAAACTACCTCAAAAATAAAACATGAGACACTTACAGAGACCTTCAACGACATGCAACGGGGAGTTATTAACCACTTTTATTGCGGGCGACAAGAGTAGCCTGCAGTTTTCATCTTCAGGTTATTATTATGCATGCATCACAGGTATGTAGCCGGCATTCGTTTGGACTTCCACTTATAACGATGAAAGGAATTCACAGAAAGCAATTTGATCACTCGCATCTGGATCTTCTCTGGTCACTTAGAATCTGATCACGCATGTTTGGAACATCTATCAAGTGAAACTTGTGCGAAAAATTATCAAAAATAAAAGTGCCGAGTTGAGGAGAAAAGGATATCTAACATCAGACGTCTGATAACAGTTATATAACATAAGATATAAAATCAGACGTCTGATGACAGTTATATGACAGCAGACGTCTGATAACAGTTATATGACAGCAGATGTCTGCTGTCATATATAACTGTTATATAATAGTCATATAACATGTTATAAAACAGTTATATAACTGTTATATAACATAGTCCCATAACTGTTCTATAACTGTTATATAACGGTAGTTATATGTAACTGTTATATAACTGTTATATAAGTTATATGATGTCAGATGTCTGCTGTCATATATAACTGTTATATAACAGTCATATAACATGTTATATAACGTAGTTCTATAACTGTTATATAACAGTCATAACATGTTATATATATATAATTGTTATATAACAGTAGTGTCTGCTGTCATATATAACTGTTATATAACAGTCATATAACATGTTATATAACAGTTATACAACTGTTATATAACAGTTCTATAACTCTTCTATAACAGTTATATAACAGTCATAACATGTTATACAACAGTTATATAACTGTTATATAACAGTAGTTATATATAACTGTTATATATGTTATATAACTATATAGTTATAAATAACAGTCATATAACATGTTATAACATATAACATGTTATATAACTGTTATATAACGGTAGTTATATGTAACTGTCATATAACTGTTATATAAGTTATATGATGTCAGACGTCTGATAACAGTTATATGACAGCAGATGTCTGCTGTCACATATAACTGTTATATAACAGTTATATAACATAGTTCTATAACTGTTATATAACAGTAGTGTCTGCTGTCATATATAACTTATATAACAGTAGTTATATATAACTGTTAAATAACAGTCATATAACATGTTATATAACTGTTATATAACGGTAGTTATATATAACTGTTATATAAGTTATATGATGTCAGACGTCTAATAACAGTTATATGACTGCTGTCATATATAACTGTTATATAACAGTCATATAACATGTTATAGAACAGTTATATAACATAGTTCTATAACTGTTATATAACAGTCATAACATGTTATATAACTGTTATATAACAGTAGTGTCTGCTGTCATATATAACTGTTATATAACAGTCATATAACATGTTATAAAACAGTTATATAACTGTTATATAACATAGTTCCATAACTGTTATATAAAAGTAGTTATATGTAACTGTTATATAAGTTATATGATGTCAGATGTCTGATAACAGTTATGACAGCAGATGTCTGCTGTCATATATAACTGTTATATAACAGTCATATAACATGTTATATAACAGTTATATAACGTAGTTCTATAACAGTCATAACATGTTATATATATAACTGTTATATAACAGTAGTGTCTGCTGTCGTATATAACTGTTATATAACAGTCATATAACATGTTATATAACAGTTATATAACTCTTCTATAACAGTTATATAACATAGTTCCATAACTGTTCTATAACTGTTATATAACGGTAGTTATATGTAACTGTTATATAACTGTTATATAAGTTATATGATGTCAGATGTCTGATAACAGTTATATAACAGTTCTATAACTCTTCTATAACAGTTATACAACAGTCATAACATGTTATACAACAGTTATATAACTGTTATATATGTTATATAACTATATAGTTATAAATAACAGTCATATAACATGTTATATAACTGTTATATAACGGTAGTTATATGTAACTGTCATATAACTGTTATATAAGTTATATGACGTGTTATATAACTGTTATATATGTTATATGATTATGTTTTACATAACTGTTATATAACATGTTATGTTATACAACTATGTTATATAACTATAACAGTTATATGACAGCAGATGTCTGCTGTCATATATGTTATATAACTGTCGGCTCTTTATAGCTTTTTAAACTTTGTGATTCGACGTCGTGAAGTTTCATCGTGAGAATCCACTTCAAATTTATGTAAGTCTCCTGGTGCCGATAAAATCCACCATAACCCCAGTTCTTCCTCCTGCAACTGGTTCTTTACATGGCACAGCAATTGTAAGGGCTCTCGAGTGATGAAAAGTGTTATAGGATGTTGTACTTTTATAACGCAATCACAAAATGCAATCAGACATCCCCTTTCTAAGGACGAGAAAACCACCTGGGCCACAAGGCTGCCTTATGGAGAAGCCACTGAACTTTTTACATCCCTTAGGAAACTTTGAAGGGTGTTCAAGACACTATGCGCTGGTGCTTGAGAGATTTGTTATCCTAGTGTCTGACCACACAAACCGCAGTCAAAGAGTCAATGATGCCAAAAAAGTTCCGGCTATTTGCACAAAAGGGAAGAAACCTCGAGAACGTCTCCACTATATGACCTATATCAGCACACCAAGAGAGTTGCCTAGCAAAGATCATACCCTGGGTGCGAAACGTGACCAAAGCGTAATGCGACAATGGGCTACTGGGCATGGAAAAGCGATGCAATGCACCACAAAGGATTCTGCGGGAACACTTGCCTTAAACATGTCCCAAAAGAATTACGCGTTGGAGAGAGAGTTGAGTTGGAATACAATGACACGAAAGGAACTCAGAAGAAGACCGAGGAGCTTCTACTGATCTTGACAGAAATGTGTTTTTAAATTTGCTGTTAGGATAAATTCGCACTCGCTCTGGAAGAGTTTTACTTATCTTCTTGTCGCATAGAGCGGCAGTTTCGTACCAATAGATTGTATTTGTCAATGAGACGATGGTTTCGAGTGCTCGTTAACACCTTTTAAGATCACCTTGCCGACTTGCTGATAAGAAAAGAAGATGCCATCGTTTACTGAACTGCGAAGTGTGATCTATGATGACTTTGGTTTTCGGTTCTTTACCCCTTTGAGTAACGGGTACCCTGGGTGCGAAGGGCTTTTCATGCGCGGTTTCCGGTTTCGGCTGATGACTAAATTCGTGGATCGTGAAAAATGGTTTATAACGCATGTGATACGTAAAATTTGTCAAAATTTACACGTGAAACGGGACCGGGACACACCCCCCCCCCCCCCCCACCCACCCTGCTACCCTCTTATGAATGATGTAACGATGATCAGGTGATTAAATAGCTTAAAAAAGTGCCTTAAGTCATCTACTTTATTTCCGCAGGTTGATTAACTGATAATATAAGAAACATGCGCTTACTACACCGGGAAAAACCCACCCATCCCCCCCCCATAGACACCACTACCACCATCTCAACTACCATGAAGATGAAGAATAAGTTCAGAGGAGAAACTAATTGCTAAATGATTTTAAGTTATCCCAGAATTCAGGAAAGGTCATTGTATTCTTCCTCACAACATAAACTTATACAAACAGAGATACTCCTACCCCTCCCCCTAAGCTGTGTTGAAACCTTCCCCCCACGCCACCTAGAAAGTTGGATTAAATAGACCTTGTTAAACTTTCCTAGGACACCATTCCCTATTGATATAGCAGCTTTCTTTTCAATAACGGCGGTTAAATTGGAAACTGCAACCACCCCACCCCCCTGAGTACAAAATGTCCCCCCTGACTGGGGTCCATAGCTAATATTGTTCAGCAGCCCAAGTACTATTACCATGCCAAATTTGGTGATTTTACCCCAGAGTGCACAATTTTTTCACCATATGGCTTGACTAATTATCTTTAAATGTGGTTTGATTTTTTCCACTTCTTGGTATGGTGTTCTGCCTTATTCCGCTTAACCGTGTTTGTCAATTCAGGATGTGTACTGTAGTGAGCAATTTGTCTCACACGTTTATTGCCAACAGTTTCAAAATCTTCCTCCAAAAGTTGTTTTTTGAAAACAGATTGTTTCTTAAGGTTAATGTGATAATTGTTCCTCATCACAATGTCCTTGTATGATCTCCATGAAGTTGCACCAAACTCCACCAATCTGCACCAAACTGAACTAAGCTGCACCAATCTGCTCCAAGTTGCACCAAATTGCACCAATCTGTGGCAAGTTTCACCAATCTGCACCAAATTGCACCAATCTGCACCAAGTTGTACCAAACTGCACCAATCTGCACATAGTTTCACCAAGTTGCGTCTTCCTATGTCTTTTGCGTAAAGTAATCGTGATAAAATTTTCTTTTACTATTTCGAGAGAGATGCAATAGTTTGTTTCCGTAAAATTTATATTTTTCTGGAATTTCAGAAAAGAAAAGCTCATTCTTTGTCCTTATAGATTTTCGTATTCCGTTAGTGATCCATGGTCTTTACAGTTACTTGATTTTGCGTTTAGATAACATGAGAAGAGGAGCCTTTTTGGTGGTTAGTTTATTCAGTTTGTTATAGAAAGTAGAAAATAGCATCATCATTCCCGGAAAAAAGAGATTCCCAGTTTAGTTGGGGAAGATCCTGCAAGAGTCTCTGCTCAGAGAGTTTTGAGTAGTCTCGAATAGTAATTTTTAGTGGCTGAATTATGTCAATGGATGATCGACAGATGCAAAATCGGGAAAAATGATCAGTGATGTCAGAAACAATGTTTCCACTGGCACAGTATTCGGTGAACTTGTTTGTAACAATAGTGTCAATAAGTGTTGCTGAATTATCATCCCGGGTGGGGGAGGGGGGGGGGTACTTGGGTTAATGTTTGCTGGGTATGTGCTGCTGGACTCTCAGAGCCCCTACCCCACTATAGTCTATTTCTTGGCCAATTATAGACCCCATCTTAGTCACCTTTTGGAAAATGTAATTCTTGCGATCCCAACTTAGTCACTTTCTATTTATGCATCTACCTTATCAACGTGTTTTCAAGCGGCGGAATGTAATGTGGTTAATGCAAGCTTATTGTTAAATTCAATAAACAACAACTTTCTGATTTTTTTAACCGAGAATCTTCCCATTTTGAATCTCTACTTACCCCAAGAATCCGAAGATTTGTGACCCCATTCTTGTAACTCTATTGAAAATGCAACCCCATTATAGTCACTCCAGTCGTGAAAATGCGACACCATCCAGCGGCACATCCCCATTAGCCTCTTGTAAGGGAATACCACCCCCCCCCCGGGATTATTATATACTCTTGTTGGCAAATCAATTGCCGCAAGAAAGGCATGGCTCTGTAGGCAATTAAGAAATTGTCGAGCATAGTCACAAGTCTGAGCACGAAGAACATTCATGCTGATATCACCGAAAAGGCAAATCGGTTTTCCGGTTGTGCTGTAGTGATCAACAGCTTCTTCAAAATAGTCTAAAAAACGTTTCGCAGAGTTATGTTACCTATAGATAACGCCCCAGATAATATTACTTTGCTTCGTAAATTGCAGTTCAATGGGAGTTCAATCCACAGAGACTGAAATGCCTCAATAGAGATTTTCTTTCAATAACCGTATATTTCACTGTCTCATCGTATTTACATTTCAACACCTCCAGCGGAAAGGGGTGTTTGAACAAACTCGAAGTTGTACTTAGGAATGTTTTGGTTGAAATAAAGAATGTTATCAGTGATTGTAGTTTTTGACACTGCTACAATATTGAAGCGGAACTTTAGTTCACGAAGAATATGACATTGAAAATCATCCAAGTTGCTCCTCAGACGTCTGATATTTGTATGGAAAAAAGACAACTTCCATACGGCAGATTCGTTAGGTTTAAATAGTTGTTGAAAATTTAAGGGATACAGCAAATATTATTGAATAAACAATTTAGATTTGGGTCTACCATACAGTTATTGTCATTTAAATTAAGCGATCTACACCGAAGATGCTAGTGAGTAGGTTCAGGTACGGGTATGCACAATGTTTTAACAGAGAGAAGTGTGACGTCACGTTACCATGGTGGCAAAATCTTTGGATCACTACTAAATTGAGCTTAGGCAACAACCACGGCGACGGCAACGAGAACGGTAAAGAGTAATAAGTTTATATTAGTAAAACATTAACTTTGCACATGCATCACTCTTTTTTGCACATTTTTTAGCCATCGTTGCATGACTGCAACACGAAACTTCCTTATTTCGAGCCCGCTTTACGAAGCATGAGGTGAACACAATACAAAAAGTTTCCTTTTCTTTTTCTAAACTCAGATACGGTCCTTTCAGAAAATTTCGCCAACATTTGACAAATTAAATAAAATTGAATAAGATCGATGAAGTTTAAAACAGTGCGAATTTACTTTTTAAGTGAATTTTCAGTTTGTTGTCATCCAAAAGTTTTGCTACCATGGCAACATGTCGTAACGACTTCTCTCTATACCATTACAAGGTAGTTCACGGAACGATTGTTTAGTCAATTTACTATCTCTTTTCGCTGCCATAAGAAAATTATTTTGACAAGAAATACAATAAGACTTATCTGTGAGTTTATCTGGCCATCTCTAATTGCAGCTGGCCTAACCTGTGAAGAGCTCTTCTAATAAGTGAAATAACCGTAGCTCTACACTACTGTACTCAAATGGTCTCAAATATGCATGACACAAGAAGTATAATTTTTTCGAAGTCCTTGGATAAATTAGATATCCCCTCAGTAAGAATAACAATGTTATTTGTAATATGATCATCAAAATAATACAAATCTAGCTTCATACATTTCACACGATACGAAACGCAAACATGTACCCGAAAAACTGACAATTTGGTACCATCTCTGTTGGTAGACTTTAAGGGCATCTAAGAATGGGTGCCCAGAGAGAATTTTATTGATGCCGTTGCTTAATTTGGTATCATTTTATCGAAATGCCTCTTCGTAGATTTTCAGCGAGATAGCAAAACGCGCTAGATTTTGTTCAACCACTTGATTAGAAGGCAACCCTTTATAAAAGATTCTAAGTCTGTCTACAATTTTAAAACTGCCAAGCCCAGCCTTCTGTAATTGCTTCATAGCAGTTTCAATCACTTTCACGCTTGGACGAATACGGGCTGTGAAACTGGTACGAACACGCGCTAACGTTGTGTATGGTCCCTTGGATGCCAAGATCACGTCCATAACGTCTCCTGTTGAAACTTTTTCCCTTGAAGGTGGATGTATAGATGTCTAAAAGAAATTTAAAGAATTAAGCAAATCTGGGCTAAACAGGCAACAGGAGGTTCTGCCTATGTGTTAAATTCGTAGCCTTATAGGTATATTCCTTTATTTACTTGTAATGTCCTTCACTCCCAAAGTTAGAGATACTTATCTTTTGAAATACAACTTTGTTATTTTACTCCCGAGTTTTGATAGATAAATATGTTGATAACCAAACGGCCTAGCTATATTTAGCTTCAATACAGTAAAGTTTCTCCATCTAAATACGTGTCGATGCTCTCCTCAAGACTCTTCATCTTCTTTTTAAGGACGTTGTTTTTATTTTTTTATGGTGGTGGGCCTTTCTTACTTTTCTTCTCAGTTTTTCTACACTATACATGAGTAGACTGCGAACAGTCTATCTTTTTCTTCAGATTTAGTGAGAGGAATGCACACACTCGCCCGCGTCGAGCGGCGAAGCCGCGAGAGAGGAGCGAGAATCGAGGGCGGCAGCCCGAAAAGAACAAAGTTTCGTGCCTCTCATGTCTCGCACCTTCTGTCACGGGCGTGTTCATTTACGTGTCTCACGCGTTTCGCTCTTGTTGTTGCTAGACTATTTGGACTACAGGACTATGCTATGTTTTGAATTAGTAGGTTTATAATCATCCTCTTTTAACTTGTTCCTAATGTTAGTTTCTTTCCCATTTTTTAGAGAAAATATGTTATTAATCAGTCAGTTTTACCTTGTCCTACTCGACACTTTTTTCCTTCCTTTCGGGGTCGTCTTTGCTTTCTTCTTTGATGGCCAGTTGTTCGTCTGTTTCTCTTCTGTTCTACAGGTGAAAAGAAGCTCCTTAATACATGAGTCCATCCGGCTACCTTTAAGTACTACAAAATGCTAAATACTCTCTGGAAAGCACTTACAGGGGTGGATGTAGGGGAGGGGCGTAGTGGGTCTGGGCCCCGGCCTTATTTTACGCAAAACTGAGAACCGCAGGACTCAGGACTCAGGAACCAAAGACTCAGTTCTTTCTCAGAGAGGGTTAAAGATTGGACTTTGGAAAGCGGCTTTATTATGAACAAACTTTGAAAAAATGAAAAGTAAAACACCTACACTTCTTGCAATCTGTAGTTCTACAATAAAAGCCTTTGCTTTTCTTAATTTTTTTTCCAGCTCCCAGACTTGCGTCTTAAACTTCACTCTCTCGTAATCTGCCTCTAACCACATTTGGTGGATTCTGTTTGTTTCTTTGTGGGCCACCTGTAGCGCCTCAACAAGTTTAGCGATACTGGAAGGCTTGGCCGGGTTGGGGTGTGTGCGAACTCTTCCCTGTATGTGGTTTTCTAATGTTTCAATCTTCTCCTCCTGTTCTCTGAGTACATCCTGTAACATTTGAATTAGGTTTTCTTTAACTGCATTCTGTAGTTGGTACTGTTCAACTCTGTCTCTCATAGCCTGAAATGTTAATTTGAATAATTATTACAAACAGAAATCTCCCTCGTAATAGGAAATGTTCCTTGATTTCTATTTTGCTACTTCACATCTATTTTACTGTATTTTGCACCTTTAAAGGAGGATTACTGGTAGGTTCACTTTCATTACTGAGGGGCTGGGTAAAAAAAAGGTTAGCATAGACTAAAAACCTCGCATCCTATTCATCTCTTGTGTCATTATCAACACTAAAATCATACCATAGTCATAAGCTTGTTCATTAACTACCGGTATTAAAGGCTTCCAATTGCCAAAAATATTAGTCAAACGTAATACGATTACTTATGTTTCTGGACATTGCTTTGCAATTTAATTGTGCCTACCACTAATACAGGGATAAGAATCTTAACACAAAGTTCCAAATACGGAAACAAAGTACAGAATGGTTGAAGAAGCCTCTAAACGATTGATTTGAATAATGGAAATAAACAGATTGTAAAGTAAAAATAAATAAAAGTTTGCGACGGCTTTTGCAATGATTTATTTAATAGTGGCAAGAGAAAAAAAAAGAAAAAAGAATGAGCTCTTGATTGAGTTAAGAGCTCATTCTCCCTTGTTTGTGGGTATTTCCTTGAATGCAAAAAAATGGCAACTGAGTTGTCAAGTTTACTGCCAAGCTCTTTGCAAGGGGTCCCCGCCATAATCAGAATCAGTCTTGACAAGATTCCTACCAAGTTCAAGTAAAGGTCTAATTAATGAAACAACCAACAAAATGAAACAAAAAAGAAAGATTAACCAAACAAGACTAGAACAAAATAGACATAAGTCATGTAACTAAACAAGTGGCAGGAGAAAAAAGATGGGGAGTGCCGCTACTTGATTACCCTCAAAACGGCTGAGAAGGAGACAACCACATTCATTTACTATTATACAATAATTATGTACACACCTTCAGCTCTTTTAACAGTTGCTGTCGTTCTTTGCTTTGAGCTATGAGCTCAACCGATGTCCCTAAAAATATACCAATAGAAATTGGGTATGGAATTAACATTTTTCTTTCGTTGCTGTTGTTGTTTATTTCGTCTGATGAAAATCAGTTCCCTTTCTGGGGGTGGGAGTGGTCTGCTAAGATTATGAACACTTTGAATTTTGCCACCATAGGCCATTTACACTATGGCGTCATTGTACATTTACTATTCAAAATGTATCTGTCAGTTGCTAGTAATTAGAAGCCCTGAGTACTTATAAGTAAACGAAAGGGGTAGGATTAGCGCTAGTGGTGTGCGATTATCTAATAACACATAAACACACACACAAACCAAAACTTCGTTTGAGTCCCACTCAAACTCTATTGGTAGTCAGCAACACAGTGACGCTATTGCAAGTTTTTAGTTCCTCAATTTTTGAGAAATCAAGACATTTGTTTTTAAACAGGCTTTTTAGGCATTGTTGTTCATGATATTTTTCTTTTTGTTTACTTTTACACCACCATGTCATGTAAACTATGACATAAACTTAAGGCTAACGGTTTTCAAGGAAAATAAACGAATTATTTTATGTTATCTTGGAAGTAAAAATTGAAAATCGATACAGGGAACCTTTTGTCATTTCATTTACACTATATTAAAAGACGAATCTAAAGCCAAAGTTTACTTTCCACGGGCAAGCTTAATGTCTGTTGGAAGAACCTATAAATCATTTATAACTCGTTTAATTGTTACAAAAATTTCAACCCGAAAAATCGCTAAAAATTGCTTCCAAAAAATAACTAGATTTCTCACAAATCAAGGACTGAAATGTGAAAAAGGCAATGTTGCCAAGTGTAGTCGATCTCAAAATACTGAACTTTTTACAATTCAATTTCCCGCTTTGTTGAAAGCTTTTTTATCTCGTGTTGGAAGACACTAGGTATGGTTAATGAAAAACCTGGGTCGAGACACTTTAAACCGGACTATTAGATATATAAAAAATACAATAAACGATCAACAAGCCACTCGTACAGGAACTACTATTTTCTTTGAATTAATAACTTTCAAATCTTAAATAAACGTAGCTAGTCTCGAGTTTTTATGCAAACTTACCATTAGACTGATTAGAGGGCATGTCAACTTGATCGTCTGGATAAGATTCATCTATGATAAAGAAGTAAAATCGTTAGAGACAAGATAGTAAAAGGGGTTCTGTAAAGATTTTTGTTGTATTTTCAACAAGGTAAAAAGAATCTTTGCATAACTTGAATACCAAATCAATGCTCCAATTATTTCAGACTAAATTTTAGTGGTAAAACTTTTAACTGCTGTCTTTTGCTATAGACTGGCATGAATTTAAACTACAGCTACAGCCTTTGTTTTAAAGATTTGATGGTATGCCTGAACAAATCACCACTTTTTGATATCTTCTTTACAGTTCTACAGAAGCATTTTAAATGAGAAAAGGTTCTAAATAATGAATTCAGCAACAAAGCCACTTAAATAAACAGCAATATCTATTGTTACTCAGTTTAAAGAAATGATACAGAGATGAGCTGTCGAGATGTCTATTTCAAATCAACAGAAAACAATAGCGACGTAACGGTAATTTCTTTGGCTTCATACGGAATGAAACGCTTAAGTGATTTAAACACATTTCTGCGGAAATTTAGAAAGCACTGATACATACCATCCAATCCCGGCTCCCGTTCTTTCCACATTTTCTTTCTTGATGCCATTGGCGTTTCAAATCAGAGCGACTGACGTGAGTTGAGTCAGTGAGGACTACAGAAACAAGCAGAAGAAGTAAATTACTACAGTGGGGTTTTCTATCCCAATGTGTAACAAATTTCAAAAGTACAACTCTAACTCGCAAATAAAAATTTTACGAATTCTCCAGCAAAGTAAATGATCGATCATGATCGACCATAATCGATCTCTCAGCGGAAAGAGAATCAACTTAATTTCAGTGAATCAGTCCTGCTTTTTTATCTTGGTACCTGTTATGTTTCTGATCTGTTCGAGCACGATCGTTAGAGAAACTGAAGCTGCGAAAGCAGATCTCAAATACAAGAAACACAACTGATACCCTGCGAGCAGAGGCTACATTTTGGCGGTATGAGCTGGCGTGCGAGGAAACCTCAGAAAACAATTATAACTTAGTTTACCTGAACAACGAGGCACGTTAGTTAACTGTAGTAACTGCGTTGTCTTTGGGACATCGCGGACGTTATGGGTAAGAGAATAAGTAATGGATAGTTGAAATGGCAATTTCACGTGCTGCATTTTTTTCACATCTCCTTTCACATCAATAATTACAATAAACATACTTAGCATAACGAGATCTCGTGCCTTCTCTCACGTTTAGTACCATGGACACGGAACAGTTGTAGAATAGTTGTATAATTTTTACTAAAATGAATGAGCTTTATCGAAATAAATTTGCATGGTTCTTAAAGATGTATAATTCCACTCACGTGACAAGCAGCTATAAATGGAAATGTATCGGAACAAAAGACCATTAAAATAAGAGAAAGGTTTAAATCCCACAGGACTTTTTTGGGACATCAACATGGCCGTGGTTTCATTGTTTTTAGGCATGGCGGAAGTGATATTCTTGAACACATTGTAGGCCCCACCCGCGTTACAAGCTCTTTTCATCGCAATCGTTTATTGATACTGGGTATCCGCAGGAGCACTTACAAATCTAATTTCCGTACTGATACAGCTTTAAAGAATGGAATGCGTAGCCCGTTTTAGATAAGCCCCACGAGGATACTTTTAAATCGGCAATTTTATCTTTTTACTACTCACTGATCTTAATTTGTACGTAAAGTTCTTATTGCTGCTTTTGTATTCTTCTTCATTCTGGTACTCTTCCTTTTTAGCGGAGCTCGACGCACCGCACGTCTGCGGAGCCCCATAGCAAAGAAATGTGGTAATCTGCCCATCCAAGAAAATTTGGTAATCACGTTACCGTACACCGAGCGAGCGAGCGAGCCACCGTCTGCCCGCACCACAGGCAAACCAATCTAAAATAACTCAGTCAACACGTATGGCAACCCAAATGCAACTCAAGGTTTTATTTGGAAGAAAATAACATGGCCGCCCGGACTTTTAAAAAGAAAAAACAACAACAAACTCGTGTCTTTTTCGGCGTTATTTTTTTGTGTTTACATTAACGTGGATACGAGCGGTAACAAGGGGTAACAAGGGTAACAAAGGGTAACAAGAGTATCAAGTGGTAACAAAGGGTAACAAGGGTAACACGGGGTAACAACGTGTAACAAGGGGTAACAACGGGTAACAAGGGTAACAAGAGGTCACAAGGATAACAAGGGGTAAAAAGGGGTAACAAAAGTAACAAAGGGTAACAAGGGTAACAACGGGTAATAAGGGGTAACAAGGATAACAAAGAGCTAGAGCAAGTTATTGAAAACAAAGGAGACGAATTTCGTGGGAAAAAAACATGGAAATTCAAAGCGGCGGTGAGCAAATGAGAAATACTACCGGCCAGAAAAAAAAAGAGCGGCAGTAAAAAATAAAAGCGAACACGAACATAGGAAAAAGCGCACTGGGGACGAGGTTGAGGAAACAACATATTGGGTAAGCACCTACAAAAATTCCTCCATAAAAATAATGTGTAACTAGGAAGTTTGACGTTTTAGGCGTACAAAACAGCGTTGTAGTCGTGCAAAACAACGGCAAGGGAAAGACAAAAGAGCATGCTGCACGGGCAAATTTGTGTTTTGCTAATTTGAAGAAAAAGTGTGCTGCACGTGCAATTTGTTATTTTGCTAATTCGGTCCTCAACTTTCAGAAAAAAATCTTGGCACCAGCTGGCCCCCAAGTTTTCATTTTTGGTCACCGGAACAAGTATTCCCGTCGCCAAAAATTACATTTAAGAATTAATACAATACAAAAAAAAACATCTTATACTGAGCCTTAACAAAAAAAGAATGCTTAAAAGGTAACAGGGGTAATAAGAGGAAGGAGGGGTATCCAGGACTAAAAAAAAGTAAAAAAAAGGAACAAGGGGGAAAAGAGGTAACAAAAGAAAAACAAGGGGAAACAAAGGAAAAAAGGAGGAAAAAGGGTAACAACGGGTAACAAGGGGTAACAAGAGGTAACAAGGGGTAACAAAGTAAAAAGGGGTAACGAGAGTAAGGAGGGCAAAAAAAAAGTAACAAACGGTAACGAGGGGGAACAAGGGTAACAAGGGGTAACAAAGTGTAACAAGGGGTAACAAAGGTAACAAGGGGTAACAGAGGGTAAAAAGGGTAACAACGGCATCAAGGGGTAACAGGGGAAAAAAGGGGTACCAACGGTAACAAACGGTAACAAAGGGTAACAAAGGGTAACAAAGGGTAGCAAAGGGTAAAATGGTTAACAAAGGGTAACAAGAGTAAAAAGGGGTAACAAGGGATGACAAGGATAACAACAGGTAACAAGGGGTACCAAGGGTAACAGGGGTTAACAAAGGGTAACAAACGGTAACAACGAGTACAGAGGGTAAAAAGGGTAACAAGGGCAACAAGGGGTAACAAGGGGTAATAAGGGTAACAATGGGTAACAACAAGGGGTAACAAGGGGTAACAAGAGGTAACAAGGGTAACAAGGGTAACAAGGGGTAACGAGGGTAACAAGAGGTACCAAGGGTAACAAGAGGTAACAAGGGGTAAAAAGGGTAACAAAGGGTAAAAAAGTGTGACAGGGGTAACAAGGAGTAACAGGGGGTAGCAAGGGGTAACAAGGGTATCAAGGGGTAATAAAGCTAACAAGTGGTAACACAGGTAAAAAGGGGTAATACAGGGTAAAAAGGGTAACAAGGGTATCAAAGGGTAACAACGGGTAACAAGGGGTAAAAAGGGGTAAAGAGTATAACACGGGGAAAAGAGGGTAACAAGGGGTAACAAGGGGTAACAAAAGTAAAAAGATGTAAAAGAGGGTAAAGAGGGGTAACAAGTATAAAACGGGGAAACAAGGGTAACAAGGGGTAACAAGGACATCAAGGGGTAACAAGGGGTAACAACGCGTAACAAGGGTAAAAAGGGGTAACAAGGGGTAACAAACGGTAACAAGGGGTAAGAACGGAACAAAGGGGTAACAAAGGGTACCAAGGGTAACAAAGAGTAACAAGGGGTAACAAGGGTAACAAGGGTAAACAATGGAAACAAGGGGTAACAAGGGCTAACAAGAGTAGGAAGGGGTAACGAAGGGTAACAAGGGGTAACAAGTATAAATGAAGGTAAAAAAGGTAAAAAGGGGTAACAAGGGTAACAACCGATAACAAGGAGTAACAAGGGTAACAAGGGGTAACAAACGGTAACAAGAAGTAACAAAGGGTAACAAGGGGTAACAAGGGTAACAAGGGGTAACAAGGGGTAACAAGGGCTAACAAGAGTAAGAAGGGGTAACGAAGGGTAACAAAGGGTAACAAGTATAACAAGGGGTAAAAAGGGTAAAAAGGGGTAACAAGGGTAACAACCGGTAACAAGGAGTAACAAGGGCAACAAGGGGTAACAAATAGTAACAAGGGTAACAAGGCGTACATAGGGTAAAAAGGGTAACAAGAGCATTAAGGGGTAACAAGAGGTAACAAGGGGTAACAAGTGGTAACAAGGGGTAACAAGGAGTAACAAGAGTAAAAAAGGGTAACAAGGGGTAACGAGGGTAACAAGGGGTAACAAGGGTAACAACGGGTAACATGGGGTAACAAGGGTAACGAGGAGTAACAAGGGTAACAACAGGTAAAAAGGATAACGACGGGTAACAAGAGGTAACAAGCGTAACAAAGGGTAACAAGGGTAACAACGGGTAACAAGGATAATGGTGGGTAATATGGGGTAACAAGGGTAACAAGGGGTAACAGGGGGTAACAAGGAGTAACAAGGGTAACAAGGGGTAACAAGGGGTAACAAGGGGTAACAAAGATTAAAAGGAGTAACAAGGGGTAACATGGGGTAACACGGGGCAACAAGGGGTAGCAAGGGGTAACAAGGGTAACCTGGGGTAACAAGGAGTAACAGGAGTTACAAGGGGTAACAAGGGGTAACAGAAGTAACAAGGGGTAAAAAGGGCAACAAGGGGTAACAAGGGGTAACAAGAGCAGCAAGGGGCAACAAGGAGTAACAGGAGTAACAAGGAGTAACAAAGAATAACAAGGGTAACAAGAGTAACAAAAGGTAAAAAGGAGTAACAGGAGTAACAAGGGGTAACAAGGGTAACAAGGGGTAACAGGGGTAACAAGGGTAACAAGGGGTAATAAGAGGTAAAAGCAGTAGCAAGGGGTAACAAGGAGTAACAAGAGTAACAAAGGAAAAAAAGAGGTAACGAGGGTAACAAGGGGTAACAAGGGTAACACGGGGTAACATGGCGTAACAAGGGTAACAAGGAGTAACAAGGGTAACAACGGGTAACAAGGATAAAAACGGGTAACAAGAGGTAACAAGGGTAACAAAAGGTAACAAGGGTAACAACGGGTAACAAAAATAATAGGGGGTAATATGGGGTAAAAAGGGTAACAAAGGGTAACAAGGGGTAACAGGGGGTAACAGGAGTAACAAGGGGTAACAAGGGTAACAAGGGGCAACAAGGGGTAACAAGGGCAACCAGGGGTAACAAGCAGTAACAGGAGTAACAAGGGGTAACAAGGAATAACAAGGGTAACAAGAGTAACAAAAGGTAACAAGGAGTAACAGGAGTAACAAGGGGTAACAAGGGTAACAAGGAGTAACATGAGTTAACAGGGGTAACAAGGATAACAAGGGGTAATAAGGGGTAACAGCAGTAGCAAGGGGTAACGAGGATAACATAGGGAAACAAGAGCAACAAGTGGTAACAAGGGGTAAACAGGGTAACAAGGAATACAGAGGGTAAAAAGGGTAACAAGGGCAATAAGGACTAACAAGGGGTGACCAAGGGTAAAAAGGGTAACCAGGGGTAACAAGGGGAACAAGGGGTAATAAGGGTAACAAGGGGTACCGAGAGGTAACAAGGGGTAACAAAGGTATCAAGGGGTAAAAAGGGTAACGAGGGGTAACGGACGGTAAAAAGGGTAAAAAGGTATCACGAAATAATAACAGGTAACAAGGGTAACAAGGGGTAACAAGGGGTAAAAAGTGGTAATAAGGGGTAACAAGGGGTAAACAGTGGAAACAAGGGGTAACAAGGGGTAACAAGAGAAACAACAGGTAACGAAGGGTAACAAGGAGTAAAAAGGGTAACAAGGGGTAACAAGTATAACAAGGCGTAACAAGGGGTAACAAGGGGTAACAAGGGTAAAAACGGGTACTAATGGGTAACAAGGGGTAACAAAGGGTAACAAGGGGTAACAAGGGTAACAAGGGGTACAGAGGGTAAAAAGGCTAACAAGGCCATTAAGGGGTAACAAAGAGTAACAAGGGGTAAAAAGGGTAACAAGAGTAACAAGGTGTAACAAGGGGTAACAAGAGTAACAAGGGGTAACACGGGGTAACAAGGGGTACCAAGAGGTAACAAGGGTAACAAGGGGTAACAAAGGTAAAAAGGGGTAACAAGGGTAAAAAGAGGCAACAAGGGTAACAAGGGCAAACACGGGGTAACAAGGGTAAAAACGGGTAACAAGGGTAACAACGGGTAACAAGGATAACAAGGAGTAACAAGAGGTAACAAGGGTAACAAAGGGGAACAAGGGGTAACAACGGGTAACAAGGATAATAGTGGGTAACAAGGGGTAACAAGGCGTAAGAAGGGGTAACAGGGGGTAACAAGGAGTAACAAGGGTAACAAGGGGTAATAAGGGGTAACATGGGGAAACAAGCGGTAACAAGCGGTAAAGAGGGTAACCAAGGGTAACAAGAAGTCACAAGAGGTAACAAAGGGTAACAAAAGTAACAAGGGGTAACAGGAGTAACAAGGGGTAAGAAGGGTAACAACGGGTAACATGGGGTAACAGGAGTAACAAGGGGTAATAAGGGGTAACAGCAGTAACAAGGGAAACAAAGATAACAAAGGGGAACAAGACTAATAAGTGGTAACAAGGGGTAACAAGGGTAACACGGAGAAACAAGGTGTAACAAGGGGTAACAAGGGGTAATAGGAGTAACAAGGGATAACAAGGGTAACAAAGGGTAACAAGGGGTAAGAAGGGCTAACAAGGGGAAGAAAGGATAAAAAGGGTAACAACGGTAAAAAATAGGTAAAAGAGGGAAACAAGGGTAACAAGGGGCAACAGGGGTAACAAGGGTACCAAGGGGTAACAAGGGTAACAAACAATAACAAGGGTAACAAGGGGTAACAAGAGGTAAAAAGGGTAACAAGGGGTAACAACAGGTAACAAGGGTAAAAATAGTTAACAAAAGGGTAACAAGGGTAACAAGGGGTAACAAGGGTAACAACAGGTAACAACGATAACAAGGGGTAACAAGAGGTAACAAGGGTAAAAAACGGTAACAAGGGGTAACAAGGGTAACAACGGGTAACAAGGATAATAGGGGGTAACATGGGGTAACAAGGGTAACAAAGGGTAACAAGGAGTAACAGGGGGTAACAAGGAGTAACAAGGGCAACAAGGGGTAATAAGGGGTAACAAGGGGTAACAAAGGGTAACAAGAGTAACAAAGGGTAACAAGGGGTAACACGGGGCAACAAGAGGTAACAAGGGGTAACAAGGGGTAACAACGGTAACAAGAGTAACCAGGGGTAAAAAAGGTTCACAGGAGTAACAAGGGGTAAGAAGGGTAACAAGGAGTAATAAGGGATAAAAGCAGTAACAAGGGGTAACAAGTATAACAAAGGGGAAAAAGACTAACAAGTGGTAACAAGGGGTAACAAGGGGTGACAAGGGTAACACGGAGAAACAAGGTGTAACAAGGGCTAACAAGGGGTAATAGGAGTAAGAAGGGGTAACAAGGGTAACAAAGGGTAACAGGGGGTAACAAGGGGTAACAAGGGAAAGAAGGGGTAACAAGGGTAACAACAGGTAACAAGGGGTAACAAGAGTAAAAAGGGGTAACAAAGGATAACAAGGGGAACAAGGGGTAACAGGGGTAACAAGGGTAACAAGGGGTAACAGGAGTAACAAGGGGTAACAAGGGTAACAAAGGGTAACAGGGGGTAAGAAGGGGTAAAAAGGTAACAAGGGTACCAAGGGGTAAAAAAGGTAACAAACAATAACAAGGGTAACAAGGGGCAACAAGGGGTAACAAGAGGTAACAAGGGTAACAAAGGGTAACAAGGGGTAACAAGAGGTAACAAGGGTCACAAGGGGTAACAAGGGTAACAAGGGGTAACAAGGGGTAACAAGGGTAAAAAGGGGTAACATGGGGTAACACGGGTAACAAGGGGTAACAAGGGTTACAACGGGAAACAAGGATAACAAGGGGTTACTAAAGGTAACAAGGGTAACCAAGGGTAACAAGGGTAACAAGGGTAACAACAGGTAACAAGGATAATAGGGGGTAACATGGGGTAACAAGGGGTAACAGGGGGTAACGAGGAGTAACAAGGGTAACAAGAGGTAATAATGGGTAACAAGGGGTAACAAGGGTAACAAAGGGTAACAAGGGGTAACAAGGGTAAACAGGGGTAACAAGGAGTAACAGGAGTTACAAGAGGTAACAAGGGGTAACAAGGGGTGACAAGGGTAACACGGAGAAACAAGGTGTAACAAGGGGTAACAAGGGGTAATAGGAGTAAGAAGGGGTAACAAGGGTAACAAAGGGTAACAGGGGGTAACAAGGGGTAACAAGGGAAAGAAGGGGTAACAAGGGTAACAACAGGTAACAAGGGGTAACAAGAGTAAAAAGGGGTAACAAAGGATAACAAGGGGTAACAGGGGTAACAAGGGCAACAAGGGGTAACAGGAGTAACAAGGGGTAACAAGGGTAACAAAGGGTAACAGGGGGTAAAAAAGGTAAAAAACAATAACAAGGGTAACAAGGGGCAACAAGGGGTAACAAGAGGTAACAAGGGTAACAAAGGGTAACAAGGGGTAACAAGAGGTAACAAGGGTCACAAGGGGTAACAAGGGTAACAAGGGGTAACAAGGGGTAACAAGGGTAAAAAGGGGTAACATGGGGTAACACGGGTAACAAGGGGTAACAAGGGTTACAACGGGAAACAAGGATAACAAGGGGTTACTAAAGGTAACAAGGGTAACCAAGGGTAACAAGGGTAACAACAGGTAACAAGGATAATAGGGGGTAACATGGGGTAACAAGGGGTAACAGGGGGTAACGAGGAGTAACAAGGGTAACAAGAGGTAATAATGGGTAACAAGGGGTAACAAGGGTAACAAAGGGTAACAAGGGGTAACAAGGGTAAACAGGGGTAACAAGGAGTAACAGGAGTTACAAGAGGTAACAAGGGGTAACAAGGGGTGACAAGGGTAACACGGAGAAACAAGGTGTAACAAGGGGTAACAAGGGGTAATAGGAGTAAGAAGGGGTAACAAGGGTAACAAAGGGTAACAGGGGGTAACAAGGGGTAACAAGGGAAAGAAGGGGTAACAAGGGTAACAACAGGTAACAAGGGGTAACAAGAGTAAAAAGGGGTAACAAAGGATAACAAGGGGTAACAGGGGTAACAAGGGCAACAAGGGGTAACAGGAGTAACAAGGGGTAACAAGGGTAACAAAGGGTAACAGGGGGTAAAAAAGGTAAAAAACAATAACAAGGGTAACAAGGGGCAACAAGGGGTAACAAGAGGTAACAAGGGTAACAAAGGGTAACAAGGGGTAACAAGAGGTAACAAGGGTCACAAGGGGTAACAAGGGTAACAAGGGGTAACAAGGGGTAACAAGGGTAAAAAGGGGTAACATGGGGTAACACGGGTAACAAGGGGTAACAAGGGTTACAACGGGAAACAAGGATAACAAGGGGTTACTAAAGGTAACAAGGGTAACCAAGGGTAACAAGGGTAACAACAGGTAACAAGGATAATAGGGGGTAACATGGGGTAACAAGGGGTAACAGGGGGTAACGAGGAGTAACAAGGGTAACAAGAGGTAATAATGGGTAACAAGGGGTAACAAGGGTAACAAAGGGTAACAAGGGGTAACAAGGGTAAACAGGGGTAACAAGGAGTAACAGGAGTTACAAGAGGTAACAAGGGGTAACAAGGGGTGACAAGGGTAACACGGAGAAACAAGGTGTAACAAGGGGTAACAAGGGGTAATAGGAGTAAGAAGGGGTAACAAGGGTAACAAAGGGTAACAGGGGGTAACAAGCGGTAACAAGGGAAAGAAGGGGTAACAAGGGTAACAACAGGTAACAAGGGGTAACAAGAGTAAAAAGGGGTAACAAAGGATAACAAGGGGAACAAGGGGTAACAGGGGTAACAAGGGTAACAAGGGGTAACAGGAGTAACAAGGGGTAACAAGAGGTAATAATGGGTAACAAGGGGTAACAAGGGTAACAAAGGGTAACAAGGGGTAACAAGGGTAAACAGGGGTAACAAGGAGTAACAGGAGTTACAAGAGGTAACAAGGGTAACAAGGGGTAACAGGAGTAACAAGGGGTAAGAAGGGTAAAAAGGGGTAACAGGAGTAACAAGGGTCACAAGAGGTAATAAGGGGTAACAGCAGTAACAAGGGGTAACAAGGGTAACAAGGAGTAACAGGAGTAACAAGGGGTAAGAGGGGTAACAAGGGGTAACAGGAGTAACAAGGGTAACATGAGGTAATAAGGGGTAACCGCAGTAACAAGGGGTAACAAGGATAACAAAGGGGAACAAGAGTAACAAGTGGTAACAAGGGGTAACAAGGGTAACACGGAGAAACAAAGTGTAAGAAGGGGTAACAAAGGGTAACAAGGGTAACAAAGGGTAACAAGGGGTAACAAGGGGTAACAAGGGAAAGAAGGGGTAACAAGGGTAACAACGAGTAACAAGGGTAACTAGGGGTAACAAAGGGTAACAAGGGGTAACAAAGGGTAACAAGGAATAACAAGGGTAACAACGAGTAACAAGGATAACAAGGGGTAACAAGAAGTAACAAGGATAACAAAGGGTAACAACGGGTAACAAGGATAATAGCGGGTAACAGAAGGTAACAAGGGGTAACAAGGGGTAATAGGAATAACAAGGGGTAACAAGGGTAACAAAGGGTAACAAGGGATAACAAGGGAAAGAGGGGAAACAAGGGTAACAAGGGGTAACAAGAGTAACGAGGGGTAACAAAGGGTAACAAGGGTAACAAGGGGTAACAGGGGTAACAAGGGTAACAAAGGGTAACAGGAGTAACAAGGGGTAACAAGAGTAACAAAGGGTAACAGGGGGTAAGAAGGAGTAACAAGGGAAAGAAGGAGTAACAAGGGTAACATCGGGTAACAAGGGGTAACAAGGGTAATGAGGGGTAACAAAGGGTAACAAGGGGTAACAGGGGTAACAAGGGTACCAAGGGGTAACAAAGGTAACAAAAAATAACAAGGGTAACAAGGGGCAACAAGGGGTAACAAGAGGTAACAAGGGTAACAAGGGGTAACAAGGGGTAACAAGAGTTAACAAGGGTAACAAGGGGTAACAAGGGTAACGAGGGGTAACAAGGGGTAACAAGGGTAAGAAGGGTTACAACGGGTAACAAGGATAACAAGGGGTTACTAGAGGTAACAAGGGTAACCAAGGGTAACAACGGGTAACAAGGATAATAAGGGGTAACATGGGGTAACAGGGGGTAACAAGGAGTAACAAGGGTAACAAGGGGTAATAATGGGTAAGAAGGGGTAACAAGGGTAACAAAGGGTAACAAGAGTAACAAAGGGTAACAAGGGGTAACAAGGGTACCAAGGGGTAACAAAGGTAACAAAAAATAACAAGGGTAACAAGGGGCAACAAGGGGTAACAAGAGGTAACAAGGGTAACAAGGGGTAACAAGGGGTAACAAGAGTTAACAAGGGGTAACAAGGGTAACGAGGGGTAACAAGGGGTAACAAGGGTAAGAAGGGTTACAACGGGTAACAATGATAACAAGGGGTTACTAGAGGTAACAAGGGTAACCAAGGGTAACAACGGGTAACAAGGATAATAAGGGGTAACATGGGGTAACAGGGGGTAACAAGGAGTAACAAGGGTAACAAGGGGTAATAATGGGTAACAAGGGGTAAGAAGGGTAACAAAGGGTAACAAGGGGTAACAAGGGGTAACAAGAGTAACCAGGGGTAACAAGGAGTAACAGGAGTTACAAGGGGTAACAAGGGTAACAAGGGGTAACAGGAGTAACAAGGGGTAAGAAGGGTAACAAGGGGTAACAGGAGTAACAAGGGTAACAAGAGGTAATAAGGGGTAACAGCAGTAACAAGGGGTAACAAGGATAACAAGGGGTAACAAAGGGTAACAAGGGTAACAAGAGGTAACAAGGGTACCAAGGAGTAACAAGCGTAACAAACAATAACAAGGGTAACAAGGGGGTAACAAGGGGTAACAAGAGGTAACAAGAGTAAGAAGGCGTAACAAGGGGTAACAAGGGTAACAAGGGGTAACAAAGGTAACAAGGGGTAACAAGGGGAAACAAGGGAAAGAAGGGGTAACAAGGGTAACAATGAGTAACAAGGGTAACTAGGGGTAACAAGGGGTAACAAGGGGTAACAAAGGGTAAGAAGGAATAACAAGGGTAACAACGAGTAACAAGGATAACATTGGGTAACAAGAAGTAACAAGGGTAACAAAGGGTAACAACGGGTAACAAGGATAATAGGGGGTAACAGGAGGTAACAAGGGGTAATAGGAATAACAAGGGGTAACAAGGGTAACAAAGGGTAACAAGGGATAACAAGGGAAAGAGGGGGTAACAAGGGTAACAACGGGTAACAAGGGGTAACAAGAGTAACGAGGGGTAACAAAGGGTAACAAGGGTAACAAGGGGTAACAGGGGTAACAAGGGTAACAAGGGGTAACAGGGGGTAAGAAGGAGTAACAAGGGAAAGAAGGAGTAACAAGGGTAACATCGGGTAACAAGGGGTAACAAGGGTAATGAGGGGTAACAAAGGGTAACAAGGGGTAACAGGGGTAACAAGGGTACCAAGGGGTAACAAAGGTAACAAAAAATAACAAGGGTAACAAGGGGCAACAGGGGGTAACAAGAGGTAACAAGGGTAACAAGGGGTAACAAGGGGTAACAAGGGTAACCAGGGGTAACAAGGAGTAACAGGAGTTACAAGGGGTAACAAGGGTAACAAGGGGTAACAAGGGGTAACAGGAGTAACAAGGGGTAAGAAGGGTAACAAGGGGTAACAGGAGTAACAAGGGTAACAAGAGGTAATAAGGGGTAACAGCAGTAACAAGGGGTAACAAGGATAACAAGGGGTAACAAGGGGTAACAAGGGTAACACGGAGAAACAAGGTGTAACAAGGGGTAACAAGGGTAACAAAGGGTAACAAGGGGTAACAAGGGGTAACAAGGGAAAGAAGGGGTAACAAGGGTAACAACGGTAACTAGGGTTAACAAAGGGTAACAAGGGTAACAAGGGGTAACAAGGGTACCAAGGAGTAACAAGCGTAACAAACAATAACAAGGGTAACAAGGGGGTAACAAGGGGTAACAAGAGGTAACAAGGGTAAGAAGGCGTAACAAGGGGTAACAAGGGTAACAAGGGGTAACAAAGGTAACAAGGGGTAACAAAGGGTAACAAGGGTAACAAGGAATAACAAGGGTAACAACGAGTAACAAGGATAACAAGGGGTAACGAGAGGTAACAAGGGTAACAAGGAATAACAAGGGTAACAACGGGTAAAAACGATAATGGGGGGTAACAAGGGGTAATAGGAATAACAAGGGGTAACAAGGGTAACAAAGGGTAACAAGGGATAACAAGGGAAAGAGGGGTAAAGAGGGGGTAACAAGGGTAACAACGGGTAACAAGAGGTAACAACAGTAACGAGGGGTAACAAAGGGTAACAAGGGTAACAAGGGGTAACAGGGGTAACAAGGGTAACAAGGGGTAACAGGAGTAACAAGGGGTAACAAGGGGTAACAAGGGTAACAAAGAGTAACAGGGGGGAACAAGGGGTAACAAGGGAAAGAAGGGGTAACAAGGGTAACAACGGGTAACAAGGGGTAACAAACGGTAACAAGGGGTAACAGGGGTAACAAGGGTAACAAGGAATAACAAGGGTAACAATGAGTAACAAGGATAACAAAGGGTATCAAGAGGTAACAAGGGTAAGAAGGGGTAACAAGGGGTAACAAGGGTAACAAGGGGTAACAAAGGTAACAAGGGGTAACAAAGGGTAACAAGGGTAACAAGGAATAACAAGGGTAACAACGAGTATCAAGGATAACAAGGGGTAACAAGAGGTAACAAGGGTAACAAAGGGTAACAAGGGGTAACAAGGGTAACAACGGGTAACAAGGATAATAGAGGGTAACAAGGGGTAATAGGAATAACAAGGGGTAACAAGGGTAACAAAGGGTAACAAGGGATAACAAGGGAAAGAGGGGGTAACAAGGGTAACAACGGGTAACAAGGGTAACGAGGGGTAACAAAGGGTAATAAGGGTAACAAGGAGTAACAGGGGTAACAAGGGTACCAAGGGGTAACAAGGGTAACAAACAATAAAAAGGGTAACAAGGGGTTGCAAGGTATAATAAGGGGAACAAGGGTCGCAAGGGGTAACAAGGGTACCAAGGGGTAATAAGGGGTAATAAAGGTAAGAAGGGGTAACAAGGGTAACAAGGGGTAACAAGGAGGAACAGGGGTAACAAGGGGAACAAGGGGTAACATGGGAAACAAGGGGCAACAGGGGTAACTAAGGGGTAACTAAGGGTTAACAAGGGTAACAAGGGGTAACAAAGGTAACAAGGGGTAACAAGGGTAATAAGGGGTCACAAGGGTAACAAGGGTTAACAGGGGGTAACAAGGGTAACAAGAAGTAACAAGGGTAAAAAGGGGAACAAGGGGAACAAGGGGTAACAAGGGGAACAATGGGTAAGAAGGAGTAACAAGGGATAACAAGGGTAAGAAGGAGTAAGAAGGAGTAACAAAAGGTAAGAGGGTAACAAGGGGAACAAGGTTAAGAAGGGGTAACAAGGGTAAGAAGGGAAAACAAGGGTAAGAAGGGGTAACAAGGAGTAACAAGGGGTAATAAGGGTAACAAGGGTAACGACAGTAACAAGGGGTGACAAAGGTAACAAGGGGTAACAAGGAGGAGCAGGGGTAAGAAGGGTAACAAGGGGTAACAGGGTTAACAAGTGGTAACAGGGGTAACAAGGAAGAACAGGGGGAACAAGGGGGAACAAGGGATAATGGGGGAGAACAAGGGGTACCAGGGGGCAATAAGGGCTAATAGGGGTAACAAGGGGTAACAGTGGTAACAAGGAGGTACAGGGGTAAGAAGGGGGAAGAAGGGGTAACAAGGATTCATGGGTAGCCAGGAAATCAAGGGGCAACAATGGGTAACAAGGGATAACAGGGGTAACAACGGGTAACAGAGGTACCAGAATAATTAAATTTATAAGTTTAGTTAATTGTGACCGTACCGTACAAACTTTTTTAGTTGTACTGCCCCATCAGTCAACCTGTGCCGTATGACACAGGTAGGGGCCAAGAAAGTATAACTTTGTAGCTGTACCTATAAAAAAAAATGTAAAAAAAAAACAATATTAAATATCATGCTACTCAAGGCTGTGGTCTAGCAGAGCCCGGTGGCCGTGGCACCTAACTTTTGTTCTCAGGTGACTAGAAAATCTTTACTTTTTCATAGACATGACATGCTGTGCACACTGGATTTCACAAGTTCAGTGCACTGAGCTCCCTTCAAATTTTTCTTCGAGCACAGCCTTGCTACTGGATTCTTTGGAATTCATTTTTACAGGATTGTTTTCGCATCTTCGGTTTACAGCATTAGTTAAACTAGAATAAAATCAGACCTCAATACTATGATTGAAATGAAAATATATGTTCAACATTACAACAGCTTTAATAATTAATAAATTATCAATATCAGTATATATATTATCAGTATATATTATCAATATCAGTATATATTATCAGTATGCTTCCCTCAAAAAATGGGAATTTTCTTATGGTACCTGTCACTAAGAACATATAAAATATTTATTGCAAACCTCAGATCATGATATATTTATTGCAGTCTTCAATATTTATTGTATACTTGTGTTACATGTTCACATAAGCAGCATTTCCTTCTCCTCATAAGTCCTATGAATAGTTTTGGTAAGAAGCAAAGGAAGCACTTCATCAAACTAGCCTAAATGCTAGTTTAACGTTAGAACAGATGTCACCTACAATATACACACCTACCTCATTAGCATTTAAGCAGGGTACCATCAGCCTCTGTGGTACCTGTTTTTCTTTCAGAAAAGACTGCCACAGTCGTATGTCGTATTGTGGCCCACATGTTGTGTCTGTTCATGGAAAGATAATATGCCAAGATAATATATATCAGTAAAATTCAAATACCAGTATTGGTCTATTATCAATGCTGCATTCTGATTGGTTGAGCTACTACTAGGCTATATGTTATAGCCCACTAGTAGTGAAAAGCGCTGGCTTTTTGGTGGCAAAAAAGGATTAAAGTCAAGTTTTAACTAGCTAAAGTTGTTTTGTCTCAATATTTTTGACCAACTAGTTGGATTTTACTAATGGCCCTTATGGCCTCTAAGTCAATAGCCCATGAGGCCGAAGGTCCAATGGCCTATTGACTCAAAGCCCATTCATGCTCGAGAAATAATTGTTAATTATTATGTAAACACCAAAGAAATACCATCCTCACATGATCTTCACATGTGAAAAGATAACCATTACTATGGCTACACAATAAATTGTGCCTTTCCCAACAAAAGGCTATTGAAGTGAAGGGGTTTGGAATTTCATTGGTGTTTACAGAATAAATGGAACACTACGTTGCTAGGAGATACCAAATTTCCCTTCTTGTGTTGAAATATATTTATCCTACTGTTATTTAACAATTAATGAATGAGACTGAGTATCTTATGAAGAATTATGGAAATCGAGGAGGGTGTTATCCGTCGAGGTCGTACAATGCTCTGATCTTTACATTTGTGTGGCTAATTAATAGTTTAAAACTTTTAGTACAACTAATTATTCTCCAAACCTCACACCAACAAACATAGTGCAATTACCTGCATTGTGTAAATTTATACCCAATATATATATTACTCTCTAACGGTTTGTCACATTTTTCATTTTGATAGTAAACACCAACTTCCTGCTTATTCTATTAACAGAAATCAGCTTTTGTTGAGTAAGGCTAGAGTATTTACCTTATTTTCTGTTGTAACCCCCTGTAACCCCTTGTGTGCCCCTGTAACCCTCTGTTACCCCTTGTAACCCCTCATAAAACCCTGCAACCCCCTGTAACATCTTGTAAAGTCATGTAACCCTTGCAACCTTCTGTAACTTTTTGTAACCTCCTGTAACTTCTTGTAAACCTCCTGTAACCGCCTGTTACCCCAGGTAACCTCCTGTAACCCCTTGTAACCCCCTGTTACTCCTGGTAACCCCCTGTAACCCCTCGTAACACCCTGCAACCTCTTGTAAGCCCCTGTAACACCCTGTAACTTCTTGTAACCTCCTGTAACCCCCTGTAACCCAGGTAACCTCCTGTAACCCCTTGTAACCCCATGTAACCCCTTGTTAACCCCTATAATCCCCTGTAACCTACTGTTATCCCTTGTTACCCATTGTAACTTCCTGGTACACCCTGTAATCCCCTGTAACCCATTGTAACCTCATGTAATTCCCTGTTAGTGTAACCCACTGTTATCCCTTGTAACCCTCTGTAACCTCATGTTAGCATTACAGCCTGTTACTTACTTCAATTTATTACTGTTAATTCCGTCGCGCTTGTGGAATACTTGTGGAGAGCAACTGAAAGATAAATCCCAACAAATTCAAAACGATGTGGGTAAAGTCATTATCAGTTCATTATGCAGAGTGTTCATTACCAATTCTAGTAGCAGGAGTAAAGAAATCATTACAAAATAATAATTTGAAAAACACTCCAGTATGTCTAAATAAAAAAATAGTGATAGGCAACCAAACATTAGCTGGAGATTTCTGTCCAGTAACTGGAGAATTCTCAGATCCTTGATGGCTAGTAAACACCCATTCATAATGACATTGAATAGGTACATGTTCTTAAAAAATTGAAATCGAAAAGCTCGAAAACCAGGCGCTCACATGATAAAGCTACCCATGTGTACACAATCCTAAAGGATCAATCTCCCCTCCCCTCCCCCCCCGAATCTGAGTGCCTCCTTTACAAAATTCAATGATAGTAAGAGCAACTATAACCTTAGCTATCTTAAAACTCATCTACTACTTCCAAGGCAAAAAACTAATTTCCTCAAACACAATTTTCAGTGTAATGTTGCAATACTCTGGAACAATCTTTCTTACTAGGAAAAAAAGCACAGTCACTCCCCGAATTTAAAAGCAAAACTAGTCTTTGCTTTTTGCTAATGTGCTCTGATCTTTAAATTTGAGTGGCTAATAAATACAGTAGTTTAAAGCTTATAGTACACTTAATTATTCAGCGAAACTCACACCAACAACATAGTAAAATTACCTGCATTGTGTAAATTTTTACCCAATATATATGTTGTGGTTCAATTTTATCCTTGGTTCAAATTTTCTTTTCTTTTGTTTCAAACTCATTATCATGTTATTATCATACATTACCATACCTAAAAACAAAAGAAAAGAAAATTTGAACCAAGGATATTAACACCCTGTAACCCCCTGTAAACTCTTGTAACCCCTTGTAATCCTCCGTAACCCCATGCAACCCCTTGTACCCTTTTATTACCCCCTGTTATCCCTAGTAGGCCCTTGTATCCTCCTTTTAACGTTACAGCCTGTTACTTACTTTGATCACTGTTAATTCCATTGTCCTTGTGGAAGAATTGTGGAAAGCAACTGAAAGATTAATTGCAAAAAATTCAAAACAATATGGGTAAAGTTATTATTAGTTCATTATACAGGGTCTTCATTAAGAAATCTAGTAGCAGAAGTAAGGTGTAACCTTACAGGATAATAATTTGAAAAAGGCTCCAGTAGGTCTTAAAATAGAAAATGGTCATAGGCTACTAAACATTGGCTACAGATTTCTGTGTAGTAAACGGAGAATTCTCTCATCTTTATGCCTAATAAACACACTGTCATAATAACATTAAATTAGTAGATGCTTTTTAAAATTGAAATGGAAAACCTCAAAACCAGGTGCACACATATATTAAGGCTACCCTTATGTACACAATCCTCAAATTATAACTCTTCCTCCCCCCCCAACCCCCAGCCCCAGCATCTGAGAGTCTCCTTTACAAAACTCAATGAAAGTAACACAAACTATAATCTTAACAATCTTGAAACTGATCTAGCACTTCCAAGGTTTAAAAATTAATTTACTCCAACACAGTTTTAAGTGTACTGGTGCAATGCTCTACAACAATCTTTCTTACCATGCGAAAACAACACAATCACTTCCTGCATTTAAAAACAAACATGCTCTTTGCCTTTTTCTACAATGCTGCTTAATTTGTATGTGTAATTAATAGTGTAAAACTTATAGTGCCATTTGTTATTCCCTAAAAAACTCACAACAACAAACATAGTAAAATCACCTGTATTGTATAAATATTTACCCAGGCCAGTTAATATATTACCCTCAAATAGTTTGTAACATTTTTCATTTCAATAGTAAACAGCAAATTGCTGCTTATTTTTTTAAAAGAAATCAGCTTTTGTTCTGTGTGGCTACCATAAATACCTAATTGCTTGCATTCTAACCTCTTTTAACCACTTGTAACTTTCTGTAAGTCCATGTAACCCCTTGTAACCCCCTGTTACCTCTTGTAACCCCCTGTATCTCCTGTTAAACTCTTGTATCCCCAAGCAATCCCCAGTAATCCCCTGAAACCCTTTAAAAATCCTTTAAAAGCCCCTGTAATCTCAGGTTAACATTACAGACTGTTACTTACTTTGATTACTGGTAATTCCATCGTGCTTAGCTTGTTGAATACTTGTGCAAAGAAACTGAAAGATAAATTGCAAAAAATTCAAAACCCTACGGTAAAGTCATATTTATGAGTTTATCATACATAGTTTTTATTAAGAATTCTAGTAGCAGAAGTAAGGTTTAACGTTACAGGGTAATAATTTGAAAAAGGCTCCACTATGTCTGAATAAAACAATAGTAATAGGCTACCGAAAATTAGCTAGAGATCAATTCTCTCTAGTAACAGACAATTCTCTGATCTTTGATACCTAACAAACACCTTGTCATAATGACATTAAATGAGTAGATGTTCTTAAAAATTGAAATGGAAACCTGGAAACTATTTGCTCCTCAAGAATCAATCTCACAGCAACAAACATAGTAAAAATACCAATATTTTGTAAATTCTTACCAAATTGACATTTTGCATTTTGATGGTGAACAGCAAGTTTCCTCTCATTTTTTTTTTCAAAGAGCTCAGCTTTTGTTCAGCGTGGCTAGCGTAGCTACCTTATTTCTTGTTCTAACCCACTGTAACACCTTGTATCACCCTATGTAACCCTTTTTCCCCCTGTAACCCCCTAGGAGGCCCATAGGGAGGGGGGTGCAACGGGTACACTCACACCCCCCCCCCCCAACAGGTCCACCTTTTTGTTGACCAAAGATTTATTTAAAATAAAGTGAATTACAAATATTTTTTAATTTCTACTTATTGTGTAGGAATTTTGAATCACAAAACATGTTTTAGCCCTTTTAGTGTCTAAAAGTATAATAAGGGGATTTAGTATACCTTGCTAATACATCGCTTACTTCTATAAAATTTGTCCTTAAGGGTAAAGTCTTTTTGGGGGATTCATAGTGCAGATCAAACAAACGTTTTCCCGTCCCTTTTCTTTTACTGGGAGGTCATGTGGTCTTTTACTGTTCAGTGGCTGCCTGTGCTTTATCTTTGTTCCATCAGGCTAGCTGAAGGTGTCAGTGATTCCTTTCATTTTGCCAAAAGTGGCTTAATAACCTTTAGGGTTTGTTTCCATAGTTTCCTGAGAGCTGCATAGGAATTATTTTCACAGAAAGTAAGAGGTTCCCTAGTACAGTTTTGACCAAACTGGACCCAGCCCCTTGGCATTGCTTGCAGGATATTGAAATTCCTATTTAAGCTTCCCTACGCTCACACTCGTAGTATAAAAAAATTGCACTGCCACTCGGTCAACAGTATGCATCAGTCAACTCCAACCCCTTTCATGTAAATAAGAATAATGCAAGTCTTAGGGCTGGAGTGTGATGATGTTCTCCCTGCAGTTAGGGACTGGTCAAAAAGTATTGGGGGGGGGGGCGAAGCAGAGAGGGGGTGGGTCATGAGGTTTTGAGCCTTGAGTAAGGGGTGGGTCGTGCAATTTTCAGCTACCCTTGGGGGGTGGGTCACCCTATTTTATTACATAGATAGGCACAAACTACTAACGAGACAGTTGACTACACTTGTTATATAAAACACAGCCAGCTGGAATTATTGCTAAAATACTCACAAACCTGTTGTGCAAGAAAATACAAAGGGTGACAGGCCGCACATCTATACGGGCGTGGAACCCTCAGTTAACCTTTTTTTTTTTTGGCTCTAACGAGCATGAACTTTAATGATTTTCCTTTTTTGTAAGGAAATGATTCGTGGTTTTTTAAAAACTTATTGAAGTTATAGTTGGTTTTGTATAAGATTGCATTTTTTCATTCAAAGTTCCTTTATAGTAGACACGGAGGGCTGGTATTGTGTCACGAATGGCAACATCTCTTTTTCCTCCTTGTTGTTTTGTTTTAGGAGTTTAGACTCCCTTTTGTGAATTTTATTTCTGATAGTAGGTTTTCTATCAAAGATTGTTGGTAGCCTCCGTCCATCAAGCATTTTTTTTAAAATTTGAATTATTTTCCTCAAAGGTTGTTTCTGAGGAGTTTTTTCGTAGTATTATCAAGGCTTCTCCTTAATCAAATCCTTTTTAAACATTTGGAGGGTGACATAAGGTGAAATGTGTGTGCAAGAACGTTTCCTTTTGTTGAAAATGCGTCTTTGCATCAAGGATAGATTTTTCCTTGAATCTTGTGCCTTTGTATACAAACATGTCTTAAAACACAGTCTCAGTGTCAAATGTTTCGGCCATCAATTCAGTAGTTGGGTGATGTAAGTTTGCTTGTTCAATGAAGGTTCCAATGTCTGGTTTACTCATGTCCCATAGGGAAAAGATATCGTGTATGTAGCATTTCCAAACTGTTGTTCTAAAGACGGTTTTGCTTAGAGTTGAATATTGGCAAAGGAATCAAAACCGCTGTCTTTGTGCCCATTGCAGTTCCATGGTTTTTTTCGATTGAAGTGAAAGAAATTTTCTTCGAGTATTAATCTCAGCATTTCCCGCAAGTAATGTGTAGGAATGGGTTGTCTTTGCAGAAATTTTCATATGCTTTGTGACAGACAATTTCAATATACCCTCGTTTTGCTGTATATTTGTGTTGACTCATAACGTCCATCGAAACAAGAAATGTTCAGTTCTTGACATTTGTCTTTTGAGTGAAAGGCATGATTTCTGTGATTTTGATATTGGTTGTAGCAGTGTATCAACAAATTTTGTCAAGCACAGAACAAGGTTTTACTTGATTATTAAGAGGAAACCAAACATCAATGTTTTAACTAGGGGGTGGGTCATGCAATTTCCAACCTCGCTTTGGGGGTGGGTGAGTCATTTTTGTACTGAAGGGAGGGGGTGGGCCATAACATTTTTATCAACCACATTTCCAAATGATCTTGCACACCCCCCCCCCCCCATCCTCTTTTCCTAGAGGGAGATGAAGGTATGCATTGTTCCATTTTTCTTTGGCCCTTTGTCTTAGACAATTGCTTAAAATATCCGCTGTTTTCTGTGGCCAAAAAGTACTAAGTAGTATTCGAGGCACAGGGGAGGTTCTCTTAACTGACTCTTATACACATCCACTATCTACACAGGTTGAAAAAAGGTGTTTCCGTTTCTGTAACGGTTACCTCACGGAAACCTGAATATCCGCAGACGGAATTGTAACTAAACGGTGCCGGAAACACGCGTAAATTCAGAGGATACTCAATTATCCGGTGAGTTTCCAGAACAATGAATGCGGAAACTTAATCACTTTTGGTGGATTATTCACTGGATTTCCTAAATGTGGAAACTTTATGTAACTATCCAGTTTTGAATCATATACTGTTCATTCTATCCAGTATATAAAGAGTGGATGTTTGTGAGACAACTCTAGACCATTTCATGATTCCCTTTTCGCTGATACACAAAACATCAAGCAGACTCAGATTTACTGTCAAACTCAGAAAACCATGAACCCCTGAAAAATTTCAGGAATGTTGATTGTGTACTGGCCAATCACAATAAAGTTCAGGATATGTGAGCAAAGCTCAAAACCACAAACTAATTGCCATTGCTCTTTGCGGTTTAGTTATCTCGCACCTTATTGGCTTATTTCTCGCAACATAATAACATTCCATAAATATTTCTGGTGTTCATGGTTTTGTGTGTTTCACAGTAAGTGCCTTTTTGGTAAGTATTTATTAAAACAATTCTCTCTCCATTTTCATACAATATGTACATATGTATATTAAATACTTTCACAATAAAAAAGAGACTTCTTATAATGTGTTCCATTTTCTATATCTAAAACTGTAACTTTTCCATGTCAATTAAATGATCTTAATATTATAAAGGAAATAAAGGGAGATGTAAAGAATCAACCATAAGAGGACACAGAAAAAATCTAAGCCCCAGATGGGATTCGAACCCACCACCCCTCCGTGTTCTAGATCGGATGCTCTAGCCTCCGAGCTACTGAGGACTCGTTGGCGAGCAAGGGTCATTTTTGTGGCTTGGACTTGCGAACTGCATCTCGCAGTCAGACAGTCCATCACAAGCAACACATTAAGGCTTAACTGTATCACACAGTCACATCAATGGTAAATTTAACGTTTTTTCCTTGAAATGATTAACATAATAATTATATATAATTATTAATTAAATAACATTATTATAGCATATATTTTCAAATTAGTAACGTGCATTTCCATTCCAAAATAACTCTACGTAGTAGTTCACTGCAAAATTATTAAGTAATTTAATAAGAACAAAATTACTAATAAAGGTCTTACTTAGTTAAGACTGCATAAAATCTCATTGGGAAATCTAGCTAGTGCTTATTTGAATGAAACTGCTGTCTTAATACTTATACCATATAACCTCATAGCAAGTACCAGTACTTGGTGGATCATCCCCCAAAAATATTTTTGTCCAAGACTATACAAACTGCTGAGAAGCCTTCATTAGGGAGTATCAGACCGATGCTACAAAGACGATAGTGAAGAAAACAAAACTAGCCATAGGCTTAACATACGAACCAACAAGTCATCTCTACACATGTATTTCACTTTTTGTAGTCACTCTGCCTTAACTGCACGGCTACAACTTGGACCTGGCTGTGGCATATAAAGTAGTCTATGAGAATTTGCTTAAATTTGAGTTTGAGTAATAATGACAAACTGTGCACTTTTAACAAGCGACTCATTATCACATTGTATTTAACTTACACTCCCTGTTTTATAGTTTTAGGATAACCCATTGACTGTCTTGTAGTTTCAGCAATTTTAAAAAACACAGTCGAGTAAAGATTGCCTTTCAGAATAAAACTCTTATCACCTTTCCAATCAGATTATGCAATTTAGTCAGAGTTGATCATCACAGGGTCATCCTGACTAAAGAAGGCACATTTGTTTGTTTGTTTGTTGTTGGTTCTCTCCCTTGCTCTGAGAGGTTTTTCTCCGGGTATTCCGGTTCTCGCCTCTCCTTAAAAACCAGCACTTTCAAATTCCAATTTGATCTGGAACGCATGGACATGTTTCAACGAGTTCTTATGAACTCCTTAGTGCTCCGTGGGTAAACAAATTACAATTTACAAAATTTTACAATTTTACAATTTACATTAATACATTAAGGGCTTTAAGCAAATTGCTACAGTGACCTCTACTATGGTGGTCATGGACGCAGAGTTCTGAAGTGAGCATGTCACTGTGGCCCATCAAATTTCAACTTTATGCAAGTGACACAAAAAGTGACTACAGGGTTTCTTGCTCATATGGTTTCATTGTTAGTAAAACACAGGGAACACTGAACTGGAGAACAAAGTCAAATACTTTCTTGATAAAGTGAAAAACAATATGATAGGTTTTAAACCAGTGAAAAATACAATAAAGGGAAAAAGTAAATTTTATACTCATGTAGAAGCCACTATGCCATCACAGTTTTGGTGATTGGGCTACAGGTCATTTTAAAGCATGTGCACTACATCATTTTTGGGCTTTTTACTCCCAGCTACCATAGTAGTGATCACTGTAGGAATTTGTTACTTTGGTATTACTGGGGTCCTGCCCTTGAGGGGCAGTTTTTTGGTACCAGTCTGTCTGACAAGTATTTATCAGCCTACGTCAATCTCTGAAAACCAAAAAAACTTATTTAGTCACAGTGGCATGACTACTTTGAAAAACATTAAAGGAGCTGTGTCATGGCAGTCCAGTTCACTTTGTTTAATTTTGCCAATTACTCGCCCTCAATCGCTATGGAACTTAAGTAAGCAAAGAAATTACAGGTAAATGACAAAATCAGAGATCCGAGACAATCAAATGGTCTCCTGAGCATTCTTTTTGAAGTTACAAGCAGCAGGGATCAACTTTGAAAAACTGTTGGGCTAAACAGTTTTCAAAGCCCTACTTTCAATCCGTTTCAATCTTCTTCAGTTTTGCCCGTCCCTGGCATGTGTTGTTTCTGTTATGTTATTTTAACCTTCCTTTAAAGTTTTAAGCGGTTATTTTTATGTTTCTCTTAATTTAACGAGCATTTTGTAATTTCCTAATTTGGCTGAATTTCGTGACACAGCTCCTTTAACATTTACTTATTTCTTCAACAACAGTTTAGTCTCGCAAAATAGTCATCCTGACTATTTGAATCCTTAGATTTGGTTCTTGCTCTCTACTCTGAGCAATTTACACTACAATCAAACCTCACATATAAATGGAAAGGACACTGTCAACATTAACAATGTAACAGGGGGTAGAGGGTATGGCACTTGTTCATTCTATAATATAATCATGCAAAACATGTGTTGTGTTCTAGAGCCTAGTGCCTTAAAGGGACAGGTTCACAGGTCACTGTATGCTTATTAATTAAATTACGCTTTTCCATTTTATTATTAATTCTATAGGTTAATAATCCCACTCACATGTGTCTTACCAGCGTGCAAAGAAAATCATTTTTACAGCTTGCCCTTCGGGCAAGCTGAAGCTAGCAGTTACTAGCCCAAACGTCATTTCCGCTAGCCCCAAAAGCTTTTTGACGAGCAGAATTGATTTCACAGTTCTTCTGTTATTCGAATTCCTCAAAAAAACATCACCTGCCCGTCGGGCAAGTTAAAAACAGAATTAACTAGCCTGATAACAAAATCCACTAGCCCCGGGCTGTCGGACACTACTTTCTTTGCACGCTGCTTACCGATCTCAGAGTGTATTTCAAAGTAGAAGTGTATTTCAAAGTAACCTGAAGTAGGATGAAGGAGTACTAAAATGGCCGAAAAATTAGTGGATTATGCTAACACTACCACCGTTGAATTTATTGTTGACCCGTGAGTTTTATTCCACATGGTTGATTAATTTACAGCTATTTGCACCTAAGTTGATCAAGTGACTGCCAGGGGAGTATGCAGATTGGTTCTTTGACAACATTACAACATGATCATATTGCTTTCATTGGCGATACAGCATTTTGATTAACAAGCATGCGCTGAAACTTGAACCTGTCCCTTAAACCTGAAAAATCCAGGGTACCCAGGATGAATGTGTTTGAACAAACTAAGACTTCCTTGTCACCCAAGAGCAACAGTAATGCGCCAGGGGCCACCAGGAACTGCCAAAGCGCAGTCCTGTTCCAAGACAGGCTAAATACATCACTTAGTGGGTCTTATACTACACAGTAGTACACTGCATGTAGAAATATTTGTACTGCAAGCATTAACAAAAATAATGTACATGTATTTTACCTACCCTTTTAGCTCTCAATTGGCATCTCATCAGAACTCTGTGTATTTCCAGTTTTCCATTTTGCTGCCTTAGCACATCATTACAGGCTTTTCTCCAGTACTGAAAATGGTCCCTAGCAACATAAAAGCATATTAAATGTGCATGTCAGTAGAAAAGGAATTAAGAATGTTCCTTGGTGTTGCTAAAAGTGTTGTTGGTTTGCTCTTGTTTTTTGGTGAGGGTATTATTAACTTTAGAAGCTCTTCAATATTTTGTATTATGTTAGATGATTGAACCTGTCTGCAACACCTACAAACTACCAGATTCAAAGAACTTAGAAGAGTGCACAACTTACCTTTTGTCTCTGCTTTGGGCTATTTCTTTTTTCCCAAACTTCCCCCTCACTTCACTAACCAAAATACCCTCAAAGTTTTTGTTCTCCTCATCATCATACTTCAAACAAATAAAGGCCGACAAAAATGTCAAATATGTTTAAATATTTATATCAAATAATACTACATGTATATAGTTACATGTATTGTAACAGCCCAGTTCTGAAAAAACTAGAGGGCTTAAAATAAGGCCGTTTTCTGGTAGTGCATGACAACAACAAATATTATTTTAAGGAAGATTGCTTTTGTCATTGAATAAAGCTCTTATCCAAGTGTTTGAAGCACAATACCAAAAATTAAAGTGTAAGGAAATTATATTACTGAATAATCTTGTTTAGTACACTGTATATACTAAAACAGTGGATAGTGTTTTACGCGCCCTCTGATTGGCTACTCAATCAGTGAATATCCAGCACTATTCACTGATTCACCTCCAGTTCCTCCAAGCAAGTGATGCCAAACTCACGTAAGTTGTGAGCAAAATGCCCTCCCGGTTTGCTGCCGTTAGAAACAAAGAAATTTCACAACTAATCAAGCAAGCTGTTCATGAAATACACAAAGAAGGTGATGAAGTTCTGTTTGGAAGTTTTAACAGGTAGAGCTTTGTCTTTTTGATTTAAATTTATTGATAAAACCGGTGAAAAAGTTTTTTGTTTACAAATACAAATTAAGCTTAAGTCTTGCATTACTTTATTTAGTTGACTTGTTCATAAATCAGCTTAAAACTAAATTTAACAATCTTTTAAACAAAATGATTTTAAATACAAAAAGAATCAAGAACTCCTTTTGAAAAATTTCCCCGCAAGGGCTAAACAAATGCCTCCGAAAGTTTTGTTTGTCGGCAAGAAAAAGTGACGACCGCGGCCGTTCAGTCATTGCGCGCCAACATTGTAATTGTAGGCAACAGTAAACAAGGTTAAAATCATCATTTTTGTGCTCAATTATCTCACTGTTTTAGTATAAACTAAAACAATTATTCACCTCAGTGTCAGTGGCTAGAGGTGGTAATTTACCGAGGCTGCAGAGCCCCGGTGAATAATTGTTATTTATCTCCTGGTGACTGTTCCAACATTTGAAATATCATTGACACAAGCATTACTTTGTCCACTCAAAGATGGATAAATAGAATTGCCACTTCCCACTCAACGATGGGTGTCTTATATGTGTCACTTAAGGTTGCTTCGTCATTGAATAAAAGCTGTTATCCTTGTGTTCAAAGCTTAACGACAAATTGAAGTGTAAGGAAATTATAATTCTGAATAATCTTCTTGTTTACATGTATCTCCTGGTGACTGTTGCAACATTTGAATATAGTCGACACAAGCACTACTTTGTCCACTCAAAGATGGATAAATAGAATTGCCACTTCCTACTCAAAGATGGTTGTCTCACTTGTGTCAATGAAGATTGCTCTGTCATCGAATAAAGCTGTCATCCTTGTTTTGTACATTTCAGTGTCAAGGAATTTTTATATAATATTTTTCTATCATTGATATCTAATTCCGTATTCCGTTCCGTGACTCCGTTTCCTGATTCAAGATTCTGCCGTTTTTTAACTGTGTCTCTATTGCAAAAGAAATCAGACAAAAACGTGCTCTGTACTACAGGTAACATACCAGGATCAGAACTGTAGCTTATGGTCCCTTATGTAAGCCCACGTGTGAAACGATTTTTACGATCTATCCCAAAGCCATTACATAGACTTAATTAATTAATATGTTTCTACGTATTTAAAAAAGATTCAGTATCCAGATTAAAAATGTACTTACGAAACAACAACGATCCACAGTTAAGCGTTCTTTCTTCTCTATGGTTGTTGAAACAGTCAGTGATTAATCCTAGAAGTAAGTGTGCTTATCTCGAGTCGCCACACTGATCTTGAACTCCTTCATCACCGCTTCCATGGGATTTGGCGTTTCGTTTAACTAGGTTTTCGAAATATTATTCCTCCCTGCATTCTATCTCCGCAATCTATCAAACTCTCCTTGCTCACCTTCACAAAAAGACGTCCCTGCACGACCAAAATAGAAGGCAAACTGACACCGAAGAACAGTTCAAAGGGCGCGCGGTGAAACGAGGCACGCATGCTCGTAAGATTCCAGTCGCCTCCAGAGCGACGCAAAAACGCGTGCAAGCAAGCATTTGACTTTGCTGTTTCTAAATTGTTTCAAATTATGCTTCTGTGCTTGGAGAGCTAGTAGTTTTAATAACACATCTTTGAATCTCTTAAATAAGGGCGACAGAGGGAATCATTAGCGAGATTAAGATTCACGTTTACGCAAAACGGCAGACGTGAATTTGTACCACGTGACCAAGTTTTCTCCTTATTTTTCGCTTACTCTTTATTGCTTCTACACCAGTTTTAACCATAGGAATCGTGCTGGACAGTTTTTATCTGCTTGTTTTCTATTCTGAGAAATTCTCAGCTTGAGTCTGAATTTTGCCGTTTGCGGTAAACGTGAATCTTAATCTCTCTATTCCAGTGTTTACGACGTGAAGTTCAGCTCGGGCGATTATCTCTGTTCTTTCAAATATTTTTAGGTCAATGCAATGATTACTCATCTTGCATGATTGAAACGTATACTCAGTGCACTTAAAACAAATTTTATTATTTGAAACACCAAGGATAAAAATCCAGCAAATTTCAATACAAAACCGCTTGCGGAAACGACCTGACACGTTTAAGTTAACGGAAGCGACGCGGAAACAAGAAACAATGCCTCAATTTTCATCTTACACGTTTCCCGTCGAAACAGTCCTGTGGAAACGCAACCGGATCTTGAATCATCAGGTTTCCGCCACTTTTACGAATTGCGGAAACACCTTATTTCACCCTGTGCTAACATACAGTTGATCTGAAAGAAGTCTTCGATTGATCTGTTTCTAAGAAACACTCAAGGAAGCTTGAGCTTGAAGCACTATTGAAAAATCATGATGCAAAGATCATGCTTCAAACCTTGCGAATAATACGCATTTACAACTTTCTTTCTACTTTTTTTCTTTTTAAATAGCGACATCCCCCATAGCCATTCTAAAAAACTGAAAAGTAAAATACTCTATAAGAAAAAAAATACTTTTGAAGATTAAAGGTTTGAGAAATAGCCAGTTTTTCAAAATGCTCGAAATGCAGTCTCAGACAAACCAACTTCCCCCCGGCCTCGTTCGGTCCGTCTTCTCTTTTAGTTGCACCCCCCCCCCCCTTAAAAATCCTGGCAAGGGGACTGCCTAAAACCGCTTGTAATTCCCTGTAACCCCTTCTAACCACCTGTTACCCCATGTAACCTCCTGTAACCCCTTGTACCCTCCTGTAACCCAGTGTAAGCCTCTATAACCCCTTGTAAACCCCTGTAACCCCCCTGACACCCTTTTAAACCCTTGTATTCCCCTGTATATGCCCTGTAACCCCCTGCTATCCTTTGTAACCCCCCGTCATCCCTTGTATCCACTTGTAACCCCTCGTAACCCCCTATAACCACCTGTAACCCCCGGTAACTCCCTGTAAGCCCCTGCATGTAACCTCTTATAACCCCCTTTCACCCCCTGTAATCATTTGCAACCCTCTATAACATACTATTAACTCATATTTAATGTAGTTAACGACTAGTTGGTCTCTAGTAGTCTTTGTTTGCATTTGTAGCGTTTACTTTTGTTTGTGAGCATGAGGGCAGATTCCTGTCCAGCGGTATGTCGCTTCGGCCCATGCGCAGCCTATGTGCCTACCTGGTGTTTGCGTTGTACTTGAAGCTTTGTTTGCGCGGCTTGGCATGGCGTTCTAAGAGCGTAGCGTTTCTCTTGGTTCCCCTCCTTCCCTCCACTTACTTAATTTAGGGTCTCCCCCCCCCCTTCCCAGTTTTTTCCCCTTTGTTTCGGGGGTTTGTTCATTTTACTTCCAGTGGGCTTCTGGATTCAGTGTGACGGGTGCTATATTGGGGGGCTGGGCGCGAAGGGGCTCAAGGCTGGGTTGTAGGTTGGTAGGCCTGTGGGTGTTCTTCTGCCTTTGGCTGTGATTGCGGTTGCAACCCCCTTGCCCATGTCACCCAACCTCCACTTGTGGCGCGGGCGTTAACTCACGTTAACGTTACAGCCTGTTACTTACTTTGATTACTGTTAATTCCATCGTCCTTGAGGAAGAATTGTGGAAAGCAACTAAAAGATGAATTGCAAAAAAATTCAAACCCATATGGGTAAAGTCATTACGAGTTCATTATACAGGGAATTCATTAAGAATCCTAGTAGCAGCAGTAAGGTGTAACGTTACAGGATAATAATTTGAAAAAGACTCTAGTACGTCTCAATAAAACATAGTCATAAGCTACCGAACATTAGGTGGAGATTTCTGTGTAGTAAAGGTAGAATTTTCTGACCTTTGAAACTTAATAAACATCGGTCATAATGACATTACATTGGTAGATATTCTTAAAAATTGACATGGAAAACCTCGAAACCAGACAATCACGTAATAAAGCTACCCTTATGTACACAATCCTCAAGGATCAATTCCCCCCCCGCTCCCCACACCATCTAAGAGCCTCCTTTATAAAAGTCACCGATAGTAACACCAACTATAATCTAGTGTAACCCTTTCTAAGCCCTTGTATCCTTGTAACCCCTTGTATCCCCCGGCAATCCTTTTTTAACCCCCTGTAACATTATGCTAACTATAAAGCCTGTGGAAAGCAACTGAGAGAAAAAATTCAAAACCATATCGGTAAAGTAATTACCAGTTTATTATACACGGTTTTCATTAAGCATTCTAGTAGCAGGAGTAAAGAAAACGTTACAGGATAATAATTTGAAAAAGACTAGGCTACCTAACAGTAGCTGGAGATTGCTGTTTAGCAAAAGGAGAATTCTCTGATCTTTGATGCCTCATAAACACACTGTCATAATGACATTAAATTGATAGATGATTTTGAAAATTGAAATACCAAGCCTCCAAACCAGGCGCTCACATATTAAGGCTACCCTCATGTACACAATCCTCAAAAATCAATCTCCCCCACCCCCCAACTGAGAGCCTCCTTTACAAAACGCAAGTGATATAATCTTTTCGATCTTGAAACTGATCTACTACTTCCAAGGCCAAAAACTAATTTCCTCAAACGCAGTTTTAAGTGTAGTCTTGCAATGCTCTGGAACAATCTTTCTTACCAGGAAAAAACAGCACATAAATGTGCGGAACTTATAGTACACGTAAGGCTGGCATGGTAACCTAATTTTTTGTTGTAATCCCTCGTAACCCCTTGTAACAACCTGTAACCCCCTGTAAATTCTTGTAACCTCCTGTAACCCCTTGTAACCCCATGTTCCTTCCTGTGACCCCTTGTAACCCCATGTTCCCTCCTGTGACCCCTTGTAACCCCATGAAACCTCCTGTAACCCCTTATAACCCCATGTAACCTCCTGTAACCCCATGTAACCCCTTGTAACCCCATGTAACCTCCTGCAACCCCTTGTTACCTCATGTAACCCCTTGTAACCCCATGTAACCCCCTGTTACCTTTTGTTACCCCCTGTAACCAACTGCTATCCCTAGTAGCCCCTGTATCCTACTGTTAGCATTACAGCCTGTTACTTACTTTGATTACTGTTAATTCCATAATGCTTGTGGAAGAATTGTGGAAAGCAACTGAAAGATAAATTGCAAAAATTTAAAACCAGGTGGGTAAAGTAATAATATTACGAGTTCCTTATACAGGGTCTCCATTAAGAATTCTAGTAGCAGGAGTAGGGTGTAACATTACAGGATAATAATTTGAAAAAGGCTCCAGTAGATCTTAATCAAAAATAGTCATAGGCTACTGAACATTAGCTGCAGATTTCTGTGTAGTAAAAGGAGAATTCTCTGATCTTTGATGCCTCATAAACACACTGTCATAATGACATTACATTGATAGATGTTTTTGAAAATTGAAATAGAAAACCTCCAACCCAGTCGCTCACATATTAAGGCTACCCCTATCTATACAATCCTCAAAGATCAACCTGCCCTGGCACCCCCATCTTAGAGCCTCCTTTACAAAACTCAACAATAGTAAACCCAACTACAATCTTAGCAGTCTTGAATCTTATCTACTACTTCCAAGGCCAAAAACTAATTTCCTCAAACACAGTTTTAAGTGTAGTCTTGCAATGCTCTGGAACAATCTTTCTTACCAGGAAAAAACAGCACATAAATGTGCGGAACTTATAGTACACTTAATTATTCTCCAAAAACTCACAACAACAAACATAATAAGATTACCTGTATTGTCTAACTATTTACCCAGTTAATATATTACCCTCAAACAGTTCGTAATATTTTTCATTTCAATAGTAAACAACAAATTCCTGCTTACTTTTTTAAAAGAAATCCACATTTGTTCTGTGTGGCTAACATAGTTACCTAATTTCTTGTTGTAACCCACTCTAACCCCTTGTAGCCACTTGTAACCTGCTGTAACCTGCTGTAACCCCGTGTAACCCCTTGTAACCCCCTGTAGCCCCCTTTAAGCCTCTGTAACCCCTTTTATTATATAGACACCAGTGGTTTACTGGAAAATATACCAGTCGCAAAATTCATAAAAACTACATCCGGGACCCGCGTTTTTTTTTTTCCATAATCTCACATGTGAGTTTATCGATGACCTAATTTTGGTAACTTCCCTCCAAAATTTGTAGGTGTCTTGCTCCCTTTGAATTTTAATTACACATTTTTCAAAACTTTGCTTATATTTTGTCAGTGGAGAGCCCTATTCAGCTCAGTGTTATCTCTCCAGATTATTGTATGCAATGTCTTATATTGCTGTACTATAATTTTAGCCGTCACAATTACTTTTTGGCGAATAAAAATCTATTATTTTATCAATGATTTTCTGTCTATATAATAAAAAGAACATTACACGGCGGCTTGAAGATGTGAATTTTATTTTTGAGTGGCAAAACAATATTTTACTCACTCGCTGCGCTCGTTCATAAAATATTGTTTTGCCACTCGAAAATAAAATTCATATCTTTGCACCACCGTGTAATATCCTCTATGTAACCCCCTGTAACCCTCTGGTACCTCTTTTAACCCCCTGTAACCCCTTGTAACCCCCTGTAACACTTTGTAACCCCCTTTAACCTCATGTATCCCCCAGAAATCCCCGGAAACCCCCTGAAATCCTTTAAAACCCCCTGTAACGTCATGTTAACATTACATTCTGTTACTTACTTTGATTACTGTTAATTCCATCTTGCTTGTGGAATACTAGTGCAAAGAAGCTGAAAGATAAATTGAAAAAATTCAAAACCCTACGAGTAAGGTCATTATGAGTTCGTTATACAGGGTTTTTATTAAGAATTCTAGTAATAGGTGTAAGGTTTAACATAACAGGATAATAATTTGAAAAAGGTTCCAGTGCGTCTCAATGAAAAAATAGTAATAGCCTTACAAACATTAGCCGCAGATTTGAGATTTCTCTGTACTAAACGGAGAATTCTCTGCCTGTTGATGTCTAATAAACACCCGGTCATGATGATATTGAATAGGTAGGTGTTCTTGAAAGATTAAAATGGAAAAACTTGAAACCAGGTGCCTATATGATAAAGCTACCCTTGTGTATACAATCCTATAGGATCAATGCCCCTCCCCCCCACCAAATCTGAGTGCCTACTTCACAAAATTCAATGATAGTAACACCAACTATAATCTTAGCGATCTTGAAACTGATCTACTACTTCCAAGGCTGAAAATTAATTTCAAACTTGCTAACTGGTTCTGTAAACCTATTGATTTAAGGTTCGTCATTACTACTTTCAAAGTCAAGAACCTTTTTAATGTGAAAGATGCTGTCCCTGAGGGGCTACGCACGAGTGTGGTCTATAAATTTTCATGTGCAAGTTGTAATGCTTGTTATGTTGGTGAAACCAGCCGACACTTCTCCACACGAGTGCCCAAGCACTTACTTTCAGACAGGTCTTCGAACGTTTTTAAACATCTGCAGAGTTCAGAGTTTTGTAGAGCATCCTGCAAACCGGATTGCTTCGAGATCCTGGACTCTGCAGCCACTAAGGACCAAGTGAAGCTTAAGGAATCCATGTTTATAAAATGGGACAAGCCCTAACTCAACCAGCAGGTGAGACACATTAACCTGACTCTCTCCCCGTAAAGAACTAAGCGTCACTCGTTTAATAATTTTTTTTGTTTTAGTATGCAATATTGACAATGCAATGTAACAAACTTTGTAAGATTGCGCACACTTTAAATTCAACGGCGATTTCAAAATATGTAACACTGAAGATGACGGATGTACCATCGAAACATGTCTGGAAAATTAAAGAAAGTTGTTATGTTTATACGACTACCTAATAATGGGATTCCTTTCTAGCATTGACAGTCTTTGCCTAGACCCAATTAATAAAAGACCCCTGGTTGTAAGACCCCTTGTTGTAAGACCCCTTGTTGTAACAACCCCTGGTTGTAAGAACCACTTGTTGTAAGAACCCCAAGTTCTAAGACCCCTGCTTGTAATAACCCCTGGTTGCACGATCCCTAGTTCTAAGAACCCCTAGTTGTAAGAACCATGGTTGTAAGAGCCCCTGGTTGTTAAGACCCCTGCTTGTAAGAACATCTAGTTGTAAGAACCACTGGTTATAATATCTCTCCTTGTAAGAACCCCTGCTTGTAAGACCCCTGATTGTGAGAACCCTTTGTTGTAAGAACTCTGGCTGAAAGAACCCCTGCTTGTAAGACCCTGGTTGTCAGACAACTGGTTGTAAGAACCCTGGTAGTAAGACCCCTTGTTGTAAGAACCCCTGGTTATGAGAAACCAAGGTTGTAAGACCCCTGGTTGTAAGGACCCCTTGTTTTAACATCCTTGGATGTAAGAACCCCTAATTATAAAACCACCTGGTTGCAAGACCCCTGTTGTAAGACCCCTTGTTGTAAAAACCCCTTGTTTTAAGATTCCTGGTTGTAAGAATCCCTGCTTGTAAGAAGCCCTTCTTGTAAGACCCCTTGTTGTAAGAACCCCTTCCTTTAAGACCCCCGGATGTAAGAACTCCTGGTTGTAAGACCCATGGTTGTTAGAACCCCAGGTTGTAAGACACCTGGTTGTAACAACCCGAGTTGTAAGACCCCTGGTTGTAAAAAACCCTGGTAGTAAAACCCTGGTTGTACGAACCCCTAGTTGTTAAGACCCCTGGTTGTAAGAACCCCTAATTGCAAAACCCCTGGTTGTAAGAACCCCTGGATGTAAGACCGCTGGTTGTGTGAACACCTGGATGTAACAACCCCTGGTTGCAAGAAACCCTGGTTTTAAGAACTCCTCGTTGTAAGACCCCTAGTGGTAAGAAATGATTGTTGTAAGAACCCTGGTTGTAAGAACCCCTGATTGTAAGACCCCTAGTTTTAAGAACCCCTAGTTGTAAGAACCCCCGGATGTAAGAACCCTGGTTGTAAGAACCCCTGTTTGTAAGAAACCCTGGTTATTAGACTCCTGGTTGTAAGACCACTGCTTGTAGGAACCGGTTGTTATAAGAACCCATAGTTGAAAGAACCCATAGTTGAAAGAACCCCTTGTTGTAAGAACCCTTTTTGTAAGACCCCTGGTTGTAAGAACCCCTAGACATAAGACCCCTAGTTTTAAGAACCCCTGGATGTAAGACACCTGGTTGTAAGAACCCCTGATTGTAAAACCCCTACTAGTAAGAATCCCTGGTTGTAAGAACATCTGGTTGTAAGACCCCTGGTTGTAAGAACCCCTGGTTGTAAGACCCCTGGTTGTAAGACACCTGGTTGTAAGACACCTGGTTGTAAAACATCTGGTTATAAGACCCCTGGTTGTAAGACCCCGGGTTGTAAGAACATCTGGTTGTAAGAATCCCTGGTTGTAAGACCCTTGGTTGTAGGAAGCCCTGATTGTAAGACTCCTGGTTGTAAGAACCCATGGTTGTAAGAACCCCTGGATGTAAGACCCCTGGTTGTAAGAATCCCTGGTTGTAAGAAACGATAGTTGTAAAACCCCTGGTTGTAAGAATCCCTGGATGTAAGACCCCAGGTTGTAACAACTCCTGGTTGTAAGACACCTGGTTGTAAACATCTGGTTGTAAGAATCCCTGGTTGTAAGAACCCTGGTTGTAAGAAGCCCTGATTGTGAGACTCCTGGTTGTAAGAATCCCTGGATGTAAGATGCCTGGTTGAAAGAACCCCTTGTTGTAAGAACCCTTTTTGCAAGACCCCTGGTTGTAAGAACCCCTAGACATAAGACCCCTAGTTTTAAGAACCCCTGGATGTAAGACACCTGGTTGTAAGAACCCCTGATTGTAAAACCCCTACTAGTAAGAATCCCTGGTTGTAAGACCCCTGGTTCTGGTTGTAAGAACATCTGGTTGTAAGACCCCTGGTTGTAAGAACCCCAGGTTGTAAGACCCCTGGTTGTAAGAACATCTGGTTGTAAGACCCCTGGTTGTAAGACACCTGGTTGTAAGAACATCTGGTTGTAAGAATCCCTGGTTGTAAGACCCCTGGTTGTAAGAAGCCCTGATTGTAAGACTCCTGGTTGTAAGAACCCATCATTGTAAGAACCTCTGGATGTAAGACCCCTGGTTGTAAGAACCCCTGGTTGTAAGAAACAATAGTTGTAAGACCCCTGGTTGAAAGAATCCCTGGATGTAAGACCCCAGGTTGTAACAACTCCTGGTTGTAAGACCCCTGGTTGTAAGACAGCTGCTTGTAGGAACCGATTGCTGTAAGAATCCCTTGTTGTAAGAACCCTGGTTGTAAGAAGCCCTGATTGTGAGACTCCTGGTTGTAAGAACCCATGGTTGTAAGAACCCCTGGATGTAAGATGCCTGGTTGAAAGAACCCCTTGTTGTAAGAACCCTTTTTGCAAGACCCCTGGTTGTAAGAACCCCTAGACATAAGACCCCTAGTTTTAAGAACCCCTTGATGTAAGACACCTGGTTGTAAGAACCCCTGATTGTAAAACCCCTACTAGTAAGAATCCCTGGTTGTAAGACCCCTGGTTCTGGTTGTAAGAACATCTGGTTGTAAGACCCCTGGTTGTAAGAACCCCAGGTTGTAAGACCCCTGGTTGTAAGAACATCTGGTTGTAAGACCCCTGGTTGTAAGACACCTGGTTGTAAGAACATCTGGTTGTAAGAATCCCTGGTTGTAAGACCCCTGGTTGTAAGAAGCCCTGATTGTAAGACTCCTGGTTGTAAGAACCCATGGTTGTAAGAACCCCTGGATGTAAGACCCCTGGTTGTAAGAACCCCTGGTTGTAAGAAACAATAGTTGTAAGACCCCTGGTTGAAAGAATCCCTGGATGTAAGACCCCAGGTTGTAACAACTCCTGGTTGTAAGACCCCTGGTTGTAAGACAGCTGCTTGTAGGAACCGATTGCTGTAAGAACCCCTGGTTGTAAGACCCCCGGTTGAAAGAATGCTTGATTGTAAGACCTCTACTTGCAACAACACCTGGTTGTAAGAACCCCTAGATGTAAGAACCCTGCTTGTAAGAACCCCTGCTTGTAAGACCCCTGATTGCAAGAACCCCTAGTTGCAAGGAACTCTGGTTGTAAGACCCCTGGTTGTAAGAACCCTTTGTTGTAAGAACCAATTGTTGTCAGAACCCCGAGTTGTAAGACTCCTGGTTGTAAGAACCGCTGGCTGTAAGAACTCCTGGTTGTAAGATCCTGGGTTGTAAGAACCCCTGGTTAAAAGTCCCCAGGTTGTAAAGACCAATTGTTGTAAAAACCCCTGGTTGTAAGACCCCTAGTTTTTTGGTCTTGTAATGAGAATGCGGTTTATTTTCGGCGATGATTGAAATGATGTGCTATGTAAATCAATTTCTTGATCTCTGGCAATGATGTAATTTCTCTGGAATCGAAGCCCTTGAATTTTCAGGTATTTATACACATCTAAAGCCTGCAACCGCAGATGTATTTCTGGTCATTGCTCAAACATGTACAAAATCAATTCAGAAACAAATAAAAAGTATTGACGTCGATAAAGTGGGAAGTAAAAACCCTTTAGCGAGTAAATTCCGTTTCTTGTAGAATTAATTGCCTCCTCATTTCTCAATCTAATCTCCAAGCAAGCAAGACTGAATTTTGCTGTAGGAGCGTCACCTGGAAGCAAACTGAGGAAACTCACAGCTTGCATATGTCCCTCCCAGTTAACTTTTTAATATCATTCAAACAACTCTAACAGATTTAAAGCAGATGTGTAGTGCTCACTAATACTATCGTTTGACCTAGGTGGGGACCTAGGTTGAAACTTGCAACATATAGACCAACAAACCTTGGGTAATCGACAGGACAAATTAAAATGCATTATATTTATTCATTTCTTAATTCCATGCTTATCAAACACACATGCAACGATTCCAATTTGGTACTTCAGCTAGTATAAATAACTATTACTGTTCAATCATTATACCCAATGTATTACCTTGTTATCAGACTCCAGTCTTTGTTGTTGTTCATCCGTTGTTGTTAAGAATGCCCAAGAACATCACGTGGGAGAGGTATTAGGTGCGGTGTTTTCCATTGTGGCTGATCAATCCAATCATGCACAGAAGGCTCTGCTGCATTCCAGACACTTGGTGACTTTCTTAAGCAGGTGTAAAGGAGATCACTTTGGATTTGTGCAGCTCACGCTTCCTCTTAGCCCCTGTTATCCTGTTTAGCTAAAAAAAGGACAGTGCCTTTGTTCACTTTGCTATGCCAGGCAGGTCGGTCTAGAGCCAAGGTCTCCCAGGTTTCAACTTCTATATATCAAAGCTTTTCAGTGAATGCTTTGAGACAGTCTCATAGTGCTTTGCTTTTTTTGTCCACCCTGTTGGCGTTTCCCTCTCTTGGGGAGACGTGTGTCAGACATTTCGTATCTTCAACAACAATTATTAGGAAAAATTCTGATTGAAATTACTTACACAGACAATAACAATATATTCGAGTCATCATAATAATCATAATAATGTCCTCAGAGACATAATTTGCAGTTATTAAAAAAATCATGTATGTCCATATTTTTCTGAGATAGTGTGACATTGTTTTTGTTTTGTTTTTATTACTTTGCCATTGCGTTACTAGGAGCTGTCATGTTAACCACTTTTGATCGGATTAGAGATAAATTGCTTTTATGCTTAATAGGTTAGATGTTATTATAGTAAACGGAATGATGTAATCAGCTTTTGAACGGAACGGATCTTTTTTGGAAATAGAGTAGATCACTTTTGAAGGAGTTGGATTTATTACTCATTCTCAACAAAGTAATCCACTCTTACAATGATAAATAGCAATGAAGAAAAGAAAGTTTCAAGCTCAGTAACATGGATTGGAAAACAAATTGTGCATAATTACCTTTTAATCTGACTCTGAACTATTGCAAAATGTGTAGCACTTGAAAGTGTTATGATAACACAGTCTTGTCTTCTGAACCTGAAAAAAAATCAAATCAAACTTAGAATTTTCTACAGCATCCACAGACATACATACTAGTCGAATAGTTAACAAACAGTCATCATGGTGTAAGTTACAATTATATATGTTGTGGTTCAATTTTCAAATCAGTTTCATCTTTTGAACTGGTTTATTTTTTTGAAACTGGTTTTATTTTTTCAAACTCTACTGTTTTTGCTTTTCTTACAATTATTACAAGTTACATGAGCATATTTTTGTCCCCTAAAAACTTTTCATCTGTTCAGATTTCCTAGCTGAAAGTCTAGTGATCCGAAAATTATAGGAATCAAAACTTACCTTTTTGAAAATTTCAGCCAGAAAAAAGGCTCCCAAAATTTGTAGGTGACCTTTTTAGGGTAAAGATCCGCTAAAAATGGGCAATTATACCATTTTTTAGATGTTCGAAAATCCTAGGAAAGACAGGCAGGCAAGAAATTTTACAACAAATGTTCTGAAAATTCTAGATCTCAAATCGTCTTCCGAACAGATATTTTTCAAAAATTGACGTTGGGTGCCCCTGACATATATCAATATTTATTTTAATTAATCCAATCAACTGTGATTGTGATGATTAATTTTAATTTCATAGTGAAGCACATCAGCCAATGCATCATTAATTATTCTAATAATGAAATTCACATACATTATGTATTAATTCTTCATGAGAATCCCCAAGGCATTCAGCCATGTATTAAGCAACTGATCTATAACTCCTTCAATATCAAAATTACATGTACATTGTAATTGCAAAGGTCATTTTCCTCATCCTGTTGATTTATAAGAAAAACAAAGAAATGTGAGTCGCACAACATGCATTTGTATCTGAAGTCTTAGTGATTAATATTATTTCATAATTAATTTGTATCTGGAAATATCAAAAATAATTTGTGAAATTAAATAACAAACATTTATTTAGTAAAGCTTGTCATTTTAATTAACTCTCAATTTTCATTTTAGACAACCAGGAAAGAAATAAACTGAACACACATGTTGCAATCACTTACATCATAATGATGGGACTCATAATATTAATAATGTTATAAGCAACATAAGGTTTTCACCAGACTGGCTTTGAACCCTATTTAAAGAATGGCAGCAATGTAATAACAGTTTTTATCACCTAGTGGTGCTTTAAGTCAATGATGTAGCTGTCTTTGGTGACTCTTTCTAGCAAATTCTCTGTAATGTGCCCTTTCTAATTAAAAAAATTTATTCCAACAACTCCATGTTGCTAATATTTCATAACACATTCAATAGTTGGCTATCTTTGGACAACAAAAAAATCTAGCAAAATGAAAAGAAAAAAAAAACACATCAGACTCAGCTAGACAATTTTACCACAAGGGATAACTGCAGAATTGAGAAGGTGAAGGTCAAAAAATATCAATAAACTGAAAGGATTTTTTCACATCTGCTGTCACTGACAGTGAGAAAAGAAGGAAATGCAGTGACTGGCTGAGTGGAGACTGGCTGAGCACGAACAAAGGAAGCAGAACACTCACATGTCATCTCACAAGTCGGCTGCAATCAGACACACGGCCTGTTGCAGGCTGTAAGACAGTAACCAGACTCAGGAAAAGTGACCAGGACAGCTGGCACTGAATATGCATTATTTATTGCAAAATGTTTCACACATTTCTGACAGTTTTCATTTGTTTCGCTGGTTTGAGTGGTCATTTGATGGGGAGTTTGACAAACATTATTTGATTACTGTATGTGACATTGCCTGGAGTAACCTTCTACAACAAGTATTAGATCGACTACAGCAACTACAGAATAGATCTGCACGGATTATCACATGTTGTTCTCGGTCATCTGAGGTCCTGGGGGGGGGGGGGTACTCCCATACATTACCTATATGGGTATGTGCCGCCCAGCGGGGTCGTTATTTTGAAGCCATCTCTTTCCAGCAGATACTCTTACCACAAGGCTAAACTTGTTTTTCTCTGACTTCACTCATTAGTTCCCTGTCATTTTTCATTACATTTTACTAGATTTCAAACATTCACAATTATTCCACAAGGCAAAGTATAAGGCTATCCCCAGCCAATGTTAAACAGAATTTTGGGAAAAGGACCTTTCTTTTTCCTGGCACAAAAATCTTTCACAAACTTCCTAAAACATCGTGAAGAAAGAAAACATTCAGACATTCTGCCGCCAAGCAAGACATTTCACTTTTTATTATAACTATGATATTTAATATATTTTAGGCTTTGAATCTGATTTTGCATTGTATTTTTAGGCTTTTTAGTGTAGTTCTTAAATTCTATTATTGTATTTTTCTTAGGCTCTTCAAATGTAATAGTTTATGAAAATTCTTAACGTAATTAATTTTAAGATACGGGGCCCCGATGGAGACCAGCCTTAGAGCTGAATGGGCTACCCTGTACAAATAAAGTTTTACTTACTTAACCAACGATCATCAGTTCATCAGACATTTGTGAGATCGCAGACAAATTAGCTAAAATAGACGTGTCGTTTTCTGTATTTGTCAGCGGTTCATCGATAATTTAAATTTTAGGCACATGGCTTTGAACATTCAAATTAGTACAATAAAGTAGTGAATAACTGCCATGTTTTCTTTGGAATCATCATATCCACTGTACCAGAAATTCAATGCCTTCTATGGTTTGTTTTGCCGAGACTATGGTATTCTACTCGATCAAATTGTTTCAAACTATAGAGCAGTTAAACAAATGCTTCATGCGTGTTTTCTTGAAACAACAACAACAACTTCTTGCACCACTGGTAAGATATCTTTTCTAGACTGCTTGGTCACTCACGACAACCACAGACTATGAACAATATTATTTACAGAAAACCAACACATACAGACCGATTAATAGACCAGTCACATTGTACAACCTCGACCTCTCACAAGGCTACAACTATATCAACTTTGACGAGATGAGCACAAATTTATAGATTGCAATTCATCTAAAGACGAGACTGACTACCTAAACAACATTTTTAGTAGGAACAACTACAACTCGATTTTGTTAGACGGACCACTCACAGTAACACTGATTCCAACACTGAGACCAATGTCAACTCTGGCTCTGTTACAACGGTAACTATACCATACATCAGAGGAACCTCAAACACTATCACATATATACTACAACCTTGCAATATACGTGTTGCACCCAAACCGATAACCCCTTTATGACGACTACTTACTAATATCAAAGACAAAGACAAACCAGAGGACAGTCACAGGGAGCAGTATACAATATCAAATGTTGCGACTGCCAGACTACTTACATTGGTGAAACCGGCAGAAACAACAAACACAAATGAGCGATGAGAATTGGTGACATCAACAATCACATTGCTGAATACCATTTACAGATAAAACATCAAATCGACTGGGACTCTGTGACATGTATTATGTATTCTACAGACTACTATCAATGACTTACTTTAGAAAGCTGGTTTACTAACTTAGAACAAACACCACTAAATCGTACCCAACAATTACTGGCACTGTACAAATGACTTATTGACGAAATCAAGCAAAACTAACTATGAGAGAACAACTAGCTATAGAGAACTGACAATTTGACTAACAATAGACAACTGTTTAACTGTGACAAGAGACGGATCGAAACACACCAATATTACATTACGAGTCTTCATAGCCTATAACATCATGGCTAAACTGACAGACGACCAATAACATCGCAACCTAAAATTGGTCAATAACCAGAGTATAATGCCATCAACAGATGTGATAAAACCCATTTTGACTCTGAAGACGACTACTGCACAGGTTGTTGAATTGTCAGTCACTGTCAACAACAACAGTCCTATACAGGACTACATTCACTTGGACGATCAAACTTACTATTGTATAATAAACTATTGTAATATAGCCTACTATTGTATAATTATTATTTGTAACAATGTAACATCACTATTATTATTGTCATTTCATTTATTCCTAATTAGTTTACAGCTTGCAGCTGCACAGCTCATAAAATCACAGAATCCTCATCCTTGTATTGGTCAAAGATATAAACATACTATAAAACCTACTTTCAGAAAAGTTGTCAAAGAGTGGGTTAAAGGGTTCCTTGTTTAAAGGTGAGTGGATATTTAACATTTTTAAACAAAAAGGGAAAGCTGAATCAAATAAAGGGGATTCATCTTTTTCGTGCAGTTACTGTGTTAGGGTTGGAATGAAAGCAACAAGTTTTTAGCTACATCAAAGATAAACATCTTAAAAAGGCCAAGGCAAATGTACCTGGGAAAAATTTCTAGTAAAACTAATAATAATGATAATTATTTATTATAAAACTAATCATGATAATAACATTGCAAACAGAGACCTTTGTCTGGGCAATATGTCATGTCCAAGCACAAGGTTTCTCTTACGCTCAATGAGACAATCTTCAGGCAGGTTAATGGACCTTCCATATGACAGACACATCACTATGGATCATTTTTTGTAGTTCATTATAGGTAATTTGTAACCTATTGTTGGTCACTCCTTGGTAACTATATACCTAACAGACAACCCTCAAAATTGAATGCCATTAAGAAGCCCCCCACCACCATGAGGTTTTACACAGATATGATTTGCAGGGGCGGATCTGGAATTTTTTAATCTTTTTTTTTGGGGGGGGGGGGGCAAACTTTGATTCAGAAGAGACTATTGAACTTTTTGTGGCAAATTATTCCTCACAGAGACAACCATGTGTTTCTAAATCTGTGAAAGCCGTCCACTGTTGGTGCAGGAAATACTGCCTTCAGAGCAGAGGCAACAAATGTGACCTTCTTTGGGAAAACATACACTAATGATTTTCTGTTATTGTTAGAAAATATTGTTAGAATAGCTAACGGATAGCTAACGGCTTTTCTAACGTTCTAACAGTTGGTCCAAATGCTCTAACAATTTGTCCTAACGGTCTGACAATTTGTTCTGCTGCTCTAACAATTAATATTTTGTTCTACCGCTCTAATGATTTGCCCAAACACTCTAACAATTTGTTCTAACAATCTAAAGGTTGAATTGGTCAAAGCAATTGAATGCTTTTCCCTATTAAACACTCTAACAGCTGGTTAGTTCATCTTTTTTTCTCAGTCTATTGAGCGAAAGTTTTAAGCAAAGCTGTTGATCAATAAGCGGCTGAAATTACCAGTGATCTGTTCAACAAGTAAATAATCGAAATCAACTTGCTCTCAAAATGACCGCACTTCACAACCGGCTGTCCAGTTTCTCTTGTAATGAACCTTCTAATGCATCGTATCAACAATAACTACTGTTTGGAAACACGTATCTTGATTTTTCCAAAAACTATATCAAGCAAGCCCCTTGAGTCTGATGAAAGTCTTTAGAACAAGATACATACCGCTTACGTAAACAACTTTATGCAAACTTTGGTTGAAATTTGACCCGCAGGAATTTGAATACGTGGTGAAGTATTGTGTGATGGACAACACCTGAATAAAAGTTGTATTGAATGATTGTAGACTTTTTCAGTTACTAAAGAGCCTCAGGTATTTAGGACTATAAATCAAATCTAAAAAATTTAAAATACCAATCCTTTCGTAGCCCATGCCTCTGTTCACTGTCTATAGAAAGCAACTTGTTAATCTTTTTTATTATCGATGTTGTTCTAAAACGATAACAATCAGTGTCCTCTAAAGAAAAAAAAATACATTTGCAAATAAATTCTAAAAACGCTTACAAAGTCCTTTTTGTGCTATTCTTCTTCAGTTGGCCCTTTTAGCATAATTGATAGCACAACATCTATCATTTATCTTAGCTTTGATTTGTTTCCACAGTTTATCTCTTTCCATAGCACATTCAACTGGAAATTTACTGAAAACAAAAACTTTCAAAGAATTCAGCTTGCTGCTGTCTAGCGGATGTTTACCGTGGGTCCCATAAGTATTGATTCCTTTGAGTTCTTCATCACTAAAGAAGTGTGAGAGCAGCTTCACTGCAAATCTATGCCTCTCCTTTTATTTCTGTAATGTTGCATGTATGCTTTGCACTTTTCTTGGCATGGCGAAAGTCCAAATTACATCTTCTCCTACCAGATTTCAGGTCTTTCCATGACACTGTCAGCGTTTACGGGCGGTGATGGTGTTTCTGGTGTAGCAGGGCCGCTTAGGTGTCAAATTCGTCGTGATGTAAAGTTGCCATGGTCTCCATGTCAATCGTCAGAAGATCTTGATTCTACAATAGGCTGGAAGAGTTGTAGATCTCTTCACTCCTGAACTATAGGAAAAAGAAAAAGAATCGTAACTATTGTATTCCCTGTTTCCAAAGCCCAGTTATTGGAACTGAACTGTATTCAAAAGGACAAAAGAATAAAAATGCTTACATGATACGTTAGTTTGAAATAGGCATTTCTGAGAGCCCAAACTTATCATGTGCTAAATTCAATGTTTCAGGCCTGGCTTCTAGCCTAACAGTAACTCTTTCTCAGCTGCAATTTGACCTACGCCGAGCGTAGTGAATAATTTTGCATCATTTTTAAAAAGTGTGCACTAAAGGAACCAGCCACAATGTGGCTTAAGCCACCGAGTTCAAAGTTATTTTTAATGTTTGCCTTATTATTCAACTTACCACAGTCTCTAAAGATTCTAGCCAGTGTTCAATCCGTGACAATCTGTCTGCACCCCAAGGTCTCCCCCAATGAGACAAGAGAATCGTCTAATATGTCTTTTTAAGTCAAAATAAATAAATGAATAAATAAAGGCACAGCACACTTCCAGCAATGATACAAACTGGATTTAATACTGTTGTTTAAATTATGCCTTTCTTTCCTTTGATTTTCAATCTTACAAAGTGGACAGCAAAGTATCAATAATGTCAGGGAAATTCAAATTGCCCCATTCTGCCAAAAAAACTGTCCCAAGTCTTCGCTCTTCAAGCAGAAACAATGAGAGAAGCACAACAAAAAACACATCTACAAAAACTAAAAAAGAAGACTGAAAGAAAGAGCTTTTTGAGGGGGTGTGTTGGTATTATTTGGTAGCCACTGCAACCTGATTCTTGACGGAGAATAAAGAAACTACATTGCCTTGTGCTTACCTTTAACAATTGCTCGTAATCATGGATCTGATTCTTTAGAAGATCATGCTCTCTTGTTTGTGCCTCAACCTGCTTTTTAATCAGGCTGACATTGTCTGGAGAATCAATTTTTTCATGATGACGTCGTGGGAAGAGTCAGGAAGATTCAGTTTCTTGGTTGCCCTTTTATGTTTAGCTGCCAGGTCTTCTTCCCTCTTTCTTTGTTCCTTTAAGAATTCTTTGTATCGGTCTCCTGCAGGGTGATCTTTCTAAAGAACAAAATAAAAAATGGAGTATCAGTTTCAGTTACCGCAATTTAAACATGATCATAACAAAATTTTGCAAACGTTTTAGTTAATGTGTACATGTAAGACGTTCACGTAGTTAATAGAAGTGAAAAACAAAAGCTCCCTGCACTAAAACGTACTTTAAATATCTACAAATTGTAGGCGCTTGGGAACTTAGTTCTAGACGCTCAGACCAACTGACTTCAAATGTTTAAAACTAAATGTTTCCATATTTGCCAAACCACTGCTGTTCAAATTTGCTGGACAAATGAAGTTATTTTAAAACAGAATCAATATATTATACTTCTTTTGAGTGAGGGTGTAAATGTAGCCTGCATTACAGACACCCTAAACCTTCTGTGGGCCGGGCCTGTATAAATACACATGGATGAATCCTCTTTTATAAGCCAAACCTTCATAACTACAAGTTGTTAAAAATAGTTACTACAGAATTACCTGTGCAGATAATGGCGTTGCGGAGTTATCATTGGTCTTTGTTGATGCATTAGAGTTAGTTTTCTCCTGAAAGAAAGCAATCCAAAGTTTTTCAGTTTACAAAACTTAATGGTTATAAAATTTTCAAGTTAAGTAAAATCAGCCAAGCGGCTCGGCGTACCATAATCCACTACATGCAACTATTACGCGAAAATGGAAAAAGTGAAATAAGAGATGATTCCAATTCATTAACAAAGTGTGAAAACACTTCTTTACTTGGAATGCAATCATTGACTGAAAACAGCTTTAATGAACTGCGCTTATGACAGAAAAACAACATTCAAGGAAGACCATGATCCAAGCAAAATACTTAAAATCAAACTTCAAATTTTTGAAATGAAGAGTTACAATACTTACCTCCTCCTTACTCAAATCCACCACTTCAGCTGTCGTGGTAGATGGTGGCTTTGTGGTGTCCTTCGTCTTTGCCACCTTCTCCTTGGCATTGCTTTTCTCCTGAAATAAAACCGAATTTAGCTCAGTACGTGACTAAGGCTTAAAGGCAGTGCCAAGTTAATGCTTTAATATTTGAGTCGGACTACTAAATTTTAGCACGATCATCAGTTAGCATTAGTAATTACTAAATAGTAACGTCACTAAATAGAACGTCATAATCACATAACCAAACAAAACCGGAGTAATATTGATGATACAGATTAACCAAACTTACCAATCGTGATCTCTTCTTTGGAGGTTTGTTTGGTGCACTGATGGAATCAACTTGAGAAGTCTCTTCAAGATTCTTTTTTGACCAAAACAGATGCTTCTCATTTAGTTCATCAGTGCTTTCTACAACAAGAAAAGAACAAAAACATGGTAAGTCGAGATATCTGGAAGAAGGGCAAACCTTGCAACAGAAAAACACAGTTAACAGTTAATTACTTTACTTACCACTTAAGGCAATGATTTCAGCTTCTACTCCTTTTCCTTGCCAGTTAACAGTCCCTCCAATAACATTATTTTTTGCAAGATAATTTTTGCAGGGCCAATTCCAGTCACATTTTCTTCAGGAAAGAAGAAGAGAGCTTTTGACGGTAAGTTTGCCTCGCGCAACAATTTTCGGAGAGCCACTGTAATCTAGCACATAAACAGAAATGAAATTCCATCTTATTGGTGAGACCTTTATTCCGTTTGTGTGGATTGCTATTGTAAGCAAAGGAACAAAAATTACCGAAATGCATTGGCTACTGCGCTTCCTTTGTTGACAGTGAATTATACTCCCAGGTACTTCATTGGTTGTGTTACGTGTTGGTTATTTTCTTTAATTTATGGTTGGTGGGTTTCAATCCAACACATTGTTGTCATTATTTGAGGATGAAAATTCTTCCCTCAGCCGTCTGTTTTGATACCGATCGACTGTCCTGTTGTTGGGCCAGAGCCATCCATGCTAAATTTGCTAGCCCTTTCTAAAAAAAATGCCGATTGGCCGAAGGAGTTCGACTGAGCTCTGTATTATTTTGAAAGGCTTTCATTAAGTTTGATTGTTTCGTTAGTTGGAGTATTACAACAAGAGAGTTTAATTTTGTTTGATTACCCAACTTAAGGTGATTCCATAGTAAAAGAACCTAACATAGATTTTAGCTAAAACTTGGTACACTGATGTAACAAGTCAAGAAGATGATAAAAAAGTAATAAAAAGTGGGGGTCACCGTGCTCGTTTTGACGTCACAATGTTGACAAATACGGCTATTTAGGACCCTTTTACAAAAACCGCGGGCAGCGCAAAACTAGACAAAAAGGAGAGATTTTTTCGATGATGCATGTGACATCACACAGAATTTGACTTTTATGTATTGTTTATCCACTAACGTACCAGAAAAATGCCCTTTAATGCCCTTGTTTTTACTTTACGCTCCAAAGTAGAATTAAATTGGACGCGCGCTTTTCGACCCGTGATGGCTCAATCCGTACAATTTAGTAAAATTGCCAAAAAACTGAACATAGATTTGTGCCAATTTTTTTCTCATCGAAAGGAAGCACTGTCCTTATTAAAATCATGAAATAAAAAATGGGGGTCACCGTACTCGTTTTTGCGGTAGAGCTGCAGAAAGTGCGCACCAAACGCATTTTCTCCGATTTTTGAGAGAGGACTGGGGCGAGTTTTAAAATAGAATGTATGTGAAAAGGGGAAGGAAGTATTAAAAAATCCGTTTTTACAGAATTTACATCGAGATATCACATTTAGGACACAATGTGATAAAGAAAGTGTTTAAATGAAAATCAAAGTGAGTAAGCACAAGTTAAACATCCACTATCGAGGTTCTCCGAGAGGAGGTCGAACTCAGCAACACGCGTACTGCTTACGTTATGCACATTCGCAACACATTGAGTCTCACCTCGGCAAGAAACAACAGCAAGCAAAAATTCCAATAGCGTTTCTCTTCAGTCAACTTCATTTTAATAATATTACTTCACATGCTCTTTTTTACGGTGGCCATCTTGTTATGCGCAGTAAGAGATGCGCAGTGCAAAACTAGGGAATCACCTTAATCAAATGGTTTTGAGCTCGACCATGTTCGATAAGTTCAATAAAGTTTTATTGATTTGATAATCAAACTCATGAAGAGTATTGTTCAATTATGCTCGCAAACTCAATCCCACTCAATAGTTTGAGCTCGATTACCTAAAATTGATCAACCAAGTGTTCATGTTTTACATGATCTATAAAGGGCGTAACTAGTATTTCCTTACCAACTGAAATACTTCGCAATAAAAGAGCTTTGAGATCTCCTAATTGTGCACCACACTGAATGATGCCTATAAATTTTCCTTTTATCCTAGAACTATCAGAACTTGTAAAAGTGTACCCTCACCTGTAATCCCTGACTTATTAGCGAACTTAAAGCCATTATCTCTAGCATGTAAGACTAAGAGTATCCTTATTAATGACTAAAGATTAAAGTTTGTTTGACTACTCTGGGTTTCACTCGGATTCATACATCAGGTTAGTTCAGTTAACTGACATAACTACTAAAAGAAGATTAGAAAATATCCCCAAAAAATTATTCAGTAGAACTTCATTGTATTATTACATAAGTAAGTACGAATGGTGTATACACAATAACTGCAACAATAATCCTAATTCTCTGACCGCATGGGATTGAATTATGAAAAATCGCATCTACAAACATATCATACAGCTGCTAAAGTTCACTGATCATGGAACCAGTGCAACAAAGTCTTTGGTCTCAAGCTTACAAAACTGTCCTATTTCACGATACAAGTAATTTCAACATTCCTCGCTTAAGCCTTCTGGGTTGATCTTTTGTGGTAGAACTGAAACTGGGGGGATAGCAATGCCATTCCTTAGTAAAAAAAAAAAAAAAGCTTGCTCTGGAGATGACAAAAACTCTTGGTAGGAGACAATCCTTAATTCATTCTTTGAAAATCGAAAGTAATGAAATGTTTTAATGTTCAGGATTTTTTTGAAATAGCTCTGGCAACGGAGCACCCATAAAGCCATCAGCCTTAAATAGCAATAGAATCGTCTGTTGACGCTTTAGTTTCCTGAACTAATGCTCTGAGGGATATGCATAAGTTGCTAACAAATTCACTGAGGCCTCTATTGGATACAACTAATGCTCTAACTGATACAGATGAGTTGCTAACTAATTGCCTAATGCCTCTAACTATTTTCATTGAATCATGTAACAAATAATTAACAGAAAGCCAATAATCTAACCGTTTACGGAAATATAGTTAGTATAGGTTCTCCCAAATGAGGTCATAAATCATAGGAAGGTAACCAAAAACAATAACATTACATTTTCGAATATCCCTGGAATTAAGTTTAGTGGGAAAATACAATGTGCATTTCATTAAGAAAAAATCGGCCACTTAATCACTGATTACTATCCTGTCGATGTACGCATTTCAGTCACAAAAAAAAACTGTCAGGTCGAATAAGGGGGTCCAGACCCCCACACCTAAACCATAGAAAGATTCAGAATCAAGTTTACAACAAACAGCAAATGTCAAGTAGGAGATCGATAACAGGCAAAATGAGGCTCATCTCTGGTGTAATATAATTTATTACTCACAGCTGACGCAAACCCCCCAAAAACAAAACATCCTTAACAGTGAACCTAACCCTGAAAATAATCCATAAAACAAAGAAAACGAATAAATTATATTACACCGGGTATGACCCCAAAATGAGCAAACTGCAAAGCACATTAACTAATGTTCTCATTAATGAACCTAATGAGGACTTACCTTTGTGTGGATATGAAGATCAGTTAAACGATAATTATAGGAATAACTTGTCGTATCCACTTCAACGTTTGCCATTCCCGCAAAGTGTACGAATGAGGTTTAATTGGATCTGTTGGATGAAATTTACAACACAGAATCATACCAAATTCGCTGCACAGAGAACGATTTACGTCATAAATATCAGACATAACTGAAGCACACGCACAGGAGTTGGATTTTAGAAACTTACCTTCGCTTTTTAAGAAGAAACAAGCAGTGATCTGCAGCCTGCAAGCCAGAACAGTTCACCACAGCTGCAGACGCCATTGTTGCCGTGCATACTTGTTGCGAGGTCTGGGACCGAGAAAGGAGGGCGGGGTTTTTAGAGGTACTTACCACAACCCCGGCTCTGTCTCTTTAATTATTGAGACGTTAGCTAGCCTGAAAAAAGCGACAGTGCAAAGAGAAATGAGCAGGAAAAAAATACAAGGGCAGGGTAGAAATCGTATATCCCTGGAGAACAGTGTAGACCCACATAGACATCCAAGAGTTTCAGTTTATTTCTTTGCCAGGAAAAAAATACATATGACATACAGACATTTAATATATTACAAAAATGTTATTCAAAGATTAAAGAGAAGTAAACTATAAGTAAAAGAATTAAACGTATTTTTTTGGCGAGGAAGCTGAAATGAGCTCCTTGCCTAACCTTAGCCTGCGAACAGCAGACGCATTTCCGGTCGTCGCTTTTCTCCCTCCTTTTTTCGGAGGGAGAGAAGCGACGACCGGAAACACATCTGCTGTTCCCAAACTAACCTAACCTACGATTTTAAATATAAAGAATAAATAAGCGACAAAATCATACTGAAATATACTTAGGATAAAAAGCAAGCAAGGGCCAAGTCCTCCTCCACACATAACAGTCAGACACCAGGGAACCAAATGCTATCACTTTCGATTTATTTTACAAGACAAAAAAAAATCAGCAAATCTATAATAAACGATTGACAACAACAGCATAATTGAAAACAAATAAGTAGTAAAAATTCAAATATCTAGGGTTTTTTCGGACTTTAAATTTTTTAACATTATATAACGCTAAGAGAGGAAACAAAATTATGTTAAAGTTGACTTAATTCAAAAGCTGGACATAACATAATAAAGTGAGAAAATGTCATTGTCCCCAATGAATGTTACTAAAGAAAAATATAAAACAATTGAATTTACAAAAAAACTCAAATAACAACAGCAACGTGTTAATGAACCAGAGCCAAAACTCTCCCTTGAGAGAAAAGGTAAACATGAGTAAAAATTAAAATTCAAGATGTTGCGAGATATGTCTTACCGGCTTAACTCTTGGTTGCAGTTTATTTCTTTATTTTAAAAAAATCTAATAGGATTGTACCCGAGAAAAAACATGCTGTAGCCAACAAGATATATATAAACAAGAAAATAAAAAGACAAAAAACGTAAAAACATTGAGAAAAAAATTTTAAACGGCCAATTCTTTCCGGCTCGGGCTTTAAATGATAAGTCATTTTGCGGTCGTTTGCGAGAGTGTGTATATTTGATTTCTTTATTTTAAAATTAGAACAGGACTGTACCCAAGAAAAAAACATGCTGTAGCAAACCAGATATACATAAACAAGGAATAAAAATTGAAAGCACTGAAAAACATTAAAAAATAATTTTTAAAAACAGCCAAGTCTTTCCAACTCCGGCTTTCCACAATGAGTCAAATTGCCGTCGTTTGCGAGAGTGTTTATATTTGATTTCTCTATTTTAAAAAATCTAACAGCACTGTACCCGAGAAAAAAATGTGTTGTCGCCAACCAATTATACATAAACAAGAAAATAAACAACAGAAAACATCGAAAAACTCGAAGAAATAATTTTAAACAGCCAAGTCTTTCCAACCCCGACTTTTAATAATCAGTCATCTTGCCACCGTTTGCGAGGGTGTCTATGTTTGATTTCTTTTTTAAAGAACTCTTTCCGCTGTTAAAGTTCTTTAAAGCCTTTAGGGGAAGCCTGTTTTTGTGTCCTGTAAATTCTGTTATTCTGCTTAAATGCGTATATTCGTTCTTCGAAAGGTTTACTCTAACTTATGAGTTCTGCTCTTAGTGCTATTAAGAAGTCTTTCAACAGTTTAGTCGATTTCATCGTCTATTTAATATAAAGTCGATTACAAACTCTAGAAAATATATAAAACTTCCATTCTTTCGGGCTAAAACCCGTGAACAAAATCAAAATCAACAACAAACCGAAAAGAAACTCGCTACGACAGCCTCTTCAGCGTTTAAGCTATTTTAACTCGGAAGAAAATATTTCAACATTTGTCGCCATTTGTTTGAGGAGAATCAAATTTTATGAGTAGAAAACAAATTCATCATTTTAAGAAAACGTACCTTTATTCCCGCTGTAACTTTAAAAGATTTTGACAACGAAGAAAGGCAGCTTAACTAGGCTCAACCGTCTCACATGTCGGGAGAACGTTGGTCGAATTCGTCTTTGCAGTGTTGTTATTATAGTTCATATTTCCGGTTCAACAAAGTTAGTGGCACGGAAAAAACTTTTAAGTGATTTTAGTGACATCACAATGTAGTTTATTGTTCAGTTGACTTAATTTTCAATGGACAAAACTGCCTATTTACATAATAATCAGTACCGGAAACAGGAAATGATACTTTGCATATGTAATAGTCATAATTAATATATAAAATTTTCCAACCATTTGTATCTGAGCCGCGGTGGCCCAGATGGGAGGGCAACAGATTAGCAAACCAATTGGCAAACCAAAGGTTGGGGGTTCAAATCTCGGGGTCACCAAAAATAGGGATAAGGTTAAGAGGGGTTGGGTCAAGGGTGTGGTCGGCAGGGTGTGGTCAACAGGGTGTGGTCGGCAGGGTGGGGTAAATGAGAGGGTGTGGTGGATGAGAGGGTGTGGTCAGTAGATAGGTAGATAGGTAGACAGTAAGAGAGAGAGAGAGAGTGTGAATGATGATGAGTAAAACAGGGAAACCTTCCACAGGCGGGTGGGTGGGGGGACTGTGGCCTAAGAGTAAGGGCGAGTATCGCCGCTTGCCGCCGGGTTAAGGGTTTAGGGGGGGTAAGGTAGGGGGGCCCCTCCTAAACCTTTAACCCGGCGGCAAGACTCGAGGGCGAGTCCTACGTGGAAGGGTTTTGCTAGGTAGTTAGGTAGATAGTTTTTTTTTGCATTAATTAACAATGCAGACTTTACCCGGTATTTATGCAAATTATATTCTGCAAATTATATGCAAATTTATGCAGATTATATTGATTATGCAAATTAGTATTTATAATCAAATGGTGGCGAGTGAAATTAGGGATAATTTCACGCAATCTTGGATTTTTGACAAGTATATCCTGGATCGTATCGATCGAGAACTCAAATGTTTAGAGAGTTAATTTTGGCTCATAAATACGCACCCAAGTGACCCTAGTACCCTTGTCACCCTAATCACCCAAGTCACCCAAGTCACCCATGTCACCCAAGTCACCCTGGTCACCCTAATCATCCAAGTCATCCAAGTCACCCAAGTCACCCATGTCACCCAAGTCACCCATGTCACCCAAGTCACCCTGGTCACCCAAGTCACCCTGGTCACCCTAATCATCCAAGTCATCCAAGTCACCCAAGAAACCCTAGTCATCCATGTCACCCTAGTCACATAAGTCACTCTAGTCATCCAAGTCACCCTAGTCACCCTAGTCACATAAGTCATCCTAGTCACCCAAATCATCCTAGTCATCCTCATTGTTCACTTTCTTCAGGCTCACCAGCGTCTCAATTTAAACAGACAGAGCAGGGGTTGTGGTAAGTACCCCTAAAAACCCCGCCCTTCGGTGTTCCTCGGTCCCAGACCTCACATCAAGTATGCATCACAAAATGGCGTTTCCGTCTGTCTGCCTTGACTGTTCTGCCCACAAACTGCTTTTTCATCTCAAAAGTGAAGGTAAGTTTCTAGTATCCAACTTCTGTGCGCGTGTTTCAGTTATATCCGATATTTATGCCGTGAGTCGTTCTGTGTGGTGCGAATTTGGTATGATTCCGCTAATTCCGTTTGGTGAATAACATCGAATAATTTCAAGCTATCTAAGTTTAAAGTTTAAAGTTTGAGAAAATGTATGTGCCTTTTACCATAATACTAAAGTTGGAAATAAATTTTCATGAGGTGAATCAATGTGGCATGAAATAACTGTTGGAGTTTACATGGCAGATCGAACTCAAGTTCCTGTGAAAAATTCGGTGAAACTGCCGCTGCCCCAAACATACATTTTTTTTAAAAAATAAGTCATGTTTTTTTCTATCAGTAAATCTTGGATAATGGAGCTTTTTGCTGATTTGGTCAAACCTTAAACCAGCTGCAGTAGTTTCAACTAGTTTGAATGACATCATAAACAAAAAGTGCGTCGTAAAATCTTAATGAAAACATAATATTTATTATGATCTGTTTTTATGATTATGTGTAAAAGTACATAATTTAGATTTCATTATTTGTTCATTGGTTGTAGGAATAATAATATTGATAGTTTGGCTGATAGTTTGAAGCTGAATAGAAGCTACAATTTCTTGAACGAAAAACACGCTTTTTTTCCTCAATTTACAATGTTTTCCCCTGAATGCTAAATCGTATTTTAGAGCTTTGAAATGTCAAAATTTCCTGAGGGGCCATGCCCCCAGACCCCCTAGAAACAAGGGACTAGCAACCCCTTGTTGATACGGTTAGTTACTCTATTCAAACCTGCTGGCTACTTTTTATTAAAACCTCTGCTTATTATTGAGCATTTTGTTTAAAAAAAGGTCATAATCAGTGGTCTGAGCATATATGTGTCTTTGTGGCTCTGTGTGTTCGGATGTTGGTTACAGGGGCCAATAAGGTTAAAGGTACTATGAGTTGATGCAAGGAACCAATGAGATGTTGGCATCTAAACAAGACATCGCTAAAGGTCAAACAAAGGCACTTTTGAGACCACCATGTTGATTCTTCACAATTTGTTCGCCTTTTATTAGGGCTAAAGGTGTTTATAATAATTATTAGAAGCATAACATTTACATATATCTTAATGATTCATACACTGAGTACAGTGATGCAGCTGTTTAAGGGTTCATATTTTAGTATGGCTGCTGCTTCAAGACATTTCTGATAAAATTTGGCTATCATGAATGGTATGACACACGTATTTCATAATCTATGAGTTCTGTTTCACCTGCTTCAAGATCATATATTTTTCAATGTTTTTAAATGAAACATTAACAATTGATTTTGTAAGTCCACAACGGTCAAATGAAGACGTGATGAATCTACTACAAAACAGTCAATTTTTCAAAATTGGAAAAAGCTAGTTGACAAAATAATTAGATATTGTTTTATTGAGTAGAATAACATGAGATGAGTAGAGATATATTTTGGCAGTTTGATAATTTTCTTGG
>OZ038002.1:20801526-20811526 GCA_964035705.1 Porites rus | reverse complement strand
TCTAACGAAAACGTCACCAAATACTTTTTCTGGGTGTATTTTGCATAAAACGAAACGTTCAGAAAATTTCCAATTTTTGACCAAAACCATGGACTAACCTCTTTGCAAAAATGGCAATTTTGTGCCTTTTTGAAACCGATGTTTTTGTTATTCAGCAAGACCTGTTTGCTATATAAAACGTCGAAAATCGCTTTTTCACGATTTATTTTCACGATCTATGACAAGGGAATACAGGGGGTTACAAGGGGTTACAGGAGGTTACAAGGGGTTACACGGGGTTACAAGAGGTTACAAGGGGTGACAGGGGGTGACAAGGGGTTACAAGGGGTTACAGGGGGTTACAAGGGGTGACAGGGTATGACAAGGGGTTACAGGGGGTTACAAAGGATTATAGAAACTTTTTTCTAAGTAGAACGTTCCCAGATACTTTTTTTTGACCAAAACGATGGACTAACCCCTTTGGAAAAATTCTAATTTTGCATTTTTTGTACACAATTGTTTTTATAGTGTTTAAAGGCTTCTTTTTTATCTCGAACGTCAGGAAACACATTTTCTCGATCTATTTTTGATAAACACAAAACATGAAAAAACTTCAAGTTTTTGACCAAAATCATGAACTATCCCCTTTGCAAAAATGCTAATTTTGCATTTTTAAATCTATGTTTACATTGTCTAGAAAGGCTTGTTTTCTAACGAAAACGTCACCAAATACTTTTTCTGGGTGTATTTTGCATAAAACGAAACGTTCACAAAATTTCCAATTTTTGACCAAAACCATGGAGTAACCCCTTTGCAAATATGCCAATTTTGTGCGTTTTTGAAACCGATGTTTTTGTTGTTCAGAAAGGCTTGGTTGCTATATAAAACGTCGAAAATGGCTTTTTCACGATGTATTTTCACGATCTCTGACATGGGAATACAGGGGTTTACAAGGGGTTACAGGGGGTTACAAGGGGTGACCAGAGGTTACAGGGGGTTACAAAGGATTATAGAAACTTTTTTCTATCTAGAACGTTCGCAGATACTTTTTCTTGGTCTATTTTGTATAAAAATCAAAGTTGAAGAAATCTCAAATTTTTGACCAAAACGATGGACTAACCTCTTTGGAAAAATTCTGAATTTGCGTTTTTTGTACACAGTTGTTTTTATAGTCTTTAAAGGCTTCTTTTTTATCGAGAACGTCAGCAAACACTTTTTCTCGATCTAGTTTTGATAAACACAAAGAATGAAAAAACTTCAAGTTTTTGACCAAAATCATGGACTATCCCCTTTGCAAAAATGCTAATTTTGCATGTTTAAATCTATGTTTATATTATCTAAAAAGGCTTGTTTTCTAACATAAACTTCACCAAATACTTTTTCTGGGTGTAATTTGCATAAAACGAAACGTTCACAAAATTTTCAATTTTTGACCAAAACCATAGAAAGAACCATAGAAAGGCTTGGTTGCTATATAAAACGTCGAAAATCGCTTTTTCATGATTTATTTTCACGATCTATGACATGGAAATACAGGGGGTTACAAGGGGTTACAGGGTGTGAAAAGGGGTTACAGGGGATTACAAAGGATTATAGAAACTTTTTTCTAACTAGAACGTTCCCAGATACTTTTTCTTGGTCTATTTTGCATAAAAATCAAAGTTGAAGAAATCTCAAATTTTTCACCAAAACCATGGACTAACCCCTTTGCAAAAATGCCACTTTTGTGCGTTTTTGAGACCCATGTTTTTGTTGTTCAGAAAAGCTTGTTTGCTATATAAAACGTCGAAAATCGCTTTTTCACAATTTATTTTCACGATCTATGACATGGGAATACCAAGGGTTACAAGGGGTTACAAGGGGTTACAGGGAGTTACAAGGGGTTACAGGGGGTTACAAGGGGTTACAAGGGGTGACAGGGGGTGACAAGGGATCACAGGGGGTTACAAATGATTATAGAAACTTTTTTTCAATCTAGAACGTTCCCAGATACTTTTTCTTGGTCTATTTTGTATAAAAATCAAAGTTGAAGAAATCTGAAATTTTTGACCAAAACAATGGACTAACCCCTTTGGAAAAATTCTAATTTTGCGTTTTCTGTACACAGTTGTTTTTATAGTCTTTAAAGGCTTCTTTTTTATCTAGAACGTCAGCAAACACTTTTTCTCGATCTATTTTTCATAAACACAAGATATGAAAACACTTCAACTTTTTGACCAAAATCATGGACTATCCCCTTTCCAAAAATACTAATTTTGCCTTTTTTTAAATCCATGTTTATATTGTCTAGAAAAGCTTCTTTTTTAACGAAAACGTCACCAAATACTTTTTGTGGGTGTATTTTGCATAAAACGAAACGTTCACAAAATTTCCAATTTTTGACAAAAACTCTGGACTAACCCCTTTGCAAAAATGCCAATTTTGTGCCTTTTTGAAACCGATGGTTTTGTTGTTCAGAAAGGCTTGTTTGCTATATAAAACGTCGAAAATCGCTTTTTCACGATTTATTTTCACTTTCTATGACATGGGAATACCGGGGGTTACCAGGGGTTACAAGGGGGTTACACGGGGTTACAGGGGGTTACAAGGGGTTACAAGGGGTGCACACGGGGTGACAAGAGGTTACAGGGGATTACAAAGGATTATAGAAACTTTTTTCTAACTAGAACGTTCCCAGATACTTTTTCTTGGTCTATTTTGTATAAAAATCAAAGTTGAAGAAATCTCAAATGTTTGACCAAAACGATGGACTAAACCCTTTGGAAAAATTCTAATTTTGCGTTTTTTGTACACAGGTTTTTTTTTATAGTCTTTAAATTCTTCTTTTTTATCTAGAACGTCAGCAAACACTTTTTCTCGAGCTATTTTTGATAAACACAAATGATGAAAAAACTTCAAGTTTTTGACCAGAATCATGGACTATCCCCTTTGCAAAAATGCTAATTTTCCTTTCTTTTTAAATCCATGTTTATATTGTCTAGAAAGGCTTGTTTTCTAACGAAAACGTCACCAAATACTTTTTGTGGGTGTATTTTGCATAAAACGAAACGTTCAGAAAATTTCCAATTTTTGACCAAAACCATGGACTAACCCCTTTGAAAAAAAGGCCAATTTTGTGCGTTTTTGAAACCGATGTTTTTGTTGTTCAGAAAGACTTGTTTGCTATATAAAACGTCGAAAATCCATTTTTTACGATTTATTTTCACGATCTATGACATGGGAATACAGGGGGTTACCATGAGTTACAGGGGGTTACATGGGGTTACAAGGGGTTACAAGGGGTTACAGGGGGTTACAAAGGGTTACAAGGGATGACAGAAGATGACAAGGGGTTACAGGGGGTTACAAAGGATTATAGAAACTTTTTTCTAACTAGAACGTTCCCAGATACTTTTTCTTGGTCTATTTTTTTTAAAAATGAAAGTTAAAGAAACCTTAAATTTTTTACCAAAACGATGGACTAACCCCTTTGGAAAAATTCTAATTTTGCGTTTTTTGTACACAGTTGTTTTTATAGTCTTTAAATGCTTTTTTTTTATCTAGAACGTCAGCAAAGACTTTTTCTCGATCTATTTTTGATAAACACAAAAGATCAAAAAACTTCAAGTTTTTGACCAAAATCATGGACTATCCCCTTTGCAAAAATGCTACTGTTGCCTTCTTTTTAAAGACATGTTTATATTGTCTAGAAAGGCTTGTTTTCTAACGAGAACGTCACCAAAAACTTTTTGTGGGTGTATTTTGCATAAAACGAAACGTTCAAAAAATTTCCAATTTTTGACCAAAACCATGGACTAACCCCTTTGCAAAAATGCCAATTTTGTGCGTTTTTCAAACCGATGTTTTTGTTGTTCAGAGGGGCTTGTTTGCTATCTAAAACGTCGAAAATCGATTTTTCACGATTTATTTCACGATCTATGACATGGGAATACAGGGGGTTACAAGGGGTTACGGGGGGTTACAAGGGGTTACACGGGGTTACAGGGGGTTACAGCGGGTTACAAGGGGTTACAAGGGGTTACAAGGGGTGACAGGGGGTGACAAGGTGTTACAGGGGGTTACAAAGGATTATAGAAACTTTTTTCTCACTAGAACGTTCCCAGATACTTTTTCTTGGTCTATTTTGCTTAAAAATGAAAGTTAAAGAAATCTCAAATTTTTTACCAAAACGATGGACTAACCTCTTTGGAAAAATTCCAATTTTTCGTTTTTTGTACACAGTTTTTTTTATAGTCTTTAGATGCTTCTTTTTTATCTAGAACGTCAGCAAACACTTTTTCTCGATCTATTTTTGATAAACACAAGAGATGAAAAAACTTCAATTTTTTGACCAAAATCATGGACAATTCCCTTTGCAAAAATACCAATTTTGTGCGTTTTTGAAACCGATGTTTTTGTTGTTCAGAAAGGCTTGTTTGCTATATAAAACGTCAAAAATCGCTTTTTCACGATTTATTTTCACGATCTATGACATGGGAATACAGGGGGTTACAAGGGGTTACAGGGGGTTACAAGGGGTTACAGGGGGTTACAAGGGGTTACAAGGGGTTACAACAGGTTACAATGGGTGACAGGGGGTAGCAAGAGGTTACAAGGGGTTACCAAGAGGTTACAGGGTGTTGCAAGGGGTTACAAGGGGTGACAAGGGGTTACAGGGGGTTACAAAGGATTATAGAAATCTTTTTCTAACTAGAACGTTCCCAGATACTTTTTCTTGGTCTATTTTGCATAAAAATCAAAGTTGAAGAAATCTCAAATTTTTGACAAAAACGATGGACTAACCCCTTTGCAAAAATGCCAATTTTGTGCGTGTTTGAAACCGATGTTTTTGTTGTTCAGACAGGCTTGTTTGCTATATAAAACGTCAAAAAACGCTTTTTTACGATTTATTTTCACGATCTATGACATGGGAATACATGAGGTTACAAGGGGTTACAAGGGGTTACAAAGGGTTACAAGGGGTTACAGGGGGTTACAAGGGGTTACAAAGGGTTACAGGGAGTTACAAGGGGTTACAAGGGGTTACACGGGGTTACAAGGGGTTACAGGGGGTTACAAGTGGTTAAAGGGGGTGACAAGAGGTTACAGGGGGTTACAAAGGATTATAGAAACCTTTTTCTATCTAGAACGTTCCCAGATACTTTTACTTGGTCTATTTTGCATAAAAATCAAAGTTGAAGATATCTCAAATTTTTCACCAAAACCATGGACTAACGCCTTTGCAAACATGCCAGTTTTGTGCGTTTTTGAAACCCATGTTTTTGTTGTTCAGAAAGGCTTGTTTGCTATATAAAACGTCGAAAATCGCTTTTTCACGATTTATTTTTACGATCTTTGACATGGGAATACCGGGGGGTTACAAGGGGTTACGGGGGGTTACAAGGGGTTACAAGGGGTTACAGGGGGTTACAAGGGGTTACAATGGGTTACAGGGGGTTTCAAGGAGTTACAAGGGGTGACTGAGGGTGACAAGGGGTTACAGGGGGTTACAAAGGATTATAGAAACCTTTTTCTAACTAGAACGTTCCCAGATACTTTTTCTTGGTCTATTTTGCATAAAAATCAAAGTTGAAGAAATCCCAAATTTTTGACCAAAACGTTGGACTAACCCCTTTGCAAAAATGCCAATTTTGTGCGTTTTTGAACCCGATGTTTTTGTTGTTCAGAAAGGCTTTTTTGCTATATAAAACGTCGAAAGTCGCTTTTTCACGATTTATTTTTACGATCTATGACATGGGAATACATGGGGTTACAAGGGGTTACTTGGGGTTACAAGGGGTTACAAGGGGTTACAGGAGGTTAGAAGGGGTTACAGGGGGTTACAATGGTTACAAGGGGTTACACGGGGTTACAAGGGGCTACAGGGGGTTACAAGGCGTTACAAGGGGTGACAAGAGGTTACAGGGGGTTACAAATGATTATAGAATTTTTTTTTCAATCTAGAACGTTCGCAGATACTTTTTCTTGGTCTATTTTGCATAAAAATCAAAGTTAAAGAAATCTCAAATTTTTTGCGAAAACGATGGACTAACCCCTTTGGAAAAATTCTAATTTTGCGTTTTTTGTACACAGTTGTTTTTATAGTCTTTAAAGGCTTCTTTTTTATCTCGAACGTCAGCAAACATTTTTTCTTGATCTAGTTTTGATAAACACAAAAGATGAAAAAAATTCAAATTTTTGACCAAAATCATGGACTATCCCCTTTCCAAAAATGCTAATTTTGCCTTTTTTTAAATCCACGTTTATATTGTCTAGAAAGGCTTGTTTTTTAACGAAAAAGTCACCAAATACTTTTTCTGGGTGTATTTTGCATAAAACGAAACGTTCACAAAATTTCCAATTTTTGACAAAAACCATGGACTAACCCCTTTGCAAAAATGCCAATTTTGTGCGTTTTTGAAACCGATGTTTTTGTTGTTCAGAAAGGCTTGTTTGCTATATAAAACGTCGAAAATCGCTTTTTCACGATTTATTTTCACGATCTATGACATGGGAATACCGGGGGTTACAAGGGGTTACAGGGGGTTACAATGGGTTACAAAGGCTTACAAGGGGTTACAGGGGGTTACATGGGGTAACAAGGGGTTACAGGGGGTTACAAGGGGTTACAGGGGGTTAGAAAGGATTATAGAAACCTTTTTCTAACTAGAACGTGGCCAGATACTTTTCCTTGGTCTATTTTGCATAAAAATCAAAGTTAAAGAAATCTCAAATTTTTGAGCAGAACGATTGCTTAACCCCTTTGCAAAAATGCCAATTTTGGCGTTTTTGAAACCGATGTTTTTGTTGTTCAGAAAGGCTTGTTTGCTATATAAAACGTCGAAAATCGCTTTTTTACGATTTATTTTCACGATCTCTGACATGCGAATACAGGGGGTTACAGGGGGTTACAAGGGGTTACAAAGGGTTACAAGGGGTTACAGGGGGTTACATGGGGTAACAAGGGGTTACAGGGGGTTACAAGGGGTTACAAGGGGTTCCACTGGGTTACAAGGGGTTACAGGGGGTTACAAGGCGTTACAAGGGGTGACAAGAGGTTACAGGGGGTTACAAAGGATTATAGAAACTTTTTTCTATCTTGACATTCGCAGATACTTTTTCTTGGTCTAGTTTGCATAAAAATCAAAGTTGAAGAAATCTCAAATTTTTTACCAAAACGATGGAGTAACCCCTTTCGAAAAATTCTAATTCTGCGTTTTTTGTACACAGTTGTTTTTATAGTCTTTAAAGGCTTCTTTTTTATCTCGAACGTCAGCAAACACTTTTTCTCCATCTATTTTTGATAAACACAAAAGATGAAAAAACTTTAAGTTTTTGACCAAAATCATGGAGTATCCCCTTTGCAAAAATGCTAATTTTGCCTCTTTTTAAATCCATGTTTATATTGTCTAGAAAGGCTTGTTTTTTAACGAAAACGTCACCAAATACTTTTTGTGGGTGTATTTTGCATAAAACGAAACGATCACAAAATTTCCAATTTTTGACAAAAACCATGGACTAACCCGTTTGCAAAAATGCCAATTTTGTGCGTTTTTGAACCCGATGTTTTTGTTGTTCAGAAAGGCTTGTTTGCTATATAAAACGTCGAAAATCGCCTTTTCACGATTTATTTTCACGATCTATGACATGGGAATACCGGGGGTTACAAGGGGTTACAGGGGGTTAGAAGGGCTTACAAGGGGTTACAGGGGGTTACAAGGGGTTACAAGGGGTGACAGGGGGTGACAAGGGGTTACAGGGGGTTACAAAGGATTATAGAAACCTTTTTCTAACTAGAACGTTCCAAGATACTTTTTCTTGGTCTATTTTGCATAAAAATCAAAGTTAAAGAAATCTCAAATTTTTGTTCAAAACGATGGACTAATCCCTTTGCAAAAATGCCAATTTTGTGCGTTTTTGAAACGGATGTTTTTGTTGTTCAGTAAGGCTTGTTTGCTATGTAAAACGTCGAAAATCGCTTTTTCACGATTTATTTTCACGATCTATCACATGGGAATACAGGGGGTTACAAGGGGTTACAGAGGGTTACAAGGGGTTACAAGGGGTTACAGGAGGTTACATGGTTTTACAAGGGGTGACAGGGGGTGACAAGGGGTTACAGGGGGTTACAAAGGATTATAGAAACTTTTTTCTATCTTGACATTCGCAGATACTTTTTCTTGGTCTATTTTGCATAAAAATCAAAGTTGAAGAAATCTCAAATTTTTTACCAAAACGATGGAGTAACCCCTTTGGAAAAATTCTAGTTTTGCGTTTTTTGTACACAGTTGTCTTTATAGTCTTTAAAGGCTTCTTTTTTATCTCGAACGTCAGCAAACACTTTTTCTCGATGTATTTTTGATAAACACAAAAGATGAAAAAACTTCAACTTTTTGACCAAAATCATGGACTATCCCCTTTCCAAAAATGCTAATTTTGTCTTTTTTTAAAGCCATGTTTATATTGTCTAGAAAGCCTTGTTTTTTAACGAAAACGTCACCAAATACTTTTTGTGGGTGTATTTTGCATAAAACGAAACGTTCACAAAATTTTCAATTTTTGACCAAAACCATGGAGTAACCCCTTTGCAAATATACCAATTTTTTGCGTTTTTGAAACCGATGTTTTTGTTGTTCAGAAAGGCTCTGTTGCTATATAAAACGTCGAAAATCGCTTTTTCACGATCTATTTTCACGATCTCTGACATTGGAATACAGGGGGTTACAAGGGGTTACAAGGGGTTAAAGGGGGTTACAAGGGGTTACAGGGGGTTACAAGGGGTTACAAGGGGTGACAAGGGGTTACAGCGGGTTACAAAGTATTATAGAAACTTTTTTCTATCTAGAACGTTCGCAGATACTTTTTCTTGGTCTATTTTGCATAAAAATCAAAGTTGAAGAAATCTCAAATTTTTGACCAAAACGATGGACTAACCTCTTTTGAAAAATTCTAATTTTCCGTTTTTTGTACACAGTTGTTTTTTTAGTCTTTAAAGGCTTCTTTTTTATCTCGAACGTCAGCAAACACTTTTTCTCCATCTATTTTTGATAAACACAAAACATGAAAAAACTTCAAGTTTTTGACCAAAATCATGGACTATCCCCTTTGCAAAAATGCTAATTTTGCATTTTTAAATCTATGTTTATATTGTCTAGAGAGGCTTGTTTTCTAACAAAAACGTCACCAAATACTTTTTGTGGGTGTATTTTAAATAAAACGAAACGTTCACAAAATTTCCAATTTTTGACCAAAACCATGGACTAACCCCTTTGCAAATATGCCAATTTTGTGCGTTTTTGAAACCGATGTTTTTGTTGTTCAGAAAGGCTTGTTTGCTATATAAAACGTCGAAAATCACTTTTTCACGATTTATTTTCACGATCTATGACATGAGAATACAGGGGGTTAGAAGGGGTTACAGGGGGTTACAAGGGGTTACCAGGGGTTACTAGGGGTTACAAGGGGTTACAAGGGGTGAGAAGAGGTTACAGGGGGTTACAAAGGATTATAGAAACTTTTTTCTATCTAGAATGTTCGCAGATACTTTTTCTTGGTTTTTTTTTGCATAAAAATCAAAGTTGAAGAAATCTCAAATTTTTGACCAAAACGATGGACTAACCCCTTTTGAAAAATTCTAATTTTGCGTTTTTGCACACAGTTGTTTTTATAGTCTTTAAAGGCTTCTTTTTTATCTAGAACGTCAGCAAACACTTTTTCTCGATCTATTTTTGATAAACACAAAAGATGAAAAAACTTCAAGGTTTTGACCAAAATCATGGACTATCCCCTTTGCAAAAATGCTAATTTTGCCTTTTTTTTAAATCCATGTTGATATTGTCTAGAAAGGCTTGTTTTCTAACGAGAACGTCGTCAAATACTTTTTCTGGGTGTATTTTGCATAAAACGAAACGTTCACAAAATTTCCAATTTTTGACCAAAACCATGGAGTAACCCCTTTGCAAAAATGCCAATTTTGTGCGTTTTTGAAACCGATGTTCTTGTTGTTCAGAAAGGCTTGTTTGCTATATAAAAGGTCGAAAAT
>OZ038002.1:20726526-20791526 GCA_964035705.1 Porites rus | reverse complement strand
AAACGATGGACTAACCCCTTTGGAAAAATTCTAATTTTGCGTTTTTTGTACGCAGTTGTTTTTATAGTCTTTAAATGTTTTTTTTTTGATCTAGAACGTCAGCAAACACTTTTTCTCGATGTATTTTTGATAAACACAAAACATGAAAAAACTTCAACTTTTTAACCAAAATCATGGACTATCCCCTTTGCAAAAATGCTAATTTTGCCTTCTTTTTAAATACATGTTTATATTGTCTAGAAAGGCTTGTTTTTTAACGAGAACGTCACGAAATACTTTTTCTGGGTGTATTTTGCATAAAACGAAACGTTCACAAAATTTCCAATTTTTGACCAAAACCATGGACTAACCCTTTGAAAAAATGCCAAATTTGTGCGTTTTTGAAACCGATGTTTTTGTTGTTCAGAAAGGCTTGTTTGCTATATAAAACGTCGAAAATGGCTTTTTTTACGATTTATTTTCACGATCTATGACATGGGAATTCAGGGGGTTACAAGGGGTTACATGGGGTTACCGGGGGTTACAAGGGGTTACAGGGGGATACAAGGGGTTACAAGGGGTGACAGGGGGTGACAAGGGGTTACATGGGGTTACAAAGGATTATAGAACCTTTTATCTTACTAGAACGTTCCCAGATAGTTTTTCTTGGTCTATTTTTTTTTAAAAATGAAAGTTAAAGAAATCTCAAATTTTTGACCATAACGATGGACTAACCCCTTTGGAAAAATTATAATTTTGCGTTTTTTGTACACAGTTGTTTTTGTAGTAGTTAAAGGGTTCTTTTTTATCTAGAACGTCAGCAAAGACTTTTTCTCGATCTATTTTTGATAAACACAAAACATGAAAAAACTTCACCTTTTTTACCAAAATCATGGACTATCCCCTTTGCAAAAATGCTAATTTTGCCTTTTTTTAAATACAGGTTTATATTGTCTAGAAAGGCTTGTTTTTTAACAAGAACGTCACCAAATACTTTTTCTGGGTGTATTTTGCATAACACGAAACGTTCAGAAAATTTCCAATTTTTGACCAAAACCATGGACTAACCCCTTTGCAAAAATGCCAATTTTTTGCGTTTTTGAAACCGATGTTTTTGTTGTTCAGAAAGGCTTGTTTGCTATATAAAACGTCGAAAATGGCTTTTTTTTGCGATTTATTTTCACGATCTATGGCATGGGAATACAGGGGTTTACGAGGAGTAACAAGAGGTTACGTGGGGTTACAAGGGGTTACAAGGGGTTACAGGGGCTAACAAGGGGTTACAAGGGGTTACAGGAAGTGACAAGGTTTACAGGGGGTTACAAAGAATTATAGAAACTTTTTTCTTACTAGAACGTTCCCAGATACTTTTTATTGGTCTATTTTGCTTAAAAATGAAAGTTAAAGAAATCTCAAATTTTTGACAAAAACGATGGACTAACCCCTTTGTAAAAATTCTAATTTTGCTCTTTTTGCACACAGTTGTTTTTATAGTCTTTAAATGGGTCTATTTTGCATAAAACGAAACGTTCAAAAAAATTTCCACTTTTTGACCAAAACCATGGACTAACCCCTTTGCAAAAATGGCAATTTTGTGCGTTTTTGAAACCCATGTTTTTGTTGTTGAGAAACGCTTTTTTGCTATATAAAACGTCGAAAATTGTTTTTTCACGATTTATTTCACGATCTATGACATGGGAATACAGGGGGTTACAAGGGGTTACGGGGGGTTACAGGGGGTTACAAGGGGTTACAGGGGGTTACAAGGGGTCACAAGGGGTGACAGGGGGTGACATGGGGTTACAGGGGGTTACAAAGGATTATAGTAACTTTTTTCTAACTAGAACGTTCCCAGATACTTTTTCTTGGTCTATTTTGCATAAAAATCAAAGTTGAAGAAATTTCAAATTTTTGACGAAAACGTTGGTCTAACCCCTTTGGAAAAATTCTAATTTTGCGTTTTTTTTACACAGTTGTTTTTATAGGCTTTAAAGGTTTCTTTTTTATCTAGAACGTCAGCAAACACTTTTTCTCGATCTATTTTTGATAAACACAAAAGATTAAAAAACTTCAACCTTTTGACCAAAATCATGGACTATCCCCTTTGCAAAAATGCTAATTTTGCCTTCTTTTTAAATACATGTTTATATTGTCTAGAAAGGCTTGTTTTCTAACGAGAGCGTCACCAAATACTTGTTCTGGGTGTATTTTGGATAAAACGAAAGGTTCAGAAAATTTCCAATTTTTGACCAAAACCATGGACTAACCCCTTTGCAAAAATGCCAATTTTGTGCGTTTTTGAAACCGATGTTTTTGTTGTTCAGAAAAGATTGTTTGCTATATAAAACGTCGAAAATCGATTTTTCATGATTCATTTTCACGATCTACGACATGGGAATACTGCGGGTTACAAGGGGTTATAGGGGGTTACAAGGGGTTACAAAGGGTTACAAGGGGTTACAGGGGGTTACAAGGGGTTACAAGGGGTAACAAGGGGTTACAGGGGGTTAAAAGGGGTTGCAAGGGGTTACAGGGGGTTACAAGGGGTTACAAGGGGTGACAGGGGGTGACAACGGGTTACAGGGGGTTACAAAGAATTATAGAAACTTTTTTCTTCCTAGAACGTTCCCAGAAAGTTTTTCTTGGTCTGTTTTGCTTAAAAATAAAAGTTAAAGAAATCTCAAATTTTTGAGCAAAACGATGGACTAACCCCTTTGGAAAAATTCTACTTTTGCGTTTTTTGTACACAGTTGTTTTTTATAGTCTTTAAATGTTTCTTTTTATCTAGAACGTGAGCAAACACTTTTTCTCGATCTATTTTTGATAAACACAAAACATAAAAAAAATTCAACTTTTTAACCAAAATCATGGACCATCCCCTTTGCAAAAATGCTAATTTTGCCTTCTTTTTAAATACATGTTTATATTGTCTAGAAAGGCTTGTTTTTTACCGAGAACGTCACCAAATACTTTTTCTGGGTGTATTTTGCATAAAACGAAACGTTCAGAAAATTTCCACTTTTTGACCAAAACCATGGACTAACCCCTTTGCAAAAATGGATATTTTGTGCGTTTTTGAAACCCATGTTTTTGTTGTTGAGAAAGGCTTTTTTGCTATATAAAACGTCGAAAATCGATTTTTCACGATTTATTTTCACGATCTATGACATGGGAATACAGGTGGTTACAAGGGGTTACAGGGGGTTACAAGGGGTTACAGGGGGTTACAAGAGGTTACAAGGGGTTACAGGGGGTTTCAAGGGGTTACAAGGGGTTACAGGGGGTTACAAGGGGTTGCAACGGGTTACAGGGGGTTACAAGGGGTTAAAAGGGGTGACAAAGGGTTACAGGGGATTACAAGGGGTTACAAGGGGTTACAGGGGGTTACAAGGGGTTACAGAAGGTTACAAAGAATTAGAGAAATTTTTTTCTTCCTAGAACATTCCCAGAAAGTTTTTCTTGGTCTATTTTGCTTAAAAATGAAAGTTGAAGAAATCTCAAATTTTTGACCAAAACGATGGACTAACCCCTTTGGAAAAATTCTAATTTTGCGTTTTTTGTACGCAGTTGTTTTTATAGTCTTTAAATGTTTCTTTTTTATCTAGAACGTCAGCAAACACTTTTTCTCGATGTATTTTTGATAAACACAAAACATGAAAAAACTTCAACTTTTTAACCAAAATCATGGACTATCCCCTTTGCAAAAATGCTAATTTTGCCTTCTTTTTAAATACATGTTTATATTGTCTAGAAAGGCTTGTTTTTTACCGAGAACGTCACCAAATACTTTTTCTGGGTGTATTTTGCATAAAACGAAACGTTCAGAAAATTTCCACTTTTTGACCAAAACCATGGACTAACCCCTTTGCAAAAATGGATATTTTGTGCGTTTTTGAAACCCATGTTTTTGTTGTTGAGAAAGGCTTTTTTGCTATATAAAACGTCGAAAATCGATTTTTCACGATTTATTTTCACGATCTATGACATGGGAATACAGGTGGTTACAAGGGGTTACGGGGGGTTACAGGGGGTTTCAAGGGGGTTACAGGGGGTTACAAAGGGTTACAAGGGGTGACATGGGGTTACAGGGGGTTACAAAGGATTATAGTAACTTTTTTCTAACTAGAACGTTCCCAGATACTTTTTCTTGGTCTATTTTGCATAAAAATCAAAGTTGAAGAAATTTCAAATTTTTGACGAAAACAATGGTCTAACCCCTTTGGAAAAATTCTAATTTTGCGTTTTTTTTACACAGTTGTTTTTATAGTCTTTAAAGGTTTCTTTTTTATCTAGAACGTCAGCAAACACTTTTTCTGGATCTATTTTTGATAAACACAAAAGAGTAAAAAACTTCAACCTTTTGACCAAAATCATGGACTATCCCCTTTGCAAAAATGCTAATTTTGCCTTCTTTTTAAATACATGTTTATATTGTCTAGAAAGGCTTGTTTTCTAACGAGAGCGTCACCAAATACTTGTTCTGGGTGTATTTTGGATAAAACGAAAGGTTCAGAAAATTTCCAATTTTTGACCAAAACCATGGACTAACCCCTTTGCAAAAATGCCAATTTTGTGCGTTTTTGAAACCGATGTTTTTGTTGTTCAGAAAGGCTTGTTTGCTATATAAAACGTCGAAAATCGATTTTTCATGATTCATTTTCACGATCTATGGCATGGGAATACTGGGGGTTACAAGGGGTTACAGGGGGTTACAAGGGGTTACAGGGGGTTACAAGGGGTTACAAAGGGTTACAGGGGGTTACAAGGGGTTACAAGGGGTTACAGGGGGTTACAAGAGGTTACAAGGGGTTACAAGGGGTTACAAGGGGTAACAAGGGGTTACAGGGGGTTACAAGGGGTTACAAGGGGTTACAGGGGGTAACAAGGGGTTACAATGGGTGACAAGGGGTTACAGGGGGTTAGAAGGGGTTACAGGGGGTTACAAGGGGTTACAGGGGGTTACAAGGGGTGACAGGGGGTGACCATTTCTTACAGGGGGTTACAAAGAATTATAGAAACTTTTTTTTTCCTAGAACGTTCCCAGAAAGTTTTTCTTGGTCTATTTTGCTTAAAAATGAAAGTTAAAGAAATCTCAAATTTTTGACAAAAACGATGGTCTAACCAATTTGGAAAAATTCTAATTTTGCGTTTTTTGTACACAGTTGTTTTTATAGTCGTTAAAGGCTTCTTTTTTATCTAGAACGTCAGCAAACACTTTTTCTCGATCTATTTTTGATAAACACAAAACATAAAAAAACTTCAACTTTTTAACCAAAATCATGGACTATCCCCTTTGCAAAAATGCTAATTTTGCCTCCTTTTTAAATACATGTTTATATTTTCTAGAAAGGCTTGTTTTTTAACGAGAACGTCACCAAATACTTTTTCTGGGTGTATTTTGTATAAAAGGAAACGTTCAGAAAATTTCCAATTTTTGACCAAAACCATGGACTAACCCCTTTGCAAAAATGCCAATTTTGTGCGTTTTTGAAACCGATGTTTTTGTTGTTCAGAAAGGCTTGTTTGCTATATAAAACGTCGAAAATCGATTTTTCACGATTTATTTTCACGATCTATGACATGGGAATACTGGGGGTTACAAGGGGTTACAGTGGGTTACAAGGGGTTACAAGGGGTTACAGGGGGTTACAAGGGGTTACAAGGGGTAACAAGGGGTTACAGGGGGTTACAAGGGGTTGCAAGGGGTTACAGGGGGTTAGAAGGGGTTAAAAGGGGTGACAAGGGGTTACAAGGGGTTACAAGGGGTTACAGGGGGTTACAAAGAATTATAGAAACTTTTTTCTTCCTAGAACGTTCCCAGAAAGTTTTTCTTGGTCTATTTTGCTTAAAAATGAAAGTTGAAGAAATCTGAAATTTTTGACAAAACGATGGACTAACCCCTTTGGAAAAATTCTAATTTTGCGTTTTTTGTACGCAGTTGTTTTTATAGTCTTTAAATGTTTCTTTTTTATCTAGAACGTCAGCAAAGACTTTTTCTCGATCTATTTTTGATAAACACAAAAGATGAAAAAACTTCAACTTTTTGACCAAAATCATGGACTATCCCCTTTGCAAAAATGCTAATTTTGCCTGTTTTTAAATACATGTTTATATTGTCTAGAAAGGCTTGTTTTTTAACGAGAACGTCACCAAATACTTTTTCTGGGTGTATTTTGCATAAAACAAAACGTTCACAAAATTTCCAATTTTTGACCAAAACCATGGACTAACCCCTTTGAAAAAATGCCAGTTTTGTGCGTTTTTGAAACCGATGTTTTTGTTGTTCAGAAAGGCTTGTTTCCTATATAAAACGTCGAAAATCGCTTTTTTTACGATTTATTTTCACGATCTATGACATGGGAATACAGGGGGTTACAAGGGGTTACATGGGGTTACAGGGGGTTACAAGGGGTTACAGGGGGTTACAAGGGGTTACAAGAGGTGACAGGGGGTTACAAGGGGTTACATGGGGTTACAAAGGATTATAGAAACTTTTATGTTACTAGAACGTTCCCAGATAGTTTTTCTTGGTCTATTTTGCTTAAAAATGAAAGTTAAAGAAATCTCAAATTTTTCACAAAAACGATGGACTAACCCCTTTGGAAAAATTCTAATTTTGCGTTTTTTTTACACAGTTGTTTTTATAGTCGTTAAAGGCTTCTTTTTTATCTAGAACGTCAGCAAACACTTTTTCTCGATCTATTTTTGATAAACACAAAACATGAAAAAACTTCAACTTTTTAACCTTAATTATGGACTATCCCCTTTGCAAAAATGCTAATTTTGCCTTCTTTTTAAATACATGTTTATATTGTCTAGAAAGGCTTGTTTTTTAACGAGAACGTCACCAAATACTTTTTCTGGGTGTATTTTGCATAAAACGAAACGTTCAAAAAATTTCCAATTTTTGACCAAAACCATGGAGTAACCCCTTTGCAAAAATGGCAATTTTGTGCGTTTTTGAAACCGATGTTTTTGTTGTTCAGAAAGGCTTCTTTGCTATATAAAACGTCGAAAATCGGTTTTTTTACGATTTATTTTTTGACGATCTATGACATGGGAATACAGGGGGTTACATGGGGTTACAGGGGGTTACAAGGGGTTACATGGGGTTACAGGGGGTTACAAGGGGTTACAAGGGGTTACAGGGGATTACAAGGGGTTACAAGGGGTGACAGGGGGTGACAAGGGGTTACAAGGGGTGACAGGGGGTGACAAGGGGTTACAGGGGGTTACAAAGGATTATAGAAACTTTTTTCTTACTAGAACGTTCCCAGATACTTTTTCTTGGTGTATTTTGCTTAAAAATGAAAGTTAAAGAAATCTTAAATTTTTTAGCAAAACGATGGACTAACCCATTTGGAAAAATTCTAATTTTGCGTTTTTTGTCAGAGTTGTTTTTATAGTTTTTAAAGGCTTCCTTTTTATCTAGAACGTCAGTAAAGACTTTTTCTCCATCTATTTTTGATAAAAACAAAACATGAAAAAACTTCAACTTTTTGACCAAAATCATGGAGTATCCCCTTTTCAAAAATGCTAATTTTCCCTTCTTTTTAAGTACATGTTTATATTGTCTAGAAAGGCCTTTTTTTACCGAGAAGGTCACCAAATACTTTTTCTGGGTGTATTTTGCATAAAACGAAACGTTCACAAAATTTCCAATTTTTGACCAAAACCATAGAGTAACCCTTTTGAAAAAATGCCAATTTTGTGCGTTTTTGAAACCGATGTTTTTGTTGTTCAGAAAGGCTTGTTTGCTATATAAAACGTCGAAAATCGCTTTTTTTACGATTTATTTTCACGATCTATGACATGGGAATACAGGGGGTTACAAGGGGTTACAGGGGGTTACAAGGGGTTACGTGGGGTTACAGGGGGTTACAAGGGGTTACAGGGGGTTACAAGGGATTACAAGGGGTCACAGGGGGTGACAAGGGGTTACATGGGGTTACAAAGGATTATAGAAACTTTTATCTTACTAGAACGTTCCCAAATAGTTTTTCTTGGTCTATTTTGCTTAAAAATGAAAGTTAAAGAAATCTCAAATTTTTGACAAAAACGATGGTCTAACCCATTTTGAAAAATTCTAATTTTGCGTTTTTTGTACACAGTTGTTTTTATAGTCGTTAAAGGCTTCTTTTTTATCTAGAACGTCAGCAAACACTTTTTCTCGATCTATTTTTGATAAACACAAAAGATGAAAAAACTTCACCTTTTTGACCAAAATCATGGGCTATCCACTTTGCAAAAATGCTAATTTTGCCTTCTTTTTATATACATGTTTATATTGTCTAGAAAGGCTTGTTTTTTAACGAGAACGTCACCAAATACTTTTTCTGTGTGTATTTTGCATAACACGAAACGCTCAGAAAATTTCCAATTTTTGACCAAAACCATGAACTAACCCCTTTGCAAAAATGCCAATTTTGTGCGTTTTTGAAACCGTTGTTTTTCTTGTTCAGAAAGGCTTGTTTGCTATATAAAACGTCGAAAATTGATTTTTCACGATTTATTTTCACGATCTATGACATGGGAATACAGGGGGTTACAAGGGATTACAGAGGGTTACAAGGGGATACCAGGGGTTACAGGGGGTTACAAGGGGTGACAGGGGGTGACAAGGGGTTACAGGGGGTTACAAAGGATTATCGAAACTTTTTTCTTACTAGAACGTTCCCAGATAGTTTTTCTTGGTCTATTTTTCTTAAAAATAAAAGTTAAAGAAATCTCAAATTTTTGACAAAAACGATGGTCTAACCCATTTTGAAAAATTCTAATTTCGCGTTTTTTGTACACAGTTGTTTTTATAGTCGTTAAAGGCTTCTTTTTTATCTAGAACGTCAGCAAAGACTTTTTCTCGATCTATTTTTGATAAACACAAAAGATGAAAAAACTTCCACTTTTTGACCAAAATCATGGACTATCCCCTTTGCAAAAATGCTAATTTTGCCTTGTTTTTAAATACATGTTTATATTGTCTTGAAACACTTGTTTTTTAACGAGAACGTCACCAAATATTTTTTCTGGGTGTATTTTGCATAAAACGAAACGTTCAGAAAATTTCCAATTTTTGACCAAAACCATGGACTAACCCCTTTGCAAAAATGGCAATTTTGTTCGTTTTTGAAACCGATGTTTTTGTTGTTCAGAAAGGCTTGTTTGCTATATAAAACGTCGAAAATAGCTTTTTTTACGATTTATTTTCACGATCTATGACATGGGAATACAGGGGGTTACAAGGGGTTACAGGGGGTTACAGGGGGTTACAAGGGGTTACAGGGGGTACTAGGGGTTACAGGGGGTTACAAGGGGTTACAAGGGGTGAAAGGGGGTGACATGGGGTTACAGGGGGTTACAAAGGATTATAGTAACTTTTTTCTAACTAGAACGTTATTTTTATTTTCACGATCTATGACATGGGAATACAGGGGGTTACAAGGGATTACAGAGGGTTACAAGGGGTTACAAGGGGTTACAGGGGGTTACAAGGGGTTACAAGGAGTTACAGGGGATTACAAAGGTTTATAGTAACTTTTTTCTAACTAGAACATTCCCAGATAGTTTTTCTTGGTCTATTTTGCTTAAAAATGAAAGTTAAAGAAATCTCAAATTTTTGATCATAACGATGGACTAACCCCTTTGGAAAAATTCTAATTTTGCGTTTTTTGTACACAGTTGTTTTATAGTCTTTAAATGCTTCTTTTTTATGTAGAACGTCAGCAAAAGCTTTTTCTCGATCTATTTTTGATAAACAGAAAAGATGAAAAAACTTCACCTTTTTGACCAAAATCATGGACTATGCCCTTTGCAAAAATGCTAATGTTGCCTTCTTTTTAAATACGTGTTTATATTGTCTAGAAAGGCTTCTTTCTTAACGAGAACGTCACCAAATACTTTTTCTGGGTGTATTTTGCATAAAACGAAACGTTCACAAAACTTCCAATTTTTGACCAAAACCATGGACTAACCCCTTTGCAAAAATGCCAATTTTGTGCGTTTTTGAAACCGATGTTTTTGTTGTTCACAAAGGCTTGTTTGCTTTATAAAACGTCGAAAAGGGCTTTTTGTACGATTTATTTTCACGATCTATGACATGGGAATACAGGGGGTTAGAAGGGGTACAGGAGGTTACAAGGGGTTACAGGGGGTACAAGGGGTTACAAGGGGTTACAGGGGGTTACAAGGGGTGACAGGGGGTGACAAGGGGTTACAGAGGGTTACAAAGGATTATAGTAACTTTTTTCTAAGTAGAACGTTCCCAGATAAATTTTCTTGGTCTATTTTGCATAAAAATCAAAGTTAACGAAATTTCAAATTTTTCACGAAAACGATGGTCTAACCCCTTTGGAAAAATTCTAATTTAGCGTTTTTTTTGCACAATTGTTTTTATAGTCTTTAAAGGTTTCTCTTTTATCTAGAACGTCAGCAAACACTTTTTCTCGATCTATTTTTGATAAACACAAAAGATGAAAAAACTTCAACTTTTTGACCAAAATCATGGACTATCCCTTTTGCAAAAATGCTAATTTTGCCTTCTTTTTAAATACAGGTTTATATTGTCTAGAAAGGCTTGTTTTTTAACGAGAACGTCACCAAATACTTTTTCTGGGTGTATTTTGCATAAAACGAAACGTTTAGAAAATTTCCAATTTTTGACCAAAACCATGGACAAAAATGCCAATTTTGTGCGTTTTTAAAACCGATGTTTTTGTTGTTCAGAAAGGCTTGTTTGCTATATAAAACGTCGAAAATGGCTTTTTTTACGATTTATTTTTACGATCTATGACATGGGAATACAGGGGGTTACAAGGGGTTACAAGAGGTTACAGTGGGTTACAAGGGGTTACAGGGAGTTACAAGGGGTTACAACGGGTGACACGGGGTGACAAGGGGTTACAGGGGGTTACAAAGGATTATAGAAACTTTTTTCTTTCTAGAACGTTCCCAGATACTTTTTCTTGGTCTATTTTGCTTAAAAATAAAAGTTAAAGAAATCTCAAATGTTTGACCAAAACGATGGACTAACCCCTTTGGAAACATTCTAATCTTGCCTTTTTTGTACACAGTTGTTTTTATGGTCTTTAAAGGCTTCTTTTTTATCTAGAACGTCAGCAAACACTTTTTCTCCATGTATTTTTGATAAACACAAAAGATGAAAAAACTTCAACTTTTTGACCAAAATCATGGACTATCCCCTTTGCAAAAATGCTAATTTTGCCTTCTTTTTAAATACATGTTTATATTGTCTAGAAAGGCTTGTTTTTTAACGAGAACGTCACCAAATACTTTTTCTGGGTGTATTTTGCATAAAACGAAACGTTCAGAAAATTTCCACTTTTTGACCAAAACCATGGACTAACCCCTTTGCAAAAATGGCAATTTAGTGCGTTTTTGAAACCGATGTTTTTGTTGTTCAGAAAGGCTTGTTTGCTATTTAAAACGTCGAAAATGGCTTTTTTTACGTTTTTTTTTCACGATCTATGAAATGGAAATACAGGGGTTAAAAGGGGTTACAAGAGGTTACAGAGGAATACAAAGGGTTACAAGGGGTTACAGGGGGTTACAAGGGGTTACAAGGGGTGACAGGGGGTTACAAGGGGTTAGAAGGGGTGACAGGGGGTGACAAGGGGTTACAGGGGGTTACAAAGGATTATAGACACTTTCTTCTTACCAGAACGTTCCCAGATACTTTTTCTTGGTCTATTTTGCTTAAAAATGAAAGTTAAAGAAATCTCAAATTTTTGACCAAAACGATGGACTAACCCCTTTGGAAAAATTCTAATGTTGCGTTTTCTTTGCACAGTTGTTTTTATAGTCTTTAAAGGTTTCTTTTTTATCTAGAACGTCAGCAAACACTTTTTCTCCATCTATTTTTGATAAACACAAAAGATGAAAAAACTTCAACTTTTTGACCAAAATCATGAACCCCTTTGCAAAAATGCTAATTTTGCCCTGTTTTTAAATACATGTTTATATTGTCTAGAAAGGCTTGTTTTTTAACGAGAACGTCACCAAATACTTTTTCTGGGTGTATTTTGCATAACACGAAACGTGCACAAAATTTCCAATTTTTGACCAAACCCATGGACTAACCCCTTTGCAAAAATGCCAATTTTGTGCGTTTTTGAAACCGATGTTTTTGTTGTTCAGAAAGGCTTGTTTGCTATATAAAACGTCGAAAATGGCTTTTTTTACGTTTTATTTTCACGATCTATGAAATGGAAATACAGGGGGTTAAAAGGGGTTACAAGAGGTTACAGGGGAATACAAAGGGTTACAAGGGGTTACAGGGGGTTACAAGGGGTTACAAGGGGTGACAGGGGGTTACAAGGGGTTACAAGGGGTGACAGGGGGTGACAAGGGGTTACAGGGGGTTACAAAGGATTATAGACACTTTTTTCTTACCAGAACGTTCCCAGATACTTTTTCTTGGTCTATTTTGCTTAAAAATGAAAGTTAAAGAAATCTCAAATTTTTGACCAAAACGATGGACTAACCCCTTTGGAAAAATTCTAATTTTGCGTTTTTTTTGCACAGTCGTTTTTATAGTCTTTAAAGGTTTCTTTTTTATCTAGAACGTCAGCAAACACGTTTTCTCGATCTATTTTTGATAAACACAAAAGATGAAAAAACTTCAACCTTTTGACCAAAATCATGGACTATCGCCTTTGCAAAAATGCTAATTTTGCCTTCTTTTTAAATACATGTTCATATTGTCTAGAAAGGCTGGTTTTTTAACAAGAACGTCACCAAATACTTTTTCTGGGTGTATTTTGCATAATACAAAACGTTCACAAAATTTCAAATTTTTGACCATACCCATGGACTAACCCCTTTGCAAAAATGCCAATTTTGTGCGTTTTTGAAACCGATGTTTTTGTTGTTCAGAAAGGCTTGTTTGCTATATAAAACGTCGAAAATTCCTTTTTTTTATCATTTTTTTTTACGATCTATGACATGGCAATACAGGGGGTTACAAGGGGTTACTGGGGGTTACAGGGGGTTACAAGGGGTTACAGGGGGTTACAAGGGGTTACAGGGGGTTACAAGGGGTTACAAGGGGTGACAGGGGGTGACATGGGGTTACAGGGGGTTACAAAGGATTATAGTAATTTTTTTCTAAGTAGAACGTTCGCAGATACTTTTTCTTTGTCTATTTTGCTTAAAAAAGAAAGTTAAAGAAATCTTAAATTTTTGACCATAACGATGGACTAACCCCTTTGGAAAAATTCTAATTTTACGTTTTTTGTACACAGTTGTTTTTATAGTCTTTAAAGGTTTCTTTTTTATCTAAAACGTCAGCAAACACTTTTTCTCGATGTATTTTTGATAAAAACAAAAGATGAAAAAACTTCAACTTTTTGACCAAAATCATGGACTATCCCCTTTGCAAAAATGCTAATTTTGCCTTCTTTTTAAATACATGTTTATATTGTCTAGAAAGCCTTGTTTCTAACGAGAACGTCACCAAATACTTGTTCTGGGTGTATTTTGCATAAAACGAAACGTTTACAAAATTTCCAATTTTTGACCAAAACCATGGACTAGCCCCTTTGCAAAAATGCCAATTTTGTGCGTTTTTGAAACCGATGTTTTTGTTGTTCAGAAAGGCTTGTTTCCTATATAAAACGTCGAAAATGGCTTTTTTTACGATTTATTTTCACGATCTATGACATGGGAATACAGGGGGTTACAAGGGGTTACAGGGGGTTACAGAGGGTTACAAGGGGTTACAGGGGGTACAAGGGGTTACAAGGGGTTACAGGGGGTTTCAAGGGGTTACAAGGGGTGACAGGTGGTGACAAGGGGTTACAGGGGGTTACAAAGGATTATAGTATTTTTTTTTCTTACTAGAACGTTCCCAGATACTTTTTCTTGGTCTATTTTGCATAAAAATTAAAGTTGAAGAAATTTCAAATTTTTGACGAAAACGATGGTCTAACCCCTTTGGAAAAATTCTAATTTTGCGTTTTTTTTACACAGTTGTTTTTATAGTCTTTAAAGGTTTCTTTTTTATCTAGAATGTCAGCAAACACTTTTTCTGGATCTATTTTTGATAAACACAAAAGATGAAAAAATTTCTACTTTTTGACCAAAATCATGGACTATCCCCTTTGCAAAAATGCTAATTTTGCCTTCTTTTTAAATACATGTTTATATTGTCTAGAAAGCCTTGTTTCTAACGAGAACGTCACCAAATACTTGTTCTGGGTGTATTTTGCATAAAACGAAATGTTTAGAAAATTTCCAATTTTTGACCAAAACCATGGACTAACCCCTTTGCAAAAATGGCAATTTTGTGCGTTTTTGAAACCGATGTTTTTGTTGTTCAGAAAGGCTTGTTTGCTATATAAAACGTCGAAAATGGCTTTTTTTACGATTTATTTTCACGATCTATGACATGGGAATACAGGGGGTTACTAGGGGTTACAGGGGGTTACAAGGGGTTACAGGGGGTTACAGGAGGTTACAAGCGGTTACAAGGGGTTACAGGGGGTTACAAATGATTATAGAAACTTTTTTCTAAGTAGAACGTTCCCAGATACTTTTCTTTGGTCTATTTTGCATAAAAATCAAAGTTGAAGAAATCTCAAATTTTCGACCAAAACTATGGACTAACCCCTTTGGAAAAATTCTAATTTTGCGTTTTTGGTAAACAGTTGTTTTTATAGTCTTTAAAGGCTTCTTTTTTATCTAGAACGTCAGAAAACACTTTTGCTCAATCTATTTTTGACAAACACAAAAGATGAAAAAACTTCAACTTTTTACCAAAATCATGGACTATTCAAAAGTGCCAATTTTGCCTTGTTTTTAAATACATGTTTATATTGTCTAGAAAGGCTTGTTTTCTAACGAGAACGTCACCATGAAACCAATCCTAGATTAATATCAGGCTGTGGTACTTGGGAAAATGGAAGACAAACTGATCTTTAAATCAGCCAATGTTGATATTAAACCCTCTGGGGGTTGTCCTTGATAATGAGTTAAAATTTGATGATCACATTTCAGCTATTTGTCGCAAAATAAGTGCTCAGATAAGTGCTAGATCTGAACAGGTTGAAGATCATTTTGTCCCTAAAAAGCGGCGGTCGCTATATGGCGCATTTATACTTCCATATTTTAACTATTGTAGCCAAGTCTGGCATCACTGCGGAAAAAGAAGCACTACTAAACTCAAGAAATTCAACAAAAGGGCTTTGAGGTACATCTTCAAAGATAAAAGTGCATCTTATCAAGATCTCCTGGAACTAAGAATAAGACTCGAAGAAACTTGCAACTCGAAGAATCCAAGACATTCTGTTGACAATACCAATAGTAGATAGGACAAAGCTAAACCCGCAATTATTGCTTGGTTTTTCTTTCTTTCTTTTGGTTTTGTCCACTGCCAGCTGTTGATTCAATATAAAGTGCACATCTATAATTAAGAATCTTAATCTAACTCTTACTCTGACTAGCGTGACTTGGATGGCAAGGGTGACTAGGGTAACTTGGGTGACTTGGGTGACAAGGATGATAAGGGTGACTAGGGTGACTTGGGTAACTAGGGTGACTTTGGTGACTTGGGTGACAAGGGTGACTAGGGTGACTTGGGTGACTTGGGTGACTAGGGTGACAAGGATATAGGTAACTAGGGTGACTTGGGTGACAAGGATGATAAGGGTGACTAGGGTGACTTGGGTAACTAGGGTGACTTTGGTGACTTGGGTGACAAGGGTGACTTGGGTGACTACGGTGACAAGGATATAGGTAACTAGGGTGACTTGGGTGACAAGGATGATAAGGGTGACCAGGGTGACTTGGTCGACTAGGGTGACTTGGGTGACTTGGGTGACTTGGGTGACTACGGTGACTAGGGTGACTTGGGTGACTTGGGTGTGTGACTTGGGTGTGTGACTTGGGTGATTAGTCAGAAAACGTTTTGTTGAATTAAATAATTATTTCAGTTAAAAAACAAACCCTTCCACCACTTTCGTAATGACGAATCTATAATACAATATAATATAATATAATAATATAATATAATATAATCTGCATAAATTTGCATATAATTTGCATAATCTTCCCGGGTATTGTTAAAATTTGTATTGTTAATCAATGAGAAATAATTAATGCAAAAAAAAAACTATCTACCTAACTACCTAACTACCTAACTACCTAGCAAAACCCTTCCACGTAGGACTCGCCCTCGAGTCTTGCCGCCGGGTTAAAGGTTTAGGAGGAGCCCCCCTACCTTACCCCCCCTAAACCCTTAACCCGGCGGCAAGCGGCGATACTCGCCCTTACTCTTAGGCCACAGTCCCCCCACCCACCCGCCTGTGGAAGGTTTCCCTGTTTTACTCATCATCATTCACACTCTCTCTTTCTCTTACTATCTACCTATCTACCTATCTACTAAACCCTCTCATCCACCACACCCTCTCATTTACCCCACCCTGCCGACCACACCCTGTTGACCACACCCTGCCGACCACACCCTTGACCCAACCCCTCTTAACCTTATCCCTATTTTTGGTGACCCCGAGATTTGAACCCCCAACCTTTGGTTTGCCAATTGGTTTGCTAACCTGTTGCCCTCCCATCTGGGCCACCGCGGCTCAGATACAAATGGTTGGAAAATTTTATATATTAATTATGACTATTACATATGCAAAGTATCATTTCCTGTTTCCGGTACTGATTATTATGTAAATCAAAGCCCCACTGGGCAGTTTCGTCCATTGAAAATTAAGTCAACTGAACAATAAGCTACATTGTGATGTCACTAAAATCACTTAAACTTTTTTTCCGTGCCACTAACTTTGTTGAACCGGAAATATAAACTATAATAACAACACTGCAAAGACGAATTCGATCAACGTTCTCCCGACATGTCAGACGGTTAAGCCGAGTTAAGCGGCCTTTCTTCGTTGTCACAATCTTAAACGTTACAGCGGGAATAAAGGTACGTTTTCTTAAAATGATGAATTTATTTTCTACTCATAAAATTTGACTCTGCGCAAACAAATGGCGACAAATGTTGAAATATTTTCTTCCGAGTTAAAATAGCTTAAACGCCGAAGAGGCTGTCGTAGCGAGTTTCTTTTTGGTTTGTTCTTGATTTTGATTTTGTTCACGGGTTTTAGCCCGAAAGAGTGGAAGTTTTATATATTTTCTAGAGTTTGTAATCGACTTTATATCAAATAAACGATGAAATCGACTTAACTGTTGAAAGACTTCTTAATAGCACTAAGAGCAGAACTCATAAGTTAGAGTAAACCTTTCGAAGAACGAATATACGCATTTAAGCAGAATAACAGAATTTACAGGACACAAAAACAGGCTTCCTCTAAAGGCCTTAAAGAACGTTAACAGCGGAAAGACTTTTTTAGAAAAGAAATCAAGCATAGACACCCTCGCAAACGGTGGCAAGATGACTGATTATTAAAAGTCGGGGTTGGAAAGACTTGGCTGTTTAAAATTATTTCTTCAAGCTTTTCAATGTTTTCTGTTGTTTTTTTTCTTGTTTATGTATATTTGGTTGGCGACAACACATTTTTTTCTCGGGTACAGTGCTGTTAGATTTTAAAAATAGAGAAATCAAATATAAACACTCTCGCAAACGACGGCAATTTGACTCATTGTGGAAAGCCGGAGTTGGAAAGACTTGGCTGTTTTAAAAAATGATTTTTAATGTTTTTTAACGTTTTCAATTTTTATTTCCTTGTTTATGTATATCTGGTTAGCTACAACATGTTTTTTTCTTGGGCACAGTCCTGTTCTAATTTTTAAAATAAAGAAATCAAATATACACACTCTCGCTAACGACGGCAAAATGACTTATTATTTAAAGCCCGAGCCGGAAAGACTTGGCTGTTTAAAATTTTTTTCTCCATGTTTTTACGTTTTTTGTCTTTTTTATTTTCTTGTTTATATATATCTAGTTGACTACAGCATGTTTTTTCTCGGGTACAATCCTACTAGATTTTTAAAATAAAGAAATAAACTGAACCAAGAGTTAAGCCGGTAAGACATATCTCGCAACATCTTGAATTTTAATTTTTACTCGTGTTTACCTGTTCTCTCAAGGGAGAGTTTTGGCTCTGGTTCATTAACACGTTGCTGTTGTTATTTGAGTTTTTTTGTAAATTCAATTGTTTTATATTTTTCTTTAGTAACATTCATTGGGGACAATAACATTTTCTCACTTTATTATGTTATGTCCAGCTTTTGAATTAAGTCAACTTTAACCTAATTTTCTTTCCTCTCTTAGCGTTATATAATGTTAAAAAAATTAAAGTCCGAAAAAAACCTAGATATTTGAATTTTTACTTCTTATTTGTTTTCAATTCTGCGGTTGTTGCCAATCGTTTATTATGGATTTGCTAATTCTTTTTTTTCTTGTAAAATAAATCGAAAGTGACAGCATTTGGTTCCCTGGTGTCTGACTGTTATGTCTGGAGGAGGACTTGGCTCTTGCTTGCTTTTTATCCTAATTATATTTCAGTATGATTTTACCGCTTATTTGTTCTTTATATTTAAAATCGTAGGTTAGGTAGGGAGCTCATTAAATAAGCAACAAGGTTTCTATTTGAACTTCCTCGCCAAAAAAGTACCATTAATTCCTTTACTTATGGTTTACTTCTCTTTAATCTTTGAATAACATTTTTCTAATATATTAAATGTCTGTATGTCATATGTATTTGTTTTCTGGTAAATAGATAAACTGAAACTGAAACTGAAACTCTTGGATGTCTATGTGGGTGTACACTGTTCTTCAGTGATATACAATTTCTACCCTGACCTCCTCGTTATTTTTTCCTGCTCATTTCTCTTTGCACCGTCGCTTTTTTCAGGCTAGCTAACGTCTCAATATTTAAAGCGACAGAGCAGGGGTTGTGGTAAGTACCCCTAAAAACCCCGCCCTCCTTTCTCGGTCCCAGACCTCGCAACAAGTATGCACGACAAAAATGGCGTCTACAGATGTCGTGAACTGTTCTGGCTTGCAGGTTGCAGAATAACTGCTTGTTTCTTCTTAAAAGCGGAGATAAGTTTCTAAAATCCAATTACTGTGCGTGTGCTTCAGTTATGTCCGATATTTATGACGTAAATCGTTCTCTGTGCAGCGAATTTAGTATGATTCTGTTTTGTAATTAATTTCCTCCAACAGATCCAATCAAGTTAAAAGCTTATTTGTACACTTTGCTGGAATGGCAAACCTTGAAGTGCGCTATGGGAAGTTATTCCTTTAATTATCGTTCAACTGATCTTCATATCCACACAAAGGTAAGTTCTTATTAGGTTCATCAATGAGAACATTAGTTAATGTGCTTTGCAGTTTGCTCATTTTGGGGTCATACCCGGTGTAATATAATTTATTCGTTTTCTTTGTTTTATGGATTATTTTCGGGGTTAGGTTCACTGTTAAGGATGTTTTGTTTTTTGGGGGGTTTGCGTCAGCTGTGAGTACTAAATTATATTACACCAGAGATGAGCCTCATTTTGCTTGTTATCGATCTCCTACTTGACATTTGCTGTTTGTTGTAAACTTGATTCTGAATCTTTCTATGGTTTAGGTGTGGGGGGCTGGACCCTCTTATTCGACCTGACAGTTGTTTTTTTGACTGAAATTCGTACATCGACAGGATAGTAATCAGTTATTAAGTGGCCAATTTTTTTTAATGAAACGCACATTGTATTTTCCCGCTAAACTTAATTCCAGGGATATTCGAAAATGTAATGTTATTGTTTTTGGGTACCCTCGTATGATTTATGACCTCATTTGGGAAAACCTACATTAACAATATTTCCTTAAACGGTTAGATTGTTGGCTGTCTGTTAATTATTCGTTAGATGATTCAATGAAAATAGTCAGAGGCATTAGGCAATTCGTTAGCAACTCATCCATGTCAGTTAGAGCGTTAGTTGTATCCAATAGAGGCGTTAGTACATTTGTTAGCGACTCGTGCATATCAGTTAGAGCGTTAGTTCAGGAAACTAAAGCGTCAATGGATGATTCTATTGCTATGCTGATCAAGGCTGATGGCTTTATGGGCCCCCTGTTGCCAGAGCTATTTAAAAAAAATCCCGAACATCAAAAAATTTCATCACTTTCGATTTTCAAAGAATGAACTAGGCATTGTCTACTGGCAAGAGTTTTTGTCATCTTCAGAACAGGCTTTTTTTTCACTAAGGAATGGTGTTGCCATCCCCCCAGTTTCAGTTCTACCACAAAAGATCAACCCAGAAGGCTTAAGCGAGGAATGCCGAAATTACTTGTATCGTGAAATAAGACAGTTGCACCAGTTCCATGATCAGTGAACTTTATCAGCTGTATGATATGGTTGTAGATGTGACTTTTCATAATTCAATCCCACACTGTAAGAGAATTAGGATTATTATTGCAGTTATTGTGTATACACCATTCGTACTTACTTATGTAATAAAACAATGAAGTTCTACCGAATAATTTTTTGGGATATTTTCTGTTGTTCTTTTAGCAGTTATGTTCAGTTAACTAAACTATGCTATTGCCCTATTGCAAGTTCTGATAGTTCTAGGGTAAAAGGAAAATTTATAGGCATCATTCAGTGTGGTGCACAATTAGGAGATCTCAAAGCTCTTTTATTGCGAGATATTTCAGTTGGTAGGGAAATACGAACAAGCCCTTTATAGATCTTGTAAAAAGTGAACACTTGGTTGATCAATTTTGGGTAATTGAGCTCGAACTTTTGAGTTTGATTGAGTTTGCGAGCATAATTGAACAATGCTCTTCGTGAGTTTGATTATCAAATCAATCAAACTTGATTGAACTTATCGAACATGGTCGAGCTCAAAAACCATTGGATTAAGTTGGGTAATTGAACAAAATTAAACTCTCTTGTTATAACACTCCAACTAATGAAACAATCAAACTTAATGAAAGGAGTGAAAATAATACAGTGCTCAATCGAACTCCTTTGCCCATTTGGCATTTTATTTAGAAAGGGCTAGCAAATTTAGCATGGATGGCTCTGACCTGACAACATGAAAGTCGATCAGTATCAAAACAGATGGCTGAGGGAAGAATTTCATCCTCAAATAATGGAAACAATGCGTTGGATCGAAACCCACCAACAACAAATTAAAGAAAATAACCAACACGTAACACAATTAGTGAAGTACCTGGGAGTATAATTCACTGTCAACAAAGGAAGTGCAGTAGCCAATGCATTTCGGTAATTTTTGATCCTTTCGCTTACAATAGCAATCCATGTAAACAGAATAAAAGGTCTCACCCATAAGATGAAATTTCATTTCTATTCATTTTCTAGATTACAATGGCTCTCCGAAAATTGTTGCGCGAGACAATCTTACCGTCAGAAGCTCTCTTCTTCTATCCTGAAGAAATTATGACTGGAATTGGCCCTGCAAAAATTATCTTGCAAAAAATAATGCTGTTATTGGAGGGACTGTTAACTGGCAAGGAAAAGGAGTGGAAGCTGAAATCATAGCCTTAAGTGGTAGGTAAAGTAATTAACTGTTAACTGTGTTTTTCTGTTGCAAGGTTTGCCCTTCTACCAGATATCTTGACTTACCATGTTTTTGTTCTTTTCTCATTGTAGAAAGTACTGATGAACTAAATGAGAAGGATCTGTTTTGGTCAAAAAAGAATCTTGAAGAAACTACTCAAAATGATTCTGTCAGTGTACCAAACGAACCTCCAAAGAAGAGATCACGATTGGTGAGTTTGGTTAATCTGTATCATCAATATTACTCCAGTTTTGTTTGGTTATGTGATTACGACGTTCTATTTAGTAATTATTAATGTGAACTGAAAATCGCGCTAAAATTTAGTAGTCCGACTCAAATATTAAAGCGTTAACTTGGCACTACCTTTAAGCATTAGTGACAAACTGAACTAAATTCGTTTTTATTTCAGGAGAAAAGCAATGCCGAGGAAAACGTGGCAAAGACAAAGGACACCACAGAGCCACCATCTACCATGACAGCTGAAGTGGTGGATTTGAGCAACGAGGAAGTAAATATTGTAACTCTACATTTCAACAATTTGAAGTTTGATTTAAAGTATTTGCTTGGATCATGGTCTTCTTTGAATAGCGTTTTTCTGTCATAAGTGCAGTTCGTTAAAGCTGTTTTTAGTCAATGATTGCAGTCCAAGTAAAGAAGCTTTTTCACACTTTGTTAATGAATTGGAATACATACATACATACATACATACTTTATTGACTTTCCCAAGGGGCTTTTCAAAGACAATACATGATCCTATTTACAATTAAGAAATGTTTTAAAATATATATAAAATTACAATTCTTTAAGTAATTTAGTACGTAAACGAGTTTTAAAAACATCAATCGAGTTACACAGAATAATCTCTTATTTTCAAATTTTCCATTTTTGCGTAATAATTGCATGTACTGGATTATGGTAAGCCGAGCTGCTTTGCTGATTTTACTTAACTTGAAAATTTTATAACCATTAAGTTTTGTTCACTGAAAAACTTTGGATCGCTTTCTTTCAGGAAAAAAATAACTCTAATGCGTCAGCAAAGACCAATGATAGCTCCGCAACGCCTTTATCTGCATAGGTATTTCTGTAGTAACTATTTTTAACAACTTGTAGTTATGAAGGTTTGGCTTATAAAAGAGAATTTCATCCATGTGCTTTTATATTGGCTGCGTTGCAGCTGGCCCACAGAAGGCTTATGGTGTCTGTAATGCAGGCTACATTTTTTTATACCCTCACTCAAAAGAAGTATAATATTTTGATTCTGTTTTAAAATAACTTCATTTGTCCAGCAAATTTGAACAGCAGTCGTTTGGCAAATATGCAAGCATTTAGTTTTAAACATCTGAAGTCAGTTTCTGAACGTCTAGAAGTAAGTTCCCAAGTGCTTACAATTTGTAGATATTTAAAGTAGGTTTTAGTGCAGGCAACTTTTGTTTTTCACTTCTATTAACTACGTGAATGTCTTACATGTACGCTTTAACTGAAACGTTTGCAAAAGTTGGTTATGATTGTGTTTAAATCGCGGTAACTGAAACTGATACTCCATTTTTTATTTTGTTCTTTAGAAAGATATCTGCACAAAGATCACTTTGCAGGAGACCGATACAAAGAATTCTTAAAGGAACAAAGAAAGAGGGAAGAAGACCTGGCAGCTAAACGTAAAAGTGCAACCAAGAAACTGAATTTTCCTGATTCGTCCCACAACGTCATCATGAAAAAAATTGATTCTCCAGACAACATCAGCCTGATTAAAAAGCAGCTTGAGGTACAAACAAGAGAGCATGATCTTCTAAACAATCAGATCCTGGAACACGAGCAATTCCCTAAGGTAAGCACAAAGCAATGTAGTTTCTTTATTCTCCGTCAAGGATCAGGTTGCAGTGGCTACCAAATAATAGCAACACGCCCCCCTCAAACAGTTCTTTCTTTGAGTCTTCTTTTTTAGTTTTTGTGGACTTGTTTTTTTTTTGTTGCGCTTCTCTCATCGTTTCTGCTTGAAAAGCAAAGACTTGGGACAGTTTTTTTGCAGAATGGGGCGATTTGAATTTCCCTGACATTAATGATACTTTGCTGTCAACTTTGTAAGTTTGAAAATCAAAGGAAAGAAAGGCATGAGTTTAACAACAGTATTAAAATGCAGTTTGTATCGCTGCTGGAAGTGTGCTGTGCCTTTATTTGTCATGTATTTGTTTTGACTTAAGATGATGGACAGATTCGAAGATTCTCTTGTCTCATTGGGGGAGACGTTGGGGCACAGATTGTCACAGATCAAACAATGGCTAGAATCTTTAGAGCCTGTGGTAAGTTGAATAATAATAATAATAACCTTTATTTATCCATCTTTTAAAAATATTTACAATGGATTTACAATACTACAAAATGCTATCAAGTGATTATTCTAATAAAAAAGTAAGAAAAGTAGGTAAGTAAGTAAGTAAGTAAAAATAACAGGTCATTAAAGAAGTCTAACAGCTCTTGCTATAAATGAATTTGCATGTCATTGCTTCCCTGACTGTGGTATTGCTACTGAACCTGGTTTGGATCTTAAGTTATAGCTGTGGCTGGTATTTGGCTTAGTGAGAAAAATTTGATTTGGGTGGTTAATATAATTCACAATTCTTTCTAATTCACGCTTTGTTGCTACATTGCACTTGTCCTCTAGCATTGGCAGGAATGTTCTTGGTATCCCGATGATATCTACACGCCTGTTTTGTAAAGACTGCAACTCTTCTGCAAGGTACTTTGGCAAGCGGCCCAAGAGTGGGGAGGCACATTCGAGAAGTGGGCATATTTTGGTACAATATATCGTGATCCTGATCTCTGTAGGTAGGTTTGCTTTCCTACATTCCCTTAAAAAATACAATCTGTCAGTTCAAGATGGTAATTGCAACGTAGGTTGTCTTGTTGACATACCCCCAGTAGCTTAAACTTGGATACCCTCTCTCTTACAACCAGGGGTCTTAGAACCAGGGTTTCTTACAACCGGGGCTCTTACAAACCGAGGTTCTTACCACCAGAAGCCTTAGAACCAGTGGTTCTCACATTCAGGGGTCTTAACACTAGGGGTTCTTACAACCAGGAGTTCTTACAACTGAAGGTCTAACAACCCGGGGTTCTTACAACCAGGGGTCTTAGAACCAGGGTTCTTAAAACTGGGGGTCTTACAACCAGCGGTTCCTACAACCAGGGGTCTTAGAACCAGGGGTTCGTACAACCGGCGGTCTTACAACTAGGGGTTTTACATCCAGGGGTTCTTACAACCAGTGGTTCGTACAACTGGGGGTCTTACAACCAGAGGTTCTTACAACCACAGTCTAAGGGTTCCGACAATTTAGGGGTCTTACAACCGGGAGTTCTTATAAGCAGCGGTCTTACAACCAGGGGTCTTAACCAGGGGTCTTAGAAACAGGGGTTCTTACAACAATGGGTTCTTACAACCAGGGGTCTTACAACCAGGGGTTCCTACAACCAGGGGTTCATACAACCGGGGGTGTTACAACCAGGGGTCTTAGAACCAGGGGTTCTTACAACCAGTAGTCTTACAACTAGGGTTCTTACAACCAGGGGTCTTACAACCAGGTTTTCTTACAACTTGGGAACTTACAACCAGGGGTTCTTACAACTAAGAGTCCTACGACCAGGGTTCTTACAACCGGGGGTCTCACTACTAGGGGTACCGACAATTAGGGGTCTTACAACCAGGAGTTCTTATAACCAGCGGTCTTACAACCAGGGGTCTTAGAACCAGAGGGTCTTAGAACCAGGGGTTCTTACAACCGGTGGTGTTACAACTAGGGGTTCTTACAACCATCTGCGTGACAACCAGGGGTTCTTAAAACCAGGGTTCTTTCAACTAGGGGTTCTTACAACCAGGGCTCTTACAACCAGGTTTTCTTACAACTGGGGGACTTACAACCAGGGATTCTTACAACTAAAAGTTTTACGACCAGAGGTTCTTTCAACCAGGGGTCTCACAACTAAGGGTTCCGACAATTAGAGATCTTACCACCAGGGGTCTTACAACAAGGGGTTCTTACAACCATCAGTCTTACAACCAGGGGTTCTTACTACCAGGGGTCTTACAACTAGGGGTTCTTCCAACCAGGTGTTCTTACAACCAGGGGTCTTAAAACCAGGGGCTCTTTCAACCAGGGGTTGTTACAACATGGTGTCTTAGAAGCAGGGGTTTTTATAAGCAGGAGTTCTTACAACCGGGGGTCTTACAACCAGGGGTTCTTACAACTAGGGGTCTTACAACCAGGGGTTCTAACAACTGGAGGTCTTACAACCAAGGGTTCTTACAACCTTGGGTCTTACAACAAGTTGTTCTTACAACCCGGGGTCTTACAACTAAAGGTTCTTACAACCAGGGTCCTTACTACCAGTGGTTCTTACAACAAGGAGTTCTTTCAACCAGGCGTTCTTACAACTGGGAATCTTACAAGCAGGGATTCTTACAATCCGGGGTCTTACAACAAGGGGTTCTTACAACCATTGGTTCCTACAACCAGGGCTTTTAGAACCAAGGGTTCTTACAATGGGGGGTGTTACAACTAGGGGTTCTTACAACCATGGGTCTTACCACCAGCCGTTCTTACAACCAGGGGTTCTTACAATCAGGGTTTCTCACAACCAGGGGTCTTACAAGTGGGGGTTCTTACAACCAGGAGTTGTTACAACTGGGGGTTTTACCACCTGGGGTTCTTACAACCAAGGGGTTCTTACAACCAGGGGTTCTTACTACCAAGGGTCTTACAACCAGGGGTCTCACAACCAGGGGTTTGTACAACCAGGGGTTCCTACAACCTGGGGTGTTACAACCAGGGGTTCTTACAACCGGGCTTCTTACTACCGGGGGTTCTTATAACCAGGGGTCTTACAACCATGGGTTTGTACAAGCAGGGGTTCTTACAACTGGGGGTCTTACAAGGAGGAGTTTTTATAACCAGGGTCTTACAACCAGGTTTTCTTACAACCAGGGTACTTACAACCAGGGGGTATTACAAGCAAGGATCTAACAACCAGGGATTCTTACAACCGGGGGTGTTACAACCAGGCACTATTATAATCAGGTGTCTTACAACCAGGGAATCTTACAGCCAAGGTTCTTACAACCAGTGGTCTTACATCCAGGGGTTGTTACAACCATGGTTTCTTGCGACCATCGGTCTTACAATCAGAGGTTCTTTCAACCAGAGGTCTTACAATTAGGGGTTCTTACAACCAGGGGTCTTAAAATCAGAGGTTCTTACAACCTGAGGTCTTACAATTAGAGGTTCTTACAACCAGGGGTCTTAAAATCAGAGGTTCTTACAACCAGAGGTCTTACAATGAGGGGTTCTTACGTTAATCTGCTGTTACCTTAAGGGGTTCTTAAAACCGGGGGTTTTAGAACCACAGGTTCTTACACCCCAGGGGGTCTTACAACAATTGGTTCTTACAACAGGGGTTTTTATGACAAGGGGTTCTTACAACCAGGGGTTCCGACAGTTAGGGGTCTTACAAGCAGGGGTTCTTACAACCGGGGGTCTTATAACCAGGGATTCTTACAACCAGGGGTCTTGCAACAAGGGTTTCTTACAACCAGGGGTCTTACAACAAGGGGTTCTTACAACCAGGGCTCATAGAAGCAGGGGTTACTCTGGTATTACATCTGGGGGTCTTACAACTAGGGGTTCCTACAACCAGGGGTCTTAAAACCAAAGGCTCTTACAACCAGGGGTTCTTTCAACCAGGGATTCTTACAACCGGAGGTCTTAGAAGCAGAGATTTTTTACAACCGGGCGTCTTAAAACCAGCGGTTGTTACAACCGGGGGTCTTATATCCAGGGGTTCTTACAACCAGGGTTCTTACAACTGGGTGTCTTAAAACCAGGGGTTCTTACCATGAGAGCTGAAGTGGTGGATTTGATTAAGGAGGAGGTAAATATTGTAACTCTACATTTCAAAAATTTGAAGTTTGATTTAAAGTATTTGCTTGGATCATGGTCTTCCTTGAATAGCGTTTTTCTGTCATAAGTGCAGTTCGTTGAAGCTGTTTTTAGTCAATGATTGCAGTCCAAGAAAAGAAGTGTTTTCACACTTTGTTAATGAATTGGAATCATCTCTTATTTCAAATTTTCCATTTTTGCATTATAATTTCATGTAGTGGATTATGGTAAGCCAACCTGCTTTGCTGATTTTACTTAACTTGAAAATTATATAACTATTAAGTTTTGTTCACTGAAAAACTTTGGATCGCTTTCTTTCAGGAAAAAAATAACTCTAATGCGTCAGCAAAGACCAATGATAGCTCCGCAACGCCTTTATCTGCATAGGTATTTCTGTAGTAACTATTTTTAACAACTTGTAGTTATGAAGGTTTGGCTTATAAAAGAGAATTTCATCCATGTGCATTTATATTGGCTGCATTGCAGCCGGCCCACAGAGGGTTTATGGTGTCTGTAATGCAGGCTATATTAATTTTATACCCTCACTCAAAAGAAGTATAATATTTTGATTCTGTTTTAAAATAACTTCATTTGTTGAGCAAATTTGAACAGCAGTCGTTTGGCAAATATGCAAGTATTTAGTTTTAAACATCTGAAGTCAGTTTCTGAACGTCTAGAAGTAAGTTCCCAAGTGCTTACAATTTGTAGATATTTAAAGTGTTCTTTAGAAAGATATCTGCACAAAGATCACTTTGCAGGAGACCGATACAAAGAATTCTTAAAGGAACAAAGAAAGAGGGAAGAAGACCTGGCAGCTAAACGTAAAAGTGCAACCAAGAAACTGAATTTTCCTGATTCGTCCCACAACGTCATCATGAAAAAAATTGATTCTCCAGACAACATCAGCCTGATTAAAAAGCAGCTTGAGGTACAAACAAGAGAGCATGATCTTCTAAACAATCAGATCCTGGAACACGAGCAATTCCCTAAGGTAAGCACAAAGCAATGTAGTTTCTTTATTCTCCGTCAAGGATCAGGTTGCAGTGGCTACCAAATAATAGCAACACGCCCCCCTCAAACAGTTCTTTCTTTGAGTCTTCTTTTTTAGTTTTTGTGGACTTGTTTTTTTTTTGTTGCGCTTCTCTCATCGTTTCTGCTTGAAAAGCAAAGACTTGGGACACTTTTTTCGCAAAATGGGGCGATTTGAATTTCCCTGACATTAATGATACCTTGCTGTCAACTTTGTAAGTTTGAAAATCAAAGGAAAGAAAGGCATAAGTTTAACAACAGTATTAAAATGCAGTTTGTATCGCTGCTGGAAGTGTGCTGTGCCTTTATTTGTCATGTATTTGTTTTGACTTAAGATGATGGACAGATTCGAAGATTCTCTTGTCTCATTGGGGGAGACGTTGGGGCACAGATTGTCACAGATCAAACAATGGCTAGAATCTTTAGAGCCTGTGGTAAGTTGAATAATAATAATAATAACCTTTATTTATCCATCTTTTAAAAATATTTACAATGGATTTACAATACTACAAAATGCTATCAAGTGATTATTCTAATAAAAAAGTAAGAAAAGTAGGTAAGTAAGTAAGTAAGTAAACATAACAGGTCATTAAAGAAGTCTTGCAGCTCTTGCTATAAATGAATTTGCATGTCTTTGCGTCCCTGACTATGGTATTGCTACTGAACCTGGTTTGGATCTTAAGTTATAGCCGTGGCTGGTATTTGGCTTAGTGAGATAAATTTGATTTGGGTGGTTAATATAATTCACAACTCTTTCTAATTCACGCCTTGTTGCTATGTTGCACTTGTCCTCTAGCATTGGCAGGAATGTTCTTGGTATCCCGATGATATCTACACACCTGTTTTGTAAAGACTGCAACTCTTCCCCACAGTGGGTGGCATATTCGAGAAGTGGGCGTATTTTGGTACAATATATCGTGATGCTGATCTCTGTAGGTAGGTTTGCTTTCATACATTCCCTTAAAAAATACAATCTCTTCCTGGCTTTCTTTACAGTTTGAGTTCAACATGGTAATTCCAACATAGGTTGTCTTGTTGCCATACTCCCAGTAGCTTAAACTTGGATACCCTGTCCAAACATGAGTCATTTATTCGGAAAAGATGTGGCTCAATAGAGTTTTTGCAGAACGAGATCCACATATCCTTGGTTTTCTTTGACTTCAATAGAATGTTGCCCAGTTCTGAAGGCTGTCAAATACCTTCTGCATATTTGATAATTCGCCATTTGGTATACTTTTAGACGCTGTGCAGTCGTCACTGTACTTACACATCTTTACGCGTCCTTGCTGTTGTACAGGTATAGAATCGTCGAAATCATCCATTAAGATACCGAACAGTAAAGGGGACATGACAGATCCTTATGGTACACCCGCCGGGCAAGTCTGCATTGTTGATAGTACCCAGGAAGCTGGAGAACGCTTTGTATCCATTGCCACAAAGACCTGTTAATGTTCCTACCTTTAAGCTTGGACAAAAGAATTGAGTGATCAGCTAGATCAAAGGCCTTGCTGAAATCGATAAATAAGGAATGGATGACCTTTTTCGCCTCTGTTGTGTTGTCAGAGTGGTTTAACCATGTTTGCGTGATGTTTACAAGAGCAGATACAGTCGAACGACCATGGAAGAAAGCATGTTGATTCTCTTTGACTCTGAAGGCATCCTTATTTAGCATTATTTGTACCCTCTCAAGGACTTTGCCTAGGACAGGTAAAACTGATATCTGCCTGAAGTCTGTTTCGAGATCTTCGGGCAGGTGGACTTTTGGAACAGGACTAACAAGAGCATGCTTGTATAAGGTCGGGTACTTCTTTTCAAGAATACTTGCACAGATGATATCAAGGCTTGGAAACATTAAAAATCTACAAAAATAAACTGTGAACTCGGTAGTTTAAACCACATTGTAGCTGCTTCCTTTAGTGCACAGTCTTTAAAAATGTAGCAAAATTATTCAGTGCACTCGGCATAAGTCAAATTGCAGCTGAAAAAGAGTTACTGTTAGGCTAGAGGTCAGGCCTAAAACGCTGAATTTAACACATGATAAGTTCAGCCTTGGGAAACACCTATTTCAAACTAGTGTATCGTGTAAGCATTTTTTTCCTTTTGTCCTTTTTAATGTTGTTCAGTTTGAATAACTGGGCTTTGGAATACAGGAAACACAATAGTTATGATTCTTTCTTTTTTTTCCTATAGTTCAGGAGTGAGGAGACCTACAACTCTCCCGGTCTATTGTAGAATCAAGATCTTCCGTAAATTGACATGGAGACCATGGCAACTTTACATCATGACGAAGTCGACGCCAGCATCCCAGCTATGCCCCAGGCGCTGCAATGCCAGAAACACCAACATGGCACAGTTAGCTATCCATTCCCAAGAAAGGTCAGTTTTGTTTGCCTCTGCTCGCAAAGCAGTATTTTGCATGCCACTGGCAAACGGCTTTCACAGTATGAGAAACACATGTTTGTCTCTTTGAGGAATAATTTTCCACAAAAAGGTTAAACAGTCCCTTCTGATTCAAAGTTTGGAGCCCCCGCACCCCCCCAAAAACAAACAAATAAATAAATAAATAAATAAATAAATAAATTTCTGGATCTGCCCCTGCAAAGTGTATCTGTGTAAAACCTCATGGTGGTTGGGGGTGGGGGGGGGGGGGGGGCTACTTAACGGCATTTAATTTTGAGGGCTGTCTCTCTGGTATATAATTACCAAGGAGTGACCAACAATAGGTTATAAATGACCTATAATGAGCTACAAAAAATGATCCATGGTGGTGTGTCTGTCATATGGCAGTCAGTTAACCTGCCTCAAGATTGTTTCATTGAATGTAAGAGAAACCTTGTGCTTGAACATGACACTTTGAGGTGTTTATCTTTGTATGTGTAATGTCTCTGACATTTATGAAGTAGATTCGATGATGTAGCTAAAAATTTAACGCTGACCCTAATGCAGTAACTGCACGAAATAGTCCCCCCTCTATTTGATTTACCTTTCCCCTTTTTGTTAAAAATGTTACATATCTACTCACCTTTAAACAAGAACCCCGTTAACCCACTCCTTGACAAGCGTTTTGAAATAAGGTTTTATAGTATGTTTATTAATCTTTGACCAATACAAGGGTGAGGATTCTGTGATTTTATGAGCTGTGCAGCTCCAAGCTGTAACCTAATTAAGAATAAATGAAATGACAATAATAGTAGTGATTTTAGATTGTTACAAATAATAATAATATCAAAAGTAGGTTGAGTTTGTCCGGGTGAATGTAGTCCCTATTTTGGTGACGTTCGCCAGTGTGACAACACAATTTGTGCTTTGAACTAAAAATCCAAAAAAAGTTGTCAGTCATTAATTGTACTCCATCGAGCAAGTTTAGTAAACAAATAACAAAAATCATAAGATATACGTAAATTTAGCACACATGCAACAATCGAGGGGTGGTTTGGCCCCATCGTGGCAATGGGGTTTTGAATGTTCAACACTATGTGCCTAAAATTTAAATTATCGATGAATCACTGACAAATACGGAAAGGGACACATCTATTTTAGCTATTTTGTCTGCGATCTTGCTTTCAGTTTATTGATATTTTTTGACCTTCACCTTCTCAATTCTGCAGTTATCTCTTGTGGTAAAATTGTAGAACCGAGTCTGATGTGTTTTTTTCCGTTTCATTTTGCTGGATTTTTTTGTTGTGTCCAACTATTGAATGTGTTATGAAATATTAGCAACATTGAGTTGTTGGAATATGTTTTTTTTATTAGAAAGGGGAAATTACAGAGAATTTACTAGAAAGAGTCACTGAAGAAGGCTACATCATTGACTTAAAGCAGCACCAGGTGATGAAAACTATATTATGAGTCCCATCATTATGATGTAAGTGATGCCATATGTGTGTTCAGTTTATTTCTTTCCTGATTGTCTAAAATGAAAATTGGGAGTTAAATTAAAATGACAAGCTTTACTAAATAAATGCTTGTTATTTAATTTTACAAATTATTTTCCATATTTCCAAATGGTCCAGCAGATACAAATTTAATTATGAAATTAATCACTAAGACTTCAGATACACTGTATGTTGTGTGACTCACATTTCTCTTTTTTTCTTTATAAATCAACAGGATAAGGAAAATGACCTTTGCAATTCCAATGTACATGTAATTTTGATATTAAAGGAGTTATGGATCAGGTGCTTAATGCATGGCTGAATGCTTTGGGGATCCTCATGAAGAATAAATACATAATGTATGTGAATTTGATAATTAGAATAATTAATGCATTGGCTGATGTGCTTTGTTATGAAATTAGAATTAATCATCACAATCACAGCTGATTGGATTAATTACAATAAATATTGATGTATGTATTTTGATTCTTACATGTACAGCTCTTTGTTTAATCTAAGAGTTGTTACTTTTTTTCTTAATTTCCTTCTCCCTATGCAACACTTGCCTATTCTCATCACTCTTTCCTTTTCATAATTTGTCTACAAATTCCTTAATTCTTTTCTCTTAAAGGTTGAATTTGTGGCTTACACCATGATGACTGTTTGTTAATTAATTGACTAGTATGTATGTCTGTGGATGCTGTAAGTTTGATTTGATTTTTTGTTTCAGGTTTAGAAAACAAGACTGTGCTATCATAACACTTTCAAGTGTTACACATGTAGCAATAGTTCAGAGTCAGACTAAAAGGTAATTACGCATAATCCGTTTTCCAATCCATGTTACTGAGCCTGAAACTTTCTTTTCTTCATTGTTATTTATCATTGTACGAGTGGATTACTTTGTTGAGAATGAGTAACAAATCCAACTCCTTCAAAAGTGATCTACTGAATTTCCAAAGAGGACCCGTTCCGTACAAAAGCTGATTACATCATTTTGTTTACTATAATAACATCTAACCTATTAAGCGTAAAAGTGATTTATCTCTTATCCAATCAAAAAGTGGTTAATATGACAGCTCGTAGTAACGTAATGGCAAAATAATAAAAAGAAAACAAAAAAAATGTCACACTATAATTTTCAGAAAATATTGACATACTTGGTTTTTTTAATAACTGCAAAGTGTGTAAGTAATTTCAATCAGAATTTTTCCTATTAATTGTGTTGAAGATATGCCTAGAATGCCTGACACACGCCTCCCCAAGAGAGGGAAATGGCAACAGGGTGGACAAAAGAAGCAAAGCACTATAAGACTGTCTCAAAGTATCGCTGTAAATCTTTGATATAGATGTTGAAACCTCGGAGACCTTGGCTCTAGACCAACCTGCCTGGAATAGCAAAGTCAACAAAGGCACTGTCCTTTTTTAGCTAAACAGGATAACAGGGGCTCAGAGGAAGCGTGAGCTGTGCAAATCCAAAGTGATCTCCTTGACACCTTCTTAAGAAAGTCGCCAGTGTCTGGTATGCGGCAGAGCCTTCTGCGCATGATTGGATTGATCAGCCACAGTGGGAAACACAGCACCTAATACCCCTCCCATGTGATGTTTTTGGGCATTGCTAACAACAACGGATGAACAACAACAAAGACTGGAGTCAGATAACAAGGTAATACATTGGGTATAATGACTGGACAATAGTTATTCATACTAGCTGAAGTACCAAACTGGAATCATTGCATGTGTGTTTGATAAGCATTGAATTAAGAAAAGAATTTAATATAATGCATTGTAATTTGTGCAGTCAATTAAGCAAGGTTTGTTAGTCTATATGTTGCAAGTAACGTGGTATGTCAGGTTGATTTGTTTCAGCCTAGGTCAAAATATAGTATTAGTGAGCACTACACATCTGCTTTAAATCTATTAGAGTTGTTTGAATGATATTATAAAAGTTAACTGGGGGAACGTACGAAAGCTGTGAGTTTCCTCAGTTTGCTTCTAGGTGATGTTTCTTGTAACAAGAACACTCCTACAGCAGAAATCAGTCTTCCAACCAGGGGTCTTACAACCAGGGGTTCTTACAACCAGGGGTTTTTACCATGAGGAGTCTTACAACCGGGGGTCTTACAATCAGGGGTTCTTACAACCAGGGGTTCTTACAACCGGGGGTCTTACAACCAGGGGTTCTTACAACCGGGGGTTCTTACAACCAGGGGTTCTTACAACCAGGGGTCTTACAACCAGGGGTTCTTACAACCAGGGGTCTTACAACCAGGGGTTCTTACAACAGCCGGTCTTACAACCGCCGGTCTTACAACCGCCGGTCTTACAACCAAAGGTTCTTACAACTGGGAGTCTTAAAACTAAAGGTTTTTACAACCAGGAGTTGTTACAACCAGGGGTCTGACAACCAGGGGTTCTTACAACTGGGGGTCTTACAACCCGGGCTTCTTACAATCAGGGGGTCTTGCAACCAGGGATTCTTACAATCAGGGGATTTTACAACCATTGGTCTTTGAACCAGAGGTCTTACAACCAGGCGTTGTTACAACCTGGTGTGTCATAACTAGGGGTTCTTACAACCGGGGGTCTTACAACCAAAGGTTCTTACAGCCGGGGGTCTTACAACTAGGCGTTTTTACAACTAGGGGTTCTTACAACCGGGTGTCTTACAAACAGGAATTCTTACAACCAGGGGTTCTTACAACCCGGGGGTCTTACAACCAGGGCTTCTGACAACCAGGGGTCTTACAACAAGGAGTCTTACAACCAGGGCTTCTTACAACAAGGGGGTCTTACATCCAGGGGTCTTACAAGCAGGGGTTCTTACAACCATTGGTATTACAACCAGAGGTCTACAACCAGGGGTTGTTAGAACTGGGCATCTTATAACCAGGGGATCTTACAACCGGGGCTCTTACAACCAAAGGTTCTTACAACCTGGGATCTTACAACTAGGGGTTTTTACCACCAGGAGTCTTACAACCCGGGGTCTTACAACCGGGGGTTCTTACAACCAGGGGTTCTTACAACTGGGGGTCTTACAACCAGGGGTTCTTACAGCCAGGGGTCTTACAACCAGGGGTTCTTACAACCGCCGGTCTTACAACCGAAGGTTCTTACAACTGGGAGTCCTAAAACTAGGGGTTTTTACAACCAGGAGTTGTTACAACCAGGGGTCTCACAACCAGGGGTTCTTACAACTGGGGGTCTTACAACCCGGGCTTCTTACAATCAGGGGGTCTTACAACCAGGGGTTCTTACAATCAGGGGATTTTACAACCATTGGTCTTTGAACCAGAGGTCTTACAACCAGGCGTTGTTACAACCTGGTGTGTCATAACTAGGGGTTCTTACAACCGGGGGTCTTACAACCAAAGGTTCTTACAGCCGGGGATCTTACAACTAGGCATTTTTACAACTAGGGGTTCTTACAACCGGGTGTCTTACAAACAGGAATTCTTACAACCAGGGGTTCTTACAACCCGGGGGTCTTACAACCAGGGCTTCTGACAACCAGGGGTCTTACAACCAGGGCTTCTTACAACAAGGGGGTCTTACATCCAGGGGTCTTACAAGCAGGGGTTCTTACAACCATTGGTATTACAACCAGAGGTCTACAACCAGGGGTTGTTAGAACTGGGCATCTTATAACCAGGGGATCTTACAACCGGGGCTCTTACAACCAAAGGTTCTTACAACCCGGGGTCTTACAACTAGGGGTTTTTACCACCAGGAGTCTTACCACCAGGGGTCTTACAACCGGGGGTTCTTACAACCAGGGGTTCTTACAACCGTGGGTCTTACAACCAGGGGTTCTTACAACTAGGGGTCTTACAACCAGGGGTTCTTACAACCGGCGGTCTTACAACCGGCAGTCTTACAACCGGCGGTCTTACAACCGGCGGTCTTACAACCAAAGGTTCTTACAACTGGGAGTCTTAAAACTAGGGGTTTTTACAACCAGGAGTTGTTACAACCAGGGGTCTTACAACCAGGGGTTCTTACAACTGGGGGTCTTACAACCTGGGCTTCTTACAATCAGGGGGTCTTACAACCAGGGGTTCTTACAATCAGAGGATTTTACAACCATTGGTCTTACAACCAGGCGTTGCTACAACCGGGCGTGTCATAACAAGGGGTTCTTACAACCGGGGGTCTTACAACCAAAGGTTCTTACAAACGGGGGTCTTACAACTAGGCGTTTTTTCAACCAGGGGTTCTTTCAACTGCTGGTCTTACAACCAGGGCTTCTTACAACCAGGGGGGCTTACCACCCTTGAACTTAAAACCAGGGGTTCTTACAAGCAGTGGTTTTTACAACCATTGGTCTTACAACCAGAGGTCTTACAACCAGGGGTTGTTACAGTGGGGCATCTTTTAACCAGGGGTTCTTACAACCAGGGGTCTTACAACCAAAGGTTCTTACAACCGGGGGTCTTACAACTAGGCGTTTTTACAACCAGGGGTTCTTACAACCGGGGGGTCTTACAACCAGGAGCTCTTATAGCCAGTTGTTTTATAATAAGGGTTTCTTACAACCAGGGGTCTTATAAGCAGGGGTTGTTACAACCAGGGTTTCTTACAAACAGGGTTTCTTAAAACCAGGGGTCTTACAATAAAGGGTTCTTAAAACCACGTGTCTTACAAGCAGGGATCTTACAAGCAGGGGTTCTTACAAACAGGGGTTTTACAGCTGGGGCTTCTTAGAACCAGGGTTTTTACATTAGGGGTTTTTATAACTAGGGGTCTTATAACCAGGGAATCTTACAAACAGGGGCCTTACAAGCAGGGGTCTTACAACCAGGGGTTCTTAGAACAAGGGGTCTTTCAACCAGGGGTTCGTGCAACCAGGTTTCTTTCAAGCAGGGATCTTACAAGCAGATGTTCTTACAAGCAGGGGTTTTACAGCCAGGGGTTCTTAGAACCAGGGTTCTTACTTTAGGGGTTTTTATAACTAGGGGTCTTACAACCAGGGAATCTTACAAGCAGGCATCTTACAAGCAGGGGTCTTACAAGCAGAGGTCTTACTAACAGGGGTTCTTACAACAAGGGGTCTTACAACCAGGGGTTCTTACAACCAGGGGTTCTGACCACCAGGGGTTTTTTAACCAGGGGTTTTACCTCTAGGAGTTCTTACAACCAGTTGTCTTAGAACCAGGGGCTCTTACAGCAAGGGGTGTTACAATAATGGGTTCTTACAGCCAGGGGGTCTTTCAACCAGGGGTCTTACAATGAGGGGTTCTTACAACCAGGGGTCTTACATTTAGGGGTTCTGACAAGCAGAGGTCTTTCAACCCCTTAAGCATGTTAGAAATCTTGGCACATGGTTTGATAACCATATGTCTATGTATACTCATATAGGAAAGGTATGTAGTAAGGTATTTAGGGGGCTTTATAATATTAGGCAAATTAGGAAATATCTGTCTGCAGAATCAAGAAAGTGTTTAATTCAGGCGTTTGTTACATCACATTTAGATTATTGCAACGCTCTTTAGTATAAGCTTCCGCAATATCAATATGACTGACTTCAAAAAGTTCTGAATGCGGCGGCTCGGGTTACATGCCTAATTCCTAAGTTTGCCCATATTACTTCTGTACTTAGGGAACTTCATTGGTTGCCAGTGAAATTTAGAGTAGAATTTAAGATTACACTTTTAGTTTTTAAAACGTTGAACGGCCTGGCACCACTATATTTATCTGAACTACTTGTTGTAAAGCCTTGAACAAGATACAACCTGCGGTCTGATTGTAATCCCTAAGGTGACACGGGAGACTTTTGGCAATCGAGCCTTCTTCCATGCTGGACCAATAGTATGGAATGCTTTGCCATTTAGCCTTAGAAACTGTAGGAACATTGACTCTTTTAAAGTACAGTTGAAGACTTATCTTTTTAAGAAAGCTTTTAATTTGTAATTTTATATTCTTATTACTATTATTATTTCTGTCCATTTATTTTATATCTATATTTATTTTCTTGTAAAGCACTTTAGAATACTTTAATAGTTAAAGCGCTATATTAAATGTAATAAATTATTATTATTATTATTATTATTATAATTATTATTATTATTACAACCAGAGTTCTTACAACCAGGGGTTCTTAAAACCGGGAGTCTTACAACCAGGGGTTTTTACAACCAGGAGTTCTCAGACTCTGGGGTCTTACATCTAGGGGTTCTTACAAGCAGGGGTTTTATAATGAGGGGTTCTTAGAACCAGGGTTGTTATAACTAGGGGTTGTTCCAACCAGGGGTCTTACAATCAGAGGTTCTTACAACCAGAAGTCTTACATTCAGGGGTTCTTACAGCCAGGGGTTCTTACAGCCAAGGCTCTTACAAGCAGGGCTTCTTACATCCAGGCTTTCTTACAACCAGGGGTTCTTGCAACTAGGGGTCTTACAAGCAGGGCTTCTTACATCCAGGCATTCTTACAACCAGGGGTTCTTGCAACTAGGGGTCTTACAAGCAGGGCTTCTTACATCCAGGGGTCTTACAACCAGGGGCTCCTACAACCAAGGCTCTTACAACCAGGGGTCTTACATCCAGGGGTCTTAAAACCAGGGGTTCTTGCAGGTAGTGGTCTTACAACCAAGAGTCTTACAACCAGGGATTCTTACAACCAGAGGTCTTACAACCAGGGGTTTTTACAACGGTCGGTCTTACAACCAGGGATTCTTACAACTTGAGGCCTTACCACCAGGAGTTCTTACAACCAGGCTTCGGTTGTTCAAACGCTGGATATCGCTATCCACCGGATTAATCACTATCCAGCGGATAAGTATAAGGGAAATTAATTGCGTTATCCAATGGATAGAGAGATTTATCCATCGGATAGCGATATCCACCTGGCACCAGTTGTTCAAAAGGTGGATAATGTTATCCACTGGATAAATCTCTATCCACTGGATAGCGCAATTCATTTTCCTAATACTTATCCACTGGATAATGATTTATAGATAGCGCTATCCATCTTTTGAACAACCGGGACCTGGAGTCTTACATCAAAGTGTTTTATATTCAGGGGTATTTAGAACGAGTGGTTCTTAGAACCAGGGGTTTTACCAGCAGGGGTTCTTACGGCCGGGGGTCTTAAAACCAGAGTTTCTTATAACCAGGGGTTCTTCCAACCAGGGGTCTTACAATCTCGGGTTTTTTACAACCAGGGGTCTTACAACCAGGGGTTCTTACAACCGGGGTCTTACAACTAGGGGTTCTTATAACTAGAGGTCTTACAATCAGGGGTTCTGACAATAATCTGCTCTTACAACAAGGGTTTCTTAGAACTAGGAGTCTTAGTACCAGGGGTTCTTACAACCAGGGGGTTTACAAGAATCGGTTCTTACAACAGGGGTTCTTAGGACATTTTTTCTGACAACGAAGATTTTTGTAGAGCATTGCAACACTATACATAAAACTGCATTTGAGGAAATTAGTTTTTGGCCTTACAAGTAGTAGGTCAGTTTTAAGATGGCTAAGATCATAGTTGGTGTTACTATCGTGGAATTTTGTAAAGTAGGCACTCAGATTGGGGGGGGGGGGGGAACATTGATCCTATAGGATTGTGTACACAAGGGTAGCTTTATCATGTAGGCGCCTGGTTTCAAGGTTTTCCATCTCAATCTTTCAAGAACACCTACCTGTTCAATATCATTATGACCGGGTGTTTATTACGCAGCAACAATCGGAGAATTCTCCGTTTAGTACAGAGAAATCTCCAGCTAATGTTTGATAGCCTATGACTATTTTTTCATTGAGACGTACTGGAGCCTTTTTCAAATTATTATCCTACTGAGTTAAACCTTACACCTGTTACTAGAATTCTTAATGAAAACCCTGTATAACGAACTCGTAATGACCTTACCCATAGGGTATTGATTTTTTTCAATTTATCTTTCAGTTTCTTTGCACTAGTATTACACAAGCAAGATGGAATTAACAGTAATCAAGGTAAGTAACAGACTTTATTATATAGACACGAGTGTTTTACTGGAAAATATACCACTCGTAAAATTCATAAAAACTACATCCGGGACCCGAGTGGTTTATTTTCCATAATCTCACACGTGAGTTTATCGACGACGTAATTTTGGTAATTTCCCTCTATTATTTTATCGATGTCATTTTGTCTATATAATAAAAAGAACATTACACGGCGGGTTTAAGATATAAATTTTATTTTTTCGTGGCAAAAACGATTTACTCACTCGCTGCGCTCGTTCGTAAAATACTGTTTTGCCACTCGAAAATAAAATTCATATCTTCGCGCCACCGTGTAATATCCTGGTCGTGACTAGAATGGATACTCCAAAATCAGGTATCCGCTCGGAGACTGGAACTGAATAAAATTATTTTTCGGCAAATCGCTCCGACTCTTTACGACCTTGTTGTGTTGAAACACTAAGTATACAAAGACTGAAGAAGGCTAAGATGAGAATGGTTACTCCAAAATATGGATCAAAGCCTACATAGAGGTTAGTTGTTTTTCACGTTCTTTTTGTAAGAATTTAGTGCAAGGAGCAAACAATGTCTGTTTAATTACAGTACCACTACCGCGACTGCCGTGTATTAAAAGCTTATTCATAGCAAAGTATCTGTTTGGATAGCTCAGAATAAGGTGGATACTTCAGAATAAGAATGGCCAAAATATGGAAGTTTTGGCCATCTGGATTATTATTACTGAACTTCCCAATACAAACATGATTGTTACGTTTACAAAGAGGGTACAAATACAGTTAAGGTCAGTTAACCATCTTTATGGGTTAGTTGATTCCAAGTGTTAACAACAGTAAAAAAAAAAAAAAAAACATAAGGGACCTGTCATTTATTAGAGGCGGGGGAGGGCTGGTGCAATTGGGGGGAGGGTCATTAAATTTTATGTAGCCAAAAAGGGGAGGATCAGCAAAAATTTAAGCTGGGCTTTGGGGAGGGCCATACCATTTTTAGCAAACATTGCTGTTCACTTAAAATAAAAATAAATCAACAAATAAAATATATTATTTAACAAACAAGTCCCTTGCACAGTAAGCATTTTAAACTTTCATAATGATCAACCTGAACTACCCAACAACCCTACATGTACGTCTTTTTCTTGATTTGGTTTTCAACAGCAACACACTGCGAAACATGTCTTTGCATTGATCAAGTTTCTCATTAAGATATTTCAATTCACTGTTTACTCTTTTTTTAGCTTCATCAAGCCTTGTAATAACAGCTTCATCAAACGATTTAGAATACTCTTCTCCTCGTATAAAATTACCAGTCTTTGAGTGAAACAGGGTGTTAAGGTGAGCTTTAATGCGTCTATCCATATCTAATATGTTCTCTAGTAACTCACTGAGCTTCATAATGTTCGCCCTCAATATTAACTAATCAGCTGGGACAAGAACATAATCGGTCGTGTAAAATTTTCCAGCAGCACCAGGCTTGTTTGTGCTCAATATTGCTTCAATGCATGAGGTGATCTTAGATACCTGTTCCTGAATGTTGTATTGGCGCCTCCCTTCATCACAGGGTAATTTAGTGTGGGGAGGGTCATAACTATTTTGGGCCATACAAGGGGGAGGGTTACATTTTTTTCTGCAGGGAATTGGGGGAGGGCATAAAAAAAATTCACTTGGGAAAAAAGAATTGCACCAGCCCTGCCCCACCTCTAATAAATGACAGGTCCCTAATTTACTTCAGGTCATACTTCTTGTAGCTTGGTGATCACTATTACAAGCGCAGGCAGACATATGCTCAAGTTACAAAAAAAAAAAAGGTCCTGCAGATTGTATTAGTGTAGTGTCTCTGTATAGCTCTGATATAGGACCTGGAGCCTACAGTGGCAGATCGGAACCTTCAGATAAGAAGAGGGGTGGGCCAGGGGGGGGGGGGGGGTTCTCACCAGACCTTAAGGTGGCAGGAAGGAACCACTCTTTCAGACCTTAAGGTATGGAGGAGCTCAATCTAGAAAAGAATTTTCATGGCACTGTTGTCCTCAATTTGATCTAGAAATATTGAGGGCCGGGGACCTCCCTAGATCTACTGCTGGCCTCTGCCAGCCCGCCCATATTCACTTGCTATCTTTTTACATTTACAAGAAACTCTAGTATCAATTCAAATTATTTATCCTAAATATTATGATTTTTGCAAAATTATTTATAGTTGCTTTTTTGCACTTGTATTTTGTTTTTTTTTTTTTTCAAATCCTAGGAGCCTTATTGTCACCAAAACTCTCTGCCTTCCATACCCTATTCCACACTGAACTTTCTGACAACAGTCCTCAGCCAAGTGGTACCATCATGGTGTTGAAAAGTGTGGAAATAGATCCTGTTGATCCTGGGATGAATTATTTTTCTTTTTCTTCCCCCTTCCTCCACTCAAGGGAGGAGGGGGGGAAGGTGTTTTCCTTCCCCTCCCTGTGACCTATTACCTATTTCCTTGATTGCCTTCTGAGCTCCTGATGAGACAAGACCTTCAGCATTAAGCTGGTTATGGGCTATTTTTTTGTTTTTCACTCAGTATGGTGAGCTTATCATAAATTTAAAATGGAATAAAAATGATCATGCAGGTATATGTTGCAGTTAATATTTTTATTTCAGGTAATTTTTGTTTTTCCTTTGTTTCAAAATCATTAGCATACATTACCATACCCAAAAACAATGGAAAAATAAAAATTAACTGAGATAAAAAATTAACTACAACGTATATCCATGTTGCAGCTGTAACAGGAGGAGGAGTTGGAGGTCCGGAGGGTGTTGCAGTCAAATGCTTGTGAGGAACAAAGAAACCAGTTGGAGAAAGAAATGAAGAAAATTGGAGAAGGCTTCAAGAGAAATAGCAAATAAAATGAAAAAAGAAAAAAGAAAACAGGAAAAAAAAATTTTCATTGAGGCCAAGCAGTTGGCTGCTCAGTTGCATGTCTGGGTAGCTTGACCATTTGGTTAATAAAATTCTCAAAACCACAAACAAACCACTCTAAGAATTTGATAAAATGTGTACAAAAAATTGTTTATTACTTTTATAAAAATAAAGTTGTTTGTTTACAATTCTACAACCATTTTTTCATTTCTTCCTTTTCCCACAATTCTTTCCTCTGTTTTACTTTCCTCTTACTCTTTCTCCACTTCCACAATGTACTTTTATGTACCCTCTATACCTGGGGTGGAAAGTCACCTGAAAATTTGAAATTAGCCATGCATTAAATAAAGCTTCCATTATAATCATTCTTTCAGGAAATAAAGCTGCTACTTTGGCGGTAATTCTAAAAAGCACTGTGTTCCACGATACAGTGCTTTGATTCAGCAAAGAAGCCTTGACCCTTTTGTTTTAAAAGTTAAAGATTTTCTTTTGGTAGCAGAGAAAGGCCCCCAGTTCAGTGCATTACAAATAATTATCACCTACAAAGTTATCTATCATCTAAATTAAAAAGGAACAACCAAATCATTTCCTTGTGGTACCTGCCTAATATCAAAATGAATAACTAAAATACTGATAAATAAATAATAATTATTGAAGTAGGGTATATCCATGCCGTTTTAGCTTAACAAAACAAAAACACAAGGTAAGTCATTCTCATTTCTATTTTTGTCAAAAAATGGAATTTAGGACGTATTTTGTTTATTGTCATACATTCTCTTATAAATTCAAAGTCCAACAAACTCCTTCAGAGTTTGGGCTACCTGTGGATGGGGCAACATTTCATGACAGGATGGACAATAAAGGGGCTGCATTTTCAACACCTTCAATGTGACTGGAAATTACAAAGGTTCACACAGCAGATTCAGGAATACAAAATGACTAACTTGGAATCACATAGTTTACATTTGCCAAAAGTAGCTAACATTGGGCCTTTTGGTCATAGAAAAGACTGTAAAAGGATTTGGGTTCTGGTTGGCTAATTGTGCCAGATACCCAGCGCACCAAAAGGTTGACCCGAGTATCCCACAGGTTGTGAGGGTCACTTTGGTTTTTATAATCTCATAAAGTACCCATTCTTCTCACACTAAACTAAACAGCAACTTACCACTTAAAAGTGAAAAAAAAAATCAACCATAATATATAAGAAAACAGAAATAGTTTATGTTGAACCATAAATTCAACAACTGTCTGCTATCCCTGGGGGGGGAGGGGGGTACTCCCTTATATGGCCTCCATGGGGATGTGCCGCTGGACAGGGTATGGTTTTTGTCCTCTCTGTGCTGAACAGGGTATATAGTTTGGCACAAGTCTGTCCTAAACAGGGTATACAATTTCCTGCAAGTCTGTCCTAAACAGTGTGCATGATTTGTGCGAGTCTGTTCTAATTATAAACAGGGTGTTTCATGCATGATCGATTTCGTCTTAGTGCAAATGTTTGCAGATATTTAGTACGTCATCACCCAAAGCATTTACTGGAATAAATATAAATGTTATTGTTCTTGGCACCCGTGTCTAAATAAGATAAGTACAAGTTGACAGGTGTGCTTGATAACCTTGTCCCCATCTGAGGGAGTTGTTCTATCTCGGTACTAAAGTTGAGGGTGTTACCCTAAACAGGGTATGGGTTTCAAACCCTCAGCGGCTCACCTACACCCAAATATTGGTCGAGTACCCCTCCCAACCCCCCACCCCTACACCGGGCTGCTATCCTATAAGCAAGCTTCGAATTAACTGAGCCATAATTACACAATGGTTGACTGTATTTGTACCCTCTTTGTAAACGTAACAATCATGTTTGTATTGGGAAGTTCAGTAATAATAATCCAGATGGCCAAAACTTCCATATTTTGGCCATTCTTATTCTGAAGTATCCACCTTATTCTGAGCTATCCAAACAGATACTTTGCTATGAATAAGCTTTTAATACACGGCAGTCGCGGTAGTGGTACTGTAATTAAACAGACATTGTTTGCTCCTTGCACTAAATTCTTACAAAAAGAACGTGAAAAACAACTAACCTCTATGTAGGCTTTGATCCATATTTTGGAGTAACCATTCTCATCTTAGCCTTCTTCAGTCTTTGTATACTTAGTGTTTCAACACAACAAGGTCGTAAAGAGTCGGAGCGATTTGCCGAAAAATAATTTTATTCAGTTCCAGTCTCCGAGCGGATACCTGATTTTGGAGTATCCATTCTAGTCACGACCGTAATATCCTCTAGTTATTTAGCTAGGCGTCTTTCGTGATGGTAACCCTGTTGCAGGACGAGCATGCGTGCCTCGTTTTCACGTTGAACCCTTTTGACCTGTTTGTTCTTCGCTGTCGGTTCGCCTTCTATTTTGGTCGTGCAGGGACGGCTTTTTGTGAAGATGAGCAAGGAGAGTGTGATAGATTGCGGAGATTGACTGCAGGGAGGAATAATAATGCGTAAACCTAGTTAAACGAAACGCCAAATCCCATGGAAGCGGTGATGAAGGAGTTCAAGATCCGTGCTGGGGACTCGAAATATGCACAACTGACTGTTTCAACAACCATCACCTGCAACCATTAAGAAGAAAGAACGCCTAACTGTGGATCCTTGTTGTTTCGTAAGTACATTTTTAATCTGGATACTGAATCTTGTTTAAATAAGTAGTAACATATTAATTATTTAAGTCTATGTAATGGCTTTGGGAGCATTTCATCGATGTCGATCGTAGAAATCGTTTCACTCGTGAGCTTTCATAAGCGACCATAAGCTCATATGCTTCATTCGACAGCGAGTTTCTTCCTACAGTTCTGACCCTTGTATGTTACCTGTAGTTTCTGTGATAACATATAGGGCTCGTTTCTGTCTGATTTCTTTTACAATAAAGACTTAGTTGCTGCTTCACTGAAAAAGAATATTGCTGTAAATAAATGGCGAAGATGATAGCCGTAAAATTTGGAATCTTGAATCGGGAAACGGAGTCACGGAACGGAACACGGAATCAAATATCAATGATAGAAAAATAGTGTATAAAAATTCCTTGACGCTGAAATGTACAAAACAAGGATAACAGCTTTATTTGATGGCAAAGCAACCTTCACTGACACAAGTAAGACAAGCATCAGGATATACATGTAGACAAGAAGATTATTCAGAAATATAATTTTCTTACACTTTAATTTGTCGTTCAAGCTTCGAACACAAGGATAACAGCTTTATTTGATAACAAAGCAACCTTCATTGAAGCAAGTAAGACACCCATCTTTGAGCAGGAAGTCGCAATTCTATTTATCCATCCTTGAGTGGAGAAAGTGATGCTTATGTCAATGTTACTTCAAATGTTGCAACTGTCACCAGGAGATACATGTAAACAAGAAGATTATTCAGAAATATAATTTCCCTACACTTTAATTTGTTGTTTAGCTTCGAACACAAGGATAAAAGCTTTATTCGATGACAAAGCAACCTTCACTGACACAGCTAAGACGCCCATCTTTGAGTCGGAAGTTCCAATTCTATTTATCCATCTTTGACTGGACAAAGTAGTGCTTATGTCAATAATACTTCAAATGCTGCAACAATCACGGGGAGATACATGTAAACAAGAAGATCATTCAGAAATATAACTTCCTTACACTATATTTTGTCGTTTAGCTTCGAACACAAGGATAACAGCTTTATTCGATGACAAAGCAACTTTCATTGACACAGCTAACACGCCCATCTTTGAGTGGGAATTCACTGTTCTATTTATCCATGTTTGAGTGGACAAAGTAGTGCTTGTGTCAATGATACTTCCAATGTTGCAACAGTCACCGGGAGATAAACAAGATTATTCAGGAATATAATTTCCTTACACTTTAACTTATGGTATTGTGCTTCAAACACTTGGATAGGAGCTTTATTCGATGACAAAAGCAATCTTCCTTAAAATAATATTTATCGTTGTCATGCACTACTAGAAAACTGCCTTATTTTAAGCTATCTAGTTTTTTCAGAACCAGGCTGTTACAATATACATATAATATTATTTGATATAAATATTTAAAAATATTTGACATTTTTGTTGGTCCTTATTGGTTTGAGGTATGAAGATGAGGAGTACAAAAACTTTGAGGGTAGTTTGGTTAGTGAAGTGAGGGGGAAGTTTGGGAAAAAGAAATGGCCTAAAGCAGAGACAAAAGGTAAGTTGTGCACTTTTCTAAGTTCTTTGAATCTGGTAGTTTCTAGGTGTTGCAGACAGGTGCAATCATCTAACATAATACAAAATACTGAAAAGGCTCTAAATACCCACACCAAAAACCAAGAGCAAACCAACAATACTTTTAGCAAGACCAAGGAACACTGTTAATTCCTTTTCTACTGACATGCACATTTAACATGCTTTTATGTTGCTTGGGGCCTTTTTCAGTACTGGAGAAGTACCTGCGATGACGTGCTAAGGCAGCAAAATGGAAAACTTGAAATACACAGAGTTCTGACAAGATGCCACATGAGAGCTAAAAGGGTAGGTAAAATACATGTACATTATTTTGTTAATGCTTGCAGTGCAAATATTTCTTACATGCAGTGTACTACTGTGTAGTATAAGTTATTCACTTAGTGATGTATTTAGCCTGTCCTGGAACAGGACTGCAGTTTGGCAGTGCCTGGTGGCCTCTGGCACATTAATGTTGCTCTTGGGTGACAAGGAAGTCTTAGTTTGTTCAAACACATTCATCCTGGATACCCTGGATTTTTCAGGTTAAAGGGACAGGTTCATGGTTCACCACATGCTCGTTAATCAAAATGCTGTATCGCCAATGAAAGCAATATGATCATGTTGTAATGTTGTTAAAAAACCAATCTGCACACTCTCCTGGCAGTCACTTGATCAACTTAGGTGCAAATAGCTGTAAATTAATCAACCATGGAATAAAACCCTCGGGTCAACTATAAATTCAACGTTGGTAGTGTTGGCATAATCCACTTATTTTTCTGCGATTTTAATACTCCTTAATCCTACTTCTGGTTACTCTGAAATACACTCTGAGATCGCTGAGATACATGTGAGTGGGATTATTAAGCTATAGAATTATTGATAAATTGGAAAAATGTAATTTAATTAATAAGCACACGCTGAACCGTGAACTGGTCCCTTTACGGGCACTAGGCTCTTTCATTTTTTAAGAACACAACACATGTTTTGCAGTTCGTCTTTTGCATACATAATTTATGATTATTATAGAATGCAGGAGTGCCATACCCTCTACCCCCTGTTACGTTGTTAATATTAACAGTGTCCTTTCCATTTATATGCCAGGTTTGATTGTAGTGTAAATTGCTCAGAGTAGAGAGCAAGAATCAAATCTAAAGATTCAAAATAGTCAGGATGACTATTTTGCCAGACTTAACTGTTGTTGAAGAAAAAAGTAAATGTTAATGTTTTTCAAAGTAGTCATCCCATTGTGACTAAATAAGTTTTTTTTTGGTTTTCAGGAATTGACGTATCGCACAGACGTGTTGGACAAGGCACAACTTTCTCCTGAAGACAAAGTCAAAGTAAAGACTTTATGTCAAAGAGGCAAAAAAAGATACAACTGTGAAAATAACCAGAGAGAATGATAAATGCTTATCAGACAGACCTGTACCAAGAAACTGCCCCTCATGGGCAGGACCCCAATAATACCAAAGTAACAAATTCCTACAGTGATCGCCACTATGGCAGCTGGAAGTAAAAAACCCAAAAATGATGCAGTGCACATGCTTAAAAATGACCTGTAGCCCAATCACCAAAAATGTGATGGCTTAGTGGCTTCTACATGGGTATAAAATTCTACTGTTCCCGTACTTTGTATTTTTCACTGGTTTCAAACCTATCATTTTGTTTTTTCACTTTATGAAGAAAGTATTTGACCTTGTTCTCCTGTTCAGCCTTCCCTGTGTTTTACTAACAATGAAACCATATCAGCAAGAAACCCTGTAGTCACTTCTTGTGTCACTTGCATAAAGTTGAAATTCGATGGGCCACAGTGACTTATCCTCTTCAGGACTCTGCATCCACGACCACCATAGTAGAGGTCACTGTAGCAATTTGCTTAAAGTCCTTAATGTATTAATGTGCCTTCTTTAGTCAGGATAACCTTGTGGTGATCAACTCTAACTAAATTGCATAATTTGATTGGAAAGGTCATAAGAGTTTTATTCTTAAAGACAATCATTACTTGACTGTGTTTATTAAAATTACTGAAACTACAAGACAGTCAATTGGTTATCCAAAACTATAAAACAGGGAGTATAAGTTAAATGCAATGTGATAACAGGGTTTGAGCTAGGATTTGATCACTGGGGGACAATTTGTCCCCTTGGCTAAAATTTTGGGGGACATTTTTATTTTTAGTGGGACAGACAAATTAATTTTTATTCAACATTTTACATTCATACAGGCAAGCCAACAACAACATTTTTTTTATGTGATCCTTGTAATACAAGAAAAGTGATACAAACAAGAAAAGTTAAGTTATTGGTGTCAAGACTTTTTCTCTTCATATTTAAACAGAGCATCAATGACTATGCTTTATACTACAAAACACTTCACAGCAGAATCTCGTCACGGCATCCCCTTGTAAACTTCAATACCTTTCTTAATTACTGGTAGACGTACATGTACTAATTCTTCTGTTATTTCTGGCCCAAACATCAAGGGCTGCCAATGCAAAGGGGTTTGTCTTCTTAGATTTCCGACAACGATAACAGGACATCACCTCCTTTTCATACCGCAACCATGTGTGATCTTGCAACCAAGTTTTCTGGAAAGTTTGTTTTTTTTTTGGTTTCCTTTGATCCTCATCCGTTTCTTCCTGATTAATACACTGTTCTTCTTCTGTATCATTTTTCTCTGATTCACTCGGGCTTTGATTTGGAGTGAAAAAGCTTGGTCATGTTCGAACACGTTTTCAATGTGACATGTTAAAGATTGCCAGGTACGTTCACCAGGCTTCGTTGAGCATGAGGCGTACCTGTTCAGTAGAGCGTGACTGAAATATGACTTTAGAATGAACTCAAAACGTGCGATAATATATACTTTCCACGTTCTGTTTTAGCTTGCAATTTCTGTACTGAACCAAATGTCTTCGTGTGTGCTTCCTTTCGAGTTTTTTCCCTAAATTTTGAAGGGGACAAATTGTCCCCTTGGCTGATTTTTTAAGGAACAATTTCAATTGCAGTGCGGGATTGGTGCAATGGCGCAGCCTGGCTTAAACCTTAGTGATAATGAGTCGCTTGTTAAAAGTGCACAGTTTGTCATTATTATTCAAACTCAAATGTAAGCAAATTCTCATAGACTACTACGTATGCTACAGCCAGGTCCAAGTTGTAGCCATGCAGTTAAGGCAGAGTGACTACAAAAAGTGAAATACATGTGTAGAGATGACTTGTTGGCTCGTATGTTAAGCCTATATGGTTAGTTTTGTTTTCTTCACTATCGTCTTTGTAGCATCAGTCTGATACTCCCTAATGAAGGCTTCTCAGCAGTTTGTATAGGCTTTAACAAAAATTTTTGGGGGATGATCCACCAAGTACTGGTACTTGCTATGAGATGATATGCTATAAGTATTAAGACAGCAGTTTGATACAAATAACCACTAGCTACATTTCCCAACAAGATTTTATGCAGGCTTAACTAAGTAAGACCTTTATAAGTAATATTGTTCTTATTAAATTACTGGTATTTAAGAATTTTGCTGTGAACTACTACGTAGAGTTATTTTGGAATGGAAATGCACTTTACTAATAATTTTAAAATATATGCTATAATGATGTTATTTAATTAATCATTATTATGTAATTATTATGTTGATCATTTCAAGGAAAAAAAGGTTAAATTTTGTCAATTCTAAAAGGATCACTTAATTGAAATGGAAAATTTACAGTGTTAGATATAGAAAATGGAACACAAGAATTCTCTTTTTATTGTGCAAATATTTAATATACATATGTACATATTATATGAAAATGGAGAGAGAATTATTTTAATAAAAACTTAACAAAAAGGCACTTACTGTGAAACTCACAAAACTGTTAACACCAGAAATATTTATGGAATGTTATTATGTTGCGAAAAATAAGCCAATAAGGTGCGAGATAACTAAACTGCAAACAGCAACGGTAATTAGTTTGTGGTTTTGAGCTTTGTTTGCGTATCCTGAACTTTATTGTGATTGGCCAGTACACAATCAACATTCCTGAAATTTTTCAGGTGTTCATGGTTTTGTGAGTTTGACAGTAAATCTGAATCTGCTTGATTTTTTGTGTATCAGCAAAAAGGGAATCATGAAATGGTCTAGAGTTGTCTCACAAATGTCCACTTTTTATATACTGGATAGAATGAACAGTATATGATTCAAAACTGGATAGTTACATAAACTTTCCACATTTAGGAAATCCAGTGAATAATCCACCAAAAGTGATTGAGTTTCAGCATTCATTGTGGATAATTGAGTATCCTCTGAATTTACGGGCTGCAGAAACATGACATTAGTTAGTGTTTCTGCAAGAGTAGAACTGACGGAAACGCAAGTATAAGGGATGTGTTTCTGTGACTCCGCAGAAGCTGAAACATGACGTATATATGGATGTGTATAAGAGTCAGTTAAGAGGGCCTCTCTTGTGCCTCGAATACTACTTAGTCCTTTTTGGCTACAGAAAACAGAGGATATTTTAAGCTATCGTCTAAGACAAAGGGCCAAAGAAAAAAGGAGCAGTGCATACCTTCATCTCCCTCTACTGCTCCCACCACAAAAACAAAATAATGTTTCCTAACAAGGAAACATTGCAATAACCGCAGGGAGAACATCATCACGCTCCAGTCCTAAGACTTGCATTATTCTTATTTACATGAAAGGGGTTGGAGATGACTTATGCATACTGTTGACCGAGTGGCAGTGCAATTTTTTTTATACTACAGGCGTATGGTAGCTTAAATAGAAATTTCAATATGCTGCAAGTAATGCGAAGGGGCTGGGGTCCAGCTCAGTCAAAACTGTACCAGGGAACCTCTTACTTACTGTGAAAATAATTTCTATCCAACTCTCAGGAAGCTATGAAAACAAACCCTAAAGGTTATTAACCCACTTTTGGAAAAATGAAAGGAAGAACTGACACCTTCAGCTAGCCTGATGGAACAAAGGTAAACCACAGGCAGCCACTGAACAGTAAAAGACCACATGACCTAGCCCCCAGTAAAAGAAAAGTGGCAGAAAAACGTTAAAAAAATTTTGGTTCATCTGCACTATGAATCCCCCAGAAAGACTTAAGGACAAAATTTATAGAAGTTTAGTGATGTATTAGCAAGGGGTATGCCTTATAGACATACCAAATCCCCTTTTTATACTTTTAGACACTAAAAAGGCTAAAACACGTTTTGTGATTCAAAATTTGTACACGATAAGTAAAAATTGAAAAATATTTGTAATTCACTTTCTTTTAAATAAATCATTGGTCAACAAAAAAGTGGACCTCTGGGGCCTGTGGTGGGGGGTGTGAGTGCACCCGTCGCACCCCCTCCCTACGGGCCTGCTAGGGGGTTACAGGGGGACAAGGGGTTTCAGAGGGTGTTACAAGGTGTTACGGTGGGTTAAAACAAGAAATTAGGCAGCAACGCTAGACAGGCTGAAAAAAATAAAGAAGGAACTTGTTGTTCACCAGCAAAATGTTAATTTGGTGAAAATTTACACAATATGGGTATTTTTACTATTTTTGGTTTTGTTGCTGTGAGTTTTTGGAGGAGAATTAAGTGTGCTGTAAGTTTTAAACTATTAATTTCACATAGAAATTAAAAGATTAGAGCATTGTAATAAAAGGCAAAGAGGAGGTTTGCTTTTTAATTCAGGAGGCGATTATGTTGTTTTTGCCTGGTAAAAAAGATTGTTGCATAGCATTGCACCACTTCACTTAAAACTGCATCTGGGAAATTAGTTTTTTGGCTTTGAAAGACCTAGATCAGTTTCAAGATTGCTAAGGCTATAGTTGTTGTTACTATTGTTGAGTTTCGTAAAGGAGGCTCTCAGTTGGGTCGGGTGGGAGGGGGGCGGGAGATTGCGGGCACAAGCTTTGTAAGCTATATTCAATTTGAAATGAACTTGTCGTTGTTGGATTGTGTACATAAGGGTAGCATTATCATATAAGTGGATAGTTTCAAGGTTTCGATTTCAATTTTTTAGAACATCTACTAATTTAATGTCATTATGACAGGGTGTTTATTAGGTATCAAAGATGAGAGAATTGTCTGTTTACTAGAGAGAAATCTTCAGCTTATTTTCGGTAGCCTATTACTATTGTGTTATTTAGACATACTGGAGCCTTTTTTTTTAAATTATACCCTGTAACATTAAACCTTACTTCTACTACTAGAATTCTTAATAAAAACCATGTACAGTCAACTCTCTCTTGACGGACACCTCTATAACATGGACACCTCTGTAAAACGCACACCTAGACTTGGTCCCTGTCTTTCTTTACTCCTTTTATTTGACTCTCTATAAGAGGGACACCTCTCTAAGACGGACACTTGGTGCTGGTCCCCACGGTGTCCGTCTTAGAGCGAGTTGACTGTATAATGAACTTGTAATGACGTTACGGTAGGGTTTTGAATTTTTTGCAATTTATCTTTCAGTTTCTTTGCACAAGTATTCAACAAGCAAGATGGAATTAACAGTAATCAAAGCAAGTAACAGGCTGTAACGTTGACCTGAGATTACATAGGGGGTTTTAAAGAGTTTCAGGGGATTCCGATTGCTGTGGGATACAAGCACAGGAAAAAATAACGGATTCCCATTTTTGGATATTTTAAGGTATTTAAAGAATACCCATAAAAATCCCAAATTTGGCAAAGTGAGACAAGTCCCAACCAGGGAATTCCCAACCAAGTTCCCTGATTGGGACTTGTCTCACTCTTCCAAATTTGGGATTTTTGTGGGTATTCTTTAAATACCCTAAAATATCCAAAAATGGGAATCTGTTATTTTTTCCTGTGAAGGGGTTAAAAGGGGTTACCAGGGGTTAGAGTGGGTAAATACAACAAGCAATTAGGTAACTATGCTAGCCACAGAGAACAAAAGCTGATTTCTTTTAAAAAAGTAAGCAGAATTTGTTGTTTTCTATTGAAATGAAAAATGTGACAAACTTTTTGAGGGTAATATATTAACTGGGTAAATTTTTACACAATACTGGTGATTTTACTATGTTTGTTGTTGTGAGCTTTTGGAGAATAACAAAGTGTACTATAAGTTTTACACTGTTAATTACACATGTAAATTTAAAGATCAGAGCATTGTAGAAAAAGGCAAAGAGCATGTTTGCTTTTAAATTCAGGAAGTGATTGTGTTGTTTTCGCATGGGAAGAAAGATTGTTATAGATTGCACCACTAGACTTAAAACTGTGTTTGAGTAAATAAGTTTTTACCTTGAAAGTGCTAGATCAGTTTCAAGATTGCTAAGATTATAGTTGGTGTTACTATCATTGAGTTTTGTTAAGGAGACTCTCCAATGCGGCTGGGAAGGGGGGAGGGGGAAGGAAGATTTATATTTGAGGATTTCGTACATAAGGGAAGCGTTAAGATATTTGCACCTGGTTTTGGGGTTTTCTATTTCAATTTTAAAAAACATCTACTAATTTAATGTTATTAGGACAGTGTGTTTATTAGGCCTCAGAGATCGGAGAATTCTCTGTTTACTACACAGAAATCTGTAATTAATGTCTAGTAACCTATGACTATTTTTTGTTAAGATCTACTGGAGCCTATTTCAAATTATTATCTGCTGTAACTTTACACCTTACTCCTGCTACTAGAATTCTTAATGGAGACCCTGTATAATGAACTCGTAATGACTTTACCCATATTGTTTTAAATTTTTTGCAATAAATCTTTTTAGTTGCTTTCCACAATTCTTCCACAAGGACGATGGATTAACATTGATCAAAGTAAGTAACAGGCTGTAACGTTAACAGGAGGATACAAGGGCCTACTAGGGATAACAGGGGATAACAAAAGGGTACAAGGGGTTGCATGGGGTTACAGAGGATTAGAAGGGGTTACAGGTATTTGCAGGCGGTTACAGGGTGTTATAGGGGGTCAGAAGGGGTTACAGGGGTGCAAAAGGGGTTAGAGGGGATTACAACAGAAAAATAGGTAACTACTCTAGCCTTACATAACAAAAGCTGACTTCTTTCAATAGAATAAGCAGGAAGTTGGTATTTACTATCAAAATGAAAAATGTTTCAAACCCTTAGAGGGTAATATATATATTGAGTAAAAATTTGCACAATGCAGGTAATTTTACTACATTTGTTGGTGTGAGTTTTGGAGAATAATTAAGTGTACTATAAGTTTTAAACTGTTAATAACCCATACCAATTTAAAGATGAGAGTGTTGTTGCAAAAGGCAAAGACTAATGTTGCATTTAAATTCAGGGAGTGATTGTACCTTTATTTCCTGGTAAGAAGGATTGTTCCAAAGCATTGGAAGTAGTAGATGAGTTTTAAGATGGCTAAGATTATAATTACTTTTACTATCGTTGAATTTTGTAAAGGAGGTGCTCAGATGTGGGAGGGGGGGGGGGGAGATTGATTCTTTAGGATTGTGTACACAAGGGTAGCTTTATCATTTGAGCACATGGTTTCGAGGTTTTCAATTTTAATTTTTTAAGAACATGCACCTATTCAATGTCATTATGACGGGGTGTTTATTAGACATCAACAATCTGAGCATTCTCCAGTTGCTAGACAGAAATCTCCAGCTAATGTTTCGTAGCCCATCACTATTGTTTTATTTAGACGTACTGGAGTCTTTTTTAAATTATTATTATTTTTGTAACGATTTCTTTACTCCTGCCACTAGAATTCTTATTGAAAACCCTGTATAATGAACTGATAATGAGTTTACCCATATAGTTTTGAATTTTTTGTGATTCTTCTTTCGGTTGCTTTCCACAAGCATTCCACAAGCACGATGGAATTAACAGTAATCGAAGTAAGTAACAGGCTGTAACGCTAACATGAGGTTACAGAGGGTTACAAGGGATAACAGTGGGTTACGGGGAATTTCAGGGGGTTACAAGGGATTATAGGGGGTACCATTGGATTACAATGGGTTACAAGGGTTAACAGTGGGTTACAGGTGATTACAGGGGGTTACAAGGGGTTACAGGAGGTTACATGGAGTTACAACAGGTTACAGAGGTCACAGTTAGCAGAGGTTACGGGGGGTTACATGGGGTTGCAGGAGGTTACAAGAGTTTACAGGGGCTTACACGGTGTTATGAGGGGTAACAGGGGGTTAGAGGGGTGCACAAGGGGTTACAGGGGGTTACAACAGAAAATAAGGTTACTACTCTAGTCTTACACAACAAAAGCTGATTTCTTTCAATAGAATAAGCAGGAAGTTGGTGTTTACTATCAAAATGAAAAATGTTACAAACCCTTTGAGGGTAATATATAATTATATTGGGTTAAAATTTACACAATGGGGGTAATTTTGCTAAGGTTATTGGTGTGTGTTTCGGAGACTAATTAAGTGTACTATATGTTTTAAACTATTAATTTATTAGCCACTAAAATTTAAAGATCAGAGCATTGTAGCAAAAAGCAAAGACTAATTTTGCTTTTAAATTCAGGGAGGGACTGTGCTTTTTTTCCTAGTAAGAAAGATTGTTCCAGAGCATTGCAACACTACACTTAAAATTGTGTTTGAGGAAATTAGTTTTTTGCCTTGGAAGTAGTAGATGAGTTTTAAGATGGCTAAGACTATAGTTGTTCTTACTATCATTGAATTTTGTAAAGGAGGCGCTCAGATTCAGAGGGGGGAGGGGAGATTGATCCTTTAGGATTGTGTACACATGGGTAGCCTTATCATGTGAGTGCTTGGTTTCGAGGTTTTCGATTTCAATTTTTGAAGAGCATGTACCTATTCAATATCATTATGAATGGGTGTTTATTAGCCATCAACGATCTGAGAATTTTCCAGTTACTAGACAGAAATCTCCAGCTAAATGTTTGGTTGCCTATCACTATTGTTTTATTTAGACGTACTGAAGTGTTTTTCAAATTATTATTTTGTAACGATTTCTTTACTCCTGCTACAATTATGGAATTAACAGTAATTGAAGTAAGTAACAGGCTGTAGCGCTAACATGAGGTTACAGAGGGTTACAAGGGATAACAGTGGGTTACAGGGAATTACAGGAGGTTACAATGGGTTACAGGGGATTACAGGGTGTACCAGGAAGTTACAATGGGTTACAAGGGATAACAGTAGGTTACAGGGGATTACAAGGGGTTACAGAGGGTTACAAGGGGTTACAGGAGGTTACAAGAAGTTACAGGGGGTTACAAGGGCTTACAAGAGGTTACAGGGTGTTATGAGAGGTTACAGGAGGTTATAAGGAGTTACAGGAGGTTACCTGGGGTAACAAGCGGTTACAGGAGGTTACAAGAAGTTACAGGGGGTTACAAGGGGTTACAGGAGTTTACAAGATGTTACAGGCGGTTACAGTGTGTTACGAGGGGTTATAGGGGGTTACAAGGGGTAACAGAGGGTTACAGGGGATTACTACAGAAAATTAGGTAACTACTCCAGCCTTACTCAACAAAAGTTGGTGTTTACCATCAAAATGAAAAATGTGACAGACCGTTAGAGGGTAATATATATATTGGGTATAAATTTACACAATGCAGGTAATTGTACTATGTTTGTTGGTGTGCGTTTTGGAGAATAATTAAGTGTACTGTAAGTTTTAAGCTATTAATTAGCCATACAAATTTAAAGATCAGAGCGTTGTATAGCCTCGACGGATAACACTCTCCTTGATCTCCATAATTCTTCATAAGATACTCAGCCTCATTCATTAATTGTTAAATAGCAGTAGGATAAATATCTTTCAACATGAGAAGAGAAATTTCGTATCTCAAAGCGACCATGTAGTGTTCTATTTATTATGTAAACACCAATGAAATTCCTTACCACTTCACTTCAATAGCCTTTTGTTGGGAAAGGCGCAATTTATTGTGTAGCCATAGTAATGGTGATCTTTTCACATGTGAAGATCATGTGAGGATGGTATTTCTTTGGTGTTTACATAATAATTAACAATTATTTCTCGAGCCCGAATGTGCTTTGAGTCAATAGGCCATTGGGCCTTCGGCCTCATGGGCTATTGACTTAGAGGCCATGAGGGCCATTAGTAACATCCAACTAGTTGGTAAAAAATATTGAGACAAAACAACTTTAGCTAGTTAAAACTTGACTTTAATCCTTTTTCGCCGCCAAAAAGCCAGCGCTTTCACTACTAGTGGGCTATAACATATAGCCTAGTAGTAGCTCAACCAATCAGAATGTAGCATTGATAATAGACCAATACCGGTAGTTGAATTTTACTGATATATATTATCTTGGCATATTATCTTTCCATCAACAGACACAACATGTGGGCCACAATACGACATACGACTGTGGCAGTCTTTTCTGAAAGAAAAACAGGTACCACAGAGGCTGATGGTACCGTGCTTAAATGCTAATGAGGTAGGTGTGTATATTGTAGGTAACATCTGTTCTAAGGTTAAACAAGCATTTAGGCTAGTTTGATGAAGTGCTTCCTTTGCTTCTTACCAAAACTATTCATAGGACTTATGAGGAGAAGGAAATGCTGGTTATGTGAACATGTAACACTAGTATACAATTAATATTGAAGACTGCAATAAATATATAATGATCTAAGGTTTACAATAAATATATTATATATTCTTAGTGAAATGTACCATAAGAAAATCCCATAATTTAAGGGAAGCATACTGATAATATATACTGATATCGATAATATATACTGATAATATATATACCGATATTGATAATTTATTAATTATAAAAGCTGTTGTACTGTTAAACTTATTACCCTTGTTACCCCTTGCAACCCCCTGTTACCCCTTGTTACCCTTGTTATTCCTTGTTACTCTTGTTACCCTTGTTACCCTTTGTTACCACTTGTTACCCCTTGTTACACTTAGTACCCCTTGTTACCCTTGTTACCCCTTATTACCCTTGTTACCCTTGTTACCCCCGTTACCCCTTGTTACCCCTTGTTACCTTTGTTATTTTTTGTTACCCTTGTGACCCTTTTAAACCCTTGTTACCCTTGTTACTTTTTGTTAATCCTTGTTACCCTTGTTACCCCTTGTTACCCTTGGTACTCTTGTTACCCCTGGTTACCCTTTGTTACTTCTTGTTACCCTTTTTACCCTTGTTATCTTCTTACCCCTTGTTACCCTTGTTACCCCTTGTTACCCTTGTTACCCTTGTTATTCCTTGGTACCCTTTATATCTTTTACCCCTTGTTTCCCTTTTTCCCTTTTTCCTTTTTTCCCCTTTTTTTCCCTTGTTATCCCTTGTTACCCCTTGTTACTTTTGTTACCCCTTCTTATCCTGGTTAGCCCTTGTTACCCTTGCTACCTGTTATTACCCCTTAGTTACCCTTGTTACCCCTTAGTATCCTCGTTACCCATTGTTACCCTTGTTATCCCTTTTCACCCTTGTTACCTTTTGTTAGCCCGAGTTACTGTTGTTACCCTTTTGTTACCCCTTGTTACCTTTGTTATCCTTTGTTACCCTTGTTACCCTTTAAAACCCTTGTTACCCTTGTTACCCCTGTTACCCCTTGTTACCCTTGTTACCCCTTGTTACTCTTGTTAACCCTGGTTACCCTTTGTTACTTCTTGTTACCTTTGTTACCCCTTTTTACCCTTGTTACCCCTTGTTACGGCTTGTTACCCTTGTTACGGCTTGTTACCCTTGTTACCCTTGTTACCCATTGTTACTCTTGTTATCCCTTGTTTCCCTTGTTATCCCTTGTTACCCTTGTTACCCCTTGTTACCCTTGTTACCTGTTGTAACCCTTGTTACCCCTTTTTACCCTTGTTACCCTTTGTTACCCCTTGTTACCCTTGTTACCCCTTGTTACCCCTTGTTACCCCTTGTTACCCTTGCTACCCCTTGTTACCCCTTGTCACCCATTTTTACCCTTGTTACCCCTTGTTACTCTTTTTATTCCTTGTTACCCTTTTTATCTCTTACCTCTTGTTTTCCTTCTTATCCCTTGTTTTCCGTGTTACCCGTTGTTACCCTTGTTACCATCTCTTACCTCTTGTTACCCTTGTTATCGCTTTTTACCCTTGTTACTCCTTGTTACCCTTGTTACCCCTTGTTACCCTTGTTACCCCATGTTACTCCTTGTTACCCTTCTTACCCCTTGTTACCCTTGTTACCCCTTGTTACACTTCTTACCCCGTGTTACCCCTTGTTACCCTTGTTACCCCTTGTTACCTTTGTTACCCCTTGTTACCCCTTGTTACCCTTGTTACTCTTGTTACCCCTTGTTACCCCATGCTACCCTTTGTTACCCTTGTTACCCCTTGTTACCCCTTGTTACCCCTTGTTACCCTTGTTACCCCTGGTTACACCTTGTTCCCTTGTTACCCCAGGTTACCCCTTGTTACCTTTGTTACCCCTTGTTACCCGTTGTTACCCTTGTTACCTCTTGTTACCCCTTGTTACCCTTGTTACCCCTTGTTACCCTTTTAACCCTTGTTACTCCTGGTTACCTTTTGTTACCTTTGTTAGCCCATGTTACTCCTTGTTCCCCTTGTTACCCCTTGTTAACCCTTGTTACCCTTGTTACCACATGTTACCCCTTGTTACCATTGTTACCCCATATTACTCTTGTTATCCCTTGTTACCCTTGTTACCCCTTGTTACCCCATGATACCCCATGTTACCCTTGTTACCCCTTGTTACCCCTTGTTACCCTTGTTACTCTTGTTACCCCTTGTTACCCCATGCTACCCTTTGTTACCCTTGTTACCCTTGTTACCCCTTGTTACCCTTGTTACCCCTTGTTACACTTGTTACCCCGTGTTACCCCTTGTTACCCTTGTTACCCCTTGTTACCCCTTGTTACCCTTGTTACTCTTGTTACCCCTTGTTACCCCATGCTACCCTTTGTTACCCTTGTTACCCTTGTTACCCCTTGTTACCCTTCTTACCCCTTTTTACCCCTTGTTACCCTTGTTACCCCTGGTTACACCTTGTTCCCTTGTTACCCCTTGTTACCCTTTTAACCCTTGTTACTCCTGGTTACCTTTTGTTACCTTTGTTAGCCCATGTTACTCCTTGTTCCCCTTGTTACCCCTTGTTAACCCTTGTTACCCTTGTTACCACATGTTACGCCTTGTTACCATTGTTACCCCATATTACTCTTGTTATCCCTTGTTACCCTTGTTACCCCTTGTTACCCCATGATACCCCATGTTACCCTTGTTACCCCTTGTTACCCCTTGTTACCCTTGTTACTCTTGTTACCCCTTGTTACCCCATGCTACCCTTTGTTACCCTTGTTACCCTTGTTACCCCTTGTTACCCTTGTCACCCCTTGTTACACTTGTTACCCCGTGTTACCCCTTGTTACCCTTGTTACCCCCTTGTTACCCCTTGTTACCCCTTGTTACCCTTGTTACTCTTGTTACCCCTTGTTACCCCATGCTACCCTTTGTTACCCTTGTTACCCTTGTTACCCCTTGTTACCCTTGTCACCCCTTGTTACACTTGTTACCCCGTGTTACCCCTTGTTACCCTTGTTACCCCCTTGTTACCCCTTGTTACCCCTTGTTACCCTTGTTACCCTTGTTACCCCTTGTTACCCTTCTTACCCCTTTTTACCCCTTGTTACCCTTGTTACCCCTGGTTACACCTTGTTCCCTTGTTACCCCAGGTTACCCCTTGTTACCTTTGTTACCCCTGGTTACCCGTTGTTACCCTTGTTACCCCTTATTACCTCTTCTTACCCCTTGTTACCCTTGTTACCCCTTGTTACCCTTTTAACCCTTGTTACTCCTTGTTACCCCTTGTTAGCCTTGTTACCCCTTGTTACCCTTGTTACCCTTGTTACCCCTTGTTACCCCTTGTTACCCTTGTTAGCCCATGTTACTCCTTGTTCCCCTTGTTACCCCTTGTTAACCCTTGTTACCCTTGTTACCACATGTTACCCCTTGTTACCCCTTGTTACCATTGTTACCCTATATTACTCTTGTTATCCCTTGTTACCCTTGTTACCCCTTGTTACCCTATGATACCCCATGTTACCCTTGTTACCCCTTGTTACCCTTGTTACCCTTGTTAGCCCTTGTTACCCTTTTTTACTCTTCTTACCCCATGTTACCCCTTGTTACCCTTGTTACCCCTTGTTATCCCTTGTTACCCCTTTTTACATTTGTTACTCCTTGTTACCCCTTGTTACCCTTGTTACCCCTTGTTACCCCATAATACCTCATGCTACCCTTGTTACCCCTGGTTACCCCATTTTACTCTCGTTACCCCTTGTTACCCCTTTTTACCTGTGTTACCCTTGTTACCCCTTGTTACCCTTGTTACCCCTTGTTACCCCTTGTTACCCCTTGTTACCCGTGTTACCTATTTTTACCCTTGTTACCCCTTGTTACCCTTGTTACCCCTTGTTATCCTTGTTACCCCTTGTTACCCTTTGTTACCCTTGTTACCCCTTGTTACCCCTTGTTACCCCTTTTTACCTTTGTTACCCCTTTTTACCCCTTCTTACAATTGTTACCCTTGTTACCCCTTGTTACCCAATGATAACCCATGTTACCCCTTGTTACCCGTGTTTCCTTTGCTACCCCTTGCTACCCTTGTTATCCCTTGTTACCCTTGTTACCCCTTGTTACCCTTGTTACCCCATGTTACCCCTTGTTACCCCTTGTTACCCTTTTTACCCCTTCTTACCCTTGTTACCCTTGTTACCCCTTGATACCCTTGTTACCCCATGTTACTCCTTGTTACCCTTTTTACCCGTTGTTAACCCTTGTTACCCTTGTTACCCCTTGTTACCCCTTGTTACCCTTGTTACTCTTCTTATTCCTTGGTACCCTTTATATCTTTTACCCCTTGTTTCCCTTTTTATCCCTTTTTCCCTTGTTACCGCTTGTTACTTTTGTTACCCCTTCTTATCCTGGTTAGCCGTTGTTACCCTTGCTACCTGTTATTACCCCTTAGTTACCTTTGTAACCCCTTGTTACCCTCGTTACCCATTGTTACCCTTGTTATCCCTTTTCACCCTTGTTACCTTTTGTTAGCCCGAGTTACTGTTGTTTCCCTTTTGTTACCCCTTGTTACCTTTTTTATCCTTTGTTACCCTTGTTACCCTTTTAAACCCTTGTTACCCTGGTTACCCCTGTTACCCCTTGTTACCCTTGTTACCCCTTGTTCCCCCCGGTTACCCTTGTTAACCTATGTAACCCCTTGTTACCTTTGTTACCCCTTTTACCCTTGTTACCTTTGTTACCTTTTGTTACCCCTTGTTACCCTTGTTACCCTCGTTACCCCTTGTTACCCAATGATACCCCATGTTACCCCTTGTTACCCGAGTTACCCTTGTTACCCCTTGTTACCCTATGTTACCCTTATTACCCTTCTTACCCTTGTTACCCCTTTTTACCCTTCTTACCCTATGTTACCCCTTGTTACCCTTGTTAGCCCTTGTTACCCCTTTTTACCCTTCTTACCCCATATTACCCCTTGTTACCCTTGTTACCCCTTGTTACCCTTGTTATCCCTTGTTACCCCTTTTTACCTTTGTTACCCCTTGTTACCCCTTGTTACCCTTGTTACCCTTCTTACCCCTTGTTACCCCATAATACCTCATGCTACCCTTGTTACCCCTTGTTACCCCAGGATACCCTCGTTACCCCTTGTTACCCCTTTTTACCCGTGTTACCCTTGTTACCCCTTGTTACCCCTTGTTACCCGTGTTACCTCTTTTTACCCTTGTTACCCCTTGTTACCCTTGTTACCCCTTGTTACTCCTTGTTACCCCTTGTTACCCCTTGTTACTCCTTTTTACCTTTGTTACCCCTTGTTACCTCTTCTTACAATTGTTACCCTTATTACCCCTTGTTACCCAATGATAACCCATGTTACCCCTTGTTATCCGTGTTTCCTTTGTTACCCCTTGCTACCCTTGTTATACCTTGTTACCCTTGTTACCCCTTGTTACCTTTTTTTCCCCTTCTTACCCTTGTTACCCTTGTTACCCCTTGATTCCCTTCTTACCCCATGTTACTCCTTGTTACCCTTTTTACCCCTTGTTAACCCTTGTTACCCCATGTTACCCCTTGTTACGCCTTGTTACCATTGTTACCCCATGTTACCCTTTTTACCCCTTGTTATTCTTGTTGCTCCTTGTTCCCCCTTGTTACCCTTGTTACCCCATGTTACCCCTTTTTACCCTTGTTACCCTTTTTACCCTTGTTACCCCTTGTTACCCCTTCTTACCATTGTTACCCCATGTTACCCTGGTTACCCCTTGTTACCCTTGTTACTCCTTGTTACCCCTTGTTACCCTTGTTACCCCTTGTTACCCCTTGTTACCCCATGTTACCCCTTGTTACCCTTGTTACCCCTTTTACCCTTGTTACCCTTTGTTACCCCATGATACCCCATGTTACCCTTGTTACCCCTTGTTATTCTTGTTACCCGATGTTACCCTTGTTAGCCCTTTTTACCCCTTTTTACCCTTCTTACCCCATGTTACCCCTTTTAACCCTTGTTACCCCTTGTTACCCCTTGTTACCCCTTGTTACTTTTTTACCCCTTGTTACCCTTGGTACCCTAGTTACCCCTTGTTACCCTATGATACGCCATGCTACCCTTGTTTCCCCTTGTTACCCCTTTTTACCCCTTGTAAACCTTGTTACCCCTGGTTACCCCTTGTTACCCGTGTTACCCTTGTTACCCCTTGTTACC
>OZ038002.1:20639026-20716526 GCA_964035705.1 Porites rus | reverse complement strand
TGCCTTCTTTTTAAATACATGTTTATAATGTCTAGAAAGACTTGTTTTCTAACGAGAACGTCACCAAATACTTTTTCTGGGTGTATTTTGCATAAAACGAAACGTTAACAAAATTTTGACCGAAACCATGAACTAACCCCTTTGGAAAAATGCCAATTTTGTGCGTTTTTAAAAGCGACGTTTTCCTTGTTTAAAAAGGCTTGTTTGCTATATAAAACGTCGAAAATCATTTTTTCACGATTTATTTTCACGATCTATGACATGGGTATACAGGGGTTACAAGGGGTTACTACAGGATACAGGGGGTTAAAAGGAGTTATAAGTTGTTACAGTCGGTTACAAGGGGTTACAGGGGGTTACGAGAAGTTACAGCGGGTTACAAGGGGCTACAAGGGGTACCAGGCGTTGACAACGGGTTACAGGGGTTTACAAGGGGATACAAGGGGTTACAAGGGGTCTCAAAGGGTGACAAGGAGTTACAGGGGGTTACAAGGGGTTGCAGGGGGTTACAAGGGGTTACTAGGGGTGACAGGGGGTGACAAGGGGTTACAGGGGGTTTAAAAGGATTATAGAAACTTTTTTCTAACTAGAACGTTCCCAGATACTTTTTCTTGGTCTAATTTGCATAAAAATCAAAGTTGAAGAAATCTCAAATTTTTGACCAAAACGATGGACTAACCCCTTTGGAAAAATTCTAATTTAGCGTTTTTCGTAAAAAGTTGTTTTTATAGTCTTTAAAGGCTTCTTTCTTATCTAGAACGGCCGGAAACACTTTTTCTGGATCTATTTTTGATAAACACAAAAGATGAAAAAACGTCAACTTTTTGACGAAAATCATGGACTATCCCCTTTGCAAAAATGCCAATTTTGCCTTCTTTTTAAATCCATGTTTATATTGTCTAGAAAGGCTTGTTTGCTAACGAGAACGTGACCTAATACTTTTGTGGGTGTATTTTGCACAAAACGAAACGTTCACAAAATTTCCAATTTTTCACCAAAACCATGGACTAACCTTTTTTCAAAAATGCCAATTTTGTGCGTTTTTGACACCGATGTTTTTGTTGTTAGGAAAGGCTTGTTTGCTATATAAAACGTCGAAAATCGCTTTTTTACAATTTATTTTCACGATCTATGACATGGGAATACAGGGGATTAGAAGGGGTTACATTGGGTTACAGGGGGTTACAAGGGGTTACAAAGGGTGACAGGGGGTAATAAGGGGTTACAGGGGGTTACTAGGGGTTACAAGGGGTGACAGGGGGTGACAAGTGGTTACAGGGGGTTCCAAAGGATTATATAAACTTTTTTCTAACTAGAACGTTCCCAGATACTTTTTCTTGGTCTATTTTGCATAAAAATCCAAGTTGAGGAAATCTCAAATTTTTGATTAAAACCACGGACTAACCCCTTTGCAAAAATGCCAATTTTGTGCGTTTTTGAATTCGATGTTTTTGTTGTTCGGAAAGGCTTGTTTGCTATATAAAACGTCGAAAATCGCTTTTTCACGATTTATTTTCACGATCCATGACATGGGAATACCGGGGGTTACAAGAGGTTACAGGGGGTTACTTAGGGTTACAACGGGTTAAAGGGGGTTACAAAGGGTTACAAGGGGTTACAAGGGGTTAAAGGGGTTACAAGTAGTTACAATTGATGACAGGGGGTAACAAGGGGTTACAGGGGGTTACAAAAGATTATATAAACTTTTTTCTAAGTAGAACGTTCCCAGATTCTTTTTCCTTGTCTATTTTGCATAAAAATCAAAGTTGAAGAAATCTCAAATTTTTGACCAAAACCATGGACTAGCCCCTTTGGAAAAATGTTAATTTTGTGCGTTTTTGAAACCGATGTTTTTGTTGTTCAGAAAGACTTGTTAGCTATATAAAACGTCGAAAATCGCTTTTTCACGATTTATTTTCACGATCTATGACATGGGAATACAGGAGGTAACAAGGGGTTACAGGGGGTTACAGAGGGTTACAAGGGGTTACAAAGGGTTACAAGAGGTTTCAAGGGGTTACATGGGGTTACAAGGGGTTACAGAGGGTGACAAGGGGTTACAGGGGGTTACAAAGGATTATAGAAACATTTTACTAACTAGAACGTTCCCAGATACTTTTTATTGGTCTATTTTGCATAAAAATCAAAGTTGAAGAAATCTCAAATTTTTGACCAAAACGATGGACTAACCCCTTTGGAAAAATTCTAATTTAGCGTTTTTCGTAAAAAGTTGTTTTTATAGTCTTTAAAGGCTTCTTTCTTATCTAGAACGGCCGGAAACACTTTTTCTGGATCTATTTTTGATAAACACAAAAGATGAAAAAACTTCAACTTTTTGACGAAAATCATGGACTATCCCCTTTGCAAAAATGCCAATTTTGCTTTCTTTTTAAATCCATGTTTATATTGTCTAGAAAGGCTTGTTTTCTAACGAGAACGTGACCAAATACTTTTTCTGGGTGTATTTTGCATAAAACGAAACCTTCACAAAATTACCAATTTTTGACCAAAACCATGGACCAATGGATCATGGACCAAAACCATGCCAATTTTGTGCTTTTTTGGAAACCGATGTTTTTGTTGTTCAGAAAGGCTTGTTTGCTATATAAAACGTCGAAAATCGCTTTTTTTACGATTTATTTTCACGATCTATGACATGGGAATACAGGAGGTAAGCATTGGTTACTGGGGGTTACAGGGGGTTAGAAGGGGTTACAGGGGGTTACAAGGGGTTACAGGGGATTACAAAGGGTTACAAGGGGTGACAGGGGGTGACAAGTGGTTACAGGGGGTTACAAAGGATTATATAAACTTTTTTCTAACTAGAACGTTCTCAGATCCTTTTTCTTGGTCTATTTTGCATAAAAATCAAAGTTGAAGAAATCTCAAATTTTTGTCCAAAACCATGGACTAACTCCTTTGCAAAAATGAGAATTTTGTGCGTTTTTGAAACCGATGTTTTTGTTGTTTAGAAAGGCTTTTTTTTGCTATATAAAACGGCGAAAATCCCTTTTTCACGATTTATTTTCACGATCTATGACATGGGAATACCAGGGGTTACAAGGGGTTACAGGGGGTTACAGAGGGTTACAAGGGGTTACAAGGGGTTACAGGGGGTTTAAAGGGGTTACATGGGGTTACAAGGGGTGACAGCTGGTGATAAGGGGTTACAGGGGGTTACAAAGGATTATAGAAACATTTTTCTAACTAGAACGTTCCCGGATACTTTTTATTGGTCTATTTTGCATAAAAATGAAACTTGAAGAAATCTCAAATTTTTGACCAAAACAATGGACTAACCCGTTTGGAAAAATTCTAATTTTGCGTTTTTTGTACGCAATTGTTTTCATAGTCTTTAAAGGCTTCTTTTTTACCTAGAACGTCAGCAAACACTCTTTCTGGATCTATTTTTGATAAACACAAAAGATGAAAAAACTTCAACTTTTTGACCAAAATCATGGACTATCCCCTTTGCGAAAATGCCAATTTTGCCTTCTTTTTTAATCCATGTTTATATTGTCTAGAAAGGCTTGTTTTTTAACGAAAACGTCACCAAATACTTTTTCTGGGTGTATTTTGCATAAAACGAAACGTTCACAAAATTTTCAATCTTTGACCAAAACCATGGACTAACCCCTTTGCAAAAATGCCAATTTTGTGCGTTTTTGAAACCGATGGTTTTGTTGTTCAGAAAGGCTTGTTTCCTATATAAAACGTCGAAAATCGCTTTTTTACGATTTATTTTCAGTATCTATGACATGGGAATACAGGCAGTTACCAGGGGTTACAGGGGGTTGCAGGTAGTTACAAGGGGTTACAGAGGTTACAGGGGGTTTCAAAGGGTTACAAGGGATTTCAAGGAATGACAGGGGGTAACAAGTGGTTACAGGGAGTTACAAAGGATTATAGAAACTTTTTTCTAACTAGAACTTTCCCAGATACTTTTCCTTGGTCTATTTTGAATAAAAATCAAAGTTGAAGAAATCTCAAATTTTTCACTAAAACCATGGACTAACCCCTTTGCAAAAATGCCAATTTTGTCCGTTTTTGAAACCGATGTTTTTGTTGTTGAGAAAGACTTGTTTGCTATATAAAACGTCGAAAATCGTTTTTTCACGATTTATTTTCACAATCTATGACATGGGAATACCGGGGGTTACAAAGGGTTACAAAGGGTTACAAGGAGTTTCAAGGGGTTACGTGGGGTTACAAGGGGTGACAGGGGGTGACAAGGGGTTACATGGGGTTACAAAGGATTATAGAAACATTTTTCTAACTAGAACGTTCCCAGATACTTTTTATTGGTCTATTTTGCATAAAAATCAAAGTTGAAGAAATCTTAACTTTTTGACAAAAACGATGGACTAACCCCTTTGGAAAAATTCTAATTTTCGTTTTTTGCACACAGTTGTTTTTATAGTCTTTAAAGGCTTCTTTCTTATCTAGAACTTCAGCAAACACTTTTTCTGGATCTATTTTTGATAAACGCAAAAGATGAACAAACTTCAACTTTTTGACCAAAATCATGGACTATCCCCTTTGCAAAAATGCCAATTTTGCCTTCTTTTTAAATCCATGTTTATATTGTCTAGAAAGGCTTGTTTTCTAACGAGAACGTGACCAAATACTTTTTCTGGGTGTATTTTGGATAAAACGAAACGTTCACAAAATTTCCAATTTTTCACCAAAACCATGGACTAACCCCTTTGGAAAAATGCCAATTTTGTGCGTTTTTGAAACCGATGTTTTTGTTGTAGAGAAAGGCTTGTTTGCTATATAAAACGTGGAAAATCCCTTTTCACCATTTATTTTCACGATCTATGACATGGGAATATAGGGGGTTACCAGGGGTTACAGGGGGTTACAAAGGGTTACAAGGGGTTACAGGGGGTTACAAGGGGTTAAAAGGGGTTACAAGGGGTAACAAGGGGTTACAGGGGGTTACAAGGGGTTACAAGGGGTTACAGGGGGTTACAAGGGGTTACAAGGGGTTACAGGGGGTTACAAGGGGTTACAAGGGGTGACAGGGGGTGACAACGGGTTACAGGGGCTTACAAAGAATTATAGAAACTTTTTTCTTACTAGAACGTTCCCAGAAAGTTTTTCTTGGTCTATTTTGCTTAAAAATGAAAGTTAAAGAAATCTCAAATTTTTGACCAAAACGATGGACTAACCCCTTTGGAAAAATTCTAATTTTGTGTTTTTTGTACACAGTTGTTTTTTAGTCTTTAAATTCTTCTTTTTTATCTAGAACGTCAGCAAACACTTTTTCTCGATCTATTTTTGATAAACACAAAAGATGAAAAAACTTCACCTTTTTAACCAAAATCATGGACTATCCCCTTTCCAAAAATGCTAATTTTGCCTTTTTTTAAATACATGTTTATATTGTCTAGAAAGGCTTGTTTTTTAACGAGAACGTCACCAAATACTTTTCTGGGTGTATTTTGCATAAAACGCAACGTTCACAAAATTTCCAATTTTTGACGAAAACCATGGACTAACCCCTTTGCAAAAATGCCAATTTTGTGCGTTTTTGAAAGCGATGTTTTTGTTGTTCAGAAAGACTTGTTTGCTATATAAAACGTCGAACATGGCTTTTTTTACGATTTATTTTCACGATCTATGACATGGGAATAGAGGGGGTTACAAGGGGTAACAGGGGGTTACAAGGGGTTATTTGGGGTTACAGGGGGTTACAAGGGATTACAAGTGGTTACAGGGGGTTACAACGGGTTACAGGGGGTTACAAGGGGTTACAAGGGGTGACAGGGAGTGACAAGGTGTTACAGGGGGTTACAAAGGGTTATAGAAACGTTTTTCTTACTAGAACGTTCCCAGATACTTTTTGTTGGTCTATTTTGCTTAAAAATGAAAGTTAAAGAAATCTCAAATTTTTGACGAAAACGATGGACTAACCCATTTGGACAAATTCTAATTTTGCGTTTTTTGGACACAGTTGTTTTTATAGTCTTAAAAGGCTTCTTTTTTATCTAGAACGTCAGCAAACACTTTTTCTCCATCTATTTTTGATAAACACAAAAGATGAAAAAACTTCAACTTTTTGAGCAAAATCATGGACTATCCCCTTTGCAAAAATGCTAATTTTGCCTTCTTCTTAAGTACATGTTTATATTGTCTAGAAAGGCTTGTCTTTTACGGAGAACGTCACCAAATACTTTTTCTGGGTGTATTTTGCATAAAACGAAACGTTCAGAAAATTTTCAATTTTTGACCAAAACCATGGACTAACCCCTTTGAAAAAATGCCAATTTTGTGCGTTTTTGAAACCGATGTTTTTGTTGTTCAGAAAGGCTTGTTTTCTATATAAAACGTCGAAAATCGATTTTTCACGATTTATTTTCACTATCTATGACATGGGAATACAGGGGGTTACCAGGGGTTACAAGGGGTTACAAGGGGTTAAACGGGGTTACAGGGGGTTACAAGGGGTTACAAGGGGTGACAGGGGGTGACAACGGGTTACAGTGGGTTACAAGGAATTATAGAAACTTTTTTCTTACTAGAACGTTCCCAGATAGTTTTTCTTGGTCTATTTTGCTTAAAAATGAAAGTTAAAGAAATCTCAACTTTTTGACCAAAACGATGGACTAATCCCTTTGGAAAAATTCTAATTTTGCGTTTTTTGTACACAGTTGTTTTTATAGTCTTTAAAGGCTTCTTTTTTATCTAGAACGTCAGCAAAGACTTTTTCTCGATCTATTTTTGATAAACACAAAAGATGAAAAAACTTCATCTTTTTCACCAAAATCATGGACTATCCCCTTTGCAAAAATGCTAATTTTGCCTTTTTTTAAATACATGTTTATATTGTCTAGAAAGGCTTGTTTTTTAACGAGAACGTCACCAAATACTTTTTCTGGGTGTATTTTGCATAAAACGAAACGTTCACAAAATTTCCAATTTTTGACCAAAACCATGGACTAACCCCTTTGAAAAAATGCCAATTTTGTGCCTTTTTGAAACCGATGTTTTTGTTGTTCAGAAAGGCTATTTTGCTATATAAAGCGTCGAAAATCGCTTTTTTGACGATTTATTTTCACGATCTATGACATGGGAATACAGGGGGTTACAAGGGGTTACAAGGGGTTACAAGGGGTTACATGGGGTTACAGGGGGTTAAGAGGGGTTACAGGGGTTACAAGGGGTTACAAGAGGTGACAGGGGGTGACAAGGGGTTACAGGGGGTTACAAAGCATTATAGAAACTTTTATCTTACTAGAACGTTCCCAGATAGTTTTTCCTTGTCTTTTTTGCTTAAAAATGAAAGTTAAAGAAATCTCAAATTTTTCACAAAAACGATGGACTAACCCATTTGGAAAAATTCTAATTTTTCGCTTTTTGTACACAGTTGTTTTTATAGTCGTTAAATGCTTCTTTTTTATCTAGAACGTCAGCAAACACTTTTTCTCGATCTATTTTTGATAAACACAAAAGATGAAAAAACTTCATCTTTTTCACCAAAATCATGGACTATCCCCTTTGCAATAATGCTAATTTTGCCTTTTTTTAAATACATGTTTATATTGTCTAGAAAGGCTTGTTTTTTATCGAGAACGTCACCAAATACTTTTTCTGGGTGTATTTTGCATAAAACGAAACGTTCCCAAAATTTCTTCTTTTTGACCAAAACCATGGACTAATCCCTTTGCAAAAATGCCAATTTTGTGCATTTTTGAAACCGATGTTTTTGTTGTTCAGAAAGGCTTGTTTGGTATATAAAACGTCGAAAATGGCTTTTTTTACGATTTTCTTTTCACGATCTATGACATGGGAATACAGGGGGTTACAAGGGGTTACAAGGGGTGACAGGGGGTTGACAAGGGATTACAGGGGGTTACAAAGGATTATAGAAACTTTTTTCTTACTAGAACGTTCCCAGATACTTTTTCTTGGTCTATGTTGCTTAAAAATAAAAGTTAAAGAAATCTTAAATTTTTGACCAAATCGATGGACTTACCCGTTTGGAAAAATTCTAATTTTGCGTTTTTTGTACACAGTTTTTTTTTAGTCTTTAAATGCTTCTTTTTTATCTAGAACGTCAGCAAAGACTTTTTCTCGATCTATTTTTGATAAACACAAAACATGAAAAAACTTCAACTTTTTGACCAAAATCAAAAATGCTAATTTTGCCTTTTTTTAAATACAGGTTTATATTGTCTAGAAAGGCTTGTTTTTTAACGAGAACGTCACCAAATACTTTTTCTGGGTGTATTTTGCATAAAAGGAAACGTTCACAAAATTTCCAATTTTTGACCAACACCATGGACTAACCCCTTTGAAAAAATGCCAATTTTGTGCGTTTTTAAAACCGATGTTTTTGTTGTTCAGAAAGGCTTGTTTGCTATATAAAACGTCGAAAATGGCTTTTTTTACGATTTATTTTCACGATCTATGACATGGGAATAGAGGGGGTTACAAGGGGTAACAGGGGGTTACAAGGGGTTATTTGGGGTTACAGGGGGTTACAAGGGGTTACAGGGGGTTACAAGGGGTTACAGGGGGTTACAAGGAGTGACAGGGAGTGACAAGGGGTTACAGGGAGTTACAAAGGATTATAGAAACATTTTTCTTTCTAGAACGTTCCCAGATAGTTTTTCTTGGTCTATTTTGCTTAAAAATGAAAGTTAAAGAAATCTCAAATTTTTGACCATAACGATGGACTAACCCCTTTGGAAAAATTCTAATTTTGTGTTTTTTGTACACAGTTGTTTTTTAGTCTTTAAATGCTTCTTTTTTATCTAGAACGTCAGCAAAGACTTTTTCTCGATCTATTTTTGATAAACACAAAAGATGAAAAAACTTCAACTTTTTGACCAAAATCATGGACTATCCCCTTTGCAAAAATGCTAATTTTGCCTTGTTTTTAAATACATGTTTATATTGTCTAGAAAGGCTTGTTTTTTAACGAGAACGTCACCAAATACTTTTTCTGGGTGTATTTTGCAGAAAACGAAACGTTCACAAAATTTCCAATTTTTGACCAAAACCATGGACTAACCCCTTTGCAAAAATGCCAATTTTGTGCGTTTTTGAAACCGATGTTTTTGTTGTTCAGAAAGGCTTGCTTGGTATATAAAACGTCAAAAATCGATTTTTCACGATTTATTTTCACGATCTATGACATGGGAATACAGGGGGTTACAAGGGGTTACAGGGGGTTTCAAGGTGTTACAGGGGGTTACAAGGGGTTACAAGGGGTTACAGGGGGTTACAAGGGGTTACAAGGGGTTACAGGGAGTGACAAGGGGTTACAGGGAGTTACAAAGGATTATAGAAACTTTTTTCTTTCTAGAACGTTCCCAGATAGTTTTTCTTGGTCTATTTTTCTTAAAAATGAAAGTTAAAGAAATTTCAAATTTTCGACCATAACGATGGACTAACCCCTTTGGAAAAATTCTAATTTTGTGTTTTTTGTACACAGTTGTTTTTTAGTCTTTAAATTCTTCTTTTTTATCTAGAACGTCAGCAAACACTTTTTCTCGATCTATTTTTGATAAACACAAAAGATGAAAAAACTTCACCTTTTTAACCAAAATCATGGACTATCCCCTTTCCAAAAATGCTAATTTTGCCTTTTTTTAAATACATGTTTATATTGTCTAGAAAGGCGTGTTTTTTAACGAGAACGTCACCAAATACTTTTCTGGGTGTATTTTGCATAAAACGCAACGTTCACAAAATTTCCAATTTTTGACTAAAACCATGGACTAACCCCTTTGCAAAAATGCCAATTTTGTGCGTTTTTGAAAGCGATGTTTTTGTTGTTCAGAAAGACTTGTTTGCTATATAAAACGTCGAAAATGGCTTTTTTTACGATTTATTTTCACGATCTATGACATGGGAATACAGGGGGTTACAAGGGGTTACAGGGGATTAGAGGGGGTTACATGGGGTTACAGGTGGTACAAGGGGTTACAGGAGGTTACAAGGGGTTACAAGGGGTGACAGGGGGTGACAAGGGGTTACAGGGGGTTACAAAGGATTATAGACACTTTTTTCTAACTACAACGTTCCCATATACTTCTTCTTGGTCTATTTTGCATAAAAATCAAAGTTGAAGAAATTTCAAATTTTTGACCAAAACGATGGTCTAACCCCTTTGGAAAAATTCTAATTTTGCGTTTTTTTTACACAGTTTTTTTTTATAGTCTTTAAAGGCTTCTTTTTTATCTAGAGCGTCAGCAAACACTTTTTCTTCATCTATTTTTGATAAACACAAAAGATGAAAAAACTTCAACTTTTTGACCAAAATCATGGACTATCCCCTTTGCAAAAATGCTTATTTTGCCTTGTTTTTAAATACATGTTTATATTGTCGAGAAAAGCTTGTTTTTTAACGAGAACGTCACCAAATACTTTTTCTGGGTGTATTTTGCATAAAACGAAACGTTCACAAAATTTCCAATTTTTGACCAAAACCATGGACTAACCCCTTTGCAAAAATGCCAATTTTGTGCGTTTTTGAAACCGATGTTTTTGTTGTTCAGAAAGGCTTGTTTCCTATATAAAACGTCAAAAATCGATTTTTCACGATTTATTTTCACGATCTATGACATGGGAATACAGGGGGTTACAAGGGGTTACAAGGGGTTACAAGGGGTGACAGGGAGTGACAAGGGGTTACAGGGAGTTACAAAGGATTATAGAAACTTTTTTCTTTCTAGAACGTTCCCAGATAGTTTTTCTTGGTCTATTTTGCTTAAAAATGAAAGTTAAAGAAATCTCAAATTTTTGGACCATAACGATGGACTAACCCCTTTGGAAAAATTCTAATTTTGTGTTTTTTGTACACAGTTGTTTTTTAGTCTTTAAATGCTTCTTTTTTATCTAGAACGTCAGCAAACACTTTTTCTCGATCTATTTTTGATAAACACAAAAGATGAAAAAACTTCAACTTTTTGACCAAAATCATGGACTATCCCCTTTGCAAAAATGCTAATTTTGCCTTGTTTTTAAATACATGTTTATATTGTCTAGAAAGGCTTGTTTTTTAACGAGAACGTCACCAAATACTTTTTCTGGGTGTATTTTGCAGAAAACGAAACGTTCACAAAATTTCCAATTTTTGACCAAAACCATGGACTAACCCCTTTGCAAAAATGCCAATTTTGTGCGTTTTTGAAAGCGATGTTTTTGTTGTTCAGAAAGGCTTGCTTGCTATATAAAACGTCAAAAATCGATTTTTCACGATTTATTTTCACGATCTATGACATGGGAATACAGGGGGTTACAAGGGGTTACAGGGGGTTACAGGGGGTTACAAGGGATTACAAGGGGTTACAGGGGGTTACAAGGGGTTACAAGGGGTGACAGGGAGTGACAAGGGGTTACAGGGAGTTACAAAGGATTATAGAAACTTTTTTCTTTCTAGAACGTTCCCAGATAGTTTTTCTTGGTGGACCATGGACTAACACCTTTGCAAAAATGCCAATTTTGTGCGTTTTTGAAAGCAATGTTTTTGTTGTTCAGAAAGGCTTGTTTGCTATATAAAACGTCGAAAATGGCTTTTTTTACGATTTATTTTCACGATCTATGACATGGGAATACAGGGGGTTACAAGGGGTTACAAGAGGTTACAGGGGCATACAAGGGGTTAGAAGGGGTTACAGGGGGTTACAAGGGGTTAGAAGGGGTTACAGGGGGTTACAAGGGGTTACAAGGGGTGACAGGGGGTGACAAGGGGTTACAGGGGGTTACAAAGGATTATAGACACTTTTTTCTTACTAGAACGTTCCCAGATACTTTTTCTTGGTCTATTTTGCATTAAAATCAAAGTTGAAGAAATTTCAAATTTTTGACGAAAACGATGGTCTAACCCCTTTGGAAAAATTCTAATTTTTCGTTTTTTTTACACAGCTGTTTTTATAGCCTTTAAAGGTTTCTTTTTTATCTAGAACGTCAGCAAACACTTTTTCTCCATCTATTTTTGATAAACACAAAAGATGAAAAAACTTCATCTTTTTCACCAAAATCATGGACTATCCCCTTTGCAAAAATGCTAATTTTGCCTTGTTTTTAAATACATGTTTATATTGTCTAGAAAGGCTTGTTTTTTAACGAGAACGTCACCAAATACTTTTTCTGGGTATATTTTGCATAAAACGAAACGTTCACAAAATTTCCAATTTTTGACCAAAACCATGGACTAACCCCTTTGCAAAAACGCCAATTTTGTGCGTTTTTGAAACCGATGTTTTTGTTGTTCAGAAGGGCTTGTTTGCTATATAAAACGGCAAAAATGGCTTTTTTTACGATTTATTTTCACGATCTATGACATGGGAATACAGGGGGTTACAAGGGGTTACAAGAAGTTACAGTGGGTTACAAGGGGTTACAAGGGGTTACAGGGGGTTACAAGGGGTGACAAGGGGTTACAGGGGGTTACAAAGGATTATAGAAACATTTTACTAACTAGAACGTTCCCAGATGCTTTTTATTGGTCTATTTTGCATAAAAATCAAAGTTGAAGAAATCTCAAATTTTTGACCAAAACGATGGACTAACCCCTTTGGAAAAATTCTAATTTAGCGTTTTTCGTAAAAAGTTGTTTTTATAGTCTTTAAAGGCTTCTTTGTTATGTAGAACGGCCGGAAACACTTTTTCTGGATCTATTTTTGATAAACACAAAAGATGAAAAAACTTCAACTTTTTGACGAAAATCATGGACTATCCCCTTTGCAAAAATGCCAATTTTGCTTTCTTTTTAAATCCATGTTTATATTGTCTAGAAAGGCTTGTTTTCTAACGAGAACGTGACCAAATACTTTTTCTGGGTGTATTTTGCATAAAACGAAACGTTCACAAAATTTCCAATTTTTGACCAAAACCATGGACCAATGGACCATGGACCAAAACCATGCCAATTTTGTGCTTTTTTGGAAACCCATGTTTTTGTTGTTCAGAAAGGCTTGTTTTCTATAGAAAACGTCGAAAATCGCTTTTTCACGATTTATTTTCACGATCTATGACATGGGAATACAGGAGGTAAGCATTGGTTACTGGGGGTTACAGGGGGTTAGAAGGGATTACAGGGGGTTACAAGGGGTTACAGGGGGTTACAGAGGGTTACAAGGGGTGACAGGGGGTGACAAGTGGTTACAGGGGGTTGCAAAGGATTATATAAACTTTTTTCTAACTAGAACGTTCCCAGATCCTTTTTCTTGGTCTATTTTGCATAAAAATCAAAGTTGAAGAAATCTCAAATTTTTGACCAAAACCATGGACTAACTCCTTTGCAAAAATGCGAATTTTGTGCGTTTTTGAAACTGATGTTTTTGTTGTTTAGAAAGGCTTTTTTTTTGCTATATAAAACGGCGAAAATCCCTTTTTCACGATTTATTTTCAAGATCTATGACATGGGAATACCAGGGGTTACAAGGGGTTACAGGGGGTTACAGAGGGTTACAAGGGGTTACAAGGGGTTACAGGGGGTTTCAAGGGGTTACAGGGGGTTTCAAGGGGTTACATGGGGTTACAAGGGGTGACAGCTGGTGATAAGGGGTTACAGGGGGTTACAAAGGATTATAGAAACATTTTTCTAACTAGAACGTTCCCGGATACTTTTTATTGGTCTATTTTGCATAAAAATGAAACTTGAAGAAATCTTGAATTTTTGACCAAAACAATGGACTAACCCGTTTGGAAAAATTCTAATTTTGCGTTTTTTGTACACAATTGTTTTCATAGTCTTTAAAGGCTTCTTTTTTACCTAGAACGTCAGCAAACACTTTTTCTGGATCTATTTTTGATAAACACAAAACATGAAAAAACTTCAACTTTTTGACCAAAATCATGGACTATCCCCTTTGCGAAAATGCCAATTTTGCCTTCTTTTTTAATCCATGTTTATATTGTCTAGAAAGGCTTGTTTTTTAACGAAAACGTCACCAAATACTTTTTCTGGGTGTATTTTGCATAAAACGAAACGTTCACAAAATTTTCAATCTTTGACCAAAACCATGGACTAACCCCTTTGCAAAAATGCCAATTTTGTGTGTTTTTGAAACCGATGTTTTTGTTGTTCAGAAAGGCTTGTTTCCTATATAAAACGTCGAAAATCGCTTTTTTACGATTTATTTTCAGTATCTATGACATGGGAATACAGGCAGTTACAAGGGGTTGCAGGGGGTTGCAGGTGGTTACAAGGGGTTACAGAGGTTACAGGGGGTTGCAAAGGGTTACAAGGGATTTCAAGGAATGACAGGGGGTAACAAGTGGTTACAGGGAGTTACAAAGGATTATATAAACTTTTTTCTAACTAGAACTTTCCCAGATACTTTTCCTTGGTCCATTTTGAATAAAAATCAAAGTTGAAGAAATCTCAAATTTTTCACTAAAACCATGGACTAACCCCTTTGCAAAAATGCCAATTTTGTGCGTTTTTGAAACCGACGTTTTTGTTGTTCAGAAAGGCTTGTTTGCTATATAAAACGTCGAAAATCGTTTTTTCACGATTTATTTTCACAATCTATGACATGGGAATACCGGGGGTTACAAAGGGTTACAAAGGGTTACAAGGAGTTTCAAGGGGTTACGTGGGGTTACAAGGGGTGACAGGGGGTGACAAGGGGTTACATGGGGTTACAAAGGGTTATAGAAAAATTTTTCTAACTAGAACGTTCCCAGATACTTTTTATTGGTCTATTTTGCATAAAAATCAAAGTTGAAGAAATCTTAAATTTTTGACAAAAACGATGGACTAACCCCTTTGGAAAAATTCTAATTTTCGTTTTTTGCACACAGTTGTTTTTATAGTCTTTAAAGGCTTCTTTCTTATCTAGAACGGCCGGAAACACTTTTTCTGGATCTATTTCTGATAAACGCAAAAGATGAACAAACTTCAACTTTTTGACCAAAATTATGGACTATCCCCTTTGCAAAAATGCCAATTTTGCCTTCTTTTTAAATCCATGTTTATATTGTCTAGAAAGGCTTGTTTTCTAACGAGAAGGTGACCAAATACTTTTTCTGCGTGTATTTTGCATAAAACGAAACGTTCACAAAATTTCCAATTTTTCACCAAAACCATGGACTAACCCCTTTGGAAAAATGCCAATTTTGTGCGTTTTTGAAACCGATGTTTTTGTTGTAGAGAAAGGCTTGTTTGCTATATAAGACGTGGAAAATCCCTTTTCACCATTTATTTTCACGATCTATGACATGGGAATATAGGGGGTTACCAGGGGTTAAAGGGGGTTACAAAGGGTTACAAGGGGTTACAGGGGGTTACAAGGGGTTAAAAGGGGTTACAAGGGGTAACAAGGGGTTACAGGGGGTTACAAGGGGTTACAGGGGGTTACAAGGGGTTACAAGGGGTTACAGGGGGTTACAAGGGGTTACAAGGGGTGACAGGGGGTGACAACGGGTTACAGGGGGTTACAAAGAATTATAGAAACTTTTTTCTTACTAGAACGTTCCCAGAAAGTTTTTCTTGGTCTATATTGCTTAAAAATGAAAGTTAAAGAAATCTCAAATTTTTGACCAAAACGATGGACTAACCCCTTTGGAAAAATTGTAATTTTGCGTTTTTTGTAGACAGTTGTTTTTATAGTCTTTAAATGTTTCTTTTTTATCTTGAACGTCAGCAAACACTTTTTCTCGATCTATTTTTGATAAACACAAAAGATGAAAAAACTTTAACTTTTTAACCAAAATCATGGACTATCCCCTTTGCAAAAATGCTAATTTTGCCTTCTTTTTAAATACATGTTTATATTGTCTAGAAAGACTTGTTTTTTAACGAGAACGTCACCAAATACTTTTTCTGGGTGTATTTTGCATAAAACGAAACGTTTACAAAATTTTCAATTTTTGACCAAAACCATGGTTTAACCCCTTTGCAAAAATGCCAATTTTGTGCGTTTTTGAAACCGATGTTTTTGTTGTTCTGAAAGGCTTGTTTTCTATATAAAACGTCGAAAATCGAGTTTTCACAATTTATTTTCACGATCTATGACATGGGAATACAGGGGGTTACCAGGGGTTACAGAGGGTTACAAGGGGTTACAAGGGGTTACAGGGGATTACAAGGGGTTACAAGGGGTGACAGGGGGTGACAAGGGGTTACAGGGGGTTACATAGGATTATAGAAACTTTTTTCTTACTAGAACGTTCCCAGATAGTTTTTCTTGGTCTATTTTTCTTAAAAATGAAAGTTAAAGAAATCTCAAATTTTTGACCAAAACGATGGACTAACCCATTTGGAAAAATTCTAATTTTGCGTTTTTTGTACACAGTTGTTTTTATAGTCTTTAAAGGCTTCTTTTTTATCTAGAACGTCAGCAAAGACTTTTTCTCCATCTATTCTTGATAAACACAAAAGATGAAAAAACTTCAACTTTTTGACCAAAATCATGGACTATCCCCTTGTCAAAAATGCTAATTTTGCCTTCTTTTTAAGTACATGTTTATATTGTCTACAAAGGCTTGTTTTTTACGGAGAACGTCACCAAATACTTTTTCTGGGTGTATTTTGCATAAAACGAAACGTTCACAAAATTTCCAATTTTTGACCAAAACCATGGACTAACCCCTTTGAAAAAATGCCAATTTTGTGCCTTTTTGAAACCGATGTTTTTGTTGTTCAGAAAGGCTATTTTGCTATAGAAAGCGTCGAAAATCGCTTTTTTGACGATTTATTTTCACGATCTATGACATGGGAATACAGGGGGTTACAAGGGGTTTCAAGGGGTTACATGGGGTTACAGGGGGTTAAGAGGGGTTACGGGGGGTTACAAGGGGTTACAAGAGGTGACAGGGGGTGACAAGGGGTTACAGGGGGTTACAAAGCATTATAGAAACTTTTATCTTACTAGAACGTTCCCAGATAGTTTTTCTTGGTCTATTTTGCTTAAAAATGAAAGTTAAAGAAATCTGAAATTTTTGACAAAAACGATGGACTAACCCCTTTGCAAAAATGCTAATTTTGCCTTTTTTTAAATACAGGTTTATATTGTCTAGAAAGGCTTGTTTTTTAACGAGAACGTCACCAAATACTTTTTCTGGGTGTATTTTGCATAAAACGAAACGTTCACAAAATTTCCAATTTTTGACCAAAACCAAGGACTAACCCCTTTGAAAAAATGCCAATTTTGTGCGTTTTTAAAACCGATGTTTTTGTTGTTCAGAAAGGCTTGTTTGCTATATAAAACGTCGAAAATGGCTTTTTTTACGATTTATTTTCACGATCTATGACATGGGAATAGAGGGGGTTACAAGGGGTTACACGGGGTTACAAGGGATTATTTGGGGTTACAAGGGGTTACAGGGGGTTACAAGGGGTTACAGGGGGTTACAAGGGGTGACAGGGGGTGACAAGGGGTTACAGGGGGTTACAAAGGATTATAGAAACTTTTATGTTACTAGAACGTTCCCAGATAGTTTTTCTTGGTCTATTTTGCTTAAAAATGAAAGTTAAAGAAATCTGAAATTTTTGACAAAAACGATGGACTAACCCCTTTGGAAAAATTCTAATTTTGCGTTTTTTGTACACAGTCGTTTTTATAGTCTTTAAATGCTTCTTTTTTATCTAGAACGTCAGCAAACACTTTTTCTCGATCTATTTTTGATAAACACAAAAGATGAAAAAACGTCACCTTTTTGACCAAAATCATGGACTATCCCCTTTGCAAAAATACTAATTTTGCCTTTTTTTAAATACATGTTTATATTGTCTAGAAAGGCTTGTTTTTTATCGAGAACGTCACCAAATACTTTTTCTGGGTGTATTTTGCATAAAACGAAACGTTCACAAAATTTCCACTTTTTGACCAAAACCATGGACTAACCCCTTTGCAAAAATGCCAATTTTGTGCGTTTTTGAAACCGATGTTTTATTTGTTCAGAAAGGCTTGTTTGGTATATAAAACGTCGAAAATGGCTTTTTTTACGATTTTCTTTTCACGATCTATGACATGGGAATACAGGGGGTTACAAGGGGTTACAAGAGGTTACAGGGGGTTACAAGGGGTTACAAGGGGTTACAAGGGGTTACAAGGGGTTACAAGGGGTGACAGGGGGTTGACAAGGGATTACAGGGGGTTACAAAGGATTATAGAAACTTTTTTCTTACTAGAACGTTCCCAGATACTTTTTCTTGGTCTAATTTGCTTAAAAATAAAAGTTAAAGAAATCTCAAATTTTTGACCAAATCGATGGACTTACCCCTTTGGAAAAATTCTAATTTTGCGTTTTTTGTACACAGTTGTTTTTTAGTCTTTAAATGCTTCTTTTTTATCTAGAACGTCAGCAAAGACTTTTTCTCGATCTATTTTTGATAAACACAAAAGATGAAAAAACTTCAACTTTTTGACCAAAATCAAAAATGCTAATTTTGCCTTTTTTTAAATACAGGTTTATATTGTCTAGAAAGGCTTGTTTTTTAACGAGAACGTCACCAAATACTTTTTCTGGGTGTATTTTGCATAAAACGAAACGTTCACAAAATTTCCAATTTTTGACCAAAACCATGGACTAACCCCTTTCCAAAAATGCCAATTTTGTACCTTTTTGAAACGGATGTTTTTGTTGTTTAGAAAGGCTTGTTTGCTATATAAAACGTCAAAAATGGCTTTTTTTACGATTTATTTTCATGATCTATGACATTGGAATAGAGGGGATTACAAGGGGTTACAAGAGGTTACAGGAGGTTACAAGGGGTTACAGGGGGTTACAAGGGATTACAAGTGGTTACAGGGGGTTACAAGGGGTTACAGGGGGTTACAAGGGGTTACAAGGGGTGACAGGGAGTGACAAGGTGTTACAGGGGGTTACAAAGGGTTATAGAAACGTTTTTCTTACTAGAACGTTCCCAGATACTTTTTGTTGGTCTATTTTGCTTAAAAATGAAAGTTAAAGAAATCTCAAATTTTTGACAAAAACGATGGACTAACCCATTTGGACAAATTCTAATTTTGTGTTTTTTGGACACAGTTGTTTTTATAGTCTTAAAAGGCTTGTCTTTTATCTAGAACGTCAGCAAACACTTTTTCTCCATCTATTTTTGATAAACACAAAAGATGAAAAAACTTCAACTTTTTGAGCAAAATCATGGACTATCCCATTTGCAAAAATGCTAATTTTGCCTTCTTCTTAAGTACATGTTTATATTGTCTAGAAAGGCTTGTTTTTTACGGAGAACGTCACCAAATACTTTTTCTGGGTGTATTTTGGATAAAGCGAAACGTTCAGAAAATTTTCAATTTTTGACCAAAACCATGGACTAACCCCTTTGAAAAACTGCCAATTTTGTGCGTTTTTGAAACCGATGTTTTTGTTGTTCAGAAAGGCTTGTTTTCTATATAAAACGTCGAAAATCGATTTTTCACGATTTATTTTCACGATCTATGACATGGGAATACAGGGGGTTACCAGGGGTTACAGGGGTTTACAAGGGGATACAAGGGGTTACAAGGGGTTACAGGGGGTTACAAGGGGTTAAACGGGGTTACAGGGGGTTACAAGGGGTTACAAGGGGTGACAGGGGGTGACAACGGGTTAATGGGGGTTACAAGGAATTATAGAAACTTTTTTCTTACTAGAACGTTCCCAGATAGTTTTTCTTGGTCTATTTTGCTTAAAAATGAAAGTTAAAGAAATCTCAAATTTTTGAGCAAAACGATGTAGTAACCCCTTTGGAAAAATTCTAATTTTGCGTTTTTTTGTACACAGTTGTTTTTATACTCTTTAAATGTTTCTTTTTTATCTAGAACGTCAGCAAACACTTTTTCTCGATGTATTTTTGATAAACACAAAACATGAAAAAACTTCAACTTTTTAACCAAAATCATGGACTATCCCCTTTGCAAAAATGCTAATTTTGCCTTCTTTTTAAATAGATGTTTATATTGTCTAGAAAGGCTTGTTTTTTAACGAGAACGTCACCAAATACTTTTTCTGGGTGTATTTTGCATAAAACGAAACGTTCACAAAATTTCCAATTTTTGACCAAAACCATGGACTAACCCCTATGCAAAAATGCCAATTTTGTGCCTTTTTGAAACCGATGTTTTTGTTGTTCAGAAAGGCTTGTTTGGTATATAAAACGTCGAAAATGGCTTTTTTTACGATTTTCTTTTCACGATCTATGAGATGGGAATACAGGGGGTTACAAGGGTTTACAAGAGGTTACAGGGGGTTACAAGGGGTTACAAGGGGTTACAGGGGGTTACAAGGGGTTACAAGGGGTTACAAGGGGTGACAGGGGGTGACAAGGGATTACAGGGGGTTACAAAGGATTATAGAAACTTTTTTCTTACTAGAACGTTCCCAGATACCTTTTCTTGGTCTATTTTGGTTAAAAATAGAAGTTAATGAAATCTCAAATTTTTGACCAAATCGATGGACTTACCCCTTTGGAAAAATTCTAATTTTGCGCTTTTTTGTACACAGTTGTTTTTTAGTCTTTAAATGCTTCTTTTTTATCTAGAACGTCAGCAAAGACTTTTTCTCGATCTATTTTTGATAAACACAAAACATGAAAAAACTTCAAATTTTTGACCAAAATCAAAAAAGCTAATTTTGTCTTTTTTTAAATACAGGTTTATATTGTCTAGAAAGGCTTGTTTTTTAACGAGAACGTCACCAAATACTTTTTCTAGGTGTATTTTGCATAAAACGAAACGTTCACAAAATTTCCAATTTTTGACCAACACCATGGACTAACCCCTTTGAAAAAATGCCAATTTTGTGCGTTTTTAAAACCGATGTTTTTGTTGTTCAGAAAGGCTTGTTTGCTATATAAAACGTCGAAAATCGCTTTTTTTACGATTTATTTTCACGATCTATGACATGGGAATAGAGGGGGTTACAAGGGGTTACAGGGGGTTACAAGGGGTTACAGGGGGTTACAAGGGGTTACAGGGGGTTACAAGGGGTGACAGGGGGTGACAAGGGGTTACAGGGGGTTACAAAGGATTATAGAAACTTTTATGTTACTAGAACGTTCCCAGATAGTTTTTCTTGGTCTATTTTGCTTAAAAATGAAAGTTAAAGAAATCTGAAATTTTTGACAAAAACGATGGACTAACCCCTTTGGAAAAATTCTAATTTTGCGTTTTTTGTACACAGTCGTTTTTATAGTCTTTAAATGCTTCTTTTTTATCTAGAACGTCAGCAAACACTTTTTCTCGATCTGTTTTTGATAAACACAAAAGATGAAAAAACGTCACCTTTTTGACCAAAATCATGGACTATCCCCTTTGCAAAAATGCTAATTTTGCCTTTTTTTAAATACAGGTTTATATTGTCTAGAAAGGCTTGTTTTTTATCGAGAACGTCACCAAATACTTTTTCTGGGTGTATTTTGCATAAAACGAAACGTTCCCAAAATTTCCACTTTTTGACCAAAACCATGGACTAACCCCTTTGCAAAAATGCCAATTTGGTGCGTTTTTGAAACCGATGTTTTATTTGTTCAGAAAGGCTTGTTTGGTATATAAAACGTCGAAAATGGCTTTTTTTACGATTTTCTTTTCACGATCTATGACATGGGAATACAGGGGGTTACAAGGGGTTACAAGAGGTTACAGGGGGTTACAAGGGGTTACAAGGGGTTACAAGGGGTTACAAGGGGTTACAAGGGGTGACAGGGGGTTGACAAGGGATTACAGGGGGTTACAAAGGATTATAGAAACTTTTTTCTTACTAGAACGTTCCCAGATACTTTTTCTTGGTCTAATTTGCTTAAAAATAAAAGTTAAAGAAATCTCAAATTTTTGACCAAATCGATGGACTTACCCCTTTGGAAAAATTCTAATTTTGCGTTTTTTGTACACAGTTGTTTTTTAGTCTTTAAATGCTTCTTTTTTATCTAGAACGTCAGCAAAGACTTTTTCTCGATCTATTTTTGATAAACACAAAAGATGAAAAAACTTCAACTTTTTGACCAAAATCAAAAATGCTAATTTTGCCTTTTTTTAAATACAGGTTTATATTGTCTAGAAAGGCTTGTTTTTTAACGAGAACGTCACCAAATACTTTTTCTGGGTGTATTTTGCATAAAACGAAACGTTCACAAAATTTCCTATTTTTTACCAAAACCATGGACTAACCCCTTTGAAAAAATGCCAATTTTGTGCGTTTTTAAAACCAATGTTTTTGTTGTTGAGAAAGGCTTGTTTCCTATATAAAACATCGAAAATCGCTTTTTTTACGATTTATTTTCACGATCTATGACATGGGAATACAGGGGGTTACAAGGGATTACAGGGGGTTACAAGGGGTTACAAGGGGTTACAAGGGGTCACAGGGGGTTACAAGGGGTTACAAGGAGTTACAAGGGGTGACAGGGGGTGACAAGGGGTTACAGGGGGTTACAAAGGATTATAGAAACTTTTATCTTACTAGAACGTTCCCAGATAGTTTTTCCTTGTCTCTTTTGCTTAAAAATGAAAGTTTAAGAAATCTCAAATTTTTGACAAAAACGATGGACTAACCCCTTTGGAAAAATTCTAATTTTGTGTTTTTTGTACACAGTTGTTTTTTAGTCTTTAAATGCTTCTTTTTTATCTAGAACGTCAGCAAACACTTTTTCTCGATCTATTTTTGATAAACACAAAAGATGAAAAAACGTCAACTTTTTGAGCAAAATCATGGACTATCCCCTTTGCAAAAATGCTAATTTTGCCTTTTTTTAAATACAGGTTTATATTGTCTAGAAAGGCTTGTTTTTTAACGAGAAGGTCACCAAATACCTTTTCTGGGTGTATTTTGCATAAAACGAAACGTTCCCAAAATTTCTTCTTTTTGACCAAAACCATGGACTAACCCCTTTGCAAAAATGCCAATTTTGTGCATTTTTGGAACCGATGTTTTTGCTGTTCAGAAAGGCTTGTTTGGTATATAAAACGTCGAAAATGGCTTTTTTTACGATTTTCTTTTCACGATCTATGAGATGGGAATACAGGGGGTTACAAGGGGTTACAAGAGGTTACAGGGGGTTACAAGGGGTTACAAGGGGTTACAGGGGGTTACAAGGGGTTACAAGGGGTGACAGGGGGTTGACAAGGGATTACAGGGGGTTACAAAGGATTATAGAAACTTTTTTCTTACTAGAACGTTCCCAGATACTTTTTCTTGGTCTATTTTGCTTAAAAAGGAAAGTTAAAGAAATCTCAAATTTTTGACCAAAACGATGGACTAACCCCTTTGGAAAAATTCTAATTTTGCGTTTTTTGTACACAGTCGTTTTTATAGTCTTTAAATGCTTCTTTTTTATCTAGAACGTCAGCAAACACTTTTTCTCGATCTATTTTTGATAAACACAAAAGATGAAAAAACTTCAACTTTTTGAGCAAAATCATGGACTATCCCCTTTGCAAAAATGCTAATTTTGCCTTTTTTTAAATACAGGTTTATATTGTCTAGAAAGGCTTGTTTTTTAACGAGAAGGTCACCAAATACTTTTTCTGGGTGCATTTTGCATAAAACGAAACGTTCACAAAATTTCCTATTTTTGACCAAAACCATGGACTAACCCCTTTGAAAAAATGCCAATTTTGTGCGTTTATAAAACCAATGTTTTTGTTGTTGAGAAAGGCTTGTTTCCTATATAAAACATCGAAAATCGCTTTTTTTACGATTTATTTTCACGATCTATGACATGGGAATACAGGGGGTTACAAGGGATTACAGGGGGTTACAAGGGGTTACAAGGGGTTACAAGGGGTCACAGGGGGTTACAAGGAGTTACAAGGGGTGACAGGGGGTGACAAGGGGTTACAGGGGGTTACAAAGGATTATAGAAACTTTTATCTTACTAGAACGTTCCCAGATAGTTTTTCCTTGTCTCTTTTGCTTAAAAATGAAAGTTTAAGAAATCTCAAATTTTTGACAAAAACGATGGACTAACCCCTTTGGAAAAATTCTAATTTTGTATTTTTTGTACACAGTTGTTTTTTAGTCTTTAAATGCTTCTTTTTTATCTAGAACGTCAGCAAACACTTTTTCTCGATCTATTTTTGATAAACACAAAAGATGAAAAATCGTCACCTTTTTGACCAAAATCATGGACTATCCCCTTTGCAAAAATGCTAATTTTGCCTTTTTTTAAATACAGGTTTATATTGTCTAGAAAGGCTTGTTTTTTAACGAGAAGGTCACCAAATACTTTTTCTGGGTGTATTTTGCATAAAACGAAACGTTCCCAAAATTTCTTCTTTTTGACCAAAACCATGGACTAACCCCTTTGCAAAAATGCCAATTTTGTGCATTTTTGGAACCGATGTTTTTGTTGTTCAGAAAGGCTTGTTTGGTATATAAAACGTCGAAAATGGCTTTTTTTACGATTTTCTTTTCACGGTCTATGAGATGGGAATACAGGGGGTTACAAGGGGTTACAAGAGGTTACAGGGGGTTACAAGGGGTTACAAGGGGTTACAAGGGGTTACAGGGGGTACAAGGGGTTACAAGGGGTGACAGGGGGTTGACAAGGGATTACAGGGGGTTACAAAGGATTATAGAAACTTTTTTCTTACTAGAACGTTCCCAGATACTTTTTCTTGGTCTATTTTGCTTAAAAATAAAAGTTAAAGAAATCTCAAATTTTTGACCAAATCGATGGACTTACCCCTTTGGAAAAATTCTAATTTTGCGTTTTTTGTACACAGTTGTTTTTTAGTCTTTAAATGCTTCTTTTTTATCTAGAACGTCAGCAAAGACTTTTTCTCGATCTATTTTTGATAAACACAAAAGATGAAAAAACTTCAACTTTTTGACCAAAATCAAAAATGCTAATTTTGCCTTTTTTTAAATACAGGTTTATATTGTCTAGAAAGGCTTGTTTTTTAACGAGAACGTCACCAAATACTTTTTCTGGGTGTATTTTGCATAAAACGAAACGTTCACAAAATTTCCAATTTTTGACCAAAACCAAGGACTAACCCCTTTGAAAAAATGCCAATTTTGTGCGTTTTTAAAACCGATGTTTTTGTTGTTGAGAAAGGCTTTTTTCCTATATAAAACGTCGAAAATCGCTTTTTTTACGATTTATTTTCACGATCTATGACATGGGAATACAGGGGGTTACAAGGGGTTACAGGGGGTTACAAGGGGTTACAAGGGGTCACAGGGGGTTACAAGGGGTTACAAGGAGTTACAAGGGGTGACAGGGGGTGACAAGGGGTTATAGGGGGTTACAAAGGATTATAGAAACTTTTATCTTACTAGAACGTTCCCAGATAGTTTTTCCTTGTCTCTTTTGCTTAAAAATGAAAGTTTAAGAAATCTCAAATTTTTGACAAAAACAATGGACTAACCCCTTTGGAAAAATTCTAATTTTGTGTTTTTTGTACACAGTTGTTTTTTAGTCTTTAAATGCTTCTTTTTTATCTAGAACGTCAGCAAACACTTTTTCTCGATCTATTTTTGATAAACACAAAAGATGAAAAAACTTCAACTTTTTGACCAAAATCATGCACTATCCCCTTTCCAAAAATGCTAATTTTGCCTTCTTTTTAAATACATGTTTATATTGTCTAGAAAGGCTTGTTTTTTAACGAGAACGTCACCAAATACTTTTTCTGGGTGTATTTTGCAGAAAACGAAACTTTCAGAAAATTTCCAATTTTTGACCAAAACCATGGACTAACCCCTTTGCAAAAATGCCAATTTTGTGCGTTTTTGAAACCGATGTTTTTGTTGTTCAGAAAGGCTTGCTTGCTATATAAAACGTCAAAAATCGATTTTTCACGATTTATTTTATCGATCTATGACATGGGAATACAGGGGGTTACAAGGGGTTACAGGGGGTTACAAGGGGTTACAAGGGGTTACAGGGGGTTACAAGGGGTTACAAGGGGTGACAGGGAGTAACAAGGGGTTACAGGGAGTTACAAAGGATTATAGAAACTTTTTTCTTTCTAGAACGTTCCCAGATAGTTTTTCTTGGTCTATTTTTCTTAAAAATGAAAGTTAAAGAAATCTCAAATTTTCGACCATAACGATGGACTAACCCCTTTGGAAAAATTCTAATTTTGTGTTTTTTGTACACAGTTGTTTTTTAGTCTTTAAATTCTTCGTTTTTATCTAGAACGTCAGCAAACACTTTTTCTCGATCTATTTTTGATAAACACAAAAGATGAAAAAACTTCAACTTTTTGACGAAAATCATGGACTATCCCCTTTGCAAAAATGCTAATTTTGCCTTGTTTTTAAATACATGTTTATATTGTCTAGAAAGGCTTGTTTTTTAACGAGAACGTCACCAAATACTTTTTCTGGGTGTATTTTGGATAAAACGAAACGTTCACAAAATTTCCAATTTTTGACCAAAACCATGGACTAACCCCTTTGAAAAAATGCCAATTTTGTGCGTTTTTGAAACCGATGTTTTTGTTGTTCAGAAAGACTTGTTTGCTATATAAAACGTCGAAAATGGCTTTTTTACGATTTATTTTCACGATCTATGACATGGGAATACAGGGGTTACAAGGGGTTACAAGAGGTTACGGGGGCATACAAGGGGTTACAAGGGGTTACAGGGGGTTACAAGGGGTTAGAAGTGGTTAGAGGGGGTTACAAGGGGTTACAAGGGGTGACAGGGGGTGACAAGGGGTTACAGGGGGTTACAAAGGATTATAGACACTTTTTTCTTACTAGAACGTTCCCAGATACTTTTTCTTGGTCTATTTTGCTTAAAAATGAAAGTTAAAGAAATCTCAAATTTTTGACCAAAACGATGGACTAACCCCTTTGGAAAAATTCTAATTTTGCGTTTTTTGTACACAGTTGTTTTTTTAGTCTTTAAAGGTTTCTTTTTTATCTAGAAACATCAGCAAACACTTTTTCTCGATCTATTTTTGATAAACACAAAAGATCAAAAAACTTCAACTTTTTGACCAATATCATGGACTATCCCCTTTGCAAAAATGCTAATTGTGCCTTCTTTTTAAATACATGTTTATATTGTCTAGAAAGGCTGGTTTTTTAACGAGAACGTCACCAAATACTTTTTCTGGGTGTATTTTGCATAAAACAAAACGTTTACAAAATTTCAAATTTCTGACCAAAACCATGGACTAACCCCTTTGCAAAAATGCCAATTTTGTGCGTTTTTTAAACCGATGTTTTCGTTGTTCAGAAAGGCTTGTTTGCTATATAAAACGTCGAAAATGGCTTTTTTTATGATTTTTTTTTTTACGATCTATGACATGGGAATACAGGGGGTTTCAACGGGTTACAGGGGGTTACAGGGGGTTACAAGGGGTTACAGGGGTTACAAGGGGTTACAGGGGGTTACAAGGGGTGACAAGGGGTGACAGGGGGTGACATGGGGTTACAGGGGGTTACAAAGGATTATAGTAACTTTTTTCTAACTAGATCGTTCCGAGATACTTTTTCTTGGTCTATTTTGCATTAAAATCAAAGTTGAAGAAATTTCAAATTTTTGACGAAAACGATGGTCTAACCCCTTTGGAAAAAATTCTAATTTTGCGTTTTTTTTACACAGCTGTTTTTATAGTCTTTTAAGGATTCTTTTTTATCTAGAACGTCAGCAAACACTTTTTCTCCATCTATTTTTGATAAACACAAAACATGAAAAAACTTCATCTTTTTCACCAAAGTCATGGACTATCCCCTTTGCAAAAATGCTAATTTTGCCTTGTTTTTAAATACATGTTTATATTGTCCAGAAAGGCTTGTTTTTTAACGAGAACGTCACCAAATACTTTTTCTGGGTGTATTTTGCATAAAACGAAACGTTCACAATATTTCCAATTTTTGACCAAAACCATGGACTAACCCCTTTGCAAAAACGCCAATTTTGTGCGTTTTTGAAACCGATGTTTTTGTTGTTCAGAAGGGCTTGTTTGCTATATAAAACGTCGAAAATGGCTTTTTTTACGATTTATTTTCACGATCTATGACATGGGAATACAGGGGGTTACAAGGGGTTACAAGAAGTTACAGTGGGTTACAAGGGGTTACAAGGGGTTACAGGGGGTTACAAGGGGTTACAGGGGGTTACAAGGGGTAACAAGGGGTTACAGGGGGTTACAAAGGATTATAGAAACATTTTACTAACTAGAACGTTCCCAGATACTTTTTATTTGTCTATTTTGCATAAAAATCAAAGTTGAAGAAATCTCAAATATTTGACCAAAACGATGGACTAACCCCTTTGGAAAAATTCTAATTTAGCGTTTTTCGTAAAAAGTTGTGTTTATAGTCTTTAAAGGCTTCTTTCTTATCTAGAACGGCCGGAAACACTTTTTCTGGATCTATTTTTGATAAACACAAAAGATGAAAAAACTTCAACTTTTTGACGAAAATCATGGACTATCCCCTTTGCAAAAATGCCAATTTTGCTTTCTTTTTAAATCCATGTTTATATTGTCTAGAAAGGCTTGTTTTCTAACGAGAACGTGACCAAATACTTTTTCTCGGTGTATTTTGCATAAAACGAAACGTTCACAAAATTTCCAATTTTTGACCAAAACCATGGACCAATGGACCATGGACCAAAACCATGCCAATTTTGTGCTTTTTTGGAAACCCATGTTTTTGTTGTTCAGAAAGGCTTGTTTGCTATATAAAACGTCGAAAATCGCTTTTTCATGATTTATTTTCACGATCTATGACATGGGAATACAGGAGGTAAGCATTGGTTACTGGGGGTTACAGGGGGTTAGAAGGGATTACAGGGGGTTACAAGGGGTTACAGGGGGTTACAGAGGGTTACAAGGGGTGACAGGGGGTGACAAGTGGTTACAGGGGGTTGCAAAGGATTATATAAATTTTTTTCTAACTAGAACGTTCCCAGATCCTTTTTCTTGGTCTATTTTGCTTAAAAAGCAAAGTTGAAGAAATCTCAAATTTTTGACCAAAACCATGGACTAACTCCTTTGCAAAAATGCGAATTTTGTGCGTTTTTGAAACCGATGTTTTTGTTGTTTAGAAAGGCTTTTTTTTGCTATATAAAACGGCGAAAATCCCTTTTTCACGATTTATTTTCACGATCTATGACATGGGAATACCGGGGGTTACAAGGGGTTACAGGGGGTTACAGAGGGTTACAAGGGGTTACAGGGGGTTTCAAGGGGTTACAGGGGGTTTCAAGGGGTTACATGGGGTTACAAGGGGTGACAGCTGGTGATAAGGGGTTACAGGGGGTTACAAAGGATTATAGAAACATTTTTCTAAGTAGAACGTTCTCGGATACTTTTTATTGGTCTATTTTGCATAAAAATGAAACTTGAAGAAATCTTAAATTTTTGACCAAAACAATGGACTAACCCGTTTGGAAAAATTCTAATTTTGCGTTTTTTGTACGCATTTGTTTTCATAGTCTTTAAAGGCTTCTTTTTTACCTAGAACGTCAGCAAACACTTTTTCTGGATCTATTTTTGATAAACACAAAACATGAAAAAACTTCAACTTTTTGACCAAAATCATGGACTATCCCCTTTGCGAAAATGCCAATTTTGCCTTCTTTTTTAATCCATGTTTATATTGTCTAGAAAGGCTTGTTTTTTAACGAAAACGTCACCAAATACTTTTTCTGGGTGTATTTTGTATAAAACGAAACGTTCACAAAATTTTCAATCTTTGACCAAAACCATGGACTAACCCCTTTGCAAAAATGCCAATTTTGTGTCTTTTTGAAACCGATGGTTTTGTTGTTCAGAAAGGCTTGTTTCCTATATAAAACGTCGAAAATCGCTTTTTTACGATTTATTTTCAGTATCTATGACATGGGAATACAGGCAGTTACAAGGGGTTGCAGGGGGTTGCAGGTGGTTACAAGGGGTTACAGAGGTTACAGGGGGTTGCAAAGGGTTACAAGGGATTTCAAGGAATGACAGGGGGTAACAAGTGGTTACAGGGAGTTACAAAGGATTATATAAACTTTTTTCTAACTAGAACTTTCCCAGATACTTTTCCTTGGTCCATTTTGAATAAAAATCAAAGTTGAAGAAATCTCAAATTTTTCACTAAAACCATGGACTAACCCCTTTGCAAAAATGCCAATTTTGTGCGTTTTTGAAACCGATGTTTTTGTTGTTCAGAAAGACTTGTTTGCTATATAAAACGTCGAAAATCGTTTTTTCACGATTTATTTTCACAATCTATGACATGGGAATACCGGGGGTTACAAAGGGTTACAAGGAGTCTCAAGGGGTTACGTGGGGTTACAAGGGGTGACAGGGGGTGACAAGGGGTTACATGGGGTTACAAAGGATTATAGAAACATTTTTCTAACTAGAACGTTCCCAGATACTTTTTATTGGTCTATTTTGCATAAAAATCAAAGTTGAAGAAATCTTAAATTTTTGACAAAAACGATGGACTAACCCCTTTGGAAAAATTCTAATTTTCGTTTTTTGCACACAGTTGTTTTTATAGTCTTTAAAGGCTTCTTTCTTATCTAGAACTTCAGCAAACACTTTTTCTGGATCTATTTTTGATAAACGCAAAAGATGAACAAACTTCAACTTTTTGACCAAAATCATGGACTATCCCCTTTGCAAAAATGCCAATTTTGCCTTCTTTTTAAATCCATGTTTATATTGTCTAGAAAGGCTTGTTTTCTAACGAGAAGGTGACCAAATACTTTTTCTGGGTGTATTTTGGATAAAACGAAACGTTCACAAAATTTCCACTTTTTCACCAAAACCATGGACTAACCCCTTTGGAAAAATGCCAATTTTGTGCGTTTTTGAAACCGATGTTTTTGTTGCAGAGAAAGGCTTGTTTGCTATATAAGACGTGGAAAATCCCTTTTCACCATTTATTTTCACGATCTATGACATGGGAATACAGGGGGTTACCAGGGGTTACAGGGGGTTACAAAGGGTTACAAGGGGTTACAGGGGGTTACAAGGGGTTAAAAGGGGTTACAAGGGGTTACAAGGGGTAACAAGGGGTTACAGGGGGTTACAAGGGGTTAGAAGGGGTTACAGGGGGTTACAAGGGGTTAGAGGGGGTTACAAGGGGCTACAAGGGGTGACAGGGGGTGACAACGGGTTACAGGGGGTTACAAAGAATTATAGCAACTTTTTTCTTACTAGAACGTTCCCAGAAAGTTTTTCTTGGTCTATTTTGCTTAAAAATGAAAGTTAAAGAAATCTCAAATTTTTGACCAAAACGATGGACTAACCCCTTTGGAAAAATTGTAATTTTGCGTTTTTTGTAGACAGTTGTTTTTATAGTCTTTAAATGTTTCTTTTTTATCTTGAACGTCAGCAAACACTTTTTCTCGATGTATTTTTGCTAAACACAAAAGATGAAAAAACTTTAACTTTTTAACCAAAATCATGGACTATCCCCTTTGCAAAAATGCTAATTTTGCCTTCTTTTTAAATACATGTTTATATTGTCTAGAAAGACTCGTTTTTTAACGAGAACGTCACCAAATACTTTTTCTGGGTGTATTTTGCATAAATTGAAACGTTCAGAAAATTTTCAATTTTTGACCAAAACCATGGTTTAACCCCTTTGCAAAAATGCCAATTTTGTGCGTTTTTGAAACCGATGTTTTTGTTGTTCAGAAAGGCTTGTTTGCTATATAAAACGTCGAAAATCGAGTTTTCACAATTTATTTTCACGATCTATGACATGGAAATACAGGGGGTTACCAGGGGTTACAGAGGGTTACAAGGGGTTACAAGGGGTTACAGGGGATTACAAGGGGTTACAAGGGGTGACAGGGGGTGACAAGGGGTTACAGGGGGTTACACAGGATTATAGTAACTTTTTTCTTACTAGAACGTTCCCAGATAGTTTTTCTTGGTCTATTTTGCTTAAAAATGAAAGTTAAAGAAATCTCAAATTTTTGACCAAAACGATGGACTAACACCTTTGGAAAAATTCTAATTTTGCGTTTTTTGTACACAGTTGTTTTTATAGTCTTTAAAGGCTTCTTTTTTATCTCGAACGTCAGCATAGACTTTTTCTCCATCTATTCTTGATAAACACAAAAGATGAAAAAACTTCAACTTTTTGACCAAAATCATGGACTATCCCCTTTGCAAAAATGCTAATTTTGCCTTCTTTTTAAGTACATGTTTATATTGTCTAGAAAGGCTTGTTTTTTACGGAGAACGTCACCAAATACTTTTTGTGGGTGTATTTTGCATAAAACGAAACGTTCACAAAATTTCCAATTTTTGACCAAAACCATGGACTACCCCCTTTCCAAAAATGCCAATTTTGTACCTTTTTGAAACGGATGTTTTTGTTGTTTAGAAAGGCTTGTTTGCTATATAAAACGTCAAAAATGGCTTTTTTTACGATTTATTTTCATGATCTATGACATGGGAATAGAGGGGATTACAAGGGGTTACAAGAGGTTACAGGAGGTTACAAGGGGTTACATGGGGTTACAAGGGATTACAAGTGGTTACAGGGGGTTACAAGGGGTTACAGGGGGTTACAAGGGGTTACAAGGGGTGACAGGGAGTGACAAGGTGTTACAGGGGGTTACAAAGGGTTATAGAAACGTTTTTCTTACTAGAACGTTCCCAGATACTTTTTGTTGGTCTATTTTGCTTAAAAATGAAAGTTAAAGAAATCTCAAATTTTTGACAAAAACGATGGACTAACCCATTTGGACAAATTCTAATTTTGCGTTTTTTGGACACAGTTGTTTTTATAGTCTTAAAAGGCTTCTTTTTTATCTAGAACGTCAGCAAACACTTTTTCTCCATCTATTTTTGATAAACACAAAAGATGAAAAAACTTCAACTTTTTGACCAAAATCATGGACTATCCCCTTTGCAAAAATGCTAATTTTGCCTTCTTCTTAAGTACATGTTTATATTGTCTAGAAAGGCTTGTTTTTTACGGAGAACGTCACCAAATACTTTTTCTGGGTGTATTTTGGATAAAACGAAACGTTCAGAAAATTTTCAATTTTTGACCAAAACCATGGACTAACCCCTTTGAAAAAATGCCAATTTTGTGCGTTTTTGAAACCGATGTTTTTGTTGTTCAGAAAGGCTTGTTTTCTATATAAAACGTCGAAAATCGATTTTTCACGATTTATTTTCACGATCTATGACATGGGAATACAGGGGGTTACCAGGGGTTACAGGGGGTTACAAGGGGATACAAGTGGTTACAAGGGGTTACAGGGGGTTACAAGGGGTTACAGGGAGTTACAAAGGATTATACAAGGGGTTACAAGAGGTTACAGGAGGTTACAAGGGGTTACAAGGGGTTACAAGGGGTTACAGGGGGTTACAGGGGGTTACAAGGGGTTACAGGGGGTTACAAGGGGTTACAAGGGGTGACAGGGGGTGACAACGGGTTACAGGGGGTTCCAAGGAATTATAGAAACTTTTTTCTTACTAGAACGTTCCCAGATATTTTTTCTTGGTCTATTTTGCTTAAAAATGAAAGTTAAAGAAATCTCAAATTTTTGAGCAAAACGATGGACTAACCCATTTGGAAAAATTCTAATTTTGCGTTTTTTTTACACAGTTGTTTTTATAGTCGTTAAAGGCTTCTTTTTTATCTAGAACGTCAGCAAACACTTTTTTTCGATCTATTTTTGATAAACACAAAAGATGAAAAAACGTCACCTTTTTGAGCAAAATCCTGGACTATCCCTTTGCAAAAATGCTAATTTTGCCTTTTTTTAAATACAGGTTTATATTGTCTAGAAAGGCTTGTTTTTTACCGAGAACGTCACCAAATACTTTTTCTGGGTGTATTTTGCATATAACGAAACGTTCAGAAAATTTCCACTTTTTGACCAAAACCATGGACTAACCCCTTTGCAAAAATGCCAATTTTGTGCGTTTTTGAAACCGATGTTTTTGTTGTTCAGAAGGGCTTGTTTGCTATATAAAACGTCGAAAATCGATTTTTCACGATTTATTTTCACGATCTATGACATGGGAATACAGGGGGTTACAAGAGGTTACAGGAGGTTACAAGGGGTTACAGGGGGTAACAAGGGGTTACAAGGAGTTACAGTGGGTTACAAAGGGTGACAAGGGGTGACACGGGGTGACAAGGGGTTACAGGGGGTTACAAAGGATTATAGAAACTTTTTCTTACTAGAACGTTCCCAGATAGTTTTTCTTGGTGTATTTTGCTTAAAAATGAAAGTTAAAGAAATCTCAAATTTTTGACCAAAACGATGGACTAACCCATTTGGAAAAATTCTAATTTTGCGTTTTTTGTACACAGTTGTTTTTATAGTCTTTAAAGGCTTCTTTTTTATCTCGAACGTCAGCAAAGACTTTTTCTCCATCTATTCTTGATAAACACAAAAGATGAAAAAACTTCAACTTTTTGACCAAAATCATGGACTATCCCCTTTGTAAAAATGCTAATTTTGCCTTCTTTTTAAATACATGTTTATATTGTCTAGAAAGGCTTGTTTTTTAACGAGAACGTCACCAAATACTTTTTCTGGGTGTATTTTGTATAAAGCGAAACGTTCACAAAATTTTCAATTTTTGACCAAAACCGTGGACTAACCCCTTTGCAAAAACGCCAATTTTGTGCGTTTTTGAAATCGATGTTTTTGTTGTTCAGAAAGGCTCTTTTGCTATATAAAACGTCGAAAATGGCTTTTTTTACGATTTATTTTCACGATCTATGACATGGGAATACAGGGGGTTACACGGGGTTACAAGAAATTACAGGGGGATACAAGGGGTTACAAGGGGTTACAGGGGGTTACAAGGGGTTACAGGGGGTTACAGGGGGTTACAAGGGGTTACAGGGGGTAACAAGGGGTTACAAGGGGTGACAGGGGGTGACAAGGGGTTACAGGGGGTTACAAAGGATTATAGAAATTTTTTTCTTACTAGAACGTTCCCAGATACTTTTTTTTTGCTCTATTTTGCTTAAAAATGAAAGTTGAAGAAATCTCAAATTTTTGACCAAAACGATGGACTAACCCATTTGGAAAAATTCTAATTTTGCGTTTTTTGTACACAGTTGTTTTTATAGTCTTTAAAGGCTTCTTTCTTATCTAGAACGTCAGCAAAGACTTTTTGTCGATCTATTTTTGATAAACACAAAAGATGAAAAAACTTCAACTTTTTGACCAGAATCATGGACTATCCCCTTTAGAAAAATTCTAATTTTGCGTTTTTTTTACAGAGTTGTTTTTATAGTCTTTAAAGGTTTCTTTTTTATCTAGAACGTCAGCAAACACTTTTTCTCGATCTATTTTTGATAAACACAAAAGATGAAAAAACTTCAACCTTTTGACCAAAATCATGGACTATCCCCTTTGCAAAAATGCTAATTTTGGCTCGTTTTTAAATACATGTTTATATTGTCTAGAAAGGGTTGTTTTCTAACGAGAACGTCACCAAATACTTTTTCTCGGTGTATTTTGCATAAAACGAAATGTTCAGAAAATTTCCAATTTTTGACCAAAACCATGGACTAACCCCTTTGCAAAAATGCCAATTTTGTGCGTTTTTGAAACCGATGTTTTTGTTGTTCAGAAAGGCTTGTTTGCTATATAAAACGTCGAAAATCGATTTTTCACGATTTATTTTCACGATCTATGACATGGGAATACCGGGGGTTACAAGGGGTTACAGGGAGTTACAAGGGGTTACAGGGGGTTACAAGGGGTTACAAGGGGTTACAGGGGGTTAGAAGGGGTTACAAGGGGTGACAGGGGGTGACAAGGGGTTACAGGGGGTTACAAAGGATTATAGAAACTTTTTTCTAAGTAGAACGTTCCCAGATACTTTTTTTTTGGTCTATTTTGCATAAAAATCAAAGTTGAAGAAATCTCAAATTTTCGACCAAAACTATGGACTAACCCCTTTTGGAAAAATTCTAATTTTGCGTTTTTCGGAAACAGTTGTTTTTATAGTCTTTATAGGCTTCTTTTTTATCTAGAACGTCAGAAAACACTTTTGCTCAATCTATTTTTGACAATCACAAAAGATGAAAAAACTTCAACTTTTTACCAAAATCATGGACTATTCAAAAATGCCAATTTTGCCTTCTTTTTAAATACGTTTTTATATTGTCTAGAAAGGCTTGTTTTCTAACGAGAACGTCACCATGAAACCAAACCTAGATTAATATCAGGCTGTGGTACTTGGGAAAATGGAAGACAAACTGAACTTTAAATCAGCCATTATTGACATTAAACCCTCTGGGGGTTGTCCTTGATAATGAGTTAAAATTTGATGATCACATTTCAGCTATTTGTCGCAAAATAAGTGCTCAGATAAGTGCTAGATCTGAACAGGTTAAAGATCATTTTGTCCCTAAAAAGCGGCGGTCGCTATATGGTGCATTTATACTTCCATATTTTAACTATTGTAGCCAAGTCTGGCATCACTGCGGAAAAAGAAGCACTACTAAACTCAAGAAATTCAACAAAAGGGCTTTGAGGTACATCTTCAAAGATAAAAGTGCATCTTATCAAGATCTCCTGGAACTAGGAATAAGACTCGAAGAAACTTGCAACTCGAAGAATCCAAGACATTCTGTTGACAATACCAATAGTAGATAGGACAAAGCTAAACCCGCGATTATTGCTTATCACCTTACGCTAATCCAAGTATAATATTCGTCATGATTATATCCTTTCATTGTCTAAAGTTAACACAACTAAATAATTATGGTCTCAAATCGTGGAGATGTTTTGCCGCTAAGGAATGGAACAAGCTAGCAAATGATATTGGAATTAAAGCAGGCACCAATGAAGTGACGAACAAAATTCAATTACTTAAGTTTGACTGAAATCGGGATTTATAGTAACTGCTGCCGTTTGCTTTTGTTATTCTAAAAGACTGTTAGTTGTTAGCTCTTAAAGTTTTCATATGATGAATTGTTGTGTATTGTTAGTTTTTAGAAGACATTTTTTTAAAGGTTAATTATTAGGTTTTTAGAATATATTAGGGCTGTGCATTACCTGTAAACTAGCTCGTAAAGCTAAGCGAAAACTCCACGGTAAATAAAGTATCATTATCGTTATCATTATCGTTATTGTAGGTGATTAAAAAAACACTTTGAAGCTAGTTTTGATTTTTTCAACAAAGCAGGCTACTAGTCTTTGTTTTTATTGTTTTAAACAGGTTGCTGATGCTTTTTCAGTATGGTAGTACCCTGATTAAGCTTTATTGTTAAAAATAATGACAAGGGAAAATGGTTTTTCTTTCTTTCTTTTGGTTTTGTCCGCTGTCAGCTGTTGATTCAATATAAAGTGCACATGTATAATTAAGAATCTTAATCTAACTCTTACTCTGACTAGCGTGACTTGGATGGCAAGGGTGACTAGGGTAACTTGGGTGACTTGGGTGACAAGGATGATAAGGGTGACTAGGGTGACTTGGGTAACTAGGGTGACTTTGGTGACTTGGGTGACAAGGGTGACAAGGGTGACTTGGGTGACTACGGTGACAAGGATATAGGTAACTAGGGTGACTTGGGTGACAAGGATGATAAGGGTGACCAGGGTGACTTGGTCGACTAGGGTGACTTGGGTGACTAGGGTGACTTGGGTGACTTGGGTGACTTGGGTGACAAGGGTGACTTGGGTGACTAGGGTGACTTGGGTGTGTGACTAGGGTGTGTGACTTGGGTGATTAGTCAGAAAACGTTTTGTTGAATTAAATAATTATTTCAGTTAAGAAACAATATAAACCCTTCCACCACTTTCGTAATGACGAATCTATAATACAATGTAATATAATATAATAATATAATATAATATAATCTGCATAAATTTGCATATAATTTGCATAATCTTCCCGGGTATTGTTAAAATTTGCATTGTTAATCAATGAGAAATAATTAATGCAAAAAGAAAACTATCTACCTAACTACCTAGCAAAACCCTTCCACGTAGGACTTGCCCTCGAGTCTTGCCGCCGGGTTAAAGGTTTAGGAGGGGCCCCCCTACCTTACCCCCCCTAAACCCTTAACCCGGCGGCAAGCGGCGATACTCGCCCTTACTCTTAGGCCACAGTCCCCCCACCCACCCGCCTGTGGAAGGTTTCCCTGTTTTACTCATCATCATTCACACTCTCTCTCTCTCTTACTGTCTACCTATCTACCTATCTACCACACCCTCTCATCCACCACACCCTCTCATTTACCCCACCCTGCCGACCACACCCTGTTGACCACACCCTGCCGACCACACCCTTGACCCAACCCCTCTTAACCTTATCCCTATTTTTGGTGACCCCGAGATTTGAACCCCCAACCTTTGGTTTGCCAATTGGTTTGCTAATCTGTTGCCCTCCCATCTGGGCCACCGCGGCTCAGATACAAATGGTTGGAAAATTTTATATATTAATTATGACTATTACATATGCAAAGTATCATTTCCTGTTTCCGGTACTGATTATTATGTAAATCAAAGCCCCACTGGGCAGTTTCGTCCATTGAAAATTAAGTCAACTGAACAATAAGCTACATTGTGATGTCACTAAAATCACTTAAACTTTTTTTCCGTGCCACTAACTTTGTTGAACCGGAAATATGAACTATAATAACAACACTGCAAAGACGAATTCGATCAACGTTCTCCCCACATGTCAGACGGTTAAGCCGAGTTAAGCGGCCTTTCTTCGTTGTCACAATCTTAAACGTTACAGCGGGAATAAAGGTACGTTTTCTTAAAATGATGAATTTATTTTCTACTCATAAAATTTGACTCTGCGCAAACAAATGGCGACAAATGTTGAAATATTTTCTTCCGAGTTAAAATAGCTTAAACGCCGAAGAGGGTGCTGTGGCAAGTTTTGTTTCGGTTTGTTCTTGATTTTGATTTTGTTCACGGGTTTTAGCCCGAAAGAATGGAAGTTTTATATATTTTCTAAAGTTTGAAATCGACTTTATATTAAATAGACGATGAAATCGACTAAACTGTTGAAAGACTTCTTAATAGCACTAAGAGCAGAACTCATAAGTTAGAGTAAACCTTTCGAAGAAGGAATATACGCATTTAAGCAGAATAACAGAATTTACAGGACACAAAAACAGGCTTCCTCTTAAGGCCTTAAAGAACGTTAACAGCGGAAAGACTTTTTTAGGAAAGAAATCAAGCATAGACACCCTCGCAAACGGTGGCAAGATGACTGATTATTAAAAGTCGGGGTTGGAAAGACTTGGCTGTTTAAAATTATTTCTTCAAGTTTTTCAATGTTTTCTGTTGTTTATTTTCTTGTTTATGTATATTTGGTTGGCGACAACACATTTTTTTCTCGGGTACAGTGCTGTTAGATTTTAAAAATAGAGAAATCAAATGTAAACACTCTCGCAAACGACGGCAATTTGACTCATTGTGGAAAGCCGGAGTTGGAAAGACTTGGCTGTTTTAAAAAATGATTTTTAATGTTTTTTAACGTTTTCAATTTTTATTTCCTTGTTTATGTATATCTGGTTAGCTACAACATGTTTTTTCTTGGGCACAGTCCTGTTCTAATTTTTAAAATAAAGAAATCAAATATACACACTCTCGCTAACGACGGCAAAATGACTTATTATTTAAAGCCCGAGCCGGAAAGACTTGGCTGTTTAAAATTTTTTTCTCAATGTTTTTATGTTTTTTTGTCTTTTTTATTTTCTTGCTTATATATATCTAGTTGACTACAGCATGTTTTTTCTCGGGTACAATCCTACTAGATTTTTAAAATAAAGAAATAAACTGAACCAAGAGTTAAGCCGGTAAGACATATCTCGCAACATCTTGAATTTTAATTTTTACTCATGTTTACCTTTTCTCTCAAGGGAGAGTTTTTGTTCTGGTTCATTAACACGTTGCTGTTGTTATTTGAGTTTTTTTGTAAAGTCAATTGTTTTATATTTTTCTTTAGTAACATTCATTGGGGACAATAACATTTTCTCACTTTATTATGTTATGTCCAGCTTTTGAATTTAGTCAACTTTAACCTAATTTTGTTTCCTCTCTTAGCGTTATATAATGTAAAAAAAATTTAAAGTCCGAAAAAAACCTAGATATTTGAATTTTTACTTCTTATTTGTTTTCAATTCTGCGGTTGTTGCCAATCGTTTATTATGGATTTGCTAATTCTTTTTTTTCTTGTAAAATAAATCGAAAGTGACAGCATTTGGTTCCCTGGTGTCTGACTGTTATGTCTGGAGGAGGACTTGGCTCTTGCTTGCTTTTTATCCTAATTATATTTCAGTATGATTTTACCGCTTATTTTTTCTTTATATTTAAAATCGAAGGTTAGGTAGGGAGCTCATTAAATAAGCAACAAGGTTTCTATTTGAACTTCCTCGCCAAAAAAGTACCATTAATTCCTTTACTTATGGTTTACTTCTCTTTAATCTTTGAATAACATTTTTCTAATATATTAAATGTCTGTATGTCATATGTATTTGTTTTCTGGTAAATAGATAAACTGAAACTGAAACTGAAACTCTTGGATGTCTATGTGGGTGTACACTGTTCTTCAGTGATATACAATTTCTACCCTGACCTCCTTATTATTTTTTCCTGCTCATTTCTCTTTGCACCGTCGCTTTTTTCAGGCTAGCTAACGTCTCAATATTTAAAGAGACAGAGCAGGGGTTGTGGTAAGTACCCCTAAAAACCCCGCCCTCCTTTCTCGGTCCCAGACCTCGCAACAAGTATGCACGACAAAAATGGCGTCTACAGCTGTCGTTAACTGTTCTGGCTTGCAGGTTGCAGAATAACTGCTTGTTTCTTCTTAAAAGCGAAGATAAGTTTCTAAAATCCAATTACTGTGCGTGTGCTTCAGTTATGTCCGATATTTATGACGTAAATCGTTCTCTGTGCAGCGAATTTGGTATGATTCTGTTTTGTAATTAATTTCCTCCAACAGATCCAATCAAGTTAAAAGCTTATTCGTACACTTTGCGGGAATGGCAAACGTTGAAGTGCGCTATGGGAAGTTATTCCTTTAATTATTGTTCAACTGATCTTCATATCCACACAAAGGTAAGTTCTTATTAGGTTCATCAATGAGAACATTAGTTAATGTGCTTTGCAGTTTGCTCATTTTGGGGTCATACCCGGTGTAATATAATTTATTCGTTTTATTTGTTTTATGGATTATTTTCAGGGTTAGGTTCACTGTTAAGGATGTTTTGTTTTTTGGGGGGTTTGCGTCAGCTGTGAGTAATAAATTATATTACACCAGAGATGAGCCTCATTTTGCCTGTTATCGATCTCCTACTTGACATTTGCTGTTTGTTGTAAACTTGATTCTGAATCTTTCTATGGTTTAGGTGTGGGGTCTGGACCCCCTTATTTGACCTGACAGTTGTTTTTTTGACTGAAATTCGTACATCGACAGGATAGTAATCAGTTATTAAGTGGCCAATTTTTTTTAATGAAACGCACATTGTATTTTCCCGCTAAACTTAATTCCAGGGATATTCGAAAATGTAATGTTATTGTTTTTGGGTACCCTCCTATGATTTACGACCTCATTTGGGAAAACCTACATTAACAATATTTCCTTAAACGGTTAGATTGTTGGCTGTCTGTTAATTATTCGTTAGATGATTCAATGAAAATAGTCAGAGGCATTAGGCAATTCGTTAGCAACTCATCCCTGTCAGTTAGAGCGTTAGTTGTATCCAATAGAGGCGTAAGTCCATTTGTTAGCAACTCGTTCATATCAGTTAGAGCGTCAGTTCAGGAAACTAAAGCATCAATGGATGATTCTATTGCTATGCTGATCAAGGCTGATGGCTTTATGGGCCCCCTGTTGCCAGAGCTATGTAACAAAAACTCCCGAACATCAAAAAATTTCATCACTTTCGATTTTCAAAGAATGAACTAGGCATTGTCTACTGGCAAGAGTTTTTGTCATCTTCAGAACAGGCTTTTTTTTCACTAAGGAATGGTGTTGCCATTCCCCCAGTTTCAGTTCTACCACAAAAGATCAACCCAGAAGGCTTAAGCGAGGAATGTCGAAATTACTTGTATCGTGAAATAAGACAGTTGCACCAGTTCCATGATCAGTGAACTTTATCAGCTGTATGATATGGTTGTAGATGTGACTTTTCATAATTCAATCCCACACTGTAAGAGAATTAGGATTATTATTGCAGTTATTGTGTATACACCATTCGTACTTACTTATGTAATAAAACAATGAAGTTCTACTGAATAATTTTTTGGGATATTTTCTGTTGTTCTTTTAGCAGTTATGTTCAGTTAACTAAACTATGCTATTGCCCTATTGCAAGTTCTGATAGTTCTAGGGTAAAAGGAAAATTTATAGGCATCATTCAGTGTGGTGCGCAATTAGGAGATCTCAAAGCTCTTTTATTGCGAGATATTTCAGTTGGTAGGGAAATACGAACAAGCCCTTTATAGATCTTGTAAACGTGAACACTTGGTTGATCAATTTTGGGTAATCGAGCTTGAACTTTTGAGTTTGATTGAGTTTGCGAGCATAATTGAAGAATGCTCTTCATGAGTTTGATTATCAAATCAATCAAACTTGATTTAACTTATCAAACATGGTCGAGCTCAAAAACCATTGGATTAAGTTCGGTAATTGAACAAAATTAAACTCTCTTGTTATAATACTCCAACTAACGAAACAATCAAACTTAATGAAAGGAGTGAAAATAATACAGAGCTCAATCGAACTCCTTCGGCCATTTGGCATTTTTATTTAGAAAGGGCTAGCAAATTTAGCATGGATGGCTCTGACCCGACAACATGAATGTTGATCGGTATCAAAACAGATGGCTGAGGGAAGAATTTCATTCTCAAATAATGGAAACAATACGTTGGATCGAAACCCACCAACAACAAATTAAAGAAAATAACCAACACGTAACACAACCAATGAAGTACCTGGGAGTATAATTCACTGTCAACAAAGGAAGTGCAGTAGCCAATGCATTTCGGTAAGTTTTGATCCTTCGCTTACAATAGCAATCCATGCAAACAGAATAAAAGGTCTCACCCATAAGATGAAATTTCATTTCTATTCATTTTCTAGATTACAATGGCTCTCCGAAAATTGTTGCGCGAGAGAATCTTACCGTCAGAAGCTCTCTTCTTCTATCCTGAAGAAATTATGACTGGAATTGGCCCTGCAAAAATTATCTTGCTAAAAATGACGTTGTTATTGGAGGGACTGTTAACTAGCAAGGAAAAGGAGTGGAAGCTGAAATCATTGCCTTAAGTGGTAAGTAAAGTAATTAACTGTTAACTGTGTTTTTCTGTTGCAAGGTTTGCCCTTCTACCAGATATCTCGACTTACCATCTTTTTGTTCTTTTCTCATTGTAGAAATTACTGATGAACTAAATGAGAAGGATCTGTTTTGGTCAAAAAAGAATCCTTAAGAAACTACTCAAGTTGATTCCGTCAGTGCACCAAACGAACCTCCAAAGAAGAGATCACAATTGGTGAGTTTGGTTAATCTGTATCATCAATATTACTCCAGTTTTGTTTGGTTATGTGATTATGACGCTCTATTTAGTAATTATTAATGCGAACTGAAGATCGCGCTAAAATTTAGTAGTCCGACTCAAATATTAAAGCGTTAACTTTGCACTACCTTTAAGCATTAGTGACAAACTGAACTACTGTATTTATTGGAATAAGTGCCCAACCTCGAATTAGCGCCCACCTCGAATAAGCGCCCATCCTAAAGGTAGAAAAAGTTAATAAGCGCCCAGCCTTGAATAAGCGCCCACCCCACCCCACTCCCTCCCACAAAAACTCCAATAAGATATAATAAGGGACCCTCCCGAAGACGGAGTTTTCTTCAGGGTAGTATTGTACAGAAACCTTGCTTTGTTACATCTTCGCTTTTTGTTATTAGCACTTTCTGTTTTGTTGCAAAATATACTACTACACTTGCTGAGAATGGTCAAAATGTAATAAGCGCCCACCTTGAATAAGCGCCCACTCTCAAGGTCCAAAAATTTAATAAGCGCCCAGGGCGGTTAATCGAAGAAATACGGTAAATTCGTTTTTATTTCAGGAGAAAAGCAATGCCGAGGAAAATGTGGCAAAGACAAAGGACACCACAGAGCCACCATCTACCACGACAGCTGAAGTGGTGGATTTGAGCAAGGAGGAGGTAAATATTGTAACTCTTCACTTCAAAAATTTGAAGTTTGATTTTAAGTATTTGCTTGGATCAGGGTCTTCCTTGAATGGCGTTTTTCTGTCATAAGTGCAGTTTGTTGAAGCTGTTTTTAGTCAATGATTGCAGTCCAAGTAAAGAAGCTTTTTCACACTTTGTTAATGAATTGGAATAATCTCTTATTTTCAAATTTTCCATTTTTGCGTAATAATATTGCATGTACTGGATTATGGTAAGCCGAGCTGCTTTGCTGATTTTACTTAACCTGAAAATTTTATAACCATTAAGTTTTGTTCACTGAAAAACTTTGGATCGCTTTCTTTCAGGAAAAAAATGACTCTAATGCGTCAGCAAAGACCAATGATAGCTCCGCAACGCCATTATCTCCACAGGTATTTCTGTAGTAACTATTTTCAACAACTTGTAGTTATGAAGGTTTGGCTTATAAAAGAAAATTTCATCCATGTGCTTTTATATTGGCTACGTTGCAGCCAGCCCACAGAAGGTTTATGGTGTCTGTAATGCAGGCTACATTTATACCCTCACTCAAAAGAAGTATAATATTTTGATTCTGTTTTAAAATAACTTCATTTGTTAAGCAAATTTGAACAGCAGTCGTTTGGCAAATATGCAAGCATTTAGTTTTAAACATCTGAAGTCAGTTGGTCTGAACGTCTAGAAGTAAGTTCCCGAGCGCCTACAATTTGTAGATATTTAAAGTAGGTTTTAGTGCAGGCAACTTTTGTTTTTCACTTCTATTAACTACGTGAATGTCTTACATGTACGCTATAACTGAAACGTTTGCAAAAGTTTGTTATGATTGTGTTTAAATCGCGGTAACTGAAACTGATACTCCATTTTTTATTTTGTTCTTTAGAAAGATATCTGCACAAAGATCACTTTGCAGGAGAGTGATAGAAAGAATTCTTAAAGGAACAAAGAAAAAGGGAAGAAGACCTGGCAGCTAAACGTAAAAGTGCAACCAAGAAACTGAATTTTGTTGATTCTTCCCACAACGTCATCATGAAAAAAATTGATTCTCCAGACAACGTCAGCCTGATTAAAAAGCAGCTTGAGGCACAAACAAGAGAGCATGATCTTCTAAAGAATCAGATCCCGGAACACGAGCAATTCCCTAAGGTAAGCACAAAGCAATGTAGTTTCTTTATTCTCCGTCAAGAATCAGGTTGCAGTGGCTACCAAATAATAGCAACACGCCCCCCTCAAACAGTTCTTTCTTTCAGTCTTCTTTTTCAGTTTTTGTGGACTTGTTTTTTGTTGCGCTTCTCTCATCGTTTCTGCTTGAAGAGCAAAGACTTGGGACAGTTTTTTTGCAGAATGGGGCGATTTGAATTTCCCTGATATGAATGATACTTTTCTGTCAACTTTGTAAGTTTGAAAATCAAAGGAAAGAAAGGCATAAGTTTAACAACAGTATTAAAATGCAGTTTGTATCGCTGCTGGAAGTGTGCTGTGCCTACATTTATTCATGTATTTATTTTGACTTAAGATGATGGACAGATTCAAAGATTCTCTTGTCTTATTGGGGGAGACGTTGGGGCACAGATTGTCACAGATCAAACAATGGCTAGAATCTTTAGAGCCTGTGTTAAGTTGAATAATAATAATAACCTTTATTTATCCATCTTTTAAAAATATATACAATGGATTTACATTACTACAAAATGCTATCAAGTGATTATTCTAATAAAAAAGTAAGAAAAGTAGGTAAGTAAGTAAGTAAGTAAGTAAAAATAACAGGTCATTAAAGAAGTCTAACAGCTCTTGCTATAAATGAATTTGCATGTCCTTGCTTCCCTGACTGTGGTATTGCTACTGAACCTGGTCTGGATCTTAAGTTATAGCTGTGGCTGGTATTTGGCTTAGTGAGAAAAATTTGATTTGGGTGGTTAATATAATTCACTATTCTTTCTAATTCACTCTTTGTTGCTACATTGCACCTGTCGTCTAGTGTTGGAAGGAATGTTCTTGGTATCCCGATGATATTTACACACCTGTTTTGTAAAGACTGCAACTCTTCTGCAAGGTACTTTGGCAAGCCGCCCCACAGTGGGGAGGCATATTCGAGAAGTGGGCGTATTTTGGTACAATATATCCTGATCCTGATCTCTGTAGGTACGTTTGCTTTCCTACATTCCCTTAGAAATAAAATCTCTTGCTGGCTTTCTTTACAGTCAGTTCAACATGGTAATTGCAACGTAGGTTGTCTTGTTGACGAACCCCCAGTAGCTTAAACTTGGATACCCTCTCTCTTACAACCAGGGGTCTTAGAACCAGGGGTTCTTACAACCGGGGCTCTTACAAAGCAAGGTTCTTACCACCAGAAGCCTTAGAACCAGTGGTTCTCACATTCAGGGGTCTTAACACTAGGGGTTCTTACAACCAGGGGTTGTTACAAACAGTGGTCTTAGAACCAGGGGTTCTTACAACCAGGGGTCTTAATCCAGGGTTCTTAAAACTGGGGGTCTTACAACAGCGGTTCCTACAACCAGGGGTCTTAGAACCAGGGGTTCATACAACCGGGGGTGTTACAACTAGGGGTTCTTACAACCATCTGCGTGACAACCAGGGGTTCTTAAAACCAGGGTTCTTTCAACTAGGGGTTCTTACGACGAGGGCTCTTACAACCAGGTTTTCTTACAACTGGGAGACTTACAACCAGGGGTTCTTACAACTAAAAGTCTTATGACCACAGGTTCTTTCGACCAGGGGTCCCACAACTAGGGGTTCTGACAATTAGAGATCTTACCACCAGGGGTTCTTATAACCAGAAGTCTTACAACGAGGGGTTCCTACAACCAGGGGTTCTCACAACCAGGGGTCTTACAACTAGGGGTTCTTACAACCGGGGGTCTTTTAACCCGGGGTTCTTACAACCTTGGGTCTTACAGCAAGGGGTTCTTAAAACCATAGGTCTTAGAACCGGGGGTCTTAGAACAAGGGGTTCTTACAACCTGGGTTCTTCCAACCAGGGGTTCTTACAAGCAGGGGTTCTTACAACCAGGGGTCTTACAACAAGGGGTTCTTACAACCATGGGTTCTTACAACCAGGGGTCTTAGAACCAGGGGTTCTTACTACCGGGGTGTTACAACCAGGGGATCTTACAACCAGGGGTCTTACAAGCAGGGGTTCTTAAAACTGGGGGTCTTACAACCAGGGGTTCTTACAACCAGGGGTCTTACAACTAGGGGTTCTTCCAACCAGGTGTTCTTACAACCGGGGGTCTTACAAGCAGGGGTTCTTACAAGCTGAGGTGTTACAACCAGGGGTTCTTACAACCAGGGGTCTTAGAACCAGGGGTTCTTACTACTGGGGGTGTTACAACTAGTGATTCTTACAACAATCAGTCTTACAACCAGAGGTTCTTACTACCAGGGGTCTTACAACTAGGGGTTCTTGCAACCAGGGGTTCTCAAAACTGGGGTTGTTACAACCAGGGTTTCTTACAACCAGGGGTCTTACAACGAGGGGTTCTTCCAACCAGGTGTTCTTACAACCGGTGGTCTTACAAGCAGGTGTTCTTACAAGCAAGAGTGTTACAACCAGGGGTTCTTAAAACCGGGGGTCTTACAATTAGGAGTTCTTACAACCAGGGTTTCTAACAAGCAGCCGTCTTACACCGGAAGTCTTACAACCAGGGGTTCTTACAACTAGGGGTCTTACAACCAGGGGTTCTTGTAACTGGGGGTCTTACAACCAGGGGTTCTCACGACCAGTGGTCTTACAACCAGGGGTTCTTACAACCAGGGCTCTGACAAGCAGGGGTTCTTACAACCAGGGTCTCAAAACTAGGGGTTCTTACAACCAGGTGTTTTTACAACCAGGGGTCTTACAACTTGGGGTTTTTTCAACCACGTGTTCTTACACCTGGGGGTCTTACAAGCCGTTGTTCTCAAAGCAGGGGTCTGACAACCAGGGGTTTTAAAACCGGGGGTCTTACAATTAGGAGTTCTTACAACCAGGGTTTCTTACAGGCAGCGGTCTTACAACTAGGGTTCTCACAACCAGGAGTTCTTACAACTGGAGGTCTTACAACCAGGGGTTCCGACAATTAGGGGCCTTACAACCAGGGGTTCTTACAACCAGGGGCTCTTAGAACCAGGGTTCTTAGAACCGGGAGTTTTTACAGTCGGGGGTCTTAGAACTAGGGGTTCTTACAACCAGGGGTCTTAAAACCAGGGGCTCTTTCAACCAGGGGTTCTTACAACATGGTGTCTTAGAAGCAGGGGTTTTTAAAAGCAGGGCTTCTTACAACCGGGGGTCTTACAACCAGGGGTTCTTACAACTAGGGGTCTTACAACCAGGGGTTCTTGCAACTGGAGGTCTTACAACCAAGGGTTCTTACAACCTTGGGTCTTACAACAAGTTGTTCTTACAACCGGGAGTCTTACAACTAAAGGTTCTTACAACCAGGGTCCTTACTACCAGTGGTTCTTACAACAAGTAGTTCTTTCAACCAGGCGTTCTTACAACTGGGAGTCTTACAAGCAGGGATTCTTACAATCAGGGGTCTTACAACAAGGGGTTCTTACAACCGGGTTCTTACAACCTTTGGTTCCTACAACCAGGGCTTTTAGAAATAAGGGTTCTTACAAGTGGGGGTTCTTACAACCAGGTGTTCTTACAACTGGGGGTCTTACAAGCAGGGGTTGTTACAACTGGGAGTTTTACTACCTGGGGTTCTTACAACAAGGGGTTCTTACAACCAGGGGTTCTTACTACCAAGGGTCTTACAACCAGGGGTCTTACAACCAGGGGTTTGTACAACCAGCGGTTTGTACAACCAGGGGTTCCTGCAACTGGAGGTCTTTGAACCATGGGTTCTTACAACCAGGGGTTCTTACATCCAAGGGCATTACAAGAGGTGTTTTAGAACCAGTTGTTTTTACAATCAGGGGTTGTTACAACTGAGGGTCTTACAACCAGGAGTTCTTTTAACCAGAGTTTCTTACAAGTGGGGGTATTACAAATAGGGGTTCTTATAACCTGGGGACTTGCAACCCGGGGTCTTACAACCAGGGGTTTTTACAACCAGGGGTCTTACAACCAGGGGTTCTTACAACTGGGCTTCTTACTACCAGGGGTTCTTATAACCAGGGGTCTTACAACCATGGGTTTGTACAAGAAGGGGTTCTTACAACTGGGGGTCTTACAAGCAGGAGTTTTTATAACCAGGGTCTTACAACCAGGTTTTCTTACAACCAGGGTACTTACAACCAGGAGGTATTACAAGCAAGGGTCTAACAACCAGGGATTCTTACAACCGGGGGTGTTACAACCAGGTGCTATTATAATCAGGTGTCTTAAAACCAGGGAATCTTACAGCCAAGGTTCTTACAACCAGTGGTCTTACATCCAGGGGTTGTTACAACCATGGTTTCTTGCGACCATGGGCCTTAAAAATCAGAGGTTCTTACAACCAGAGGTCTTACAATTAGGGGTTCTTACAACCTGAGGTCTTACAATGAGGGGTTCTTACATTAATTTGCTGTTACCTTAAGGGGTTCTTAAAACCGGGGGTCTTAGAACCACGGGTTCTTACACCCCAGGGGGTCTTACAACAATCGGTTCTTACAACAGGGGTTTTTATGACAAGGGATTCTTACAACCAGGGGTTCCGACAGTTAGGGGTCTTACAAGCAGGGTTTCTTACAACCGGGCGTCTTATAACCAGGGATTCTTACAACCAGGGGACTTGCAACAAGGGTTTCTTACAACCAGGGGTCTTACAACTAGGGGTTCTTACAACCAGGGGTCTTAGAAGCAGGGGTTCTTACATCTGGGGGTCTTACAACTAGGGGTTTTTACAACCAGGGGTCTTAAAACCAAAGGCTCTTACAATCAGGGGTTCTTACAACTGGAGGTCTTAGAAGTAGAGGTTTTTTACAACCTGGCGTCTTACAACCAGCGGTTGTTGCAACCGGGGGTCTTACAACCAGGGGTTCTTACAACCAGGGTTCGTACAACTGGGTGTCTTAAAACCAGGGGTTCTTACCACGAGAGCTGAAGTGGTGGATTTGATTAAGGAGGAGGTAAATATTGTAACTCTACATTTCCAAAATTTGAAGTTTGATTTTGAGTATTTGCTTGGATCATGGTCTTCCTTGAATAGCGTTTTTCTGTCATAAGTGCAGTTCGTTAAAGCTGTTTTTAGTCAATGATTGCAGTCCAAGTAAAGAAGTGTTTTCACACTTTGTTAATGAATTGGAATCATCTCTTATTTCAAATTTTCCAGTTTTGCATTATAATTTCATGTAGTGGATTATGGTAAGCTGAGCTGCTTTGCTGATTTTACTTAACCTGAAAATTTTATAACCATTAAGTTTTGTTCACTGAAAAACTTTGGATCGCTTTCTTTCAGGAGAAAACTAACTCTAATGTGTCAGCAAAGACCAATAATAGCTCCGCAACGCCACTATCTGTACAGGTAATTCTGTAGCAACTATTTTGAACAACTTGTAGTTATGAAGGTTTGACCTATAAAAGAGAATTTCATCCATGTGCATTTATATTGGCTGCGTTGCAGCTGGCCCACAGAAGGTTTATGGTGTCTGTAATGCAGCCTACATTTATACCCTCACTCAAAAGAAGTATAATATTTTGATTCTGTTTTAAAATAACTTCATTTGTCCAGCAAATTTGAACAGCAGTCTTTTGGCAAATATGCAAGTATTTAGTTTTAAACATCTGAAGTCAGTTGGTCTGAACGTCTAGAAGTAAGTTCCCGAGTTCCTACAATTTGTAGATATTTTAAGTAGGTTTTTGTGCAGGGAATTGTGGTTTTCACTTCTATTAACTACGTGAATGTCTTACATGTACGCTTTAAACTTCAAAATTCTGTTATGATCATGTTTAAATCGTGGTAACTGAAACTGATACTTCTTTTTTTTATTTTGTTCTTTAGAAAGATCACGTCGCAGGAGACCGATACAAAGAATTCTTAAAGGAACAAAAAAAGAGGGAAAAATACCTGGCTGCTAAACGTAAAAGTGCAACCAAGAAACTTAATTTTCCTGTTTCTTCCCACGATGTCATCATGAAAAAAATTGATTCTCCAGACAACGTCAGCCTGATTAAAAAGCAGCTTGAGGCACAAACAAGAGAGCATGATCTTCTAAAGAATCAGATCCCAGATCATGAGCAATTCTTAAAGGTAAGCACAAAGCAATGTAGTTTCTTTATTCTCCGTCAAGAATCAGGTTGCAGTGGCTACCAAATAATAGCAACATGCCCCCTCAAAAAGTTCTTTCTTTCAGTCTTCTTTTTTAGTTTTTGTGGACTTGTTTTTTGTTGCGCTTCTCTCATCGTTTCTGCTTGAAGAGCAAAGACTTGGGACAGTTTTTTTGCAGAATGGGGCGATTTGAATTTCCCTGACATTAATGATACTTTGCTGTCAACTTTGTAAGTTTGAAAATCAAAGGAAAGAAAGGCATAAGTTTAACAACAGTATTAAATCGAGTTTGTATCGCTGCTGGAAGGGTGCTGTGCCTACATTTATTCATGTATTTATTTTGACTTAAGATGATGGACAGATTCAAAGATTCTCTTGTCTTATTGGGGGAGACGTTGGGGCACAGATTGTCACAGATCAAACAATGGCTAGAATCTTTAGAGCCTGTGTTAAGTTGAATAATAATAATAACCTTTATTTATCCATCTTTTAAAAATTTATACAATGGATTTACAATACTATAAAATGCTATCAAGTGATTATTCTAATAAAAAAGTAAGTAAGTAAGTAAGTAAACATAACAGGTCATTAAAGAAGTCTTGCAGCTCTTGCTATAAATGAATTTGCATGTCTTTGCGTCCCTGACTGTGGTATTGCTACTGAACCTGGTTTGGATCTTAAGTTATAGCCCTGGCTGGTATTTGGCTTAGTGAGAAAAATTTGATTTGGGTGGTTAATATAATTCACAACTCTTTCTAATTCACGCTTTGTTGCTATGTTGCACTTGTCCTCTAGCATTGGAAGGAATGTTCTTGGTATCCCGATGATATCTACACACCTGTTTTGTAAAGACTGCAACTCTTCCCCACAGTGGGTGGCATATTCGAGAAGTGTCCGTATTTTGGTACAATATATTGTGATGCTGATCTCTGTAGGTAGGTTTGCTTTCATACATTCCCTTAAAAAATACAATCTCTTCCTGGCTTTCTTTACAGTTTGAGTTCAACATGGAAATTCCAACATAGGTTGTCTTGTTGCCATACCCCTAGTAGCTTAAACTTGGATACCCTGTCCAAACACCAGTCATTTATTCGGAAAAGATGTGGCTCAATAGAGTTTTTGCAGAACGAGATCCACATATCCTTGGTTTTTCTTTGACTTCAATAGAATGTTGCCCAGTTCTGAAGGCTGTCAAGTACCTTCTGCATATTTGATAATTCGCCATTTGGTATACTTTTAGACGCTGTGCAGTTGTCACTGTACTTACACATCTTTATGTGTCCTTGCTGTTATACAGGTATAGAATCGTCAAACCATCCATTAAGATACCGAACAGTAAAGGGGATATGACAGATCCTTGTGGTACACCTGCCGGGCAAGTCTGCGTTGTTGATAGTACCCAGGAAGCTGGAGAACGCTTTGTATCCATTGCCACAAAGACCTGTTAATGTTCCTACCTTTAAGCTTGGACAAAAGAATTGAGTGATCAACTAGATCAAAGGCCTTGCTGAAATCGATAAATAAGGAATGGATGACCTTTTTCGCCTCTGTTGTGTTGTCAGAGTGGTTTAACCATGTTTGGGTGATTTTTACAAGAGCAGATACAGTCGAGCGACCATGGGAGAAAGCATGTTGATTCTCTTTGACTCTGAAGGCATCCTTATTTAGCATTATTTGTACCCTCTCAAGGACTTTGCCTAGGACAGGTAAAACTGATATCTGCCTGAAGTCTGTTTCGAGGTCTTCGGGCAGGTGGACTTTTGGAACAGGACTAACAAGAGCATGCTTGTATAAGGTCGGGTACTTCTTTTCAAGAATACTTGCACAGATGATATCAAGGCTTGGAAACATTAAAAATCTACAAAAATAAACTGTGAACTCGGTAGGTTAAGCCACATTGTAGCTGCTTCCTTTAGTGCACACTTTTTAAAAATGTAGCAAAGTTATTCAGTGCACTCGGCATAAGTCAAATTGCAGCTGAAAAAGAGTTACTGTTAGGCTAGAGGTCAGGCCTAAAACGCTGAATTTAACACATGATAAGTTCGGGCTTTGGAAACACCTATTTCAAACTAGTGTATCGTGTAAGCACTTTTTCCTTTTGTCCTTTTTAATGTTGTTCAGTTTGAATAACTGGGCTTTGGAATACGGAAACACAATAGTTATGATTCTTTCTTTTTTTTCCTATAGTTCAGGAGTGAGGAGACCTACAACTCTCCGGGTCTATTGTAGAATCAAGATCTTCCGTAAATTGACATGGAGACCATGGCAACTTTACATCATGACGAAGTCAACGCCAGCATCCCAGCTATACCGCAGGCCCTGCAATGCCAGAAACACCATCACGGCACAGTTAGCTATCCATTCCCAAGAAAGGTCAGTTTTGTTTGCCTCTGCTTGCAAAGCAGTATTTTGCATGCCACTGGCAAACGGCTTTCACAGTATGAGAAACACGTTTGTCTCTTTGAGGAATTATTTTCCACAAAAAGCTTCAACAGTCCCTTCTGATTCAAAGTTTGGAGCCCCCGCACCCCCCCCAAAAACAAATAAATAAATAAATTTCTGGATCTGCCCCAGCAAAGTGTATCCGTGTAAAACCTCATGGTGGTTGGGGGGGGGGGGGGTTCTTAATGGCATTTAATTTTGAGGGCTGTCTCTCTGGTATATACTTACCAAGGAGTGACCAACAATGGGTTATAAATGACCTATAATGAGCTACAAAAAATGATCCATAGTGGTGTGTCTGTCATATGGCAGTCAGTTAACCTACCTCAAGATTGTTTCATTGAATGTAAGAGAAACCTTGTGCTTGAACATGACACTTTGAGGTGTTTATCTTTGTATGTGTAATATCTCTGACATTTGTGAAGTAGATTCGATGATGTAGCTAAAAATTTAACGCTGACCCTAATGCAGTAACTGCATGAAATAGTCCCCCCTCTATTTGATTTACCTTTCCCCTTTTTTGTTAAATATCTACTCACCTTTAAACAAGAACCCCTTTAACCCACTCCTTGAGAAGTGTTTTGAAATAAGGTTTTATAATATGTTTATATCTTTGACCAATACAAGGGTGAGGATTCTGTGATTTTATGAGCTGTGCAGCTCCATGCTGTAACCTAATTAAGAATAAATGAAATGACAATAATAGTAGTGATATTGGATTGTTGCAAATAATAATAAGATCAAAAGTAGGTTGAGTTTGTCCGGGTGAACGTAGTCCCCATTTTGGTGACGTCCACCAGTGTGACAACACAATTTGTGCTTTGAACTAAAAATCCCCAAAAAAATTTCAGTCATTAATTGTAGTCCATCAAGCAAGGTTAGTTAACAAATAACAAAAATCATAAGATATACGTAAATTTAGCACACATGCAACAATTGAGGGGTGGTTTGGCCCCATCGTGGCAATGGGGTTTTGAATGTTCAAAACTATGTGCCTAAAATTTAAATTATCGATGAATCACTGACAAATACGGAAAGGGACACATCTATTTTAGCTATTTTGTCTGCGATCTTGCTTTCAGTTTATTGAAATTTTTTACCTTCACCTTCTCAATTCTGCAGTTATCTCTTGTGGTAAAATTGTAGAACTGAGTCTGATGTGTTTTTTTCCTTTTCATTTTGCTAGATTTTTTTGTTGTGTCCAGCTATTGAGTGTGTTATGAAATATTAGCAACATTGAGTTGTTGGAATATGTTTTTTTTATTAGAAAGGGGAAATTACGGAGAATTTACTAGAAAGAGTCACCAAAGAAGGCTACATCATTGACTTAAAGCAGCACCAGGTGATGAAAACTATATTATGAGTCCCATCATTATGATGTAAGTGATTGCCATATGTGTGTTCAGTTTATTTCTTTCCTGATTGTCTAAAATGAAAATTGGGAGTTAAAGTAAAATGACAAGCTTTACTAAATAAATGCTTGTTATTTAATTTTACAAATTATTTTCCATATTTCCAAATGGTCCAGCAGATACAAATTTAATTATGAAATTAATCACTAAGACTTCAGATACACTGTATGTTGTGTGACTCACATTTCTCTTTTTTTCTTTATAAATCAACAGGATAAGGAAAATGACCTTTGCAATTCCAATGTACATGTAATTTTGATATTAAAGGAGTTATAGATCAGGTGCTTAATGCATGGCTGAATGCTTTGGGGATCCTCATGAAGAATTAAGGTGATTCCCTAGTTTTGCACTGCGCATCTCTTACTACGCATAACAAGATGGCCGCCGTAAAAAAGAGCATGTGAAGTAATATTATTAAAATGAAGTTGACTGAAGAGAAACGCTATTGGAATTTTTGCTTGCTGTTGTTTTTTGCCGAGGTGAGACTCAATGTGTTGGGAATGTGCATAACGTAAGCAGTACGCGTGTTGCTGAGTTCCATCTCCTCTCGGAGAACCTCGATAGTGGATGTTTAACTTGTGCTTACTCACTTTGATTTTCATTTAAACACTTTCTTTATCACATTGTGTCCTAAATGTGATATCTCGATGTAAATTCTGTAAAAACGGATTTTTTAATACTTTCTTCCCCCTTTCACATACATTCTATTTTGAAACTCGCCCCAGTCCTCTCTCAAAAATCGGAGAAAATGCGTTTGGTGCGCACTTTCTGCAGCTCTACCGCAAAAACGAGTACGGTGACCCCCATTTTTTATTTCATGATTTTAATAAGGACAGTGCTTCCTTTCGATAAGAAAAAAATTTGCACAAATCTATGTTCAGTGTTTTGGCAATTTTACTAAATTGTACGGATTGAGCCATCACGGGTCGAAAAGCGCGCGTCCAATTTAATTCTACTTTGGAGCGTAAAGTAAAAACAAGGGCATTAAAAGGCATTTTTCTGGTACGTAAGTGGATAAACAATACATTAAAGCCAAATTCTGTGTGATGTCACATGCATCATCGAAAAAATCTCTCCTTTTTGTCTAGTTTTGTGCTGCCCACGGTTTTTGTAAAAGGGTCCTAAATAGCCGTATTTGTCAGCATTGTGACGTCAAAACGAGCACGGTGACCCCCACTTTTTATTACTTTTTTATCATCTTCTTGACTTGTTACATCAGTGTACCAAGTTTTAGCTAAAATCTATGTTAGGTTCTTTTACTATGGAATCACCTTAATACATAATGTATGTGAATTTGATAATTAGAATAATTAATTCATTGGCTGATGTGCTTCATTATGAAATTAGAATTAATCATTACAATAAATATTGATATATGTATTTTGATTCTTACATGTACAGCTCTTTGTTTAATCTAAGAGTTGTTACTTTTTTTCTTAATTTCCTTCTCCCTATGCAACACTTGCCTATTCTCATCACTCTTTCCTTTTCATAATTTGTCCACAAATTCCATAATTCTTTTCTCTTAAAGGTTGAATTTGTGGCTTACACCATGATGACTGTTTGTTAACTAATTGACTAGTATGTATGTCTGTGGATGCTGTAAGTTTGATTTGATTTTTTGTTTCAGGTTTAGAAAACAAGACTGTGCTATCATAACACTTTCAAGTGTTACACATCTAGCAATCGTTCAGAGTCAGATTAAAAGGTAATTACGCATAATCCGTTTTCCAATCCATGTTACTGAGCCTGAAACTTTGTTTTCTTCATTGTTATTTATCATTGTAAGAGTGGATTACTTTGTTGAGAATGAGTAACAAATCCAACGCCTTCAAAAGTGATCTACTGAATTTCCAAAAAGGACCCGTTCCGTACAAAAGCTGATTACATCATTTTGTTTACTATAATAACATCTAACCTATTAAGCGTAAAAGTGATTTATCTCTAATCCAATAAAAAAGTGGTTAATATGACAGCTCCTAGTAACGTAATGGCAAAGTAATAAAAACAAAACAAAAAAAATGTCACACTATAATTTTCAGAAAATATTGACATACTTGATTTTTTTTAATAACTGCAAATTGTGTCTCTGAGGACATTATTATGATGATGATGATGACTCACATATGTTGTTATTGTGTGTGTAAGTAATTTCAATCAGAATTTTTCCTATTAATTGTGTTGAAGATACGCCTAGAATGCCTGACACACGCCTCCCCAAGAGAGGGAAATGGCAACAGGGTGGACAAAAGAAGCAAAGCACTATAAGACTGTCGCAAAGCATCGCTGTAAATCTTTGATATAGATGTTGAAACCTGGGAGACCTTGGCTCTAGACCAACCTTCCTGGCATAGCAAAGTCAACAAAGGCACTGTCCTTTTTTAGCTAAACAGGATAACAGGGGCTCAGAGGAAGCGTGAGCTGTGCAAATCCAAAGTGATCTCCTTGACACCTGCTTAAGAAAATCGCCAGTGTCTGGTATGCGGCAGAGCCTTCTGCACATGATTGGATTGATCAGCCACAGTGGGAAACACCACACCTAATACCTCTCCCATGTGATGTTCTTGGGCATTGCTAACAACAACGGACGAACAACAACAAAGACTGGAGTCAGATAACAAGGTAATACATTGGGTATAATGATTGGACAATAGTAATTCATACTAGCTGAAGTACCAAACTGGAATCATTGCATGTGTGTTTGATAAGCATTGAATTAAGAAAAGAATTTGATATAATGCATTGTAATTTGTGCTGTCAATTAAGCAAGGTTTGTTAGTCTATATGTTGCAAGTAACGTGGTATGTCAGGTTGATTTGTTTCAACCTAGGTCAAAATATAGTATTAGTGAGCACTACACATCTGCTTTAAATCTATTAGAGTTGTTTGAATGATATTATAAAAGTTAACTGGGGGAACATATGAAAGCTGTGAGTTTCCTCAGTTTGCTTCCAGGTGATGTTTCTTGTAACAAGAACATTCCTACAGCAGAAATCATTCTTACAACCAGGGGTCTTACAACCAGTGGTCTTCCAATAAGGGGTCTTACAACCTGGGGCCTTCAACCTGGGGCCTTACAATAAGAAGTTCTTACAACAAGGGGTCTTAAAACCAAGGCTTCTTACAACTAGGGGTTCTCTCAACCAGAGTTCTTAAAACAAAGAGTTTTACAACCAGGGGACTCACAACAGGGGTTCTTACAACCAAAGGTTAACATAACTGGTGGTATTAAAACAAGGGGTTCTTACAACCACGGGTCTTACAACGAGAGGTTCTTAGAACCAGGGGTCTTACAACCACGGTTTCTTACAACCAGGGGTTCTTACAACCAGGGGTCTCACAACCAGTTGTTCTCACAACCAGGGGTCTTACCTCTAGGGGTTCGTACAACCAGGGGTCTTACAATAACGGGCTCTTACAACCAGGGGTTCTTACAACCAGGGGTTCTTACATCCCAGGGTTCTTACAACCAGGGGTCTTAGAACCAGTGGTCTTACAACCAGCGGTTCTTTCAACCAGGGGTCTTACAACCTGGGGTCTTAAAATAAGGTGTTCTTACAACCAGGGATCTTACAACCAGGGGTTCTTAGAACCAGGAGGTCTTACAACCAGCGGTTCTTACAACCAGGCCTCTTTTAATCAGGGGTTCTCACATCCGGGGGTCTTACATCTAGGGGTCTTACAACAAGGGGTTCTTACAACCAGTAGTCTTACAACCAGGGGTTCTTACAACAACGGGTCTTACAACCACAGATTCTTACAACTTGGGTTCTTACAACCTGGGGTTCTTACAACCAGGAGTTTTCACAACCAGGAGTCTGACACCAGGGGTTTACAAGTTCTTACAAACAGTGGTTCTACAACCAGGGGTTCTTTTAACCGGGGGTCTTACAACCAGGGGTCTTACAACCAGGGGTTCTTACAAGTAGGGGTTTTACAACCAGGGTTTTTTACAACCAAGGCTCTTACAACTAGGGGTTATACAACCAGGGGTCCTACAACCAGGGGTTCTTACAACTGGGCTTCTTACAGCCAGGGTTTCTTACAACCAGGAGTCTTACAACCAGGGGTTTTACAACCAGGGGTTCCTACAATGAAGGCTCTTACAACCAGGGGTCTTACATCCACGGGTTCTTACAACCAGGGGTCTTAAAACCAGGGGTTCCTGCAACTACAGGTCTTACAACCAGGGGTTCTTACAACCAGAGGTCTTACCACCAGACATCTTACAACCAGACATCTTACAACCAGGGGTTCTTACAAATGGGGAAGTTACAACCAGGGGTTCTTACAACAGGGGGTCTTACAACCTGGGGTTCTTACAACCAGGAGATCTCACAACCAGGGGTCTTACATCTATGGGTTCTTACAACCAGGGGTTCTTACCACAAGGGGATTTATAATCAGGGTTTCTTACAACCAGGGGTCTTACATCCAGGGGTTTTTACAACCTAGGGTCTTACAACCAGGGGTTCTGACAACCAGGGGGTCTTACAAGCAGAGGTTCTTAAAACCAGAGGTGTTAAAACAAGGGGTTGTTACAACGGGGGGTCTAACAACCAGGCGTTCTTAAAAACGGACCTCTTTAAACCAAAGGTTCTTACAACTGGGGTTCTTACAACCAGGGTTCTTAAAACCGGGGGACTTACAGCCAGAGGTTCTTAAAAGTGGAGGTCTTATAACCAGGGTTTTTTACCACCGGGGGTCTTACAACCAGGGATTCTTACAACCAGGGGGTCTTACAACCAGGGGGTCTTACAACCAGGGGTCTTACAAGCAGGGGTTCTTACAACCAGGGGTTCTTACAACCAAGGGTTCTTACAACCATTGGTCTTACAAACAGACGTCTTACAACCGGGGTTTTTTACAACTGGGGGTCTTAAAAAAGAGGGGTTCTAACAACCGGGGGTCTTACAACCAGGGGTTCTTACTACAAGGGGTCTTACAAACAGGAATTCTTACAACCAGGTCTTCTTACAACTGGGGGTCTTACAACTAGAGGTTCTTACAACCCTGGATCTTACAACTAAGGGTTTTTACCACCAGGAGTCTTACAACCGGGGGTCTTACAACCAGGGGTTCTTACAACCAGCAATCTTACAACCAGGGGTTCTTACAACCGGGGGTCTTACAACCAGGGGTTCTTAGAACCGGGGGTCTTACAACAACGGGTCTTGCAACCAGAAGTTCTTACAACCCGAGGTTCTACAACCAGGGGTTCTTTTAACAGGAATTCTTCTTTTAACAGGGGGTCTTACAACCAGGGGTTCTTACTACCGGGGGTCTTACAACCAAAGGTTCTTACAACCGGGAGTCTTACAACTAGGGGTTTTTACAACCAGGAGTTCTTACAACCCGGGGTCTTACAACCAGGCATTCTTACAACTGGGGGTCTTACAACCAGGACTTCTTAAAACCAGGGGGTCTTACAACCAGGGGTCTTACAACCAGGGGTTCTTACAACCAGGGGTTTTTACAAGCATTGGTCTTCCAACCAGAGGTCTTACAACCACGGGTTGTTACAACCGGGCGTGTTATAACCAGGGGTTCTTACAACCCGGGGTCTTACAACTAGGTGTTTTTACAACCAGGGGTTTTTACAACCGGGGTCTTACAACCAGGGGTTCTGACAACCGGGGGTCTAACAACCAGGGCTTCTTACAACAAGGGGGATCTTACAACCAGGGGTCTTACAAGCAGGGGTTTTTACAACCAGAGGTCTTACAACCAGGGGATGTTACAATCAGGCATCTTATAACCAGGGGTTCTTACAACCGGGGCTCTTACAACCAAAGGTTCTTACAACCCGGGGTCTTACAACCAGGGGTTCTTACAACCGGGGGTCTTACAACCAGGGGTTCTTACAACCAGGGGTCTTACAACCAGGAGTTTTTAGAACCATTGGTTTTACAACTAGAGGTCTTACAACCAGGGGTTGTTACAACCGGGCGTCTTATAACCAGGGGATCTTACAACCGGGGGTCTTACAACCAGGTGTTCTTACAACCAGGGGTCTTACAACCAGTTGTTTTTACAACCAGGGGTTCTTACAACTGGGGGTCTTACAACCAGAGGTTCTTATGACCAGGGGTCTTACAACCAGGGGTTCTTACAACCAGGGGTCTTACAACCAGGGGTTCTTACCACCGGGGGTCTTACACCCCGGGGTTCTTACAACCGGGAGTCTTACAACCAGGGATTGCTACCACTGGGGATCTTACAACCGGGGGTCTTACAAGCAGTGGTTCTTACAACCAGGGGTTCTTAGAACTATTGGTCTTACAACCAGAGGTCTTACAACCAGGGGTTCTTACAACTGGGGGCCTTACAACCAGGCGTCTTACAAGCAGAGGTTCTTACATCCAGCGGTCTTACAACCAGGGGTCTCACAAGCAGGGGTTTTTACTACCAGGGGTCTTACAAACAGGAATTCTTACAACCAGGGGTTCTTGGAACCGGGGGTCTTACAACCAGAGGTTCTTTCAATCGGCGGTTTTCCAACCAGGGCTTCTTACAACTGGGGGTCTTACAACCCGGGGTCTTACAACCAAGCGTTCTTACAAATGGGGGTGTTACAAGCAGTTGTTTCTACAACCAGGGGTTCTTACAACTGTGGGTCTTACAACCAGGGGTTCTGACAACCAGGGGTCTTCCAACCAGGGCTTCTTACAACAAGGGGGTCTTACAACCAGGGGTCTTACAAGCAGGGGTTCTTACAACCATTGGTATTACAACCAGAGGTCTTACAACCAGGGGTTGTTACAACCAGGCATCTTATAACCAGGGTTTTTTTTTTTAACATTTATTGGTTACAACACTTCTGATGACAATACTTACATTTACATGGAGGAAAAATAAAAACAATGTACAAGAGATAAAGGGAAAATACAATGTTGCAGCATTTACAACTAATTAAGCCTAAAAAAAGTTTACAAAATTGATTACTATTTGCAAAAATTGCAAAAAAAAAAAAACACGATACAGTAAAAAAAACATAAGGAGTCTGTCCTACCAACTAAAAGGTGCTTTGCATTTGCATTTGTTTCTGCATCACTTTTAATTTTTGGAACTTTTGGAATTATTTAATAACAACAAGTTTACTTGTCCGAGGGGCAAAGTTTAAGAGGGCTCCATTTGTTTTTGAAGGAGGACATATTGTTATCATTAGAGGCAATCTCTTTTTCAATTTCCATGGAGTTCATAACGGTTTGTATATCAACCTGTAGTGCAGGGTTGCAGTTATTTAACTTACATGTGTAAATATATTGTTTGGCGATAAAAAAAAGGTGATGTAGTAATAAATCAGATATATTATCAATTAGTCCAAGACAGATAAGAGGAGAGAAGGCAGTAGATTTGTTTAAGGTGGTGTTTTGAGTTATCCATTGATAAATGTCTTTCCAGAATTTTTGAGTGTATCTGCAATACCAGAACAGGTGGGAAAGGGTTTCAGTAAATTTCCCGCGGAAAGAACAGGAGTCTGCTTGTTTTAGGCCCATTTTAAAGATGAAGTCGTTTGTTGCTATTCGTCTGTGGAGGAACATGAATTGGAACACTCGTAACTTTGTTTCTGTTGTACACAGAAAGGGGAGGCGGTATGTATTCTCCCATTTCACGTTCGCATTTCCTCTTATATTTTCCTTAGACAGCCATTTTCCCTGGCTTTTAAGAGCAGTGGTGGCCAGGGGTCTTACAAGCAGGGGTTTTTACAACAGAGGTCTTACAACCAGGGGTTGTTACAATCAGGCATCTTATAACCAGGGGTTCTTACAACCGGGGCTCTTACAACCAAAGGTTCTTACAACCCGGGGTCTTACAACCAGGGGTTCTTACAACCGGGGGTCTTACAACCAGGGGTTCTTACAACCAGGGGTCTTACAACCAGGGGTTTTTAGAACCATTGGTTTTACAACTAGAGGTCTTACAACCAGGCGTTGTTACAACCGGGCGTCTTATAACCAGGGGATCTTACAACCGGGGGTCTTACAACCAGGTGTTCTTACAACCAGGGGTCTTACAACCAGTTGTTTTTACAACCAGGGGTTCTTACAACCGGGGGTCTTACAACCAAAGGTTCTTACAACCCGGGGTCTTACAACTAGGGGTTTTTACCACCAGGAGTCTTATAACCGGGGGTCTTACAACCAGGGGTTCCTACAACCAGATGTCTTACGTCCAGGGGTTCTTACAACCAGGTGTTCTTACAACCAGGGTTCTTACAACCAGGTGTTCTTACAACCAGGGGTCTTACAACCAGGGATCTTACAAGCAGGGGTTCTTACAAGCAGGGGTTTTACAGCCGGGGGTTCTTAGAACCAGGGTTCTTACTTTAGGGGTTTTTATAACTAGGGGTCTTACAACCAGGGAATCTTACAACCAGGGGTCTTACTAAAAGGGGTTCTTACAACAAGGGGTCTTACAACCAGAGGTTCTTACAACCAGGGGTTCTGACCAGCAGGGGTTTTTTAACCAGGGGTTTTACCTCTAGAAGTTCTTACAACCAGCGGTGTTACAATAAGGGGTTCTTACAACCAGTTGTCTTAGAACCAGGGGCTCTTACTGCAAGGGGTGTTACAATAATGGGTTCTTACAGCCAGGGGGTCTTACAACCAGGGGTCTTACAACAAGGGGTTCTTACAACCAGGGGTCTCACATTCAGGGGTTCTGACAAGCAGAGGTCTTTCAACCCCTTAAGCATGTTAGAAATCTTGGCACATGGTTTGATAACCATATGTCTATGAATACTCATATAGGAAAGGTATGTAGTAAGGTATTTAGGGGGCTTTATAATATTAGGAAAATTAGGAAATATCTGTCTGCAGAATCAAGAAAGTGTTTAATTCAGGCGTCTGTTACATCACATTTAGATTATTGCAACGCTCTTTTGTATAAGCTTCCGCAATATCAATATGACTGACTTCAAAAAGTTCTTAATGCAGCGGCTCGGGTTACATGCCTAATTCCTAAGTTTGCCCATATTGCTCCGGTACTTAGGGAACTTCATTGGTTGCCAGTGAAATTAAGAGTAGAATTTAAGATTGCACTTTTAGTTTTTAAAACGTTGAATGGCCTGGCACCACAATATTTATCTGAACTACTTGTTGTAAAGCCTTGAACAAGATACAGCCTGCGGTCTGATTGTAATCCCTAAGGAAGACTTTTGGCAATCGAGCCTTCTTCCATGCTGGACCAACAGTATGGAATGCTTTGCCATCTAGCCTTAGAAACTGTAGGAACATTGACTCTTTTAAAGTACAGTTGAAGACTTATCTTTTTAAGAAAGCTTTTAATTTGTAATTGTATATTCTTATTACTATTATTATTTCTGTCCATTTAATTTATATATATATTTATTTTCTTGTAAACCGCTTTAGAATATTTTAATAGTTAAAGCACTATATTAAATGTAATAAATTATTATTATTATAATTATTATTATTATTATTATTATTATTATTACAACCAGAGGTCTTACAACCAGGGGTTCTTAAAACCGGGAGTCTTACAACCAGGGGTTTTTACAACCAGGAGTTCTCAGAACCTGCGGTCTTACATCTAGGGGATCTTACAAGCAGGGGTTTTATAATGAGGGGTTCTTAGAACCAGGGTTGTTATAACTAGGGGTTGTTCCAACCAGGGGTCTTACAATCAGAGGTTCTTACGACCAGAAGCCTTACATTCAGGAGTTCTTACAACCAGGAGTCTTACATCAAAGTGTTTTATATCCAGGGGTATTTAGAACGAGTGGTTCTTAGAACCAGGGGTTTTACCAGCAGGGGTTCTTACGACCGATGGTCTTAAAACCAGGGGTTCTTATAACCAGGGGTTCTTCCAACCAGGGGTCTTACAATCTCGGGTTTTTTACAACCAGGGGTCTTACAACCAGGGGTTCTTACAACCGGGGTCTTACAACTAGGGGTTCTTACAACTAGGGGTCTTACAATCATGGGTTCTGACAATAATCTGCTCTTACAACAAGGGTTTCTTAGAACTAGGAGTCTTAGTACCAGGGGTTCTTACAACCAGGGGGCTTACAACAATCGGTTCTTACAACAGGGGTTCTTAGGACATGTGGTCTGACAACCAAGATTTTAGTAGAGCATTGCAACACTATACATAAAACTGCATTTGAGGAAATTAGTTTTGTCCTTAGAAGTAGTAGGTTAGTTTTAAGACGGCTAAGATTATAGTTAGTGTTACTATTGTGGAATTTTGTAAAGTAGGCACTCAGATTGGGGGGGGGGGACATTGATCCTATAGGATTGTGTACACAAGGGTAGCTTTATCATGTAGGCGCCTGGTTTCAAGGTTTTCCATCTCAATCTTTCAAGAACACCTACCTGTTCAATATCATCATGACCGGGTGTTTATTACGCAGCAACAATCGGAGAATTCTCCGTTTAGTACAGAGAAATCTCCAGCTAATGTTTGATAGCCTATGACTATTTTTTCATTGAGACGTACTGGAGCCTTTTTTTAAATTATTATCCTATTAAGTTAAACCTTACACCTGTTACTAGAATTCTTAATGAAAACCCTGTATAACGATTACGGTCGTTTCGCCTACGGGTCGTTTCGCCTACGGTCTGTTTGCCTACAGTTAGAGTCGATTCGCCTACATCTCATATGTCAGTTCGCCCACGTGTTTAAACATGTGTTCCAACAGTTGATTCATCTACTTTATGTGCCATCGCGCTCGGATCTTAGTCAGTCGATTCAATTCCTAAAGTGTGACTCCTAAAGTCAAGCCTATCGAAGTTAAATAATTGTAAACAACGAGCGTTCGTTTACCTGAAAATTTCCATTTTAATTTGATTCATCTTCGTTCGAGTAAAAACAAGTTATGTAAATATCACATATTCTGAGTTGCGAATTACACGGTTCTCCAACTACACTCAGTAACCATGAAGCGTACTCATTTCGCGACATTTTAATTCTAATACACTTATTACATGCGGGGACGTTTAGGTTATCCAAGTGACACCTGCCCCTTAAACGACAGATCATTCGCGTTTAATTCCACAGGGCGCAGAGGAGTTCTTTGTGACGGTAGGCGAAGCGAAAAGTTTACCAAGCCGATCGTACCATTCGCCTGTGTTTACTGTATAATCGACAATCAAACCGTCAGCGATCATAAAATTTAACTACAAAACATGTTATTCCTCCGCACTCTGTGTTAATTCTAATACACTTATTACATTCGGGAACGTGTGGGTTGTCCTAGTGACACCCGCCCCTTGATAAAATAATTTACATGTAACCCTTGCTTAACTTCGATGCTTATCTATTTCGCCTTAAGTTCGAAATTCCAGCCTTATTCTACCTAAACTTAGCTGCCCTAAATTAATGTGCAACTTAACCTAAAGGAAAGACAACCAAAGAAAACTGAGCCTAATTTTCATACTTGACAATCTTGAAATCATAAACTTAACCGGCTTGTTTTAACTAAACTCGACTTAACTTCGATGCTTATCGACTTTGCGATCATAAGTTCTACCTAAATTAATGTGTAACTTAACCTAAACTTAGCCTTAACTATTAAACTTCTGACATTTCTGTTAAAAATATCAAAGTTCTCTATTTCAGTCTTACTGGCAACGAGCAAGTCTATTCAACCGGCTTATTTTAACTAAACTCGACTTAACTTAACTTCGATGCTTATCGACTTTGCAATCATAAGTTCTACCTAAATTAATGTGTAACTTAACCTAAACTTAACCTTAACTATTAAACTTCTGACGTTTCTGTTAAAAATATCAAAGTTCTCTATTTCAGTCTTACTGGCAACGAGCAGGTCCATTCAAGTGGGAACAGCAGCGGAGTAATTGTGAAGCACTCTTATTGCCTGTCTGGTACTGCTCCCAGGCGTCGAATAGTTTCTGTTGGAGTTGCCTGTACTTCCTTCTCTGTATTCTCTTCAACTTCTTGTCTGAAACAAGCTTGATTGTTATTGACGTCAAGCGGGCTTCTCGATGAAGAAGTTCGATTAAGAGGTAAAACTGTAATCTGCATTGGCCACCGGCTCGGCGGTTCAGGGCGTTGTGCCACCCCTCTATATCATTGTTGGTCCGGATCGGCTGCTTGAAGACACTCCAATCTTTTGGGGTGAAGATGGTGCTCTCAATCCACTGCTCCTGGATGTAGTCAGTAAGATTGCGGAGGGGCTGGGTCTGTGCCTGAACGCTGAGGCGCACGAACATCGGTCTGATCTCGTAGTGAGGGAGGAACGGGAGGGCCATTAGTTTCCTGATGAACCAGTACGTTGCTTCATCGTTACTGTATGCAGTTTGGAGGCCAAGCTCTTGCACCTGGCGTAGACAAAAAGTTAAAATTTTTGACTTTAAGGAAAACGTACGACTAATGAACGGACTGCTAAAGGTGATGATACACGGGTTGACAGTTTGTCCTAACCCTATAACGGTTGGCGCTTACGTTCTAACAGTTGTATATGTTTGGTTCATAAAAAAGGCTAAAGCTGTGAAATCACAATTTGTTTAATAAGCTTTAATAATCAGTTTATTGCCTTTTATTCACCTTTTTTTTCGGCAGCGAAAAAAGAGTGTTTGACATGAACTAACCTTTCTCCACAGAGCCTGGGTCCAGTGGAACACGCAGCCTTGAAGCTGCACTGCTGGCAGGACGGATCTAAATTTGAGTCTGTTTGATTTTTTGTGTATCAGCGAAAATGGAATCATGAAATGGTCTGGAGTTGTTTCACAAACGTCCACTTTTTATATACTGGATAGAATGAACAGTATATGATCCAAAACTGGATAGTTACATAAAGTTTCCACATTTAGGAAATCCAGTGAATAATCCACCAAAAGAGATTGAGTTTCGGCATTTATTGTTGTGGAAACTCGACAGATAATTGAGTATCCTCTGAATTTACGAGCTGCAGAAACATGACATTAGTGTTGCTGCAAGAGTAGAACTGATGGAAACAAGAGTGTAAATGATGTGTTTCTGTGACTTTACAGAAACTGAAACATGCCGTATACACGTGTTTCCTGTCTGCGAATATTCAGGTTTCCGTGAGGTAACCATTAACAAAACGGAAACACCTTTTTTCAACCTGTGTAGATAGTGGATGTGTGTAAGAGCCAGTTAACAGAACCTCCCCTGTGCCTCGAATACTACTTAGTACTTTTTGGCCACAGAAAACAGCGGATATTTTAAGCTATCATCTAAGAGAAAGGGCCAAAGAAAATAAAGGAACAGTGCATACCTTCATAAGGTCAACATTAAGCCAGTTAGAATTGTTGTACTGCTCTCGCCACAAAAACAAAATAATGTTGTTCCCTATTGAGGGAACATTACAATAAGGGACTCGTCAAAAAGTATAGAGGGGGCGGTGGTGGTGGGCTGGAGCATTTGGAAATGTGGTTGATAAAAAACTTATTGCCCTGCCCCTCCCTTCTGTACAAAAATGACTGACCCACCCCTAAAGCAAGGTTAGAAATTGCATGACCCACCCCCTAGTTAAAACATTGATGTTTGGTTTCCTCTTAATAATCCAATAAAACCTTGTTCTGTTCTTGACAAAATTTGTTGATACACTGCTACAACCAATATCAAAATCACAGGAATCATACCTTTCACTCAAAAGACAAATGTGAAAAACTGAACATTTCTTGTTTCAATGGACGTCATGAGTCTTAAAACAAATATACAGCAAAACGAGGGTATATTGAAATTGTCTGTAACAAAGCATATGAAAATTTCTACAAAGACGACCCATTCCTACACATTACTTGTGAGAAATGCTTAGATTAATCCTCGAAGAAAATTTCTTTCACTTCAATGGAAAGCAGTACCTACAAAACCATGGAACTACAATGGGCACAAAGACAGCAGTTTTGATTCCTTTGCCAATATTTTTATGACATATATTGAAACAACAGCTCTAAGCAGTTTGAACAACAGTTTGGAAATGCTACATACACGATATCTTTTCCCTATAGGACATGATTAAACCAGACATTGAAGCCTTCATTGAACAAGCAATCCCACATCACCCAACTATTGAATTCACAGCCGAAACATTTGACACTGAGACTACTTTTTAGACATGGTTGTATACAAAGGCACAAGATTCAAGGAAAAATCTATCCTTGATGCAAAGACACATTTTAAACAAAAGGAAACATTCTTGCACACATTTCACCTTGCGTCACCCTCCAAATGCTAAAAAAGGATTTGTTAAAGGAGAAGCCTTGAGAATCCTACAGAAAAACTCCTCAGAAACAACCTTTGAGGAAAATAATTCAAATTTAAAGAAAAAAAAAGCTTGATGGACGGAGGCTACCAACAATCTTTGATACAAAACCTTCTATCAGAAATAAAATTCACAAAAGGGAGTCTAAACTCCTAAAACAAAACAACAAGGCGGAAAAAGAAATATTGCCATTCGTGACACAATACCAGTCCTCTGTGTCTACTATGAAGGAACCTTGAATGAAAAAATGCAATCTTATACAAAACCAACTATAACTTCAATAAATTTTTAAAGAACCACCAATCATTTCCTTACAAAAAAGGAAAATCATTAAAGGACATGCTTGTTAGAGCCAAAAAAAAAAGGTTAACAGAGGGTTCCATGCCTGTATAGATGTGGGGCCTGTCACCCTTTGTATTTTCTCGCACAACAGGTTTGTGAGTATTTTAGCAATAATAGTCCGGTTTCGAATTAAAAATAACCGCTGAATATAAACATTAACGACACATTCATACAGGGTTAGCCTCGACGTGAAGTAAAATATTCAGAAATTCTGGCAAGTAAGTGTTTGAAATTTGAAGATACACAATAGACAGAGTAATAAACAGGTCTTTTTCTCATTGGAATTTGTGAATATATTACTTCAGATTGAGGCTAAGGCTGTAAAACATGCGTCTTCACTTCTTTAATTCAGCGGTCACAACGAACTCGAAAATGGACTATTCCAGCTGGCTGTGTTTTATACAACAAGTGTAGTCAACTGTCTCGTTAGTAGTTAGTGCCTATCTATGTAATAAAATAGGGTGACCCACCCCCTGAGGGTAGCTGAAAATTGCACAACCCACCCCTTACACAAGGCTCAAAACCTCATGACCCACCCCCCCCGATACTTTTTGACCAGTCCCTAACCGCAGGGAGAACATCATCACACTCCAGTCCAAAGACTTGCATTATTCTTATTTACATGAAAGGGGCTGGAATTGACTGATGCATACTGTTGACTGAGTGGCAGTGCAATTTTTTTATACTACGAGCGTGAGCGTAGGGAAGCTTAAATAGGGACCTGTTGGGAGGGGGGGTGAGCGCATCCATTGCACCCCCCTCCCTACGGGCCTGCTAGGGGGTTACAGGGGGACAAAGGGTTACAGAGGCTGTTACAGTGGGTTAGAACAAGAAATTAGGTAGCTACGCTAACCACACTGAACAAAAGCTGATCTAAAAAAAAATGAGAAGAAACTTGCTGTTCACCATCGAAATGCAAAATGTTAATTTGGTAAAATTTTACAAAATATTGGTATTTTTACTATGTTTGTTGCTGTGAATTTTTGGAGGAGAGTTAAGTCAATTAAGTGTACTGTAAGTTTTAAACTATTAATTACACATAGAAATTAAAAGATCAGAGCGTTGTAGCAAAAGGCAAAGAGGAAGTTTGCCTTTTAATTCAGAAGGCGATTATGTTGTTTTTGCCTGGTAAAAAAGATTGTTCCATAGCATTGCACCACTTCGCTTAAAACTGCGTCTGGAGAAATTAGTTTTTGGTTTTAAAGATCTAGATCAGTTTCAAGATTGCCAAGATCATAGCTGTTGTTACTATTGTTGAGTTTTGTAAAGGAGGTTGTCAGTTGGGTGAGGGGCAGGGGGGGAGATTGATTCTTGAGAAGCGAATAGTTTCCAGGTTTCCATTTCAATTTTTAAGAACATCTACTCATGTAATGTCATTATGACAGGGTGTTTATTATGTATCAAAGATCAGAGAATCGTCTGTTAGTAGAGAGAAATCTCCAGCTAATTTTCGGTAGCTTATTACTATTGTTTTATTGAGACATACTGGAGCCTTTTTCAAATTATTACCCTGTAACATTAAACCTTACTTCTGCTACTAGAATTCTTAACAAAAACCATGTATAATAGACTTGTAATGACTTTACCGTAGGGTTTTGAATTTTTTGCAATTTATCTTTCAGTTTCTTAGCACAAGTATTCAACAAGCTAAGCATGATGGAATTACCAGTAATCAAAGTAAGTAACAGTCTGTAGCGTTAACCTGAGATTAGAGGGGTTTTTAAAGGGTTTTTAAAGGGTTTCAAGGGATTACCAGGGATTGCTGGGGGATACAAGGGTTTAAAAGGAGTTACAGGGGGTTACAAGAGGTAACACTGGGGGTTACAAGGGGTTACATGGGCTTGCAGGGGGTTACAAGTGGTTACAAGAGGTTAGAGTGGGTTACAACAAGCAATTAGTTAATTATGCTAGCCACACAGAACAAAAGCTGATTTCTTTTAAAAAAAACTAAGCAGGAATTTGCTGTTTACTATTGAAATGAAAAATGTTACAAACTATTTGTGGGTAATATATTAACTAGGTAAATATTTACACAATACAGGTGATTTTACTATGTTTGTTGTTGTGAGTTTTTAGAGAATAACAAAGTGTACTATAAGTTTTACACTATCAATTACACATACAAATAAAAAGATCAGAGCAATGTAGAAAAAGGCAAAGAGCATGTTTGCTTTTAAATGCAGGAAGTGATTGTGTTGTTTTCGCATGGTAAGAAAGATTGTTGTAGAGCATTGCACCAGTACACTTAAAACCCTGTTTGAGTAAATTAATTTTTGTACCTTGGAAATGCCAGATCAGTTTCAAGATTGCTTAAAGATTATAGTTTGTGTTACTTTCATTGAGTTTTGTAAAGGAGACTCTCAGATGCAGGGGGGATGGGGGGGGGGGGGGGGGGACGAAGAGTTATCTTTTTAGGATTGTGTACATAAGGGTAGCCTTAATATGTGTGCACCTGGTTTTGGGGTTTTCCATTTCAATTTTACCAAAAAATCTACTAATTTAGTGTTAGTATGACAGTGTGTTTATTAGGCATAAAGATGGGAGAATTTTCCGTTTACTACAAAGGAATCTGTAGCTAATGTTTAGTAGCCTATGACTATTTTTATTAAGACCTACTGGAGCCTTTTTCAAATTATTATCCTGTATAGGTAACATCTTACTCCTACTACTAGAATTCTTACTGGAGACCCTGTATAATGAACTGGTAATAACTTTACTCATATTGTTTTGAATTTTTTGCAATTAATCTTTTAGTTGCTTTCCACAATTCTTCCACAAGGACGATGTAATTAACAGTAATCAAAGTAAGTAACAGGCTGTAACGCTATCAAGAGGATACATAGGCCTACTAGGGATAACAGGAGGTAACAAAAGGATACAAGGGGCTGCATGGGGTTACAGGGGATTGTAAGGGCTTTGAGTCAATAGCCCATTGGGCCTTTGGCCTCATGGGCTATTGACTTAGAGGCCATGAGGGTCATTAGTAAAATCCAACTAGTTGGTGAAAAATATTGAGACAAAACAATTTCAGCTAGTTAAAACTTGACTTTAATCCTTTTTTGCCGCCAAAAAGCCAGTGCTTTTTGCTACTAGTGGGCTATAACATATAGCCTAGTAGTAGCTCAACCAATCAGAATGCAGCATTGATAATAGACCAATACCGGTAGTTGAATTTTACAGATATATATTTTCTTGGCCTATTATCTTTTTATGAACAGACGCCACATGTGGGCCACAATAGGACATACGACTGTGGCAGTCTTTTCTGAAAGAAAACAGGTACCACAGAGGCTGATGGTACCCTGCTTAAATGCTAATGAGGTAGGTGTGTATATTGTAGGTGACATCTGTTCTAAGGTTAAACAAGCATTTAGGCTAGTTTGATGAAGTGCTTCCTTTGCTTCTTACCAAAACTATTCATAGGACTTATGAGGAGAAGGAAATGCTGGTTATGTGAACATGTGACACTAGTATATAACTAATATTGTAGACTGCAATAAATATATCATGATCTGAGGTTTGCAATAAATATACTATATATTCTTAGTGGCAGATACCATAAGAAAATCCCATCTTTTGAGGGAAGAATACTGATAATATATACTGATATTGATAATATATACTGATAATATATTATCAATTGTTAAAGCTGTTGTAATGTTGAACATATATTTTTATTTCAATCATGGTATTGAGGTCTGATTTTATTCTAGTTTAACAAATGCTGTAAACCGAAGATGTGAAAATAATCCTGTAAAAATGAATCCCAAAGAATCCAGTAGCAAGGCTGTGCTTGAAGAAAAATTGAAGGGAGCCCAGTGCTTTGAACTTGTGAAATCCAGTGTGCACAGCATGTGATGTCTATGAAAAAGCAAAGATTTTCTAGTCACCTGAGAACAAAAGGTAGGCCCCATGACCACTGGGCTCTGCTAGAGCACCGCTTTGAGTAGCATGATATTTAATGTTGTCTTTTTTACATTTTTTTTAAGGTACAACTACAAAGTTATACTTTCTTGGCCCTTACCTGTGTCATATGGTACAGGTTGACTGATGGGGCAGTACAACTAATAAGGTTTGTACCGTACTGTCACAATTAACTAAACATATAAATTGTAATTATTCTGGTACCTCTGTTACCCGTTGTTACCCCTGTTATCCCTTGTTCCCCTTGTTACTCCTTACCACTGTTCCCCCTTGTTACCCTTGTTACCCGTTGTTACCCTTGTTACCCCTTGTTACGCTTTGTTACCCTTGTTACTCATTGTTACCCCTGTTACCATTTGTTACCCCATGTTACCCTTTTTATCCCTTGTTACCCCTTTTTACCCGTATTACCCTTGTTACCCCTTGTTGCTCTTGTTACCCCTTGTTAGCCTTGTTACCCCTTGTTACCCTTCTTACTCGTTATTACCCCTGTTACCCTTCTTTCCTCTTGTTACCCTTGTTACCCCTTGTTACCCTTGTTACCCTTGTTACCCCTTATTACCCTTGTGACCCTTCTTACCCCTAAATACCCGTTGTTACCCCTTGTTACCCTTTCCCCCCTTGTTACCCTGGTTACCCCTTGTTACCCCTTGTTACCCGTTGTTACCCTTGTTACCATCTGTTACTCTTGTTACTCCTTGTTACCCGTGTTACCCTTGTTACCCCCGGTTACCCTTTGTTACCCCTTGTTACCCCTTGTTACCCCTTTTTACCCTTGTTACCCCTTGTTACCCCTTTTTACCTTTGTTATCCCTTTTTACCCTTGTTACAATCTGTTACCCTTTGTTACCCTTGTTACCCACTGTTACCCCTGATACCATTTGTTACCCCTTGTTACTTTTGTTACCCCTTGTTTCCCTTGTTACCCCTTGTTTCACCTTGTTACCCTTGTTACCCTTCGTTACCCTTGTTACCCTTGTTGCCATCTGTTACCCATTGTTACCCTTTGTTTCCCTTGTTACCCCATGTTACTCCTTGTTACTCTTGTTACCCCTTGTTTACCCTTGTTACCCCTTGTTACCCCTTTTTACCCTTATTACCCCTGGTTACCCTTCTTACCCTTCTTACCCTTGTTACCCCCTGTTACCCTTGTTGCCCTGGTTACTTCTTGTTACCCCTTTTTCCCTTTTTACCCTTGTTACCCCTTGTTACCCTTTGTTACCCTTGTTACCCTTACTACCCCCGGTTACCCTTTGTTACCCCTTGTTACCTTTATTACTTTTGTTGCCCTTCATTACCCTTGTTACGCTTGTTACCCCTTGTTACCCTTGTTACCCCTTGTTACCCCTTTTTACCCTTGTTACCCCTGTTTACCTTTGTTACCCCTTGTTGCCCTTGTTACACTCTGTTACCCATTGTTAGCCTGGTTATCCCTTGTTACACCTTATTACCCTTGTTACCCCTTGTTACCCTTGTTACCCCTGGTTATCCTTTGTTTAGCCCTGGTTACCTTGGTTACCCTTGTTACCCCTTGTTACCCTTTTTTCCCTTTTTCCTCTTGTTACCCCTTGTTACCCTTGTTACTCTTGTTACCCCTTGTTACCCTTGTTACCCTTGTTACCCTTGTTACCCCTGCTTACCCTTGTTACCCCTGGTTATCCTTTGTTTAGCCCTGGTTACCTTGGTTACCCTTGTTACCCCTTGTTACCCCTTTTCCCCTTTTTACCCTTGTTACCCCTTGTTACCCTTGTTACTCTTGTTACCCCTTGTTACCCTTGTTACCCCTGCTTACCCTTGTTACCCCTGGTTATCCTTTGTTTAGCCCTTGTTACCTTTGTTACCCTTGTTATCCCTTGTTACCCCTTGTTACCCTTTTTCCCCTTGTTACCCCTTGTTACCCCTTGTTTCCCCTTGTTACCCTTGTTACCCCTGTTTACCTTTGTTACCCCTTGTTACCCTTGTTACACTCTGTTACCCATTGTTAGCCTTGTTATCCCTTGTTACACCTTATTACCCTTGCTACTCTTGTTACCCCTTGTTACCCTTGTTACCCCTTGTTATCCTTTGTTTAGCCCTGGTTACCTTGGTTACCCTTGTTACCCCTTGTTACCCCTTGTTACCCTTTTTCCCCTTTTTCCCCTTGTTACCCCTTGTTACCCTTGTTACTCTTGTTACCCCTTGTTACCCTTGTTACCCCTGCTTACCCTTGTTACCCCTGGTTATCCTTTGTTTAGGCCTTGTTACCTTTGTTACCCTTATTATCCCTTGTTACCCCTTGTTACCCTTTTTCCCCTTGTTACCCCTTGTTTCGCCTTGTAACCCTTGTTACCCCTTGTTACTCCTTGTAACCCTTGTTATCCCTTGTTTCCCTTTTTACCCCTTGTTACCCTTGTTACTCTTGTTACCCCTGGTTACCCTTGTTACCCCTGGTTATCTTTTGTTTAGCCCTTGTTTTCTTTGTTACCCTTGTTACCCCTTGTTACGCCTTGTTACCCCTTGTTACCCTTTTTACCCCTTTTTACCTCTTTTTACCCTTGTTACCCCTTTTTACCCTTGTTACCCGTTGTTACCCTTGTTACCCCTTGTTACCCTTTGTTATTCTTGTTACCATCTGTTACCCATTGTTATTCTTGTTACCCATTGTTTCCCTTTGTTACCCCTTGTTTTCCCTTTTACCCTGTGTTATCTTTGTTATTCCTCGTTACCCATTGTTACGTTTGTTACCCTGGTTACCCCTTGTTACCCCTTGTTACCCCTTGTAATTCTTGATACCCGTTATTACGCCTTGTTACCCCTTTTAATCCCTTGTTACCCCTTGTAACCCTTATTATTCTGGTTACCCTTTGTTACCCCTTGTTTCCCGTTTTACCCTTTGTTACCCTATTTACCTTTTGTTACCCTTGTTTCCCCGTGTTACTCCTTGTTACCCTTGTTACCATCTGTTACCTTGTGTTACCTTTGTTATTCGTTGTTACCTGTGTTATCCCTTGTTACCCTTGTTACCTTTTGTTACCCATGTTACCACTGGTTACCCTTTGTTACCCCTTGTTACCTTTGTTACCCTTGTTACCCTTGTTACCCCTGGTTACCCCTCTTACCCCCTGTTACCCTTGTTACCCCTTGTAACCGTTTTTTACCTTTGTTGCCCTTGTTACCATTTGTTACCCATTGTTACCCGTGTTATCCCCTTTGTTACCCTTGTTACCCTTTTTACCCCTTGTTACCCCTTGTTACGCCTTGTTACCCTTTGTTACCTCTTGTTACCCTGGTTACCCATTGTTATGCCTTGTTACCCTTGATACCCGTTGTTACCTGTTGTTACCCCTTGTTATGCCTTGTTGCCTTTGTTATTCTGGTTACCCTTTCTTACCCCTTTTTTTCCTTTTTACCCTTCGTTACCCTTGTTATTCCTTGTCACCTGTTGTTACCTTTTTTACCCTTGTTACCCTTTTTACTTTTTGTTACCTTTGTTTCCCCTTGTTACTCCTTGTTACCTTTGTTACCATGTGTTACGTTGTGTTACCCTTGTTATCCGTTTTTACTCTTGTTACCCGTTGTTACCCCTTGTTACCTTTGTTACCCCTTGTTACCCTGCTTATTCCCTGTTGCCCCTTTTTACCTTAGTTGTCTCTTTTCACCCTTGTTATCTTTTGTTACCCGATGTTACCCTTGTTACCCTTTGTTATCCCTTGTTACCTTTGTTATCCTTTGTTACCTTTGTTACCCTTTTAAACCCTTGTTAGCCTTGTTACGTTTTGTTAACCCTTGTTATCCCTTGTTACCCCTTATTACCGCTCCCCTCCGATGTAAGCACATTCATGGTTCCAAAAGTCCGTCGATTACTACGGAGCTTAAGAAAGTGATGCATTTAAGAGATCGACTTAAAATAAATGCCATACGGTCTGGTGACGCTATCGACTGAAATAATTTTAAGAGGGCTCGTAACAACGTGAACA